>ML662441.1:5067124-5678672 GCA_007570785.1 Antilocapra americana
TTGTTAAAGCTTACCTGCATCTTCTCAATCCTTGCCTGCAGGTTATTGAGCTGCAACTCCAACTTATTTTCCAGGTTTTGGATCATTTTCACTATCATTATTCGGAATTCTTTGTCAGGTAGACTTCCTATCTCTTCGTCTTTTGTTTGGTCTAGGGGGTATTTATCCTGTTCCTTTACTTGCTGGGTATTTCTCTGCCTTTTCATCTTGTTTATCTTGCTGTGTTGTCCCTTTATTGTGGGGATTCCTCTCTATGGGAGGGGTTGGATGCGTGGTTTGTCAAAGTTTCCTGGATGGAAAGGCTTGTGTGGTTTTCTGGTGGGTGAGTCTAGGTTTCCTCACTGTTACTCCTCACGTCGGCACTGGGTCGCCTCTCCAGATGCCCGATGTCCTCTGCCAGCATTCAGTTCCTGTTTTTTGGAGTTTGCTCGGCCTTTGAAAGTTCTTTTGGTATATTTGTTGGGGAGAGAGTGTTCTCCCCGTCCTATTCCTCCGCCATCTTAGTTTCTCCTCCTCAATTCTACTTTTAAGTTGAAGAATTTTGGCTTTTCTCAAAGTCTCTGCTCACCCCACTTTTCTAGACTCCCTTTCCCAGTTGACACTGATGTGAAACTGATGCAAAAAGAGCAGTATTTTCTCTCAAATGATTCACTCTTATGAATGGCTGCTGCACTAATTAAGTCCATATTATCTTCCACATAATATGCCCTTTGGGAGTAGGAACCATAACTAGGCAGTTATTTAACCCCGTTATTAATCTCAGTGTGATGCCTTTCAATTAATGACTGATTTTATGAAGTGTAGTTCTTTGATGACTGGCATTTTACCTAGTTTATTAACTGATGACATATGCCCAAAATTTAAATGAAAATCTTTGCTTTGGTATCTTGCTGTCAGATATGGTGCTTATACTTTGTTCTGAGTTATGCCAAGAAATGAGTAGAATTATTTAATTTGCTTTCATGAAATCAAGATATGAATAGTGGTGCTAGTGGTAAAGCATCAGTCTGCCAGTGTAGGAGACATAGGAGACTCAGGTTTGATCCCTGGGTCAGGAAGATCCCCAGGAGGAGGGCATGGCAACCCACTCCAGTATTCTTGCCTGGAAAATCCCATGGACAGAGGAGGTTGATGGGCTATGGTCCATAGGGTCGCAAAGAGTTGGACATGACTGAAGCCACTTAGTATGCAAGAAGGCAAGAGAAGCACGGAGGCATCTAGAGCAAAGCCACAGAGGGACAACCTCGGAAATTACAATTGAAGATTGTAATCTTGTTGTTTCCAGGCAATTAGACAGTATATATTCAGCATAGATGTTATACTGATAATATCTATATGTATATGTATATATACACACAGACACACACACACACACACACACATCCCATGTCCAGTTTCATTTTTGTGAGACTTGATGTAAAATTTTAACTGTTTGGATTAAAGTTGAACATATTTGCTATTTGTGTTTGGGCAATTTTAAAGCAACAGTAATTCATCACTGAAATGGTCCCTGGTAAAGGGAGAGACAGACAGATCAATGAGCCAGGATAGAATCCAGAAACAAATCCAATTATATGATAGATGTATAACCGGCTTGATTCAATGAAGGGGCTGCACTCAGGAAACAGCTTTGACTTTTCCCTGGTATTTCTCTCAAGTGACCTTTTTAAGATCTTATTTTCATATCTTTAAAAAGTCTAGTCTATGTATATCAAAACTTTGTTTTGATATCTAGTCTAAAGGCTCTGTCTCCTCTCTGCTCAGGTCTGACTTTTGCTTGGATGTGGCGTCGGCTGGGGGTAAGGAGGAGTGAGGCCTGGGCTTTTACTCTTCTTGTCCCAGATTCTGTTCACTCTCGGATCTTCTCGGGTTGGGAGAAAAAGGATATTGAGTCACGTCATTTGTGGCACTTTCCTTGTGTCCGATGTCCTCTTTATTTCAAGTACTCAGCTGCTGCCTCTTTTGCAAGGCCACCATCAGTAGAAGTCTTTGAGGATCTCCCATGAGATCTCTCCAGTGAGTTCCCGAGTTTCTCTCACTCCTCAGCTTTTGTCCCAGGCAATTACAACCCCCACCATTTCCTGTTGGGTCCTTCTGTCCCACCAAGTAGATGCCTATTAGTTACTTCAGCTACTTGAAGCTAGTTTCATTGGTCTTAGTGTGAAGGAAAAGATTGGTATATCTTCAGCTGGGTAAAACTTGGAACCACCTCCCAGGTGGTTCTCTTGGTCCCTCCTTTTCCTACAAGAGTGGATGGAGGGGAGACATCACACAGCATTCTCTTCCTAAAATTGTCTTCAGAGAAACAGCCTGAATCTACCATCTTGTATATATTATCTGGCTGACTCTTGTATTTTTTGATTCTTGTGGAGATGATGAATCTTTTTATTGGTTATTTTTAGAATATTTGTAGACACCGCTGACCTACTGGTCCTTCAACTTAAATTCTGGGCCACAACAAAGTTTTATTTCATGGTATTTTTCAAATATAATAATCATACATGTTAGAGAAAGTTCTTTTCAAATGGTATGGTTATATCCTGCTGACCACTTGGAACAAAAATAGTATGAACTCTATTTTACTACCAGACACAAAAATAAACCTGAGGTAGGTTAAAGATTAAAATGATGAAAAAGTTGATAATAAAATAAATATAGTAGAAAAAAAGAGATATTATCATTTTAGTCTGAGAAAAGCCTTTAAAAATTTGATGCCAAAATTAAGAAACTGTGAAGGAAAGTGATGCTTAATTAAGATATGCAAAAATTAAAGACTTTTGTACTATGTACACCATTTAAAAGACTATACAATAAATAAATAATTTGCAAAATAGGCTAATATTCTCAATGTATGAGATATTAAGAAAAATAGAAACATGATAGAAAAATTAACAAAGGCTAGAAATAGGCAACTCAATAAAGATAAATATAGCTGTGATTATATGTTCAGTCTCACAAATGACTTGCTATTTGGTTTGTATTAAATGTTTCCTTCCTTTCCTCACAAATTTTATAGGCTTGATTCTTTTCCTTCAGGTCTTCACGCTAATCTCCTCAACTTAGTAATACTCTGTGTCATAGCCTGCCTGCCTCTATTTTAATAGAAACTTTCTAAGATCAGGAAACTAATCTCTGTTTGTTTGTTTTTTTTAACGTATGTCCAGTGCTTGGTCAGGGTAGATGCTCAAATGTTTGTTGAGTAATTGTATAAATGAATTAAGGAGTTAATAGAAGGTAAATTGAAACATATAGTATTTACCTATTGAATTGAAAAAGGTTGAAAACAGAAGGTGCACAGTGTGGATGAGATAATGTATTCTCATAAACTAGCACAATATTTCTGCAGGAAAATTTGGCAGATTGAATCAAATTTTAAAATGTATATGTCATTTTAATCAAGTAATTTCACAATTTGGAATTTATTCTAAGAAAATTACTGGACAAATTGTGCATGAAGACATATGCATATGGTTGCTTATAAAAGTATTACTTATGATAGGGAAAAGTTATTAGTAAGTGAAGCACTCATTAATAAATAGGAAATTGATTTGTTGTAGCACATCCAAGCAACCAAATATTACAAAGTCACTAAAAACGATGTATAGATCTTATTTCTTGGCGAAAACAATGTTTGTGATACAGCAAGGGAAAAATAAAACTGTAAAAAAGCATGTATAGTATAATACTGCTTTTGTAAAATGTATACAAGGATGTTCACCAAAATATTGACAAGTTATTCTTTAGCCATTTTATGGGCCATTTTACTTAATTTATATGGCTTTGTTAATTTTCTCAATTTTTACACTGAACGTGGGTTATTTTGATAACTAGCTAATATACAGGCAGCCTTAAAAATGATCATAATTTTCGTTCCCAATATTATTTAATGGGTCAAATGAAAAGAAAACAGATGAAGTAATTTCTTTGTAAATTCCTTTTCCTCCTACTTTGTTTTTCTGCGATTTTCTTGATTCTTGTTACTGCCACCTAGTGGATGAGGAGTTGCTTACCGTTTCACTATTTGAGATTATAGCTTCTTCTTTCTTTCCCCCAAATAGCTCTATTTTTAAAAGCGTTTTTTAAAAAAATCACCAGCGGTGTACTGATAAATGTTTAACAACAAAATTTCCAAGACAGGATATATATTCATAAATTTTAACAAATTCTACTCACATAAAAGATGCACACAATTAATGTAAAGGTAGCACACCATGTACGAGTAATAATAAAGTAGGAAATACTGCTTATTTAAGCTATATATACCTAATTGATTATTACAAAATGCTTTCATTGATTTTTTTGCTTACATCATGTGTCTGTAGCTAAACGATGGCTACAGTTTAACCATACTTGAAGCATAACTGATTTACAATATTGTGTTAGTTTCAAGTGTACAACATATTGATTTTGTTATATACATATGTATATATTGTGTGGATCACAATAAACTGTGGAAAATTCTTAAAGAGATGGGAATACCAGACCACCTGACCTGCCTCTTGAGAAACCTGTATGCATATAGGAAGCAACAGTTAGAACTGGACATGGAACAACAGACTGGTTCCAAATAGGAAAAGGAGTACGCCAAGGCTGTATATTGTCACCCTGCTTATTTAACCTATATGCAGAGTACATCATGAGAAACACTGGGCTGGAAGAAGCACAAGCTGGGATCAAGATTGCCGGGAGAAATATCAATAACCTCAAATATGCAGATGACACCACCCTTATGGCGGAAAGTGAAGAGGAACTAAAAAGCTTCTTGATGAAAAGTGAAAGAGGAGAGTGAAAAAGTTGGCTTAAAGCTCAACATTCAGAAAACTAAGATCATGGCATCTGGTCCTATCACTTCATGGCAAATAGATGGAGAAACAGTGGAAACAGTGTCAGACTTTATTTTCGGCTCCAGAATCACTGCAGATGATGATTGCAGCCATGAAATTAAAAGACACTTACTTCTTGGAAGGAAAGTTATGACCAACCTAGATAGCATATGGAAAAGCAGAGACATTGCTTTACCAACAAAGGTCCGTCTAGTCAAGGCTATGGTTTTTCCAGTGGTCATGTATGGATGTGAGAGTTGGACAGTGAAAAAGGCTGAGCGCCGAAGAATTGATGCTTTTGAACTGTGATGTTGGAGAAGACTCTTGAGAGTCCCTTGGACTGCAAGGATATCCAACCAGTCCATCCTAAAGGAGATCAGTCCCTGGTGATCATTGGAAGGACTGATGTTGAAGCTGAAATTCCAATACTTTGGCCACCTGATATGAAGAGTTGATTCATTTGAAAAGACCCTAATGCTGGAAAGATTAGGGAAAGGAGAAGAAGGGGAAGCCGGAGGATGAGGTGGCTGAATGGCGTCACCAACTTGATGGACATGAGTTTGAGTAAACTCTGGGATTTGGTGATGGACAGGGAGGCCTGGCATGCTGCGATTCATGGAGTTGCAAAGAGTTGGACACAACTGAGCGACTAAACTGAACTGATATATAATTCTTTTCAGATTATTCTTTATTATAGGTTATTACAAGATGTTGAGTATAGCTCCCTGTGGTATACACTAAATTCTTGTTGCTTCTCTATTTTATATACAGTAGTTGGTACCTGCTAATACCATGCTCCTAATTTGTTCCTCCTCCTTTCCTCTTTGGTAACTATAAATTTAACTTTCAATTCTGTGAGTCTGTTTCTATTTTGTATATAGATTCATTTGTAATAGATTCTACATATAAGTGATATCATATAGTATTTGTCTTTGAGTTATTTCACTAAGTACAGTATTCTCTAGGTCTATTCATGTTGCTAAAAATGGTAATAACTCATTCTTTTTTGGGGGCTAAGTAATTCCATTGTGTATATACCACATCTTCTTATGCCAGTTGTCAGTTAATGGGAACTTGGGTTGTTTTCATGTCTTACCAATTGTAAATAGTGCTGCTGTGAATGGTGGGGTGCATATATCTTTTCAAATTAGAGGTTTTTTTTGAGTATATGCCCAGGATTGAGATTGCTGGATTTTATAGTAGTTCTATTTTTCATTTTTTAAAGGAACTTTCATACTGTTCTGCATATTGGCTATACCAATTAACATTTTCAGTGATAGGGTAGGAAGTTTTCCTTTTCTCCACGTCCTCTCCAGCATTTATTTGTAGACTTTTTGATGATAGCCATTTTGAAGGATGCTCATTGTTGAGTTCAACCATGATTTGACACATAGAGTTGTGTTCCAATCCACTCTTTTCCCAGTCATATCTGATTTACTCTATAACTGTCTATCACTCTTGTATGAATTATGTTCATTAAACTCAAATCTCACCTTTAGCACTAAACCAAGTCCCTTTTGTGTAGCAATTGTAAATTTCTGCTGTGTTAATATTCCCACCATAGTTAGTCTTAATCTAATCAATGTGGCCTCACTAAACATGAATTTAGGAACAGATGCACAGTAGAACACCATGATATAGTATTTTCAATATAAACAGGTACAATGTAGTAAATGTGATAAATAGGAAGAGATAAGTTTGAAATATGTAGTTTTCTTTAGTTTTAATATAATGCATTTAATTGTAAGTTACCATAACCTCAATAATTGTTAAAACTGACTTGCAAAATTCTTGAAAAATTGACACTTGGCTCTTGCATGCCTGTGTTAGCCAGTTTCAGCACATCACTGAATATAGCTTTTATCTTTGCTTTCTGAGTTATCTTTATTGTTCTGGGAAAACTGCAGAACCATGAAAGAGAACCATTCTTTGAGTTTCTAATTTGTACTTGTGCAGCATATTATGGCTTGTCTTATTGTTATCTGCCATTAGTCCATGTTGAAGAAGAGTAATTACTTGCTTAACTTGCATTAGTTAAAGAGAAGACTCTTGCTTGACATGTGTCTTTTAAATCTTTGAGCTTCTTGTTAAAACAGAATGGTGAGGGGAGCTTCCTTGGTGGTCCAGTGGTTAAGAATCCCACCTTTGCAATGAAAGAGACACCGCTTCCATCCCTGGTTTAGGAAGATCCCACATGCCTCGGAGCAACCAGACCCACATGTCACCACTACTGACAGCCACGTGCCTAGAGCCTGCCTGTGCTCCACAACAAGACAGGAGCCACCACAAAGAGAAAGCTGCAAAGTGCAATGAAGAATAGCCTCTGCTCACAGCGACTAGAGAACGCCCACGTGCAGCAACAAAGACCCACCACAGTCAAAAATTAAATAAGTTAACTTAAGAAGGGGGAGTAAAGCATAAAAGATATATGCAAAGTTCTCAGTTACCGAGTGAAATTATAATCACGCAGACACAGTTATCCAAAATAAAATATCTCTTGGGGATAGCTTTATGAAATCTTTTACTTTTAAAATTGTTTCTTCATGTTGTCTTACTTGACCCTGGTTACACCCCGTTAAGGGGTTATTCTTACTCCCATTTTATAGGTTAGATAGTGGGAATACAGAAGGTTAAGTGGCTTGACCAAGGTCAAGAGAGATTAGGAGAGTTATAATAATAGAGACTATAATAGTAATAGGTGAACCGAGAACTCCCGGATGTTCAAGAAGCTGGGTTTAGAAAAATCAGAGGAACCAGACATCGAATTGCTAACATTTGCTGGATCATAGAGAAAGTGAGGAAATTCCAGAAAAACATCTGTTTCTGTTTCACTGACTCGGTACTAAAGCCTTTGACTCTGGATCATAACAAAATATGGAAAACTCTCAGAGATGGAAATACCAGACCATCTTACCTGTCTCCTGAGAAACCTGTATGCAGGTCAGGAAGCAACAGTTAGAATCTTATATGGAACAGCTGGCTGGTTCAAAGTTGAACCAGGAGACAGGAGTATGACAAGGCTGTTTATTGCCACCCTGTTTATTTAACTTATATGTGGAGCACATCATGCGAAATACTGGGCTGGATGAATTACAAGCTGGAATCAAGACTGTCTGGAGAAGTATCAACAACCTCAGATATGCAGATGATACCACTCTAATGGCAGAAAGTGAAAAGGAACTAAAAAGCTGATGATGAGGGTGAAAGAGGAGTGAAAAAGCTGGCTTAAAACTCAATAATCAAAAAACTAAGATCATGAGATCTGCTCCTATCTCTTCATGGCAAATAGAAGGGGAAAAGGTGGAAGAAGTGACAGATTTCCTCTTCTTGGGCTCTACAATGACTGCGGATGGCGACTACAGCCATGAAATTAGAAAACAGTTGCTTCTTGGCAGGAAAGCTATGACAAACCTAGATGGTGTATTAAAAAGCAAAGACATTTTGCTGACAAAGAGCCATATGTTCAAGGCTATGGTCTTTCCAGTAGTCATGTATGAATGTGAGGGTTGTGCCATAAAGAAGGCTGAGTGCTTTTGAACTGCGGTGCTGGAGAAGACTCTTGAGAATCCCTTGGACAGCAAGGAGAACAAGCCAGTCAATCCTAAAGGAAATTAACCATGACTGTTCTTTGGAAGGACAGACGCTGAAGCTGAAGTTCCAATACTTTGGCCACCTGACGTGAACCTCTGTCTCTTTGGAAATGACCCTGATGCTGGGAAAGATTGAAGACAGAAGGAGCAAATGGCGACAGAGGATAACATGGTTGCGTGGCATCACAAATTCAATGGACATGAACTTGGGCAAACTCCAGGAGGTGTTGAGGGACAGGGAAGCCTGGTATGCCGCAGTCCACAGGGTCGCCAAGAGTCGGACACGATTTGGCAACTGAACAACGACTAGAACAGCAGAAACTGTCACTACAGGAATTGTTGGCCAACAACTGGAGATACACTAAACATTGTAGGTAGTGTTTCATTTAATCCCTTCAGCAAACCAATAAATCTCTATTTTTCAATTAAGGAAATCAGACCATAGAAGAAGAGCAATCTGTGCAAGATTATAAAAGAAGTGACAAACATGGGTTTCATAGCCAGGTGTGTCTGCCTCTTGAATCTAATTCCAAGAGTGGCAACAACCTCCTGCCCCTCCCGTTTTTAGCTTGTACTCTCTTTATACTCTATGCAGATAAAGAACTGGAAATGTAGTTTAATATCTGACTCATTTCTCAGGCAGGTATTATTTACTATTTATTTGAATATTAACTAGTTCCAGGGAAATATCATTAAATACTACCTTTCTCTTTAAACAGGATGGTTTTTCCTTTTCATTTTCTAAAATTTTGGTTATTTTAAGAGCCCATGAGGAATTTTTAGTATCTTTCCTTTAAATAAATAAAGAAATCATTATGAATGGCTTTTAAAAATATTTTCAAATTTGTGATAGAAATAATACTGACTAAAACTTACTGAACTATTTTTAAACCATAGTTTCTGTTTTTGTTTTTCATACTTTTTTTCCCCTTTTCTTTCTTCAGACACTTTTAACCTTATCTGAGAGTCTTCTTATCCAAGCTTTGATGTGTGTAGTTATTTCTCTTTAAATATTTTAACACCCAGGGGAAAAATACACCATAGCTGTTCTTTTTTAATATCTAATTAAAACTGATTTCTTGTAACAGATATACTCTGTTGCACCACATCTCTGTACAGTTTTGTTTGCTCATTGACTTTTGTTGCATATGAGTTTCTCTCTGCTAACTTACTAAAGTTAATATTCTGCTATTTAGGGGATTGTATATTTTCAAACAATTAGCCACTCAGTAATACAGCTTCATTGTTCTCAGTTTCTATTTGCATCATTCCAGAAAGTGCTGAATTCAGGTATTTTGATTCCTTGTGAAACTCAAAGGCTGGAGTTCTTTTTTGAGGTTCCAGTGAGGGAGATGGTCACACAGAGGGTCATTCTGCGGCCCATTCCTGAGCCTCCTCACCTGGATGTAGGGCTAATCCCATCATAAATTTGTTGAGAGAATTACTTGTTTCAGTTCAGTCACTCAGTCATGTCCAACTCTTTGTGACCCCATGGACTGCAGCATGCCAGGCCTCCCTGTCCATCACCAACTCCTGGAGTTTACTCAAACTCATATCCATCGAGTCAGTGAAGCCATCCATCTCATCCTCTGTCGTCCCCTTCTCCTCCTGCCCTCAATCTTTCCCAGCATCAGGGTCTTTTCAAATGAGTCAGTTCTTTGAATCAGGTGGCCAGAGTATTGGAGTTTCAGCTTCAACAGTCCTTCCGATGAATGTTCAGGACTAATTTCCTGTTTAGTTTGCATTAATTTCAGAGCTTTGACCTTAGTGTTTCTCATATGAGACTCTTTCTGATAGGTACTCATTTCCAATTAAGAAAATTAAACATTTGGCGTTCTCTGCAGGTCTGAGCCCTGGCTCTCCACTCTGCAAGAAGGTAGTTCTTTTGTTTGATGGCACTAGAGCTTACCCCTTGAATTTTGTTAAGTATATTATCAAATGTTTGGTTGTCTAGTATTAAGCATCTCATACATTGTGAAAATAAATAGGAACTAGCCACAGAGATCTTACCCACTTTATTCAAGTATCCCATTTTTTAAGTTCAGTTAGGTGATTGAAGTTATTAAAACAGATCTTTTCTTCTTTCATATAAATGAAAGACAAAAAAAAAGATTAGAGAACAGGATAGTTTGATACTTTATAGACTAAGATAAATGCCATAATTTCTGTCCACATTTTAAACCCAACCAGGGTTTTATTACCTAATTGCTATTCCTTTGTGAATAGTTTGGTTCATTTTCATGCTATTGTATTAGCCATTGGATATTGATACCTCTCTCTGCCGTCTTCCTCCATCTCTCCCTTCTCCCTCCCTCCCCCCTTCCTTCCTTCCTTTCTTCCTCCCTTGCTTCCATCCATTTACCTATCCATCCCTTCATCCCTTCCTTCCTTCCTTCTTGTATTTCCATAAATCAGTTCGGTAATACATCAGCCTTAAAAAGGCATAGTTCCCTCTACAGAATTTAGAATGGCAAAAAGCACTTCCATTAACTTATTTCCTGAACTGAGGTAGAATATTATTTGAACTCCAGTTATGCCATTTATTGTCCATGAGAATAATGTGATAAAGTATTTAAATGGAAGGGATGGTGCACCAGGAGCCCTGATGGCTTATATCTAACATACAATTCAAATATAAGCACACCACTAAGAACTCTAAATTGTTAAACAGGTGGTGGTTTTGGGGGCTTCATTCAGTAGAAAATTGTGCTAGCTACCTAGACCAGTAATTCCTGGTTTTTAACCTCCATTGATTTCTTAATAGATTTAATTTTATTTGACCATTAGCTGGCGTTGATTTATAAACAAAAACAATAGCAGTATATAAATATAGTCTCTAAGAAGACATCTTGACAAACTAGAAAGGCACTAGTTTTAGAAATGAGAAAGTTCAGAGAATTGAAAAGTAATCTCTGCTTTTTGTTTGTAGATACAAATTCTATGTAGATAAAGTATTATAAATAGGGTTTGCCTGCTGGCATAAGCATAAGATGGGTAATATTTTTGGAAAATAATTTTGAAATATGTATTAAAAACAAGAAAGTGTTCACAAGCAAGAAGTCAACTTCTAGGAATCAGTTCTGAGGACATAATCCTAAATATATTTTAGAAAACTCTACATGGCTATATATGTTTATAATTGTGAAAAATGTAGCTCTCTGGCAAGAGGTATGAAGTCACATTAATTATGCTCATATTACAATTATATTAACACAAGCAAGGCAACAAAATGAAAATTTATGGCAATGTAAGTAAAATGAAGGTAGAAATCATTTTCTTTGATACAAATTATAAAACAGGCAAAAATTTAAGCTTTCTATGAAAGAAAATGATGTGTTACTAGTGGTCGTGGCCTAAACATTTTCTACCTTTTTTAAAATTAAAAAGGTTATATTATTTTTATAATAAAGGTCATGAAAAATAAGAAGCTGCATTCCTCATTCAGAACTAGGCATCTGATTAACCTACACCTAATGATTTGTACAAACCATCTTTCATCCCTATAATAATTTAAGATTATACTGAAGGTAAGAAGTTTCAATAGTGAAAGGGCCATAACCTTAGAGATCACATATTCTAAATTTCCATTTGATTTGTAGATGTGACAGCATTGTAGCAAGAAAGGCTAAAACTTTAGTCTTTTAATTTTTAGTCTAAAATCTTTTAAACCCTGAAACATCTTATTGTAAAAACCTTTTTAAATGAAAATGAAGTTACCGTATACTTGATTACATAAGGAATTACCAGTTTACCAGATGCACACATATAGCCTGATACAATGGGGTTCCAGTTTGTAATGTCATGAATGTTATTTACTAAAAACAAACATATTATATGCAGTAATATGCTGGGCATATAAAACACCAAACATGTAATTGCCAATATTAATGTACTAATCTTTTATAGTAGGATTTGAGGGATGAGGGAAAATGAAGGATCTACATCTCTAGTTAGGAAAGTTTGTATGGATATCACCTTGTTTCCTTAAGAATTTTTTTTTGTTGCAACAAAACAGGCATTTAATAATTTATTCATTCACTTAATAGGTACTTATCAATCACCTACAATGTGCCAGTTGCTGTATTTAGTGCAGGAAAGATTATTAGCAAAAACATTAAAATTATTTTTATTTTTGTTCTTCCTTCAAAGAGAACTATTGCATTTTATAAATATTAGGCATCCCAAGATAATCATTGTGGATGATGTCTAAGTCATTTTCTCTTGGGGTTTTGGTGAAAAAGCTAAAATTGAAAGAAGGAAGTAATGTGGATAAAAGACAGTGAGTGCTCTGGGTGTCAATTAAATATAATGGCTAAGGATAGGAAGGTAGACACTATGCTATGTAGTTTATGGCATATTTCTTTAAAGTGGCCTCTTAAATTTCAATATAGTATATCTGCAATATTGCCCTTGTCTTGAAGATTTAATAAGTACCACATAAGATTGAGTTGATTATACTTGAAAAACAGTTAATGATAAATTACTCTTATTATATGGAGCCAAGTGTTGGTCCCTATCCAGTGATAACAGTTTCTCTTATTGGGAGAAACGGAGGCTGAAATTCAGACTTAACCCCTAAAGAAACAGATTTTCTGGGGAAAAAAGTGTCAGTATATGAAATGTTATTTTATTAATGAAGTGTTCCCTACTGCCACAAATAAGAGGATGTTCCTTAGGGATATTAATAAGTTATTTTTGATTCTCTAATGCTTTAATCAATGTTTGCCTAAATGAACTGATGCAAGATAAAAAATAAAGGCCTAGGAACCTCATGGAAATATCATAAGACACATACATGCATATGGATAGCTAGATTGATACTAGTTTATTTTACTTGAGATAGTCTCTAGTACCACCTTTTATGATCAGAATTCTTTCAAATTTGTTGATGTTTAGAAATACATGTACATTCAAGTTTTCTCATTTGCCATTACTGAAAGCACTGGCAGTAAGATTAAAGATGGAAATAAGACATACTAGCTGATGAACTATAGGAATATTGGAGAAGAGTTGTAAAGTCCAGCCACCAGTACTCCATGAGGAGTACCTTGGGACTTCCCTGGTGCTCCACTACTCTGTGCTTGCAACGCAGAGGGCAAGGGTTCATACCGGGTCAGGGATCAAAGATCCCGCATGCTGCCTGGGATAGCCAAAAAACAAAGAAAAACATGAGGAGATTCTTACATCAACCCAGTTTGAGACACCCCTGTTTGATATCTGCCTCAGAACTGTCAGCCATTACAAAATGCTCCTGCAATTTGAAGGTCAAGGCTTAGACTAATTTAAGATTAAACAGCTGAAATAACTTGAAACCAGACAGAGAAAGTGCATAATGGAAACTCTGATGAGACTTTCATTGCGTTGATCTCCTGTGGTGACATTCGTAATAATTAAGAATTTATTTAAAATAACCTAGGTGAAGACAGAAGCCTTTGTGTATCCATGCCTAACAACTTGGATGAATAGTATCATCTAAGAGGAAAGCTTTGGAGAAAACCTTACTATAATAGTATGAAGCCCATCTGTGTCAGGAATGTCAGGAGGTGCCCTTAGGCTATAGGGCCTTACATGTATTGTCAGAAAGCCACTTTCTGAGGGCAAGGGTGTCTATACACGATGACCATAAATGAAATGTGTGTAGATTCTGGTAGATTCCAAATCAGAGAAGGAACAGTGTGAATGCTGCATTTTTAAAAATACTGTTATACTGTTTCGGTATCTCATTTCCAAAGTGACTCAAAATGACAGAAAATCGTTGACCATTACACCAGAGACATTTGTTGTTCAGTTGCTCGGTCGTGTCTGACTCTTTGTGACCCCATGGACTGCAGGATGCCAGCCTTCCCTGTCCTTCACCATCTCCCGGAGATTGCTCAAATTCATGTTCATTGAGTCAGTGGTGCCATACAGCCTTGTCCTCTGAGATCTCACCCCATCCACCAGACACATAAAAAGTTTCTGTTTTCTAATATAGTTTTTCTGGCTCCCAAGTATAATCCCTGTTTGCTTCTTTTCTGATTTTTTAAAATTTTATTTATTTATTTTTGGAATTTTTAGAGACATCCTTATTTCATTCATTTTTAAATATATCTCTACAGCCATTAGAAAAAGTATGTGATCTCTATTCACTGTTATAACTGTTTGCAATGCAGCTTGCAAGTTCCATGTTAAAAAATGAGATATAATTGACCCCAGAGCATTGCAATAGAATGGGGCATAAGATGATGGTCATTACCCAGGTCTCAAATGAGTCCCTGGGACATGCCACCAAGTAAGGGTCCTTGGCTTCTTGCTAGAAAGAATTCAGGAGTGAGCTGAAGTAGAATGAAAGGAAGTTTATTTAGAGAGATACACATTCCATATATAGAACATAGTTCAAGTCAGAAAGTGAGAGTGACTTGTTTGTTTTTTTTTCTGCTTTTTTTGTTGTTTGTTTTTTTAAGAACCAGAACTCAAAACATCTTTTATTTTAGAAGAAATTATTAGCCCTAATCTTGAATGCAATCATAATGCCTAAAATTAGATTGTGTTTAGCTCAAGACCAGAATTAAATCAGTTTAAAATAAGCAAACACTATTATCTTGATAAATATATTCTTTAAAATAATAAATTAGTGATAATTCTTAAAATAAAATTTAACTTTACCAATATTTTCCTTAACTGCACCATTTTTATAGTATTAAGAATAATTGATTTTATATATTGGTTTGCCAAGTTTCCTTCCATGCTTTTTCCCTCTTAACCTTTGTAACATCCCCATGAGGATATTGAGGATAGGTATCATTACTAATTTTACCGACAAAACCAAGGTTCCTCAGAGAATAATAGTTTGCTTTTTCCCTTAGGACATAAGTTCCAGGTTATTCTCAGTTTGCCGCATTGCCTTATCATCAGATGCTTTTACAGATCATCAGATTTGTAAGCTATTTGCAAAACTCAATTTCTATGTGAATCTGTGTAGGATGGTTATTTTTTAAGATATATTGTAAATTCTTTAGCTTATGTAAATTGTTTAAGTAATTGCTATAATAGTGGGCTGAATTGAGGCAAATAGGTTACAGATAAAATTCCTTTACAAAAATGTCACTACAGAGAAGAGTACTGTACAAACAGCCATTTCCTTGCCTGGGCAGACAGCCCATGAAAAGTGTTCATCTGATCCAGTTGCAATGAATCCTGTGTGAAGAAAAATAAGTGCTCTCTCTGGCTTCTAAAAGTCAGTATATCATACGCAGCAACACTCCTGTGTGCTTTCAACATTGGTGGGAAAAGGAGAATTGACTTAAAGGATTGTTTTTTTTTTTAGGTATATAAGTGATCGTTACTTCTTTCCATCTCAAAGATACTACCAAACAGAATCTGTTTTTACACCAAAATTACCAAAACAAGTTATGAACATAAAGATTTTAAACATAGGATGGAGAAAAGAAAATTCTGTATTTAATCAGCTTATTTCTTATTTAGAACCTTATAAGGTTCTAAATGCCATAGAGAATGGGTATTGGCTTACCTGTAGGTACTGTAGCTAGACAATAAAATTTGCTTTTTGCAGACTATGATTTCTATAACCAAGACGAAAGCATGTTGCATTTGCCTTCATTTTTAAGACTGTTGAACCATGTTTCTTTGGTCAACTTCTTGTTAACAGTTTTCTCCTGCTTTTCAATTAATGTAAGGTAATTTGCTGATGGAGCTTTCCAGGGGGGTGCTAGTGGTAAAGAACCTGTCTGCCGAAGCAGGAGACATGGTATGATCCCTCAGCTAGAAAGATCCCGTGGAGACAGAAATGGCAACCCACTCCAGCATTTCTGCATGGAGAATCCCATGGGCAGAGGAGCCTGGTGGGCTCCATGGGGTCCCAAGAGTTGGAGCCGAATGAGCAACTAACACTTTCACTTTCACAGAGTAGGCTTAAGAGCTTTCAAGAAAAACAAAAGAATGCAGTGGTTCTCAACCTTGTGTGTCCATTATAATGACTTGAGATGCCTTAACAGGTACTGATATTTGAGTCCTTCAGAAATTTCTGATTTAATTTGTCTGGAGTGGCGCTTGTGCCTAGGAATTTTTGTGAAGCTTTCCTTTGGAGCTTCCTACCTACAATATGTGCTGTCAGAGTTAAGAACCACTAATCTCGTCTTTAGTCTTCAAATCTTGGTTCCCTGTAGATGAAAGTTAAAGTGTTAGTGTTAGTTGCTTAGTCTTGTCTTAGCCATGACTCTTTGCAAACCCATAGACTATAGCCCACCAGGCTCTTTGTCCGTGGGATTTTCCAGACAAGAATACTCCCTGGAGATAATTGGAAAACTAAATATGGAACACATATCTACTTCAGTTCAGTTGCTCAGTCATGTCCGACTCTTTGCAACCCCATGAACTGCAGCACGTCAGGCTTCCCTGTACATCACCAACACCCAGAGCTTGCTCAAGCTCATGTCTATTGAGTTGGTGATGCCATCCAACCATCTTATCCTCTGTCATTCTCTTCTCCTTCTGCCTGCAGTCTTCCCCAACATCAGGGTCATTTCTGATGAGTCAACTCTTTCCAACAGGTGGCCAAATGTTGGAGTTTCAGCTTCCAATAAATGTTCAGGACTGATTTCCTTTAGGATGGCCTAGTTGGATCTCCTTACAATCCAAGGGATATAAAAATTTACTATTATAAAATTAAGAAAGTTATTCACGTTAGTCACATTCAGTTCAGTTCAGTTGCTCAGTCCGACTTTTTGCAACCACATGAATCGCAGCACGCCAGACTCCCTGTCCATAAACAACTCCCGGAGTCTACCCAAACCCATGTCCATTGAGTCGGTGATGCCATCCAGCCATCTCATCCTCTTGTCCCCCGCTTCTTCTCCGGCCCCCAATCCTTCCCAGTGTTAGGGTCTTTTCCAGTGAGTCAATTCTTTGTATGAGGTGGCCAAAGTATTGTAGTTTCAGCTTCAACATCAGTCCTTCCGATGAACACCCAGGACTGATCTCCTTTAGGATGGACTGGTTGGATCTCCTTGCAGTTCAAGGGACTCTCAAGAGTCTTCTCCAACACCACAGTTCAAAAGCATCAACTCTTCTGCACTCAGCTTTCTTCACCATCCAACTCTCACATTCATACATGACTACTGGAAAAACCATAGCTTTGACTATATGGACCTTTGTTGGCAAAGTAGTGTCTCTGCTTTTTAACATGCTGTCTAGGTTGGTCATAACATTTCTTCCAAGGAATAAGCATCTTTTAATTTCATGGGTGCAGTGATTTTTGGAGCCCAAAAAAGTAAAATCTGTCACTGTTTCCACTGTTTCCCCATCTATTTCCCATGAAGTGATGGGACCAGATGCCATGATCTTAGTTTTCTGAATGTTGAGCCTTAAGCCAACTTTTTCACTCTCCTCTTTCACTTTCATCAAGAGGCTCTTTAGTTCCTCTTCATTATCTGCCATAAGGGTGATGTCATCTGTATATCTGAGGTTATTGATAATTCTCCCAGCAGTCTTGATTCCAGCTTGTGCTTCTTCCAGCTCAGCGTTTCTCATGATGTACTCTGTATATAAGTTAAATAAGCAGGGTGACAATATACAGCCTTGACGTACTCCTTTTCCTATTTGGAACCAGTCTGTTTGTCCATGTCCAGTTCTAACTGTTGCTTCCTGCCCTGCATACAGGTTTCTCAAGAGACAGGTCATATGGTCTGGTATGTCCATCTCTTTCAGGATTTTCCACAGTTATATTGTGATCCACACAGTCAAAGGCTTTGGCATAGTCAAGAAAGCAGAAATAGATGTTTTTCTGGAACTCTCTTGCTTTTTCAATGATCCAGCGGGTGTTGGCAATTTGCTCTCTGGTTCCTCTGCCTTTTCGAAAACAAGCTTGAATATATGGAAGTTCACGGTTCACATATTGCTGAAGCCTGGCTTGAAGAATTTTGAGCATCACTTTACTAGCGTGTGAGATGAGTGCAATTGTGCAGTAGTTTGAGCATTCTTTGGCATTGTCTTTCTTTGGGATTGGAATGAAAACTGACCTTTTCCAGTCCTGTAACCATTGCTGAGTTTTCCCAATTTGCTGGCATATTGAGTGCAGCACTTTCACAGCATCATCTTTCAGGATTTGAAATAGCTCAACTGGAATTCCATCACCTCCACTAGCTTTGTTCATAGTGATGCTTTCTAAGGCCCACTTGACTTCACCTTCCAGGATTTATGGCTCTAGGTGATTGATCACACCATCGTGATTATCTGGGTCGTGAAGATCTTTTTTGTACAGTTCTTCTGTGTATTCTTGCCACCTCTTCTTAATATTTTCTGCTTCTGTTAGGTCCATACCATTTCTGTCCTTTATCGAGCCGATCTTGGCATGAAATGTTCCCTTGGTACCTCTAATTTTCTTGAAGAGATCTCTAGTCTTTCCCATTCTGTTGTTTTCCTCTATTTGTGTTGGTCCCTGAGGAAGGCTTTCTTATCTCCACTTGCTATTCTCTGGAACTCTGCATTGAGATGGGAATATCTTTTTGTTTTTTTTCCTTTGCTTTTTGTTTCTCTTCTTTTCACAGCTATTTGTAAGGCCTCCTCAGACAGCCATTTTGCTTTTTGCATTTCTTTTCCATGGGGATGGTCTTAATCCCTGTCTCCTGTACAATGTCACAAACCTCTGTCCATAGTTCATCAGGCACTCTATATAGATTTAGTCCCTTAAATCTATTTCTCACTTCCACTGTATAATCATAAGGGATTTGATTTAGGTCATACCTGAATGGTCTAGTGGTTTTCCCTACTTTCTTCAATTTAAGTCTGAATTTAGCAATAAGGAGTTCATGATCTGAGCCACAGTCAGCTCCTGGTCTTGTTTTTGCTGACTGTATAGCGCTTCTCCATATTTGTCTGCAAAGAATATAATCAATCTGATTTCAGTGTTGACCATCTGGTGATGTCCATGTGTAGACATGGACACTATAATGTGGCTAATTAGTCATATTAGCCACCTAAATTAGTGTTAATGTTTTATTTTTCTTTTTAGTCCTTTTAAAATGATATATATAATACATATAGATACACCTATATATATACTTTTAAAAGCAAATCTGTGATCATGTTGAAAATTAATCTTTCAAGTTAATTATACAATAGGAATTTCTTCATGTTTATAAATATGCTCAGAAAATTTCCTTATCATTGTTGCATTTTTTTTTACTGTTTCAAGTAGTACTACAGTGAATATTTTTGTACATAGAGTTGATTTTTAGAGAATTAAAAATATTTATGCTTGAATATGACTGAACACCATAGCCATGTGTAATATGGTATATATAGAAAACAATGTATTCTATATTAGACTCTGAAAATCTATTATGAAATCATTTTATAAACAATTGAAAAACCTTGATTGGTGGTATTTGATTGACAATGCGTAAAATATTGTAAAGCCTATTAAATAAAAGTGATACTCTTCTGACCCTTTCCTTTTGGAATGGCAAAATCTCATTTTCAGTCTGAACAAGCACTGTCAATAAATGTAAGAAGGCTTGATGAGAGCCTTGGGGTTAGCATGTCAAGCAAACTGCAGGTTCTTTTGCCTAATAGTTGTTTGGGGATGTTTCTTAAGATAAATTGAGCAGCTTTGAGTGGTAGGAGAAAATATATTCTCTACAGATAATTTAGAAATATTCTTAATTGATCTCTTCATGAAATACGTACTTATTATTTTAAAATGTTGTAGCATTATGGTATTGTACTGAGTTTCAAATAAGAAATATAAATGAATGTAATCTCCACCCTCCAGGAAGGTGAGCTTTGTATGTTTGTGCACAGGGCCTGGCTCTCTCTCCCTTGTCAGGTACAAAGGCTAGATCATGGTTTTTGCCTTTCCAGGGCTGAAAAGCAAGAGTCAAGATCAAGATTAAACTAATCCAGATCTTTTCTTTTTTGAACGTGATTTTTAAGGAGGTGAAACAGTTTCCCCCCAAGCCACATTACTCTGTGTCAGAACTGAAACTTGCATTTTAGTGCCCGAGTTTGCTCACCTTTCCTCTTGCCATCATTTAGTCTGGGCATTCAGAAGTGTCTTTCCTTTATTTTATAATCCAAATAGTAATCTAGATGATAAAAGTTGTCCATTTTTAAGTGACTTTTGCCTTTTTAGAAAAATTTGTGAAAATGGCTACTGAAATGTATACATTTCCAAAGGTGTAAAAAAATAAAAATGAACAGAGATGATACCAGAGTTGTAGCAAGTCAAAAGGATTAATGGGTTCATATTTCTCCTTAAAAACTATGTCAAGCCAATATGTTTTTGATGTTATATTGATTTTTATTTTAGCTAAATCCTTTATTTTTATCTTATTAGTCATACTCAGACAGCTCTTAAATGCAAAATCGTTAGATGGGGGTGGCAGGGAGAGATAGCATCTTGCTTATTTTAAATTTAATCATTTCCCCTCTCAGTCTGAGGTGAGTAGACATACTTGTGGACATATCAAGGAAGACTGTCAAATCCATTGTCTCTCAAAAAAGGAAATCTAAATCCTTTGTCTACCATTCAGACATTTCCCTAGAAGTTGATGGTAAATTACGTATGTTAGGAGATAAAATTAGATGATTCTTAGAGGGATTCTTATTCATTTTTGACATTTTAAAATTTATTCCAGAGAGATTTATTCAGTCACAGAATATGTAAATTTTGAAGGCATTGGACTTTCTTTCAGTTGATTATTCGTCTGAAGGACTTTCTTATGAATCATTAATTATAATTTAACATGAATTATTAGTGGGTTAGTGAAATTCTTAAACTGAAATCTGTATCACTGCACAGGGCTCAGAGAGGTAGTAGAGCTATTAAATCATGGTCGGATGCACTGATCCTCGCAGTCACAGATTTTATCCTCAGATGTTAGAGCAGTTGACTGGGACATGTGTCACCTCACCGTTGTCAGGGCTCATCAGACTGGCTGATCGGTGCTTTCTCCTGTCTCAGCTCTCCCATGCCGTGCTCTTGGCTGAAGGGGAAGGCCCTCCCAGAGAAAAGCCTGAGTCTTTGGCTGAGGAGTTGCTCATGCAGCCCTAGGCCTGGTTTTTTCTTCTACTTCTCTTTGCCCTCCAAAAGAAGAACAGAGGAATAAGGATATAGAATTTCTGCCAAGACAGGTTCCCTATAGAATAACCTCCTCTTTGGTTTTTCCTCTTTTCCTACATTCTGACCACTGTTGCCAATAGCAACTACTGTTATACCACTCACAGCAGTTTTTACTACAAAGGGAAGGAATCCCAAGTTAGACATTAACATGCTTTTTCCATAAGGGACACCAACATTTCTTATATAATTGTCTTAGTATAAGGTTAAAGCATTAAACAATATGTTCTAGAGAGTTTAATATTTTACTTACTCTGCTCATTTGCCTATCGATACTGACCTTTCTTGATTTTTTAAACTGGTCCTAGATCTCTGGAGATGCTGAGTGTTTGTGTGTGTATGAGTCTTGGCCTCAGATTCATCCCCATAGCCTGAACTCAGAATGGTTCAGTAATTAATAGTAATTACAGATTAAAATGGTTTAACTAGTAATTTGAGTAGCACGGGGACTACACTGTCAGTTCTGCATATGTTGGCTAATCTTCACCTTTATATTGCAAAGTGTCTGTGATCACCCATATTCTGCAAATGGGAAAATGAGGGTCTGGGAGGCATTTACTCAAGACCACAAGGTGATAGTGCTAGTGGTAAGGAACCTGTCTGCCAGCGCAGATGCCATCCCTGGGTCTGGAAGATCCCCTGGAGGAGGGCATGGCACCCCACTCCCGTATCTTGCCTGGAGAATCCCATGGACACAGGAGCCTGGTGGGCTACAGTCCATGGGGTCTCGAAGAGTTGGACACAGCTGAAGGAACTTGGAAGGTGCACACGTGGTTAATAACTGGTGGTATCTAGGTCTCTCAGACTTTAGGCACTGAAGCTCTTTTTTCTTGACCCCACAACACTCTAGTGAGAGCTACTTGCCTCTCCACTTAGATTTCAAGCCATAAAAATGCCCTGAATATGTTTTGCCCTGGACATGCAACATTTCATTTTTCCTGGGGAAGAGGCTACCATTTCCTAAGTGGCCAGGGAAGAGGTATTGCCTTTTCCCAAAATTTTCCTTCTTATTTTCAAATCTCTCACTTCAGTTCTTAGCCTTCTTTTCTGACTTCTCATGTCATCAGCCTTGCCGGGGACTTGGAGATGGAACAGTTCAAGCTGTTTCCAAACTATGTTTAGATGTTTCAAGGGTAAGACTTAAGGAAAATGAAGTGGTAGGGAGGAAAAAAATTAGAAAAGTGAGCTTGAGGCTGATGCTTTGAAAAGGTGGAATATGAGCTAAATGGTGTGGAGGAGAAAAACTCAAGCAAACCTCATCTAGCTAGTTTTAAAAAATATTTTAGAACAATTTTGCTTATGGAATATTTTGTTACGTCTAGACCAACGTTTGGGGCTGTACTGTGCCCCAATAACCTCTTGTTCTGTCCTTGGTGGATATATATAAAAGTAGTTCAACCTTCTTTTGTATTTGATGGTAAGTATTATGTTTCTTCAGAGCAGAGTCCTTATATGGTACTTTAATATACTAGTCCCATTAGTGATAAGTATAAGAGGACTAATATCAAATTCTAAATGCTATTTTTTGTATAAGACTTGTCATATTATTTTAATTGACAGTGCTGCCAAACTATATATATATGTACATATATGTATGATATAAATCTCTCTTTATATGTTATCTCTATATAAATGATATATGACATATAAATGCTAAATGATTCAGGAGCGCTTACAAAAGTACATTTAACAAAATGGTAAACTATAAATGGAGATTTAAAATCTTGATTGCATAAAATATCTTAAAAGTGATTTTAAAAATGAAAAATCCTAATTCATGAAAATATAAAATGAATGCATATTACAGATGTCATTCATCATATTAACTGATGAGGGAACAAGTAAAATGTTCAAAATCAGTCCAAAGAACATTTGGGTTTTACTAAATTTATTACAATTTATTAGATTACTAAATTAGATGCAAAATTGGTGACTGTCCAACAGCACTATAAACCATAACCTTCCGGTTCCATTGGACAGAAATTATTTGCATTTCTATTGACAGAATCTACATTTTAACTTGTGTCTCTACAGCGTTGTAAATAGTCACTAAATAGAATGTCAAGTACAGTACTGCACGAAAGCATATGCAGTAATTTCTTTTGCCCATTTCCAAGTTTCAGATAATTTTTCTGACAGATAATTCATAAAATTAGTGTAAAGGATCAAGATAAAGGTGGGGAATTGACTGTAAGTTCATAGACTAGCTGTAAGGTCCTATATATTTGAAACGTTTCAAATTTGTAGTTAGTTATAGGTCTTCTGGTTATCCAAAGAGAATAGAAGATATGAAAGGTTAGAAGATTTTATGGCTGGAAAGAATACATCAGTTCATAAAAAAAGACAAGTTTATCCTGGGGAGCCGCTTTTTAGGGGTCAGGGAATGGGAACTTGGAATTTTACATCTCAGTCCTCAAAACAGTTCTCTGGAAAATGCAGTAACAAATGTCATGGGGCTGTTTTCTTAGTGCCCTGTGATGGAGGCCACAAACATGATATTAAAATCCACCCAAATAAAGTAGTTCCACTGGGACTGAGACAGGGTGAGAATGGAGGGGAAACAATCATTATAGTCCAAGAATCTGACTTGAAGATGGCTTATACGGTCTACCTCTAGTAATGGTTCTTTTTAAAGAGAGGTAGAAGAATCACCCAAGGTTCAATGAGCTCTTTTTACAGTTGTGCCAGGAGCAGTGTGAAATTTAAGGGAAAGGAGTGATAGCTTATGGTCAACGATGTTGGATTTGTGAGCTCCGAAGCAGAAGATTTAGCTTTGGGACCAGGGATCAGTGCTGATCACTCAAGAGCTTCTGGGTAGAAGATTTTTATTAAAGTGAAAAGGGGACAGGGAGAGCTTCTGACATAGACATCAGGAGGGGGATGGAGAGCTCCCCCCTTGCTAGTCTTAGAAAAGGGCGTTATATATTTTTTCAATTGGTTGTTACAGTACATCAAAAGAATGTCTCTAGGTTGTCAAGATCTTACCAGACCCACTCACATAATATGCATTTTAAGATAATGGGCTTAGAACTAACAATAGAAAGGTCTTACCAGACCCAGTTCCATAATATACATTTTAAGATGACAGGATTGAAGGTTTTCGGGGAAGGAGAAACTGTCCTCAAGCAGGATACATTGTCATTATATAATCCTTAGTACAGAGTTTGAAAGGAGTTGTTTGTTGTATAACCATCAGTTCCCGGCTTAAAGAAAAAAAACAAAACATTTTATGTGACTAAGACTAAGGAATGTAGAGAAAAAAAAGACCTTTGTCCTTTCTTCCTCCTTGAGAATTCCAGACCTCTTTCTCTTCCTCCTCCTCCTCCTCTTGCTCCTCCTCGGGGACCCTGGACTTCTTATCAACCTGCCTAGGAATTGACTCTCTCAGGAGTCCTGCCAGGGCAGAAACAATGAAGTGGTATTGAAAACAGATGTTGTATAGTGCCTGACGTGAGGTAAGGGTTTAATAAACTGTAACTGCTGTTATCATCACTATCATTATTATTCTTATTATAAAGTTAGCTTAGCTGTGCTTCTTAGATATGCAGGTGGGGATGTTAGGTGGACTGAACCGACTGAAGTTCAGACTGGAGAAGGATCTGGTGATGAGTGTAGAGTCATCATGTACAGATGTTACTCTAAGCCGGGCAGGGCCTGGATGCGAGGGTGAGCGAGTGGTAGTGGCCTGCAGTAGGATAGTACAGGTAATGCGAACAGTCTTCCATAAATATAATTTCCTCCATAAAACTTCCATATGAGTGGGACAACAGAAAACTGAGGTTATTTTCTCTGGAATGCACGTTTTTCATGTTTTTATTTTATTTATTTTTAAAAATTAATTAATTAATTGATTAATTTTTACATTATCGTGTTGGTTTTGCCATACATTGACATGAATCCACCATGTTTTTATTTTTAAAATCAAATGAACAGACGCAGTTTGAGTTTCACAAAACTCTGGCAAATAATTGTGGTAGGGTATTTTTATAGTTTATAGTCGACAGATTATAGAGAAGCAGAGTGATATGCTCAAGGTTTAAATATGTTTTAAAAAATATATATTTATATTATATAATTATAATAATATGACTAAGTATGTATTGTATATTTATCTGTACCTGGCAGGGTTGGGTCTCGACCTCAGAGCTCTGACTAGCTTAGCGCTTTTCTCTCTTATCTTTCCTCCTCCACTGTGGCTGTCCTTGCCTGTGTATCCTGCCTGCTCTCCTTGCCGAGTTCTGCTGTGTTGCTTTTGATAAGGATCCAATGAGACATGATCACAGAGAGCTGATTGGCATTTTCTCAGGTGCTGGCCACTGCCTTCCTTCAAACCTGGCTTCCTCTTCAGACATAATAAGCATGCCCCTTGTGATGTCATTTAGGATATTGAGCAAAATGTGAGCTCATCCAGTTGCAGGCCGCTTCTGGCCATTGTTCCTTCAGGCTCAGTTGTCACACTTCAGGTGATGGGTTGTATGATGTAGGTTGTGGTCTGTTGAGGAACAGGATTAAAATCAGAAATGTATTTCTTACAGGCCACTGCCCTGTTGTTAAGGGTCAGTCACGGTCCATCTGACTGGATAGATAACTGAAAGTAAGAAATATTTCATTATAATCTTAGGAAAGCCTCAGATTACTTATGCCACCAGCTACAATACTTGAAAAAGCAAGTCATTAAAAGGTACAATAATTAAAGCAGTGCCTCACAGTGACCTTGTCACTTGATTCTCTGAGATATAAAAAGTGTTTGCAACCTGTCAGCTTTTGATTCGTGGTGCCTTTGAAGAACAATTCGAATCATGTATTGGAAAGAGGCCAGGAGTCCCATCTGCTTAGAGTTTGTCTTTCTAAATTGGGTGCAACGCGTAGTGCTGAGGGAAATGGCTCACCTCTCTTATACATGTTTTTATGAGCCTTCTCAGTCTCTAGAGAATCCACCCATGCACCGTTAAATTGTGTCATTGTGGAAGCACAATGACGAGGGCCTAAATGGGAAAGCAATGTAAAGTTAGCAAGAAAACATTTTCCTTTAAAAGAAGACCTTGCTAATTTCCTATGTCCAATATAAAGAGCCTAGAGGGATCAAATAAACATTAAATGCTAATTCAAAAGGCCTACTTTCTCTTGTTGCTAAATTAAAATACCACCTGACATTTCATATAGATCATCACAGTGAAAAGGAATTGTAAGTGTTTGCGAGGAATGGGGAAAAAATAAAAAGAAAAAGGAGGGGATATAGATGATCCTGGACTTGTCTTATTTCTCCTTCCACCTCCCCACTCTAAATAAACAATAGCAATAATAGCCAGAATTTATTAAAGGCTTTCTATGCAGCAGGGCCTACATATGGATTATCTCGTTAATCCTTGGGATAATTTTATCATTTCACGTTATAGACGGACACAGTGAAGTTTAGGGAAATTAACAAACTGGTCTAGTTTCATTTCCGTAATTAGTGTTCTTTAAAGAACTCACATTTTCCATAGAAATGTCTCTGTTTCTTCTCTCCAAGTTAGCCCCCAGTCTTGCCTTGGCAAATGTAGAAAAAGAAGAAAGGAAGTTAGCATAGGTGTAGCCTGTGCTTACTCAAAAGTGGATAAGCAGGGTTATCAAAAGAAGAGAAGAAATACCGTAGGAAAGAGTTTTCAGTTTATCTAGTCCAATATTTTCATTTTCAGATGTTTTAACTATACTTTCAAGATAATAAAATAAAACGTTTAGTTAGAAGTAAGCCTGGATTTGAAACTAGTGTTGCCCATTTCCAGTCTAGTACTATTCATATGGTGTATTACATCACTTTTCTTCATTTCAAACTGAGAAAATGCCCCCTTCCCAGACAATTTAAGTTAGATGAGGTTATATCTGTCTGACATAGACTTTTTGTAAAGGAATATACTGATTAGGAACTTCCATTCAGTTACTTGTATCAGCATATTTTATTGATGTTTATGTTCACTTAGCAGGAATTGTAATTTTCCTAAGTTCATGATGATTATTTTTTACGAATTTTTTCTTGCTAGGGTAAATTTGAAGTTGCCATTGCTGCTTCAAATAAAATAATATAGTTTTTCAGACTGTCAGATATCATTGAAGTAAATATAAACCTGAAAGGAAAAAACACTTACTGGATCCTAAAAATTTTTTTTGGGAAAACATTACACACAACTTCAAGTGATTTTTCCTTGTTTGGTAGTATAGAAGGGCTTCCCTGGTGGCTCAGCTGGTAAAGAATCCAACTGCAATGAGGGAGACCTGGGTTCTATCCCTGGGTTGGGGAGATCCCCTGGAGAAGGGAAATACAGAAAAAAATGGGTTTAATTAAGCTAAAGGAAATAAATCAAAAGGAAGGGCTGACAGTTTTATTTATGGTGATCTATTAGTTGAAAGCAAACATCATCAACCATTCTAATGTTTATTCCTTCCATAAATAATATACAGATAATATACAGCAGGATTGGAAGCAAACTCTCTTTTAGTGTTCTCTACTTTTTATGTGGTTGCACAAACGCTTTTCTTAGTGTTGACAGTGATCAGGAAGCACGGCTTACAGTAGCTCTTCTATGTTGTGATAATCAGATAATTTCATTTAAATTATTAGATTATAGCACCAATGAATTACTTTTTAGAAAATTCTCTACACATGGCGAATGGCTACCATTTGTGGGTATATTTGAATATGCCAAATCTGTGTCTAGTGTTAGTTAATCTTTCTTTATTTTTTCTTTAATTCAGAAAGCCTCAGAAGGATAAGAGGTTGTTTCCATTTTACATTTAATTGATGTTTCCCAGTTTGAAAATGTGATATACCAAAACTTGCTCCTGATATTTTTTTGTTTCTTGTAGACTTGTTTTTGCAGTCCATAATTTCCCTGTGCCTTCTTTTTATGAATATCTTGGTGTAAGTGCAGGGAGGAAGCAGTTTAGGAATTAAAAGAGTTTATTATCGTGAACAAGCCTGGGCTTCCCAGGTTGCTTTTAGGGCTTCCATGGTGGCTTAGATGGTAAAGAATCCGCCTGTAACGCAGGAGACCTGGGTTCAATCCCTGAGTCGGGAAGATCCCCTGGAGAAGCCAGTGGCAATCCACTCCAGCATTCTTTCCTAGAAAATTTCATGGACAGAGGCGTCTGGAGGGCGACAGTCCATGGGCTCGCAAAGAGTTGAACATGACTGAGCGCACACACACACACACACACCTGCCCCATGGGTTGTTAATATCCAGCAGTGTGTGAGGAATTGCTTAATAAATTTTACAATGAAACATAAAGTGATGTTAGAAATGTAAGGTGATATTAATGTTTATACTGGCTTTTTTCTAGACATCCATTCCAAACTATGTGCTATGCTGTGCTTAGTCAGCCCAGTTATGTTCCACTCTTTGAGACTCCATGGCCTATAGCCGCCAGGCTCCTCTGTCCGTGGGGATTCTCCAGGCCAGAATACTGGAGTGGTCGCCATGCCCTCCTCCAGGGGATCTTCCCAACCCAGGGATCGAATGCAGGTCTCTTGGATTGCAGGCAGATTCTTTACCGTCTGTGTCGCCAGGGAAGCCCATTCCAAACTAGAGAGACGTGTACATTTTTTTTTTTCCATTTTCCTTTAAGAGAACTCCAGAATCACCATCTTCAAGTTGACTACTTCTTCGTGTCCCAACTGTACTTTGAATCTACCTCTGTTGGTTAAGTCTACTTCTTTGAATCTCGGCTCACAACCTAGAGATACATTTAAAACATGCATGTTTGTATTTTCCACAGACTTAGTTCCTTGAGAACAGGGAGAAGAGGCCTTAGTCATCTTTGTAGCCCTGGAATCGCATATTGGGTTTTTTCAATTGTATGCTTTTGCAAGTCTCTGTTGAATTAGATTTAATTTGCAAGACAAGAAAGCAGGAATTACATATTCTATTCTTTCACTTGTTTATTGCCTGGTGGCTCAGATGGTGTCTGTCTACAATGTTGGAGACCTGGGTTTGATCTCTGGATCAGGAAAATTCCCTGGAGAAAGAAATGGCAATCCACTCCTTTACTCTTGCCTAGAAAATCCCATGAACGGAGGAGCCTGGTGTCCATGGGGTCGCAAAGAGTTATTTAAAGATTAGATGTTTATGGAAGGAGAAGCAAATAGCAGATATTAGACTGTAATCATTGGAGAAGAAAATGGTAACCCATTCCAGTATTCTTGCCTGGAGAATCCTGTGGACTGAGGAGCCTGGTGGGCTGCTGTCCATGGGGTCTCACAGAGTCAGACAAGACTGAAGTGACAAAGCATGCATGCATGCATTGGAGAAGGAAATGGCAACCTACTCCAGTATTTTTGCCTGGAGAATCCCAGGGATGGAGGAGCCTGATGGGCTGCTGTCTATGGGGTCGCAGAGTCAGACACGATTGAAGTGACTTAGCAGCAGCAGCAGCAACAGAGTGTAATCATATAGATTTCTTTCATCTTTATTGTAATCTTTAAAGAAATGAATTGATAATGTCAAATATGCTGTATTGATATGGAAATAGTTACTTTTAAGTTATTTGTTATAGGTAACTACCTTTCTCCCTTAGAGTTCAGTTCAGTTCAGTCGCTCAGTTGTGTCCGACTCTTTGCAACCCCATGAACCGCACCAGGCCTCCCTGTCTATTACCCAATCCCGGAGTCGATGCAAACCCATGTCCATCAAGTCGGTGAAGCCATCCAACCAACTCTTCCCTTTGTCGTCCTCGTCTCCTCCTGCCCTCAGTCTTTCCCAGCATCAAGGTCTTTTCCAACGAGTCAGCTCTTTGCATCAGGTGGCCAAAGTATTGGAGTTTCAGCTTCAACATCAGTCCTTCTAATGAATACCTAGAACTGATCTCCTTTAGGATGGACTGGTTGGATATCCTTGCAGTCCAAGGGACTCTCAAGAGTCTTTGCCAACACCACAGTTCAAATGCATCAATTCTTCTGTGCTTAGCTTTCTTTATAGTCCAACTCTCACATTTATACAGGACCACTGGAAAAACCATAGCCTTGACTAGATGGACCTTTGTTGGCAAAATAATGTCTCTGCTTTTTAATATGTTATCTAGGTTGGTCATAACTTTCCTTCCAAGGAGTAAGCGTCTTTTACTTTCATGGCTGCAATCACTATCTGCAGTGATTTTGGAGCCTAAAATTTAAAGTCTGACACTGTTTCCACTATTTCCCCATCTATTTGTCATGAAGTGATGGGACCAGATGCCATGATCTTAGTTTTCTGAATGTTGAGCTTTAAGCCAACTTTTTCACTCTCCTCTTTCACTTTCATCAAGAGGCTCTTTAGTTCTTCTTCACTTTCTGTCATAAGGGCGATGCCATCTGCATATCTGAGGTTATTGATATTTCTCCTATCAATCTTTATTCCAGCTTGTGCTTCATCCAGCCCAGCATTTCTCATGATGTACTCTGCATACAAGTTGAATAAGTAGGGTGACCATATACAGCCTTGACGTACTCCTTTTCCTATTTGGAACCAGTCTGTTGTTCCATGTCCAGTTCTAACCATTACTTCCTGACCTGCATACAGGTTTCTCAAGAGACAGGTCAGGCGGTCTGGTATGCCCATCTCTTGAAGAGTTTTCCACAGTTTATTGTGATCCACAGAGTCAAAGTCTTTGGCATAGTCAATAAAGCAGAAGTAGATGTTTTTCTGGAACTCTCTTGCTTTTTCAATAATCCAGCGGATGTTGGCAATTTGATCTGTGGTTCCTCTGCCTTTTCTAAAACCAGCTTGAACATCTGGAAGTTCACAGTTCATGTATTGCTGAAGCATGGCTTGGAGAATTTTGAGCATTACTTTACTAGCGTGTGAGATGAGTACAATTGTGTGGTAGTTTGAGCATTCTTTGGCATTGCCTTTGTTTGGGAATGGAATGAAAACTGACCTTTTCTGGTCCTGTGCCACTGCTGAATTTTTCAAATTTGCTGACATGTTGAGTGCAGCACTTTCACAGCATCAGCATAAAGTATATTTGCATTTCTATGAGAAAGCCACCACCACTCCTTTCTAGAACTTTTGCATCTTCCCAAACTGAAAGTCATATCCATTAAACAATAACTACTTTTCTTCCATTTTCTCAGCCCCTGGCAACCACCTTTCTTCCTTGTGTCTTAATGAATTTGATTATACTATACACCTAATATAAGTGGAGTCGTATGATGTTTGTCATTTTGTGACTAGCTTATTTCAGTTATTGTAATATCTTCAGAGTTCATCCATGTTGTAGTGTGTGAGAATTCTCTTACCCTTGAAGGCTGAATAGTATTCCCTTGTTTGTGTGTACCACACGTTGCTTACTCATCCTCCCTTCAGTGGACATTTGTGTTATTTCCATCCTGTTGAAAGGAGAATCTGGGAACTGTCATTTTTTGAGACTGAAGTGGGCGTCTTCATGGAGAACATTTTGGAAAAGCTCATTAAAACAAAAGATGGTAGAGAAGAAAATTTATTAAAAGAAGCAACTTCAAGATATTTTTCTGTTTTAAAGGGAAAGGTGGAGAAAGAGGAGAATAGAGGCAGTGTGGTCATTGAGAAAGAGGTACAGGGAGAAGCATAAAGCTGATAGGAGGAAAGTCTTGTGTTAGAGGTCAGTGATCTCAAGCATTAAATTTTGGAAAAGGATCATCATCTTTGACGGACACTGAAAAGCCACATTATTGTCTAATATACAACTATCAATGTGAAGTGATCAGAAAAACAATAACCTAGTTTGTATGACTAGCATAAATTGAACTTGCCCCATAGATGGGGAGACAGTGACATGAAAGCTGGCCAAATTTGAATTGAACCACCAAGAACACACTGTTTACACCTTTAGTTAAACATTTCTTGAAAGTACCATCATTGAGTGTATATTCTGTTACTCCTCCTGATAGTTGAAGGAAAAGCAGATTTGGAAAAGCTGTTTTGCATTTTGTGCAGTGAAATTTATTCTTCCAATCTTTGTTATTGATTGCAGAACTGTTTTATCCTCTTTTTGGAGAATGCAGCAGTATACACCATGGCAACCAGTGTACCAGACCCACACGGCATTTCAGCCACTCCAACAAGACTAATAATAGTAATCATTTTCATTTCTCTCATTAACTCTAAGTGATATTTTTAGCCATCTTTAAAGCCAAAATTCTCTTTATTATCTTGAAGAAAAACTGTCATGCTGAATTAGAAAAGAATATAATGTGTTTATTTCCTCACATCATTATATATTTTATTTTATTCAACATGCTAGATTTTTCTTATTTTCTAGATCATGTATATTTATGTAATTGTTTAGATAATGACAAAAATGGTTATGTTTCCTTAGCATTTGCCTGCATTAAATCTCTATCTGAGGGTCATAGACTTAATGTCAGAGTCCAAAATGTGGGCTAAAAAAATTGAACTTCCTTTATAAATTTATCTCCTGCAATTTCTTTTCCTCTGTCTCCCTATTTTAATGGATAAAATGAAACAGACAGAACTGAGTTCTTGAAGAGTGAACAGCTGTTTCCTCCTTTTGTCCCCTGCATCACCATGATTCAGGTGACAGGATTCAGGAGCCACTTTAGGAATTTTGGGGACCTCAGAGTCATCATTCAATAACCCAAATATTTTTCTGTAAATGTATGAAAGTTAATATAGAGTCTGCTGAAAGGAATTTATCTATATTTCTAATATTCTGAAAAAAAAAAGTAATGGTAATTTGATAGCCTACTGCCTAAAAGCGATTTTAACAGTTTTAGACAATTCTGGACAGAGCTCAGTCAATATGAAATCATAACTAAACTTCTCCTACCCTGTTCTAAGTTGTGTAAAATTGAAATTAGTGTAATACTATTTACAATAGCCTAGACTTTGGAGCAACCTAAAAGTCCATTGACAGAGGAATGGATAAAGAAGATATGGTACATATATACAATGGAATATTAGCCATAAAAAAGAATTAAATAATGCCATTTGCAGCAATGTGGATGAATGTAAAGATTATCATTCTAAATGAAGTAAGTCAGACAAAGACAAGTATCATATAATATTACTGTGTGGAATCTAATTAAGAATAATACAAATGGTGGTGGTGGTCTAGTTGCTAATCATGTCTGACTCTTGCAACCCCATGGACTGTTGCCTGCCAGGCTCCTCTGCCCATGTGGGTTGCCATTTTCTTCTCCAGGGAATCTTCCCAACCCAGGAATCGAACCCAGGTGTCCTGCATTGCAGTCAGATCCTTTACTGACTGAGCTACGAGGGAAGCCCTGATACAGTACAAATATAAATGAACTTATTTATAAAAAATAATAATACAAATGAACTTATTTATTAAAAAAAAAACAGACTTATAGATTTCAAAAACAAACTTATGGTTACCAAAGGGGAAATGTTGAGGGGAGGGTTAAATCAGGAGCTTAGTATTAACTTACACACGCTACTATATATAAGATAGATAATCAACAAGGACCTACGGTATAGCACAGGGAACTCTACTCAATATTCTGTGATAACCTAATCAGAAGATAATCTGAAAAAGAATGAATATATGTATCTGTATAATTGAATCACTTTGCTGTGTACCTGAAACTAACACAGTATTGAAAATCAACTATACTCCAATAATGTTAAAAAAAAGGAAAATCAACAATACTTCAATAAATTAAAAATATATTTTCAGAGAAAAAAAATTAAAAATTTGAAATTTGTGTCTTTGTTTTTGTGACGTATGGGGAGAGGATCAGGAAGACTGATGAGCATAAAGCGGTAGGGTCAAGATCTGAACTATGACCCAGAGCCCAGGTTACTCTTTTTTAAAACTTCAGCTTCACTGAGATATAATTAATGAATAGTGATTTGATATGTGTTTTAATATACATTGGCAAAGAATTTCCCTTTGTATCCTTTAAAGAAATTTCTATTGTTGTTGCAAACATTTGTGTTCTAGTCTCTTAGTAAATTTCAATTATATAAAATGTTATAAACCATAGTCCCTATGTTTTACCTTAGGTCCTCAGAACTTAGTCATCTTACAGATGAAAGATTGCACCCTTTTACCAACCTCTGCTTGTTTTCTCCACCCCCTAACCCCTGGTAGTCAGTTTTCTAGTTTGTCTTTCTGTGTGTCTGATTATTTTTTAATATTCCACATATAAGTGATAGTATTCAGTATTTGTTTTTGTCTGGCTTTTTTTTTTTTTTTTTACTTAGCATAATGCCCTCAAGATCCATCTATGTTCTTGCAAATGTTATTGACTGTTATTAAAGTTCATCCTAGCAGTCAGGAGTGAGCTCAGCGTGCCAACCTGCAGAGAACATTCAGACCGCCTTTAGATTCGAGCTGCTCAATTATGTTACCAGTATGTATTGAGCCGCATGTAGCCCCTGATAAACTAAGCTCACTGAACTAACTCCTCTGTACTGTGGTTTTTCCTCAACAATGTCTAACAGTTTATTAGGAAAAATTCAAATATATAGAATAATTGTATTGTGAATGTTCATATGCCTACAAGCTAGATTCTATAATTAAATTTTTACATAAATTTATCTATATCTGCTGTCATCAAGGTAGCAATATTTGTATTTCTAACCTACCTACTAAATCACCAAAGGGCCCCTCACAAAATACCCACTTTTTTTTGGCAGTGCCATCTGGCTTGCAGGATCTCAGTTCCCCAAGTAGGGGATTGAACCCATGCCCCTTGCAGTGAAAGGGCAGAGCCCTAACCACTGGACGACCAGGGAAATCCCCACGTCTACTTTTGAATACTGTTCTATGCCTAAGCCTCTCCTACTGAGATGTGTGTGTGCCTGTCTGATAAGTCGCTTGAGTCGTGTCCGACTCTTTGCGACCCAGTGGACCGTAGCCTGCTAGGCTCCTCTGTCCATGGGATTCTCCAGGGTAGACTACTGGAGTGGTTGCCATTTTCTCCTCCAGGGGATCTTCCTGACCCAGGGATCAGCTCGAGTCTCTTATGTCTTCTACATTTGGCAGCCAGGTTCTTTACCGCTGGCACCACCTGGGAGGTCCTACTGAGATATAGTTTCAGCTATTATCAGTTGACTGTTTTCTGCAAACTTGTCATGTTTCACTCTCACAGGTAAGAAATTTGTATTACAATTGTGACTACCGCACAACACCCACCTATACCGATATACTAAGAATGCTAACACAAGCCTGTTTTCTCCGCCTTTTCTCTCTAGTCATTTTTCTAAGGGTGGAAGAAGGGAGTGAGAGCAGAAAGGCTTCTAGAGAAGCCTCTCTCACAATGTGTGCTTTCCCTCTGAAGCTATGTTGTGGTTTTAACAGAAAGAAACCTCTTTCTGAGCTTTTCTTAACGATAGTCCGCTTTTTCACATTTATAAAATGGTTCTCATCTGGAAGTTTATAAAGATATTCACTCTTCCACAGGAACCTGATTGGTTTAATGTTAGTTCTTTGAAGCTGCTAGCTTCAGAAGACATCTGTATATTACTTCAGTAATATAGCAGTCTACCTGTAGTCTCATTATTCAAGATGTTGGAGAGCCATTCTGATTAGGCTTCACAGCTCCCTTAAGAAGGCAGGATTTGGGACTGAAGATCTAGAGACTCTAGAAATTAAAGAAATATACTCTGGTCTAAGTTAATAGAATCAGGGTTAAGATTCCAGTAAGGTCAGTTGGTTTCTGTTTGTAACTGCGTTGTACAATGTATTTAGAAAAATGTACAATTGCTGTTATCAATTTCAGTTCAGTCGCTCAGTCATGTCCAACTCTTTGCAACCCCATGGACTGCAGAATGCCAGGTCTCCCTGTCCATTACCAACTCCTGAAGTTTACTCAAACTCATACCCATTGAGTCGGTGATGCCGTCCAACTGTCTCATCCTCTGTTGTCCCCTTCTCCTGTCCTCAATCTTTCCCAGCATCAGGGTCTTTTCCGATGAGTCAGCTCTTCCCATTAGGTGGCCAGAGTATTGGAGTTTCAGCTTCAACATCAGTTCTTCCAATGAACACCCAGGACTGACCTCATTTAGGATGGACTGGTTGGCTCTCCTTGCAGTCCAAGGGTCTCTCAAGGGTCTTTGCCAACACCACAGTTCAAATGCATCAATTCTTCAGCACTCAGCTTTCTTTATAGTCCAAATCTCACATCCATACATAACTACTGGAAAAACCATAGCCTTGACTAGACAGACCTTTGTTGGCAAAGTAATATCTCTGCTTTTTAATATGCTGTCTAGGTTGGTCATAACTTTCCTTCTAAGGAGCAAGCATCTTTGAATTTCATGACTGCCATCACCATCTGCAGTGATTTTGGAGTCCAGAAAAATAAAGTCAGCCACTGTTTCCATCTAGTTGCCATGAAGTGATGGGACTGGATGCCATGATCTTAGTTTTCTGAATGCTGAGCTTTAAGCCAACTTTTTCATTCTCCTCTTTCACTTTCATCAAGAGGCTCTTTAGTTCTTCTTTCACTTTCTGCTATAAGGGTGGTGTCATCTGCATATCTGTTGTTGATATTTCTCCCAGCAATCTTGATTCCAGCTTGTGCTTCATCCAGCCCAGCGTTTCTCATGATGTACTCTGCAGATAAGTTAAATAAGTAGGGTGACAATATACATCCTTGATGTACTCCTTTTCTTATTTGGAACCAGTCTGTTGTTCCATGTCCAGTTCTAACTGTTGCTTCCTGACCTGCATACAGATTTCTCAAGAGGCAGGTCTTGTGAAGAATTTTCCACAGTTTATTGCGATCCACACAGTCAAAGACTTTGGCATGTCAATAAAGCAGAAATAGATGTTGTTCTAGAACTCTCTTGCTTTTTTGATAATCCAGAGGATATTGGCAATTTGATCTCTGGTTCCTCTGCCTTTTCTAAAACCAGTTGTTTTACCAGATGTAAAACATCTGGAAGTTCACGGTTCATGTATTGCTGAAGCCTGGCTTGGAGAAATTCGAGCATTACTTTGCTAGTGTGTGAGATCAGTACAATTGTGCAGTAGTTTGAACATTCTTTGGCATTGCCTTTCTTTGGGATTGGAATGAAAACTGACCTTTTCCAGTCCTGTGGCCACTGCTGAGTTTTCCAAATTTGCTGGCATATTGAGTGCAGCACTTTCACAGCATCATCTTTTAGGATTTGAAATAGCTCAACTGGAATTCCATCACCTCCACTAGCTCTGTTCATAGTGATGCTGCCTAAGGCCCACTTGACTTCACAGTCCAGGATGTCTGGCTCTAGGTGAGTAGTCACACCATCATGATTATCTGGGTCATGAAAATCTTTTTTGTACAGTTCTTCTGTGTATTCTTGCCACCTCTTCTTAATATTTTCTGCTTCTGTCAGGTCCATCCCATCTCTCTCCTTTATTGAGCCCGTCTTTGCATGAAATATTCCCTTGGTATCTCTGATTTTCTTGAAGAAGTCTCTAGTCTTTCCATTCTACTGTTTTCCTCTATTTCTTGCATTGATCACTGAGAAAGGCTTTCTTCTCTCCTTGCTGTTCTTTGGAACTCTGCATTCAAATGGGTATATCTTTCCTTTTCTCATTTGCTTTCACTTCTCTTCTTTTCATAGCTATTTTTGAGGCCTCTTCAGACAGCCATTTTGCTTTTTTTTGCATTTCTTTTTATTGATGATGTAGATCCCTCTCTCCTGTACAATGTCAGAAACCTCCATCCTTAGTTTCTCAGGCATTCTATCAGATCTAGTCTCTTAAATCTATTTCTCACTTCCACTGTATAATCATAAGGGATTTGATTTAGGTCATACCTGAATGGTCTAGTGGTTTTCCCCACTTTCTTCAATTGAAATCTGAATTTGGCAATAAGGAATTTATGATATTAGCTACAGTCAGTTCCCTGTCTTGTTTTTGCCGACTATATAAACTCTGTTCTTTTCCAAGTCAAACCATTCAGTATCACGGTAATCCAAGTCTATGCCCTGACCAGTAACACTGAAGAAGCTGAAGTTGAATGGTTCTATGATTACCTACAAACCCTTTTAGAACTAATACCCAAAAAAGATGTCTTTTTCATTATAGGGGACTGGAATGCAAAACTAGGAAGTTAAGAAACACCTAGAGTAACAGGCAAATTTGGCCTTGGAATATAGAATGAAGCAGGGTGAAGGCTAATAGAATTTTGCCAAGAGAAGTCACTGGTCATAGCAAATGCCCTCTTCCAACAATACAAGAGAAGACTCTACACATGGACATCACCAGATGGCCAACACCGAAATCAGATTGATTATATTCTTTGCAGCCAAAGATGGAGAAGCTCTATACACAGTTGCTCTATATAAATAGCCAATTTTTTTCTAATTGAACAAGTCATGACTGTATATTCCATTCATATGCCTTTTAAGGCTTAAAAATTTTATTTATAAAAAAATATGAAGTAACAGAATTTGAAATGCTTGCAGTTCTAGTTTTAAATGAAATGTATTCTGGTAACCAACAAGAGCATAAAACCAGCAAATTGTAAAAACTTCAGAAAGATGGTTAGCAGAAATTTTTCTGCTAAGTTACTGTAGCCAGGGTAGTGCTGAGAGTGGAAGAAGAAACACATGCATAGAAAAAATGACTTTGACTTTGGAGAAGACTCTTCCTAGTAACATTCAGCTTGGAATATCCTCAAGATGTCTGAGATGCCCTGTATATTGTGTGATTGACTGCAACAGGTTTCTCTGCAGGTGACATTTTTCCAGAAGGCAGTAACAGAGTGTTTGCTTTTAAGGCATATCACTATTAAGTATTCCAGTAGTTTGGATTTGTGAGACATCAAATGGGAAAATTGCTAAGTAGTATTATGGGTGTACTATCTATCTTTATATATAGTAGAGTGATAGTATTTTTGGTGATAAAGTTGGTATAGCTGTTCAGAGTGAACATTTAATGCTTGTAGACAACAACACTGTGCCATGTTCCACCTTTTCTGTTCAAATTTCACTTGCTCTTTGATACACAGTTTTTCACAAATCAGCTGGCCAGTTATTCCAAGATCTTGCATGGTTCTGTGGTCCCGTCTTCCCATCTTGCTCATCCTAGGTTGGCATACAGGGCAGATGTCTGCTCTTCTGGCTGAGACTCCTTCTCCTTGGTGCTATGGGCAGTGCTGGGGTGTAAGCAGGTTATATGCTCAGGTTATATGCTCACCTCTCCAGGTGAGGTTAGTGGGAGAAGAGGGCGACAGAAGATGAGATGGTTGGATGGCATCACCAATTCAATGGACGTGAACTTTGGGCAAACTCTGGGAGATGGTGAGGGACAGGGAAGCCTGGCGTGCTGTAGTCCATGGGGTTGCAAAGAGTCAGACAAGACTTGGAGACTGAATAGCAACAACAGTGGTTCAGATTGGAGGTTGGCCTTGGGCCCCCCCCTTCTTAGAGGGTGTCCTGTCTTGGGGAAGGGAATGCCTGACTAAGTGTGGCACGATACAAGAATAACCTGTATTTATTGAATGGTAAATGAATTGAATAATGATAATATCATTTCAGATTCCAGGAAGTGACAGTATTAGTGTGCAACAGAATAGGAAATAGAAACAGGGAAGGTGACTCAGATACCAGAGCAGAACTAGCATAAGAGAGGAGGAATGGGCTCCAAATTAGGGTATTATTTATGCTCTAGTGCTTTCTCAGTGCCCTAGTGAAAAGAAATCAATGCTTTGCACTGCAGAGTAATAATAGCTACACATATGTGACTGCTATGTGAGAAAAGAATCTTTTAGAAGTTGCTGAGATAGCATACTTGAAGCAGGTTAAGTTGTTCAGTAGATATTTATTGAGCAACTTCTGTGTGCCAGAGTGTTCCCTGATGGCGCAGACGGTAAAGAATCTGCATGCAATGTGGGACACCTGAGTTTGTTTTCCGGGTTGGGAAGATCCCCTGGAGAAGAGAACGGCTCCCTACTGCAGTATTCTGGCCTGGAGAATTGCATGGACAGAGAAGCCTAGCAGTCCTTGAGGTTGCAAAGAGTTGGAGACAACTGAGCGACTTTCACTTTGCTTCTGTGTGCCAGGCTCTATTCCCACAACTGGGTGCAACATAAAACAGAGAAAACCCTTTCTTCTCTTGCAGTTTACATTGTGGTAGGAATCAGGTGTCCTCAGCAGAGCTTGTCCCTGTTATTCTGGTGACCACATTAGGAGCATTGCTTACAGGATGATGGCTGAAGTACTTTGAGTGGGGGATCTACTTCTTACTATGTGGACTTGTTATTCCATGTTTTACTCCAACCCTCCACTTGGGTAGATTCTGAGATGTGGAAGCGAGGCTTTACGAAATCAGTGGAAAGGATTGAACTGAGAAGAAATCCAGCATATACTCACTCTCAAAGCAAGAGGAAACAATGTGCTACAGGGCAAGCCGTCACCTCTGTCTCTAGACTTAGGCATGGAAATTGGAGAATCCTATCTGGAGAGACAGTGACTCATTAACTTGGGATGTATTTTAGCTTTGTTTACTTGTTGTTTGTTAAATTGTTGTTGTTGTTGAGTCACATGTCATGTTCATGTTTGTTAAATAGTAACAGCTAAAATACATACAGTGCCTTATGATCTACAGTCTCCTTTCACCTAATTCAGGTTTTTAGAACCTAACAGAAACCCTATAGGTAAGTGGAAAAGGTACGTTAACCTGTATGTGTGTATGAGAACATACAGATGAAATAAAGGTTAGAGTCTTTATTCTGCTTCTAACTTTTAATCAACTATTGCTGGGTAAGCCAAATAGTTAAAAAAAATCTGATGGGTGTCAACTGAAAATAAAGCACACCCTAAAATTTGAGAATTATTATTTTTAAAATATTTATTTATTTGTGTATTTCTTTGGCTGTGCCAGGTCTTAATTGTGGCACTTGGGCTCTCTTAGTTGCAGCATGCAGGATCTAGCTCCCTCAGCAGGGACCTAACCCAGGCCCCTTGCATTGGGAGCACGGAGTGCCAGTCACTGGACCACCAGGGAAGTCCTGAGAATTATTTTTCATTCGGCAGACGTACTGAGAGGACTTAACGCCTGGAAGACAGCCTCTCAGACAGCTGTGAGGGACTGTTCTGATGAGTTAAGGAGCAGTTAGGATATATAGGCATTTTTTGCAACAAAACCCTGGTGGTCTGAACATTAAAAAGATGGTCGTTAATTAAAGAAAACCCAGACATCTCAAGTTAATGAATTTAGCATTTTTCAATGCATGGGAAGATTGCAAGAGTCTGTGCTCTCTGAAATCCTTCTTTTGATATGCATCTTTACTGTCTAGGGTCAGTATCCTGTTTCCTGTTTGTTTGTTTTTCCCAATCTGAATCCCCTCAAGGCACATAGGAGGCAACTTCAGTTGCTGATGGCTTGATGGACTGCAGCATCCTTTGAGGGAGGTGACTTTCTGATCTACCTGGGAGAGAAAAAGAACCTGGTCTTAGTCTGATGGGAGGAGGCAGATTTTCTACGTGGGCCGGATGCCAAGAGAACGATTCTGCTCAACTCTCTGTAGGCAAATGTTACTTTCATTTATGCGTAGATGTGTCTCCATGATGTGTTTTTCTTAAAGCAGATAAAAACCAACACATGACTAGAGGTTAACCCTAGAGATCTAGTTCTTCTCATACTTTAATAAGAAAACTGAGACACAAAGAAGTCATCAGTTTCCCAAGTTAAAAATTTCTTAATACTATAACAGAAACTCATAAAATAGGACAATTTACATTATAATATTGGGAGAAGGAAATGGCAACCCACTCCATTGTTCTTGTTTGGGGAATCCCATGGACAGAGGAATGTGGCAAGCTATAGTCCGATTTGCAAGAATCGGACACAATTTAGCGACTAAACTACTATTACTACGATTCACACTGGAGAAGGAAATGCCAACCCACTCAGGTATTCTTGCCTGAAGAATTCCATGGACAGAGGAGCCTGGTGGGCTGCAGTCCATGGGGTCACAGAGAGTCGGACACGACTGAGTGACTAACACACACACACACACACACATTATAATATTGATGAAATGAAATCTGTAGACACAAACATATGATAAAACAAGTGGTCTTACTGATTCATTGATTCCTCTTAGCCATAATATTTACCTACCAAATTTCTTTCTATTTGTGGTGCTATTTTATATTTTTTGTAGCTAATTGATTCTGGGGATAAAAATAAGCCCTATTGCCTCTGACTCAGCAGCCTTATACAGTACGTTCTCACTATAGTTTCATAAAATATGTCTCAATGGGGCAAATTTTAAATGAGTAGTTTTAGAAAGTACCCCGCAGCCTCATGGTATAGTCTTGTCAACGCCCCCAAATAGTGGAAATTCATGAGAGGTCTTGGAAAGAGAAGAGTTTTAAAGGGAATGGTGGGAGGTCAGCAAGCTTGATGGTTTAATGGTAGTATAATAGTGTGCTAAGTTTTGTTCTATGGGAATAATACCTGCTTTTAAACTAATGGATCATAAGGAAATATTTTTTTTAACTTTGGATAATTCATGACTGTATCCTTCCAAGATGAAATTGAGAATTAACATTGAATTCCATAACTCAATAGATATTGTTGAAATTACAATATATTAGCAAACTGAATTAATAGTTTTCTATCATGTATGTATTAAGCCAAAACAAGAGCTTTGAGGCCCTGAGAAGGCTGACATGAGCAGAATCTCTAATGTATGAGCCTCTGTTCTCAGAGGGTAGATGACACTGTACTCTGAATATTATTTTTGGATTAAGCCCAGATACTTCTTTGTTCTCTGATGTCCAGCATATTTGTGGTTGTATACCTTCTATATGGCATGCATTGTCTTGGGTACTCGGAAGGCAGGGATAAATGAAACAAAGGCCCCAGGTACATGGAGCTTATGTGCTAGCGGCAGTTGCATTCCTGAGCTCATCTATGCATACAAACATATTTCTATGTGATGGACTGTCATCAGATTGGAGCATTGCCGGGGTCCAGCCCCAGCGGGTCTGAGGGTCTTGAGGGATGAGTGGCGTCTGCGGAAGAACTGAGCTGAGTGGATGTGTGGTGATGGAGCAGTCTCTCATTTATTGTTGTTGGTTTACAGTTTTATAGCCAAAAGACATCCCTATTACATCATTACATCACCTATCATTCTATACAATGTTTTGTTTTCTACCTTCCATAGCTCATTCCCCAATCTATCATGAGACATTCCCCTTACAGAAGTCAAATTTTTATGTAATTAGATTTAACAATAGTATGTTTACCACTTGAATGTCTCCAGTATACTTCATTCAATCATGATAAGTACATCAACCTAAGTAAAAAGGTTACATTTCTCTTATCAGGTACAACTATGTAGAAGCTAGAGGGAAGGGCTTAAGCTTAAAACTGTTTTATCCTAGTAACCTACTCCAGTTCTAACGAGGAAAGAGGAAAGAGGACAAAGAGACCGTTTAGAAAGAGGAAAGAGGACTAAGACAGTTTAGAAAGAGGAAAGAGGACTAGGAGACAGTCTAGCAGCACTTCTTTAGCAATAAAACTATTAACCTTACAACTACTAAAATGAATTCCTATGTCTACATTATCCTAAAGCAATCAATATCTCCAGTTATGCTGGCCACAGTTATGAGCATTCCCAAGTCCCAATCCAGCCTGATTTCTTCAAGGAAGGGAGCCTCCTCCGTGGAGTGGTCGGGGGAGTGGGAGGTGAAAGGTGACCCAAGTACGAGCCCTTCTGGTGGTGACTTTGCCATGACCCCCAGAGAACTCTTGGTAAACTCCCCAGTAAGGAGTAGTAATCTATTTAAATGTCCCTTTCATTCCTCCTTAGCCCCCAGGGAAGGCGATCCACCTTCCCAGATCCTCTGGTCGGTAAGGTCTGGGGGGATTATCTCAGGACGAATTCTTTCCAACTGGGACTGACCTACTGAGCTAGTGTTCAGAGCATAAACAGAACTTCCCAAGAAAAATACCAGGGGGTGCCTAGCCCGGGATGCCCCGATAAAGAAAGTCAGCTTTGCAATTTCTTTCTTAGTCTCGTGACCTTGTCATCCGAGCAAGGGTGCATCCTGATGGCTCCCAGCAGAGCATCTAATTCATTGCTAGGTAGATCTGCATGCTGATACTTGGACCTGAGTGGATCAGTAAATGCAATAATAAAAATGGATATTAACCAATTTTCTAGTGATGGTTTTGACTTTATCTCAGAGACATCTTTACAGGTTCTCTTTGAGGAACTGAGGAACTGAGGAAAGGAATTTCTTCTTCCATGTTTTTATCAAATATTGCAATGAACAGGTAGATAGATGAAATCCCTTTCACTGGTAGATTCATTGCAATTAATAGCAAAAAGAAAAATAATGTGATCATTTACAGAATTTGAAATTTATGTTCTAGGGCCAATCATTCATAAGGGAATTAGCAAAGATTACTTTGGGATTCCTCTACTATTAATAATAAAGTTTGGCAGCACTCAGACTGCAAGATTTTATGAGTAAGTTTTTCATGAGTTTAAAAAAATTCTTTGTGATCTGTATGTTGGATTTTTGATAGTATGATCTATTTTCATGGGATATTGGTGAGGATTCCACATCCTTTCCAATGTTCATACAATGCTGATGGGAATATAAAATGGTACAGTCATTTCTCTGGAGAAAAATGTGATTGTCTCTTAAAAAGTTAAACACACATCTACCATACCCAGCCATTCCAGTCCTAAATATTTACCCGAGATAAGTGAGAGCATGAATCCATACAAAGAGTAGTATGCAAATATTTACAACAGCTTTATTTGTAATAGCCACAAACTTGAAACAAGCCAAATATTTATCAACTGGCAAATGGGTAAACAGAAGGAACAAACTATTGATGTCTACAACAACATAGACGATCTCAAAATAATTATCTAAGTAAAAAAACAGACATAAACACACACTGTATCACTCCATTTATATAAAACTCTAGAAAATGCCAACTAATCCATAGTGACAGAACGCAGATTTGTGAGTTTCTGGGGACAAGGTTGGGTATAGGGAGGGACAGATTATAAAGAGACATTAGGAAATTTGGATCGAGATGGATATGTTCATTATCTTAACTGTGGTGATTGCTTACATATGTTACGGTATATATAAACATTAAAGCTTCTGATTGTATACTTTAAATACATGCAGGTTACTTTACATAAATTTTACCTCAATAAAACTGTATTAAAAAGGGAAAGCGTATATACTCATTTTACACATCAAACACGGACTGGGCTCATAGAATGCAATAGGAACATTTTCTTTTATTGCACTATCCACTTAATTTGTATCATAATATTTCATTCATTTCAACCCACCTAAGTGTTACAGTTCTCTCCTAGTGCTTTTGTGCTAAGCCTATCTTCACTAGTCAAGAGTGTCAACTAGGAAGATGTACAATATGAGAGTTGTGAGTTAAGTTTTATTGGGGACAAAATGAGCACTGCAGCCCAGGAGACAGTACCCCAGAGAGCTCTGAGAGACTGCTCCAAAGAGGAAGGTCAATATATAAGATTTTGGTGAAAGGGGAGTTCACTGCGATCAGTCACTGACTTTACAAGATGTTTTCTGCTGGTCACAAGGAGCTGATGTCACCATGAAGGGATTTACTGCTTTTCTAGATATGAGGAGATGCAAGGACTGGGATCATGAAACCAGTTCCTGAGAATATCTAACCATCTAAAGACCTTAGTTTCCCTGGAGCACGGAGTGCCTCACTGTCTGCCCTGAACTCCACTCGGGGCGTGTCGAAGCTCAGCAGCTGCAGTAGCTAGGGTTCAGTCTCCATGGAGGCAGATGGCAACTGTCCTTGGCAAGCACCAGTGTGTAGTTGACAAGAGTATGATGGAGTTTCTCTTCCAGGAGTAAGAGTAGTAAAAGTTTTCAAATCGAATATGTATGCCACTTTGTGGGACCTGGCAGAATCAAACCTAGGCGCTTGTTCCCCTAGCCCCGTCTCCATTTCTCCCCTCCTTCCCCCAGGAAACCACTGCTAATACAACAAGCTTTAAGTGTTAACCAGGTCTTCACCTTGACACCCTTCAGAGGCTGAGGTGGTTTCTCATCACATCTCTTGGACGTTTTACCCTTGAGAACTCGCTTCTACCCAAACACTAACAACACTCAACAGAACTCCCTTGTTCTTGGAGAGTGTAGCATTTTGTTTTATTCTCACAGTATGTATGTACACAAATATTTTGGCCATTATTTTCCAATTGTAGCATCAGTTTTCACAAAACTTTGTTGAATTATATAGCCTGTGGAAAATTGTAACATACACCAAGGTCATCTTTTGAGCATGTGGTCCTCAACATGATGGTCTTTTTTATTTTTTTGACTAAACATGATGGTCTTAATTCCTCATATTTCATTCTCGAAAGTTAAGAAATTTTAAAAGGTCCATTAGTTGAGACTAACATTTTTATAGAGTCTGGCACACTTTGCGTTTTTCATAAATCTCAGAAAATCCGATGGTAATAAATAATTGCCATTTTCAAGGTACATTTGGCTGTTTTGCCAAGGGCAAACTGACTATTTCAAGCAGAAGTCAATTATGCCTGCCTCATATTTGGTGCAATTTTCCCCTCACCTCCTAGGCCCTGAGGGTGTAATTCAGAAGCGGTTTTGTGTCCAAAATGACTGATGGTGTTTAACAACTGTAATACTTGGTACCATTTGCCAGAAGTGTCCCTCTGCCTTTCATTCGATCTCAGTCACATGGTGGCATGTTTCGTTTGCATTTGTCAGGGTTTTCCAGGATGACTTTTAGGTTGAAATGTTAGCGAGGAAAAAAGAGCTCAGCAAGCCTAGTGTAGAGTCAACACTGGGCATCTTTTATTTTGTAATGACTGTTTCATATTTGGAACAGGTTTCAGCATTTCCTACATTGTATTATGCAGAATACTGGAGGTTCATAAGCTATTAATAGGCGGTTAGTTAAAAAAAAAAGAGTGTCATGGTTAAATAAATTTGGGAAACTGTGTTAAATGAAGTTGAACAGATTCCTCTTTTGCAAGATTTCTTGGAACCTTTTATAAGTTGCTGTATTTTTAATCTCTAAGATAAGCATAGAGTCCACGGCATAGACTAAACATATTTGATCACAGCACATTTTTTTCTTTAATGCAAAAATACCAATTTTCATCTTGCAGAAAATAAACACACATCTAAATCAATTTGGAGAAATCTTTCTATATATGCTTCTTTTCATATATATTTTATTGCACATCAAAAAAAGGAGAAATCAGGAAGATAATCAGGAATTTGGCAAGCGTAGCCTTGTTTCTATTCCTGTATATGTATAAGGTATACACATATATAAACTATTGCAACACATATATTAGACAAAATGCATGTGCACATTATGACATGAATCCGCCATGGGTATACATGTGTTCCCCTTCCACAACTCCCTCCCACCTCCCTCCCGATTCCCTCTCTCTGGGTCATCCCCCGTGCACCAGCCCTGAGCACCCTGTATCAAGCATCAAACCTGGGCTGGCGATTGATTTCACATATGATAATTTACATGTTTCAATGCCGTTCTCCCATTTCATCCCACCCTTGTCCTCTCCCATAGAGTCCAAACCAAGCAATTTTAAATATGTCATTTAACTTAGTCCTTGAAATCACATTGTGGAGTAGACAGGTCCAGTCTGACTTCCTTTTACACTTGAGAAATGGAGATCAGAGAGGTTAAATGACTTGCTGAAGACCACACAGCCTGATCTAGGCCTGGCTCTCAGGAGGCAAAGGCATAAAAATTCCTAAAGTCTATATATAGCTTTGAAATTTTCAGTTCACTGTTTTCGTTCACTGAAGAATATCTAAAATTTTATACTGTAAAAGAGGTAGGAGATTTCTAGCAATATACCGTCTTCCCTCCACACCTACCTCCACTTCCTCTTCCTAAAAAAATAAAACAAAAAGGAAAAACAAGAGCCCATGGAATACCAACTGTGAAGGGTTTCACTGTCAATTTTAATTTTATTTGACCCTCCTGGAATCCTTTCTGGCTTTTCTTGACAAACATCATAAGAAGGTTGATTTGGGACTGTGAAATTTAGAGTCTTAGAAACGACTAAGGGCTAGAGAGGTAAAGAGACTTACTCAATAACATATAATAAAGCTAGGCCAATCTAGGGTTCTGAATAGACCAGCCAGTATTTTTCTCATCATACTACACTGGCCAGTGTGTTAATGGAAGACGATAATCTGATGAGTGGGTGGCAAGGTTTTCAGGGATATCGAAAGAAATGAAGAAAAGTTGAATATGGTAGCTAAAGACAGAGTCGTAATTTGAGTAAACCAGGAAAACTAGATTTGTGCACACAGCTTCTGGTGAAAGCGTGTGGGTGATTCAGATCAACTACCAACAAACTGACTCAAAACTCCAGATGCCTTCACATGGCTCCTTGTTATAGTTTCATGACTGAACAGTGTTGACTTTATTATTCTCCTTATTACCCAAACCATCATCACTATAAGGAAGATTGTAAAGACATAATTATTTGTCACTTCTTCTAAGTGTTTACAAAAAACACAGGAATAATTTCTACAAAATTTTGGTCTCATATCTGTGATGGTGAAGATATGAGATGAATATTGAATGTTTTCTTTGTTTCCATTGCATTTTCTTTTCTTTAAAAAACAGTGTGAACCTTTTAATAAAAATACTTTTATTATACAGAAAAACATAAAGCAGATATAGTTTATGAAGCAAAACTACCAAAGACAAGACTGCAATCAAATGATTGACATATTCTTGAATATTCTGAGAGTGTGTCAGATTAATAAATATTTAAGTAAGATTTTTCCTTCCCCATCTCACTCCATCCCCCAAAACTAAACCACTGAAGTGTCCCTATATTTCTGATTAGGTGAAAATTATTCAAGTATTATCTTACCTTTGATATTAGTGACCACTCACTCTTTGTGAGTTTGATCCTGTACTGGATTCTGAGACACCACTGAGTCAAGTCCACTTACAATTCTGCTTATCCCTCAGTCTTACAAGGATTCCCTTCCTCCACCTGACACTTAAAGTTTGGGATTTCCTAGGTCTCTGTTGTCACACTTGTCCCCTCAACCTCACCACTAGAGCGAACGGTAATGAGATCAGCCACAACCAAATGAGTATCTTGACTTTGACAATGTGTTTCATCTATCTCCAAATATTTACTGTCTTGAAGTTCTCTCTCTAGTCCTCGCCTGGTACATGTTCAAGGCAGAAAGCTGGAATCCTCCTTCTTACTTTACATATTCTATTATTTATAAGTCCTAAAATTCAAATTCTATTTCCTGAGAATCAATTTAATCCATTCATTGAACTCCATGTTTCAGATCCTTGTTATTTCCTACCTTGAAGTTTGAAATATTCTCCTTATTTTCCTAATTTCTGGGCTAGCCTGTTTCTGGGGCGCTTTGGGCCTTTTCTGTTTATAACCCTTAATACCTATAAAGTTTAAACACCTTGCAAGAACACAGAGGTCCCTTGTGATTGGACTCTTACCCACCTTTTCAGCCTCATCTCCTCCTAACTCCCGCTGAGGTTCTGACAGGTTTGGTCTGAGAAACTATTTACAGTTCATCAAGTCACCTCTTTCTCTCAGGCATCTGTACAGATTTTTCCATCTGAAGTGCCTTTGGTCTTTTGGGACTCCTCTGTGTGCTAATCTCCATGGTCCCATTTTCATAGAGTGCTTTTACAGACTTTTTAAATGACACACATCACATCGTATTTTAGTTGTTCTAGTAACCTGAATGCTTTATTATTGGAGTTAAACTCTTTTTAGAAATCTTATCAGGCAATTCTTTGTACTCCCAATTACAACAGCAACAGAAAAGATAAAATAGAATAAATAAAACAGGAAATGTGCGAGCTTTTATGGAAAAAAAAAGTTATATCTATTCCTAAAGTCTCAAAGATATGAACAAGTGAAAAGGTAATACCATGTTTTCACATAGGAAAATTCAATATCATATACATTTTTCCCAAGTTAATCTATACATTTAACATGGTGCCCAAAATAATATTATTGATTTTTTTCCTATTTCTTTTTTGAGCAAAACAAGCTGAATCTAACATTCAAATGAAAAAATAATAAAAAATTGACTAAAAGCTTCTATAAAAGGTGAACAATACATGGGGGAAGAGAGCTGTGTGTGCATGCTGTTTCTTCGGTCGTGTCTGACTCTGCCCAGCAGGCTTCTCTGTCCGTGGGATTCTCCAGGCAAGCATATTGGAGTGGGTTGCCATGCCTCCTCCAGGGGATCTTCCAGACCCAGGGATTGAACCAGGATATCTTGTGTATCCTGCACTGGCAGATGGATTCTTTATCACTAGCGCCACCTGGAGCCTGGCTATTTAAAATATTATATTAAATATTTAAAATGTTTAATATTTGAAAATACTATAAAAGCAAGAACCATAGAACATAGTTTTGGAATACAAAAAGAAACAAATCAATGAAACCAAATGGAAGATGAAGAAATAGACTGGAATACATATGAGGACTGAATATGTGATTAACATGACATCTGAAATCTGTAGGGACCACTGATCAGTTAGGAAAAATAATCTATGTGACACCACAATAAATAGCAATGAATTAAAGATTTAAGTATGGAGAATGGAAGCATAATATAAATCCTTTAGTAAGCCACAGGAGAATATTTTTATAAAATTGGAGTAGGGAAAAATCTTTCTAAGTATGACATAAAAACAATAAGCCATAAGAAAGAAAAATAAGTTCAACTACATATAAAGAATTTCTGCAGGCAGAGATCACTATAGTCAATTCAAGAAATAATCTCTTAATAAGGGAAACATCTGCAACTTGTATCATGGGCTTAAGACTTATTATATAAAGGACCCTCATGTATGAATAAGAAAAAGTCCAATGAACCAATAAAAATAGGTAAAAGAAATGAGATAGTTAACAGAAAATGAAATGTTTCGGACATATGAATAGACGTATGATTTTACTCCCAGGAGTGGTACACATTGATGCTTATTGGGGTATCATGTATCATCTTTTTGATTGGCAAAAATGAAGAAAATTCTGATAATTGTGATAGAAGATGTAGGAAAATAATTTTTCTTGTAGGTTGTTGGTAGGAGTATAAGTGGGTACAACTTTTATAGAGGATAATTGGCAAAATTTGTCAACATTACAAACAAATGTGCCCTTTGATTAGATAATTTTACATGTAGGGATTTAATTCACGGATATATTTAGAACTGTATTAATGTATTTCCTATATTAAAATATAAATACAACTTTATTTTATTTTTAAAAGCCTTCATTTCATGGTTTAGTCCAGCATTGTCCTTTTCTCCCTGCTGCCTTTTTCCACCACCAGCTAGGGCAGTGTGTCTGCCTATATTTTGCTTTAAAGGTGTAAGACTGTCATGAATCCACCGTGAATCTGACAAACGCCTTTCCACAGAAACTCATCCTTTAAAAACTGCTAGCAGTTAGAAAACTTAGAGAAGGAAAAGAGTTACTCTTCCTATCTTCTATTTTGAAACTGAAATGCTAGCATTTTATTTAGCCTGAGAAAATAAAGTCTAAAAATTATAGATACACCATACACTGGCATGTCCTATCCATTGCTTTTCTAAAATATCTGTTTTTAAAGAGAGTTGTATCTTTTTGGGTACATGCTTTGATTTTATAATACAAATGGAAAAATATATAATACATGGAATTTCTTGACTTGTTTTGTGGAGCTGTTGGTTGTAAATATTTTGACCTTGGTCTTGGCCCCTGGGAAGTAGAGTAAGCTTTAAGCTTTTCAAGCAGGTGGCTAAGTCTGACCCTGGCCCACAAACCCCTAAAGATTTAGCCCTACCTGACAACTATATTCAGAAACTGTGAAGAATCAATAGTTCCACTACAGGACACCCAAAGTGCCATCTGCCAAAGTGGGTAGATGTATTTTTCCCATGTACTTTGTCCAGAGTGTTTTATTCTCCCCATCCCAGGAGCAAATTATTACTCAAAGGAAAGAGCGAGCTCTGAAGGACTTTGATGTAAGAAAATATTATGTAGCATCACATCACATTAATGATTTGGGTTGCTAACCAGAGAACATGCACACTGAATTTATTAACAGTGTGCAAGTTTGTATCTGGAAGTTTACAACGTTAAGCTTTAAAAACAGAAACAAAAAAGAAGTGAATAAAAAGGCAAGGTTATATAAACACAAGCATAACTCAAATGATGGCCAGTATTAAAGTGGGTGGCAAGATAAAGGTGGAACAATACTGTCATATGGTAGTAATATGGCATGAAAAAATGAAAATGCAGCATACAGAAATTATAGAGGGCTGTTTCTCCACACCATATAAATCCAGCTAGTGAGCTTCAGGATTCCAGTTCAGCTACTCTAAAATCTTCCAGTGTTAAGAACAGCAAATATTTTCTTCCTTGGAGCCACCATCATGTACAGTTTTAATTCTTACAGTTTATAGTTTTTACCCTGGTAATATTGTATCTGCACCATTCACCTCTTAAGCTGTTTTATTTTTTTCTGAATGGAATTTTCTCTTTTTCCTTATGAACTAAATTTTAATGGAAAGAAGCTTAGGTTATAACTTCAGGATTTCCTATTTGCATAGGACTGTAAGCACGGCATAAAGCCTTGTGTGCTATGCTTTATTGGCTATTAAAGGCAATTAAGTGGAGGTTTTTGTACAAAAGTCTTGAATTTGTAATTAGAGGAAAACCTCGCATGATTGTCATCTGTTTGTTTTTGCAAGTGTAGCCTTAGAATTTAGTTCTGATACGCCAATAGGAATGTTATTTTAGCTTTAGTTAAGATTGAAGTTTTTAGACAGGAAATTTAATTCTCATACCAGAAGGAGTATTTTTGACCTCTGATTATAGCCAGTTTTAGGCTAAAACTTTGAAAATCATTTACAAAAAAATGGAGTAGGTGATGAAAGAATTTAGTTTAATTCATTCTTATTATGTAGTTTGGGGGGAGTTCCCCTGAAATAAGCCTTTGGTATTTGGTGTTTTAATGTGAATTTAAAAGAAATGAGGTCCTCTGTAGAAAAGTTAAACATAAGTGTATCCAAATACTATTTGGAGAATATCAGGAAGAAAATTATTGAATCAATGATGATTTTTCTTTTTGTATCATTAGTGGGATAACCTTATTATCTAACATCCCAGACACTCCATTACTTAAACAGCATGCTTGTTGGCCGTTGGCAGGTGTGGCTCTGGGATTCTGTATTCCACGTCTGGGGTAAATGGGAGCAGTTTTGTCCAGATGCTCCCCAACCCCCAGACCCAGCTTGTTCATTAGGGAAAAGGGCTCAGTGACCAGAGCTAACAATGACACGCTTGGAAATAAAGCAAAAATCTTGCAGCTGCTGGCCTTCAGCTGCCTCACTTGAGGGGCCTCAGAGAAAGAATTCTATGTTCTAAACAACATGTTTTAAATAACAATACAACACACCTGTGCACAATAGTCTAGGCAGAGGGCTGGCGGGAACTGAGTCCTCCACCAGGCCTGAACCAGAGGTTTTTAATTATAAACACTGGAGACATGCAGATAAAGGAGAACTCTGTTCTGGTGAGTGACTTGGTTTTGTTTTGTTTTTTGAGCTGCTAATAGAATTAGAGAAAGAACTAAGTGAGATGGATATGGTGTCAAAATGATAGCAAATCCATGCTGTTCTTGATTTAAATGTATCCTGGAAACTGTAGTGTCCACAAGATCTGGAACTGTTTTAAATATACATTGGTTATTTTAAATTTTTATGTGTTTAGGATGTATTTCTTCAGTATCCTGATAACCTTTTCTGTTGAAGTACCTCTAATTTCATAGCAATGGTCCCAGGTACATTAATCTGAAAAAGGTACAAAATACAAAACAGAGTGTGCGGAAAAAATAGAAAGCAGAGTGTGCGGAAAGTCTGCAAACACCGGGATGTTTCAAGGTAGTTTCCTGAGAACGTGTTTGGAGGTTGAAGAAAAGCATATTGAGAATGTTTTGTGTAAATGTGGCTGTAATATAATGTAGCTTTTCTGTTTCCAGACACTCTGCAGTTCTCGAGGCTGTGGGTGGCTGGGTCAGAGGACAGGGTGCTTTCTCTTGCTCAGGGCTGGACTGCTTCTCAGGATAAAGTGGGTCTTGGCAACGAATTTGGAAATTTTAGCATTTGGTTGTATGCGTCCTTTGTAAAGTGATCCACAGTAACTCAGCATGATGAATCAATTTTAGAAATGCCTCATTGTGGATTTTCAAAATGTTTTACCTTTATGAAGTAGGTTTGTGTTTCTAATTCTCAGCCTCTCTGCATCAATAGGAAGAGAGTGTTTGGCCCAAAGTTTTTGGTAGTTTCCGTGGTTTTCAAGGCCTTGTTGGGAGAGGTCACCTGTATGCACACATACCCATTATGCTTGTGGTACAGTATGGTAGTGCTTTGGTTTGAGGATTAGGCATAACATAATAAATCCACACTTGGTGAAAAATTGACAGTTTGAAATAGTTGAAGAAAAAATGGGCAACACCTAGAGAGGTTTGCTTTTTTGTTGTCAGAGTAAAATCGCTTGACAACGTTGTTTCTGCCATACAACAAAGTGAAGCCAGCTGCATGTATGTTAAGAGAGGCTTACTTTTATCTTTCATTTTTATTTTGTGTGGTTTTGCATTTTGGTGGAGCTGTGCTGTGTGGTCCTGACTTGAAGAAATTCTCGATAGCTGTGTACTTTTTGTAATAGTAAGTGTTTTCAGAGAAGTGTTTGGTGCGAGTGAAAGTCGCTCAGTCGTGTCCGACTCTTTGCGACCCCATGGACTATATATTCCATGGGATTCTCCAGACCAGAATACTGGAGTGGGTAGCCGTTCCCTTCTCCAGGGGATCTTCCCCACCCAGGGATCGAACCCAGGTCTCCAGCATTGCAGGCAGATTCTTTATACCAGCTTAGCCACCAGGGAAGAACGTTTGGTGTAATGTGAGTCAATTTAACCACAGACAAGCGTGCCGTGGGTGCTGAGTCGCTTCAGTCATGTCCGACTGTTTGCGACCCTATGGACTATAGCGTCAGGTTCCTCTGTCCATGGGGGTTCTTCAGGCAAGAATACTGGAGTGGTTTGCCATTCCCTCCTCCAGGGGGATCTCCCTGATCCAGGGCTCTAACCCAGCTCTCCCATATTGCACGCAGATTCTTTACTGTCTGAGCCACCGGGAAGCCCAGTTGTGTGAGGCAAATAAGGTCTGTGCCCTCCTGGAGCTAGCTAGGGGGAGACAGTCACTAGATTTGCAAGCCAAGAAACAAATGAGATCATCAGTGGTTGTAGTAAGAGCTGTGAAGGAAGAAGAACCAGCATGTGTGGTGGAGAGTAACTACAGGGGTTTTCTTTAGACCTGATAGATGGGAACCACCTCCGAGAGGAGACTTACGAAGTCCAGACCTGAGGGATGAGAAGGAACAAGTCATGTAAAAGTCAAGAAGAGTGTGTCAGGTAGAGACAACACAGGGTAATCACAGTCCACATGGTTTTTTGTTTTTGTTTTGTATAGAATGAGGAGTTTTTAAACTTTTGAAATGTAATATGGTTAACTTCAAATATTAGGAAACATTTTCAGCAGTGTCTGTGGTAGCACTCTGTAATCAAACACATGAGTATCTCTGCAGTGAAGCCCAAGAATTATCACACTGTGTGAGACAAGTAAAGCCTCTGAATAGTCTCACTTCCAGTTAGATTTTGGTATCAAATGAGTCCTGGTCAGATCAGGTGTTTCTGCCAATTAAGTTGTATACAAACTTTCGATTTTTTATACTTTTTAGGTTTCAAGATGACAGGTAAGGGGGTTGTGGAGCAGGATTTCATGACACAAGACACCATGATTAATATAGTTAATGCCACGTTTTTATATGCTTAAACTGTTTCCAGTGAAGTTATTTGTTATTTTTGACTGCTGGGATGAACATTCTTCTAACCATGCATATGTGCACGGTAATAATTTTCTTATATTAAATTTTTATATAGGGATGTGCAAAAAGTTTTCAATGCAGCTTTTTAATATAGAGTTGAAATTTTAAAAGAAATTATCAAAATTGGAGACCTCTCAAAAGGGTTTTCTAATTCTGTAGTTTAGTTGAGAGTCATTATTTTTAGAATATTGTATCCATGTCTCAAACTTAATAACTTTCAAAGGCAATGATAATAGCAGCAAAAGCTTCTGGTTATTTTTCACCTTAATTCCTTTCCACTGTACTCCTCTATTTATAACAGAAACTGTGTATATAGAGAGACTGGGTTATTAACTGCCAGAGTATAGCCATTCAGGGGAGGGTAAGAATGTAATTGGGTTCTTTTCCATATCAAAACAGAATGATTCAGGATCTCGGTTTATAGAAAGCATTCTTTATTTAGTTATAGATTCATGGACCATGTTTGTAGTTTTCTGGGCTGTTGTTTTCTTTTCTGAGCCTTCATAGACCTGATCCTGCTTTTGACCTTCCTGTTATGATCAGCCTGGAGATGACTCCAGAATTTGGTCTTCAAAATCTTATCCTGCTCAGGATGTGACAGATCCTTTCCTGCAGAGCAGTAACTCAATCCCTCCCTTGTATCAGCGCTGGCTTAAGCACGTGTGATGAAGGCAATATTTCTGCTATGCACCCTCATAATTAGCCATACCCTCACTCTCAGTAGTGCTGTGGGTTTTCAAGTGTGATACCAGTTTTGATGAAAGTTTTAGAATCAAAATGTCAGATTGTCGCTGTAGGTCACAAACGTGAAAGTTTATTGTTTCTATTAATTCAGTATGAAATATACTATTTGAGAAGCCTGTAAACTTTAGTTACTACAGTATAAGATTGAAAGGTTCTGCTGATTTACATGTATTCCAAGGGCCAAATGAAACATCTTCAATTTTTGGCCATGTAGAATACACTTTTATATGCTTATTGTATGCATATAGGATGTGTTCAAGGCCCAGGTATATTATTTATTAACTTGCTATTCTATTGGATCTCACAGGCCTCTCATCCATAGATGTCTGTCACTGAATTCTGTATATTTTAGAGATTGGAATGTCAACATTATTCTTCTTGGAATAAATGAAGGGACTCCGTGGGTGTGAGTTGTGGCTGGTTGCTAAGAATATCTAATCAGGTTGCATTGCTATAGCAACAGTGTTGCTAGGACTTTAAAGTTTCCCTGCAATCAGTTGGAATTCATAAGTGAAAGACATTATTTATCTCAGTGGTATTTTAAAGTGATCCTAGCTAGCCTAAGGCAGGGAAAGGAGCTGATATTCCCAATGAAATGCACTCTAGTTTATGGTTAGTTCAGAGTATGTAATCTTCAGTACCAGGGTGGTAATGTAGCAACCTGTTTTTTGGAGGGTCTTGCTTTCACAAATACTACCTAAGTCCAGGTCAGTACCATCTGACTCTTCAAGGGCTCACAAAAGAGTCAGACGCTCAATCCTCACACATTGATTATTTGAAAGCAAAACTATTATTTCATATTCTGTCATACATCAGAATGCTTGAGGACTCCAAAAATAATATTTGTAGTTCTTTTTCAAAATGAAAATGATTTTAATTTTTAATTATACTTATTACCTGTTTCTTATCTAAAATGCAGGAAGTTTAGATCAAACGAAGCAGATAGTTAAAAATCTCCTAGAACAAACTGCTTTGTGCATCTTGTGGTAAAAATCATGTATATCTCTAGCTGCTAAATAAAGAGATGTACAACATGTATTTGTTTCCATGTGTGTTTTTAAAAGAGGTCTACATTGAATTATCTTCACGTTTGCTCTATTGTGGTTTTAACATTCTTTCTTTCCTTCACAAGTACACTGAAACATTGAAATGGTCAGGGCTTAGTAATAGAGTTGAAGTGCTCTATGTTTACTAAGTATCTGCTCTGTCCTGTTTCAAGAGGTATTCAAAATATTTGGCTTAAGGATTTGGTTAATCACCATCTTAATAGAACTTAAAGCCAGCGTTTTTTCTTGTTTTTGTCGCTAAACTTTTGAACTAGGGAAAGAGACTATGCAACTGTTTTATTTCAGCTTTATAATGAAGAATTTTAATTTTATGGAACTAAAATAAGTACATATTTTAAGAGGTTGAGCACTGAGGAAGAGTGAAGTTGAACACCTTTCCAAGGCTGCATGACTACTAAGTACTAGAGCCAGAATTCAAACCTGGAGTGTACTTCACGACCCCTCTTCTGAAACCTCTGTGCTTTGCTCTGAGGGGTACTGGATGGTTGTATTAGGCTAAGTCATTCATTCTGTTGGGGATATTCATGCCCCATAATTTTGTTCACAGTTTTGCTTGTCCAGAAATTAGTTTTTGTATCTTTATTAATTCATCAAGGGGCACACTGTTTTTAATGGTATGCTCCCAGTAAGGACATGCATAGGGTATGGATCGATAAACCATTCACAAAATAAGATACCACTTTGTCAGATAGACACGTCATCTTCACACCTTGTTTTCTTTGTGCAAATCTACTCAGGGAACCAAATTACAAATCAGAAAGTTCTGAAGAAAATGAAATTAGAATGAATATTTCTCAAGGTATGTTTTCAATTTCACTGTATCTGGTTTTCTTTAACTCTGGGGATGTTATTACTATCAAAGAATAAAAAGTGGGGAACACATGTATACCCATGGCGGATTCATGTCAACGTATGGCAAAACCAACACAATAATGTAAAGAAAAAGAAATAATAAATAAAATTAAAAAAAAAAAGTTCATGTAAGACCAAAGCACTTTCACTTCACAATGGTACTGGATAAAAACTACCCAATTAGTATTAACTGGCTCTTCTTCATGCATTTAGCTTACTTTCTATTATGATAAATGAGGGTTCAGTTCATTTGCTGACCTGCTTAAAGAGGTGAAGGCAATATTGCAAAGTGGTTTAGGATCATGGCTATTGTGGGCCAAGAGACTGGGTCCAATCCTGACTCTGCCACTTAGCAGCTACGTGTCTTTGGGGAAGCTACTTCTTTCAACTGTTTTGAACATTTGTGTGTATTATTTTACTGAAGTATGGTTGATTTATAACGTGTTACTTTCTGCTGTACTGCAAAGTGATTCAGGTGTCTATATATACATTCTTTTTTATATTTTTTCCATTATGATTTATCATAGAATATTGAATATAGTTCTCTGTGCTATACAGTAGGGACCTTGTTGCTTATCCATTCCATGTATAATAATTTGCATCTCCTAATTCCAACCTCCCTCTCTGTCCTTCCCCCAACCCATCCTCCTTGGCAGCTACAAGTCTGTTCTCTATGTCCATGAGTCTGTTTCTGTTTTGTAGATAGGTTCATTTGTATCACATTTTAGATTCCACTTATAAATGATATCACATGGTATTTGTTTTTTTTTATGACTTCACTTTGTATGATAATCTCTAGTTGCATCCATGTTGCTGCAAATGATATTATTTCATTATTTTTTATGGTTGAATAATATTCCATTGTGTACATGTACCACATCTTCTTTATCCATTCATCTGTCAATGAACATTTAGGTTGTTACCATATCTTAGCTATGTAAATAGTGCAGCTATGAACATGGGATTGCATGTACCTTTTTTTTTTTTGGATATCGTTAGTTTATTATAAAAGAGAAACATGGAAATTATTTACATGATGAAAGATTTCAGAACTTCATTGGAATGGGCCGCTTCATGTGATGCCATTTTAATAGTGACTTATTTCAGTCAACATATTTCCCAAGAATGTCACCATCTCTAAATAAGAAATAATCCTTGTCGTCTAGAACTACTTTGGTGCCTCCATATTCTGGGAGAAGAACTTTATCCCCAACTTTCACACTAACTGGTTGAATCTCTCCACCCTTTCCTTTAGAGCCTGATCCAACAGCTACCACCGTTGCTTGCAATACTTTTCCTTGTGATTTTTCTGGAAGCGTAATGCCTCCTTTGGTTACAGTTTCGGTGGCACTTCTTTCAACTAACACTCGGTCAAAGAGGGGAAGAAACTTTCTAAATGCCTGTCATGCCACGACTCCGGCTGCTGCAATTCGTACTCTCGCATGTATCTTTTTAAAGTAGAGTTTTGCCTGGATGTACATCCAAGAATGGGACTGCTGGATCATATGGTAATTCCATTTTATTTTCTGAGGAACCGCCATACTGTTTTCTGTAGTGGCTGTACCAGCATACGTTCCCACCAACAACGTAGGAGGGTTCCCTTTTCTCCACATCCTCTCTAGACACTAATTCTCAAAGCCTCAGTTTTCTCATCTTAATAAATGGAAATAATAAGTAACTTTCTGCTATGGATTGAATGTGTTTCCCTTGTCCCCATTCACATGTTGAAAACCTAATCCCCAAGGTGATGATATTAGGAAGTGAGCTGTTCGGGAGGTGATTAGGTGATGAGAGTGAAGCTCTCATTAATGGGATTAGTGCCCTTTAAAAGAGACCCCAGAGGGCTCCCTTACCTCTTCTGCCCCGTGAAGGCACAACGAAAACTTAGCAGTCTGCAGCCCAGAAGCGGGCGGGCCCTCACCAGAACCCGACCATGCTGGTCCTCTGATCATAGACGTCCCACCTCTAGGACTATGGAAGGTAAATTTCTGTTGTTTATAAGCTACCCAGTCTGAGTATTTATTGTAGCAGCCTGGGACTAAGATACTCGCTTACTCTTACTGTAAAGCTTAAATGAAAACCTTTTATTATTTGTGTCACTCATGTAGTGTTCTTGGTACCTAGGAGCCAATATTCCTGTCATATGGATTAGACGTATGAGGTATCATTTCTGTAAACAGAGATCATGAAAATTTTATCTATTGTTTATGGAACAGGTTTAAAGAAATTTTAGAAACTTCTGGCATCTTAAAGTATATAACTTCTGGCAAACCCCTAGCCTGTTTTAAGTCTTAGTTTCTTACTTTCTTTGAGAAGATATAGTAATACCTGATTTTCAAGGTTGTAATAGAGTTTAAGGATGAGATGAGAATAGACTTAGCTACTTAAGACTACTTTTTAACAGTATAACTAATAGAAATTTCAAAGGCTCTTACGTTGCTGCTCATATGCCCAAATGTTGAGAGTGTCTAACTCAGACCTCTGTGTGCTGCCCACTGCATTTGCAGTTGTTGAATTAAATGTCATGATTTAATATGTTCATGAGGTCATTAATAATATTAATTTATTAGTTTCCTTTTTTGCTGCCTTGCAGTTTTGTTGCTCTTTCTTCTACTTCATGAATACTATAAAATCTATGAGCTGTTGGATCATATTGAATCATGTTCCATTTTCCATGCAAACTACATGGTCTAATGATTACTGTTAGGGAGGATGCCATTTCACAAAAGCAGTTTAGAAGTATTGTAAAAACTTGACAGATTTTAAATTCTCAATTGTGCATATATTTTTTGGTCCATATGTTTTTTACTTTCATGAATTTTTGCTCATTTTCCTAGAGAGTTAAAGACAATTCAGCATAGATTTAAAAGGTTATGCTCAAGGTTTGAGGAATAATATCCTGTACAGCTGGGGAGACAACCAAATGATTTATAAGGAGATTATGATCTGACATTTTAAACGTCAGTATTTGCAAAACACACATGTAATATTTGTCAGGGAAAAAAGATGTAGAAGCATTTGAGAGAATCATCAGAGAAACTGATGATTTTCCTCACATTGTTTTGTTGTTCTTTAAGGGCTTTTTGAGAATGATCAGGAGGGCTTAGCAAGATGGAAGTCTCATCTGATGTGTGGCCCATAGACTCTTTCATGTGCATTCTTAATGCCTAGGAAGCACAAACTCTTGTAGGTTTTTTTATCCACCAAGTTTCTGCTCAGCAACTCTTAGCTCTTTTTTTTTTTTGCCATACATTGTCATGATATCACCATGGGTTTACATATGCTTCCCCTCCGGGTCCCCCCTCCCTCTTTCCTCCCCCCCGGGAAATCTCGCTGCACCAGTCCCGAGCATCAATCCTGGGCTGGCGATTGATTAGACACATGACAATTAACATGCTTCAATGCCCTTCTCCCATCTCATCCCACCCTTACCCTCATCCACCAAGTCCGCAAGTCTATTCTATACATCTGCGTTCCTTTTGTTGTCTCCCATGTTGGGTTCTCATTACTGTCTTTCTAAATTCCATATATGTGTGTTAATATACTATATTGTTGTTTTTGCTTCTGGCTTACTTCACTCTGGATAATGGGCTCCAGTTTCGTCCATCTGAGTAGAATTGCTTCAAATGAATTTTTTTTTAATGCTGAGTAATATTCCATTGTGTATATATACCACAGCTTTCTTATCCATTCGTCAGTTGATGGGCATCTAGGTTGCTTCCATGTCCTGGCTATTGTAAACAATGCAGCAATGAACATATAAAACTCCTAGAGGATAACATAGGCAAAACACTCTCTGCTATAATCCAAAGCGGGATACTCCATGACCCACCTCCCAGAATATTGGAAATAAAAACACGAATAAACAAATGGGACCTAATTAAAATTAAAAGCTTTTGCACAACAAAGGAAACTATAAGCAAGGTGAAAAGACAGCCTTCAGAATGGGAGAAAATAATAGCCAATGAAACAACAGACAAACAATTAATCTCAAAAATTTACAAACAACTCCTGCAGCTCCATTCTAGAAAAATAAACAACCCAATTAAAAAGTGGGCCAAAGAACTTAACAGACATTTCTCCAAAGAAGATATAAAAATGGCTAACAAACACATGAAAAGATGCTCAACATCACTCATTATCAGAGAAATGCAAATCAAAACTACAATGAGGTACCACTTTACACCAGTCAGAATGGCTGCCATCCAAAAGTCTACAAGCAATAAATGCTGGAGAGGATGTGGAGAAAAGGGAACCCTCTTACACTGTTGGTGGGAATGCAAACTAGTACAGCCACTATGGAAAACAGTGTGGCGGTTCCTTAAAAAGCTGCAAATAGACCTGCCATATGACCCGGCAATCCCACTGCTGGGCATATACACCGAGGAAACCAGAATTGAAAGAGCCACGTGCACCCCAATGTTCAACTCATAGCTCTTATGGCCAATGGTCATGCAAGACAGTTTGGGGGAAATGGCAACATTGTCATGTTGTTTTGACAGCCACCTGTTTAATTTTCAGAGCGCAGTGTCTCTTCTCTGCGTCATGACGCTCTTCCCAGGCCTCCCGCTCTTCCCTGGGTTGCCATCTGGGCCCCGCTAAGGCTATGTACTAGCGCGGTACCTCCCTCTGCCTCTGGTGACCATGACTGTTCTCTTCCACCACAGTTTTTGCTTCTTAAATGGTCAGGACCCAAAGGAATGAAAAGTTACACAATACGAAAGTAGGTCCATGGTAGCAGTGTGAAAAGGAAGCAGCGTTCTGGTTCTGTTGCAAGAAAGAGGACTCCTTCCAGGGCCCGAAGGGCTTCCCTGGTGGCTCAGCTGGTGAAGAATCCGCCTGCAATGTGTGAGACCTGGGTTCGATCCCTGGGTTGGGAAGATCCCCTGGAGAAGGGAAAGGCTCCCCACTCCAGTATTCTGGCCTGGAGAATTCCGTGGACTGTATAGTCCATGGGGTCGCAAAGAGTCAGACACGACTGAGTGACTGTCCCTTCACTTCACTTCCAGGGCCTGAAAGGGGGCTCTTGTCTAACCTCGGAAATGAATTGTCCAAAGAGACTCATGTGCTGACAAAGGAAAGGATGCTTGGGCAGAGAGCAGTAGGGCAAGGGAACCCGAAAGAACTGCTCTGCCGCGTGGCTCACAGACTCAGGTTTTATGGTGATGGGACTAGTTTCTGGGTTGTCTTTGGCCGATCATTCTGACACAGGGTCCTTCCTGGTGGTGCTCACATTGCTCAGCCAAGATGGATGCCAGCCAGAAGGATTCTGGGAGGTGCTTGAACACATGCAGTCTCCTTTTGAACTTTTCCTGGCTTGTTAGTTCTATGTTCCTTACCGGGATCTCCTGTTATAACTCACGCAAATGGTTATTATGGTGCCTGGCCAGGGTGGGCTATTTCAGTCAGTTAGCTTCCCTAACAGTTCTGTAGAACCTACCTATACATTCTGCCAGAGAGGCTGTGGGGAGGTAGTGAGGGAGAGATGAGAGCGTCTCAGTCTCTGAGGGTCTGAAGAGTGTGGTTTATACCTGATCGCCTACCTCACAGCAACGAGGACGGCTTGGGGGCCACATCTCCATAGCCCCAGCCCAACTCCTCTCTCCAGCAGACAAAGGAGGATTACCATCAGCATTCTCTACCATCCCCTTCATTTCTAAGCAAGTGTGTACTTAGAAAGGTGGCAGACTACTTCTGAAACAGTAAATAAACAGCTCTTAATTTCTAATTTAAAAGTATCTCAAAAGACTTTGAGAAGAAGGCAATGGCAGCCCACTCCAGTACTCTTGCCTGGAAAATCCCATGGATGGAGGAGCCTGGTGGGCTGCAGTCCATGGGGTCACGAAGAGTTGGACATGGCTGAGCGACTTCACTTTCACTTTTCACTTTCATGCATTGGAGAAGGCAATGGCAACCCACTCCAGTGTTCTTGCCTGGAGACTCCCAGGGACGGCGGAGCCTGGTGGGTTGCCATCTATGGGGTCGCACAGAGTTGGACACGCCTGAAGCGACTTAGCAGCAGCAGCAGCAGCAAAAGACTTTGTGGCTGATTTTTGACCTCTGTATATGCTACTGAATTTTCTTTTTGCAAGAGTTAATTTTCCTGTTTTGTTTAGCTAAATATTAAGCTTATTTCATATTCTTTGAGTACATTGTGTAACTTAAAATTTCCCAGTACCCATTTTACTTTCAAGAAGTATTGTGAGTTTTTGGAAACTCTGACTTGATCAGTTTTCTGTTTTTTTGAATAACTATGGTTGACAGTATGAACTGTGCAAAAAATAGAAGAAACAAAAAGTGAAGCCCAGTGTGCTGCATGTATAGCATAGTAGTCTTTGATCCTTTTACGACAGAGACAATTTTGCAAGCCTGAGACTTCTACTTTGGCCTATCACAAAAGAGATAAGCTAAACCAACGTTGCAGAAATCAGAACCTTAATACATTTCCCAAAGCCTCTATAATTTAGTTGATGGAGTCTCTCTTCATGAAGTATGATGCAACTATAAATCTTTTAGAAACTCATATTATTTGGGTTCCATCCAAACCTTGGATTTGCATCTCTCATTAACATGCAGATTTTCATGTAGACCTTTAATGCTTCAGTTGTTTTAAGTGCACCTAAAAATGGATTAGAAATACTGGGCTAGTGGGGTTGGATTTTAGCTGCAACATGCAGTTTTTACAGAAGCCCCTATTAACTACACACTCTGAGCCAATGGTATATGATGCAATGAGAGCCATACCAATTGCTCTGAAAAGCTTTTTCTCCCTACGTTTACTTCAGTGTCAAATGACCCAGCAGACCTGATCATTAGATATAGAAAACATTCACTTTCTGCATAATTGGATATGGTGGGTGTGAGGGCAAAGGGCCACTGAGGCACTCCTTCTTATGTGAATTTAATGGATACAAAGAAGAAAAATGCAAAGTCATGCGTGTGTGAAAACAATGGGGATTTATCACAATTCTCTGTGATACTTGCCTTGAAAATAACGAGATGAAATGTTCAGTGTTTGGTTTTTAAAGAGTGTTTTATTTGTCAGTCACTCTCGATGTCTCTGTGTTCCAACTGACAAGACCAGTATTCTGCTGCCTGAGGCAGCTGGCTGAAATTAATGATATAAAACCCAGGCAACTTGATAGGAAGCCATGTTGCAAAGCTAGTAGCTGTGACTTGAAGGAAATTTGAAATAAAGTCTATCTTGGGGTGAAGGCCATCCTCTGAGGGATACTAATCACTGACCATCCATCAAAACATCAGCGTGCAATTAAAGTCCATATTTTTGCTTTGGTTGCACAATTTCTAAGGAACCATTGTGTTAAAAATCAACACCATGGGAGTGGACCGTATTCTCTTAGGAGAAAAGCCTGTATGAATGGAAGAAAAATTAAACCATTCTTTACTATTTGACAGCTCACCAGTCCAGAAACTTAAGAGTTTAAATTTAGAGTCTAAAGGGTGCTTCCTTTAGCTTTTCTGCCAAATGTGGTGAGTGAGATGATTTTCTTTAAGGCCAGAGCCAGGGCTCATCAAAGCAAAACCATAAGAAATAAACCAGTTCTAGCAGTAGCGTGGTTTCCCCTCTGATCATGTCACAGAAGCACGGGAGCCCAAGGCTTGGAGGCTGCTTCTTCAGCTGGTCCCTGGGTGGTACTCCTCTTTTCACTTTCCATATCTCCTTGGCATGTAAATGGACAGAGCTGGGTTGCTGATTCTTGCAAGAATATCAATTTCTTGTTTAATTCTGCAATTCCCTCTGATTATCATTCGTTTCATTCAAGTAGACACATAAATTCACGGTGTAGCTGAATGTCCTAAAATATTGTACTTCTCAAATTAACCAACCGAGGAGAACTATGTGACTTCCTTATTCTTGAGCGTTTATGATAGGATTTCAAGAATTTTTATTTAAGGTAACAAAGATGTGTGTGCATATTTATTTTTAAAGATATCTGTACTTACAGATTCTATGTATAAGAAAAGGTGGTTAACTACTGCTAGTAGGTTTAAAAGAAATTAAATATCTTAGTTAAGATATTCTGTTAATTAAAAATTCTCATCAGTTCTCTGTCACTATACTTATAGTATGAAATAGATACACAGATACTTTAATCACACTTTTAAATAAAGTTGTGAGCACACAGTTTGTATATAAAATCTGCCCTAGATATAAAAAGTCAGTTCTTCCAAGCAAAATATTTTCAGTTAAATGTTTTCATTTGTTTGATTTTTTTGAACAGAAAGAAATCAGGAGAAACAAAACACATAAAATATTATAGAAAAAATTATTTTAGTTTTTAATGACTGAGTAAATGCAACTGTTTTTACTCATATTAGTACTTGGATCTTTTTTTTAAAAAATTAATCTTAAAAAGGAATTAAAATGTATTTTCATGAATGCATATTAAAAGTAATTTTGAACACAAAAAATACCTTCTGTATATGAAAAATTACAATGCTGTTCAAAAAAAATTGAGTACTTCTGAAAATCTGGTTTTGTAGCTTTATAATGTTTCAGGGAGAAAAGTCCTAGTTTTCTGTTTTATGAAACAGTTGGATCACTAATTTAAAATCTGAAGTAGCAAAACTATTTTTTTATGACCATAAAAATCCAGAAAAATAGTGAATATACTGCTAAATACAACAGAATATATTTATGAACTAAATAGATTTTATTTCTGAACTAAATAGAGATTAGTAAAATATTCTCTATCATCTAATAAATATATAGATGCAATTGTATAGATAAGGAACAAACTTCAAAGACTAGATCATGTTAGTTGCATTAATGATATAGTCCTCCTGTGATTCGGAAGATCTGGGTAACTGGTTAGGCTTTCAGTAATAAGATTGTACTAGCTGCGCAGAATTGTTCTGTTTTGAATGTTTATCATTTAAAAAATTTATATGCAAGACATTTCCCATTTTTACTGTCTTGAAATTTTCTTCTTTGCATTTTTTTGGCTCCCTGCGACAAAGAAGTCTTTTTCACTTTTACTTCTGAAACAGCTTTAATGATAAAATATTTCTGGTCTGTATTGTAGCAGAAGACAAGGAAGGATTCTTAATGAATTTATTAGAAAAATGGAGAGAAGAACATAGCAGTTCATTTAGAAGATAGGGATATAAAATCAGATGTTTCTTTGGGTTAGGGAAATAGATAAAATGTGTAATTTTTCTCCCTTTTTACTCTTTTTGACATATTCATTTACTATAAGGCAGGAGCTATAGCATTAATTAACAAATAATGACAGAAGGGAACACATTCTTTGGAATGCAGTTTATGGCTTCTTGCCCACCGTGGCAGAACAGCTGTTTCTGCTGAATTATTGGAATGTGAGAAGAAATGATGTAAACCCTTCAAAGCACAGAGAGTAAAGGGGATTTTTTTTTCTCTCTTAAGTCCCAGTGAATAGAAGCTTTTATACACAAAGAAAGAATTCAGAGAGCCCTGTACTCTTTGAACACAACACTTCTCCTTGTGCATTCCCATTATTCTGCCAGATCCTCAGGGTAAGATGTTTCAGGGGTTTCTGGTCGCACAGGACTATTCTGTTCTCCCACGGATCACTCAGAACCAGAAGACCCTATATATAGTCACCTTCGGGTGAACCTCTGTAAGATCTCTGCAGGGAGAGGGTGGGGAGCAATGGCAAGCTGGGGTGGGGCTGGCAGGGGATGCGGTAGGGGCAGTTAGGGGCTCTGGAGTTGAAAGACCTCAGAGCAGACCCCAGATCTGCTTTGTAACACTGTGACCTCTGTCAAGTTACTTAATACAGAGGGCATGTTACTCAACTGTACCTCTATGTTTTATCAATAGCATGAGGATAATAATAGAATTGATCCCATAGAGTCTTTAATGAGTATTATCAGAAATGATTTATGTAAGGGAAAATGTCCAGCTCATGTAAACCCTGAATAAATGGTAGTTATTTTTATTAAGAGTTTTATTCCAAAGCACTTTTCAATAGGTCTGTTGTACAGAAGGTGTCATTTATGATATTACATAAATTCTATACATTTAAAAAATATACTGAAATGGAAGTCACACCAGATCCTCATCAGACACCACTAAATACTTGCTGTGTGATTTAGTAAAATCATTTAAATTCTTCAAATCTCAGTTTACTTATCTGAAAAATGAAAGTAATGATTTCTACTGATTCATGGTTATTATATTCTAGGTGCTGTGCTAAGTGCATTATAGGACTTAAAGTGGTTTAATTGCCTTAACCTTAAATAATAAGAACTATTACAACATTTTACAGAGAAAGAAACAAGTACAGAGAAGGAACCTGACTCTAATCATTTAAAGAGTATGTGCTGAGCCCCTGTAACCTGTTAGGTACCTCTTCTTGATGCTAGAGAGATAGCCATGAACAACTCAGGTAAAAAAGGCAGAGTCTTATAGGCCTGTGTTCTAATAGGGAAGGGGAATGAAGAAATTTTTTTAAAAAGAAAATATATCATACATTCGAGTGATAAGTGCAAAGAAGAAAGAGAAAAAAGAAAAATGAAGCCGTGAAACATGTGGGATGACTTATAATTTTAGGTAGGATCACCAGGGACGGTCTCACATAAAAAGGTGGCATTTTGGAGGTAAAAACCTAAAAGAATTAAGGAAGAGTCCCAGAGAAAAGAAAGAAGCAAGTGTTTGCATTTTCAAATGTTCCCTTATCTTGCTGGTGTAAATCTACCTACCTCTTTGGGCTCTTGAGAAAATCAAGGGAAATAATATGAATAAACTTTGTAAACAATAAAGCGCTAGGTAAGTGATAATTATTACTATTCAAGAGAGGAAGAGAACATTGCGATGCAATTTAGTATCAGACAGAGGTCTGGTCTGTCAGGTTTTCTCTACTGTTTTCCTGCCCTTTTGTTCCTTAAAACTACATTTTCAAAAAATGTTCAAGTACACATGATGTGAATTCACTTCCTAAGGCAATCACAATAGAACAAACACATCACTGCTGTTCCACCTGATACAGACTCATCACTGAATTTCAATAGCTCTTTAGAAACATTCAGAATAGTTCTCTGCCTGTAATGGCGACCAAACATTTTTTTTATAGAACCATTCTTGGTTTCCCAAATGAAGGCCATTTGGGATATCAGAAATTTCCTCACCCTCTTGCTGATATTAGCTATAGCGAGACAGCTTGTTCAAAGTCACAGATTTTTATTAAAATACTCCATTAATTATTAGGTCACCCATATGATTCAGTCAAACCTAGCTGAAAACTAGCACTGAAAACACTTGTAAATTTTATTTCATGATTCTTCAATGACCCAGTTGAGACCAAGTTACTCAAAATGACTGACAACTTACTCCTGTGATTGATCCAGGATCCTCTCATTTTCTGTTCTTGTTTTCTTTATTAAGGTAGCTTTAAGTACAAATTTTTCCAATATATTTTCTGAAGTTCAGGAGTCTCAAGATAAAGGAATTCATTAAAGAGAAACTCAAAGAACTGAAAGAAGGTTTTCTTTCAAGGGTGCAAAATTTGCAGGTCATGTAACCTACAAGGTACTAGGTCTTGTTTTAATTCTGAAAATAGTGAGTACTACTCTCATTTAAGTAACTGTTAATACCTAGTGTGATGCTTCATTTCTTTTAGTTTTTAGAAGGAACTTTAAATATAAATATTAATTTCAGTTTTGTGGTAAAAAGGCTTCCCAAAGACTTGAGAGGGGGTGTATAGAGAGCCTATATGACTGTTAAAGCTGTATTACATATAAATATGCATTAGGTAATTTGAGCCATGGCTTTTGAGGAGCTTGGAACCTAAAGGGGACGAAAAGACAGATAAAACTGTTGTAAGATTTAAGTATGTTTTAAAATATTAATAACAAGTTATGTTTAAACAATGTAACACTAAGCTTCCCACTTTGAAGTCAATGGTCTGGATTTCTTTCTTTTATTTCCTCCTTTTCCCAATCGTTTAGAACTTAGAAATTTCCCCCAAGCTTGGATAATTTTATAGTAATAGGTAAAAACTTTGGGATTCTTTGGTCAGGGCGTCCAGCAAGGTTGCTTTTACAGAGAATATATATGTGTGTAGATGGATGAGTTTTTAATGTGTTTGTCCCCTACTGGGAAGGAAAACTAGGGTAGATCATCAATTTGTCCATGTGATGTTGCTGATCATATGTATTTGATAACGTGCATAAATTAACTGATCAGTATGTTTGGGCAAGTTCAGCAACATTGCTTCTGTCATTTATGAAATGCATGTTTTACCAGCTTGCAAACTAAAGCTTAAGAGAAAAAGCATTATTTTTATTAAAATTTATTCTAATTCCTCATCCTTAAGTTGGACATTCCTAACCCATATTGTATTTGATAATCAGTTCCAAGATAACAGCATTTTCCAACTGGAAGGGGCTCGACTACAAATTCATCATTTTTCACAGTGACTCAGAGTAGTTCAGAGATTTTTCCAGTTCTTGGGAGGCCTAGAATCCTGGTTACATCCTGCAGGCACTTGACCATTCCCTGCCAGGAGATGCTGTCTTTTTGTGAATGAATTTTCAGTTCAGTTCAGTTGCTCAGTCATGTCTGGCTCTTTGCGACCCCATGGACTGCAGCATGCCAGGCCTCCCTGTCCATCACCAACTCCCAGAGTTTACTCAAACTCATGTCCATTGAGTTGGTGATAGCATCCAACCATCCAATCCTCTGTCATCCTCTTCTCCTCCTGCCCTCAATCTTTCCCAGCATCAGGGTCTTTTCCAGTGAGCCAGTTCTTCACATCAGGTGGCCAAAGTATTGGAGTTTCATTCAGCATCAGTCTTTCCAATGACTGTTCAGAACTGATTTCCTTTAGGGTGGACTGGTTGGATCTCCTTGCAATCCAAGGGACTCTCAAGAGTCTTCTCCAACACCACAGTTCAAAAGCATCAATTCTTCGGCACTCAGCTTTCTTTATAGTCCAACTCTCACATCCATACATGACCACTGGAAAAACCATAGCCTTGACTAGACGGACCTTTGTTGGCAAAGTTATGTCTCTGCTCTTTAATATGCTGTCTAGGTTGGTCATAAGTTTTCTTCCAAGGAGTAAATGTCTTAATTTCATGGCTGCAATCACCATCTGCAGTGATTTTCGAGCCCCCCAAAATAAAGTCAGCCACTGTTTCCACTGTTTCCCCATCTATTTGAAATGAATTTTAGGGTTATATCATTCATTTAGGGCTAACCCTGATAAAATTTTAAAATGTAAAACTATAGTTGCTACTTGTCTCGGTGTGGCTGACGCTATTTCCCCTTGAGGGGATTCACGGAGTGGCCTATTTTTAGCAGAGACTTCTTTGCACCTTTCACTGGGTGATGCAGTGATGATGAGTCCTGAAAAATTAGCCAAATTTTCATCATTGTGCTTTCTTCTATCCTGACAGGAGCCGTGTTGCTAAATTTCAAGAGGTTAGTGTAATCAATACAACGAAGCTATAGCAAAAGAGATGATTTCTCCTTCCATTACTTGAATTTTTATAAAGTAATACATGTTAGGATTGATGTTTTTTAAAAAATCTGTGCATATCTCCAGGTGGTGTCTATTATTAAAAAATGATTTAACGTAGGGATAGGATAGGAAATGAGGAATGAGTCAGTCCAAGAATATGGAGCAAAGAATAGAGTGAATTCAGATCACAGCTTAAAACACTGTTCTTTCTCTTTAAACCGCCATCTCATTTCACAGATTCCACACCAGCGGTCTAAGCCAGCAGGAGCCAGCTTTCCAGGGATGGCCCTGGCCACCTCAGCCCCGTTGCTCTCTGCCTCCTATCCTTCACTCCATCCACCTAGACCTTCGTGGTCCTCATCTAGGTCTCCATGCAGGCATATTCGTATCTGCTGCATGGAATGCCCTGTCAAGAAAGATGTGCTAGTGGCTGGTTCCCACACTCCATTCAGGTCTTTTAACAAAAGCCACTTTCTCAGACTCATTGTGTCTGAATACCTCATCTAGAAACCTCTCCACCCTCACCATGCTCTTAATACCTCACCCTATATCGTCTTCGTGTCACTACTGGCCATATCCCTTCTTCATTTGTTTGTTTTCTGTCTCTTTGCTCTGTTGTTCAAGCTTCATGAGTTGGGGTCTTTGTTTTGTTCATTGTTATATCCCCAGCATCTAGATCAGTTCCTGGTACTTAGTAGGTACCTAATAATAATTGGAGTAAAATCAGTGAGTTCCTTCATGAGAAGATAATTTTGAAAGGCAGACAGTGAAGGAAACCAGCAAAGTTCCTTCCTTCATGGAATTTAATATATTTAGCCTCTTATTTTAGTAACTTTACATATATTCTAGTCCATTAAAGCAGAACATATACTCATATCAAGCCTAGAGACCAGGAAATGAGAATAGAAACTGAGAAAGATACATATAAAGGAATTGTTTAAGTTATTAACAGCAGAAAATTGTATATTTACTCAAAGAGCATCTTCCACTGCAGAAGCAGGGCTTACTAATGAACAGTATATGTTCATCAGTTTAATTTAAGGATTACAAACATACTAGACATTCCTTCTGAGACATAAGTGAGATAATCTGTTGTTCAATTTTACGATACGATTCCTTTTCCCCCATTAAAATTTTTTTATCTCTACTTATTTATTTTGTTAATTTGTCACGTGAAGAAAGCACTCTTAAAAGGATGCAGAAAATTTCTTTTATCTACAGAAACAAAGAAACAGTAAACGTAAAAAAAAAATAATAATCCAAAACACTTTAAGGAATACTCCTGCAGAGTGTCTCTGCCAGAAGTTCTGTAACCACAGCAATAGTCACCTGACCTGTGACCGGCAAGATACTATGAAGGTCGCCAGGACAAACAATTCTCTGTGTCTTTGTGAGAAACATAGAGCTTGTAGATTAATGACCCTGAGAACATAATACAAATTTCAATACACCTCCATTTCCCAGCCTTAAAAAGAACATACAGGGAATATCATATATAAGTGATTGTTTGAAACTGGAAGCAAGTACGATTTATGTTATTGGTTGTAAATATTTGTTCGTCACAAAATTTCAGTCCCTGTGACAATAGTAAAAAGTATGAAAAATGTGTTATTCAAAATGTTAAAGATTAATATTTTCCAGCATGTACTTTCTTTTACATTTCAAACTAAAGGGAATTTCTTTATTTTGAAAAAGAAAAAGAAACAATTTATTTATTTTGACTACAGTATGCAGCATGCAGGATCTTTAGTTTCCCAACCAGGGATGGAACCTGAGCCTCCAGCAGTGAAAGCATGGAGTCTTAACCACTGGACCACCAGGAAGGGACCCAAACTATTGTTTTTTTATTTATTTTTAACTGGAGAATAATTACAATGTTGTGTTGGTCCAAACTATTTTCTAAAAGCAGTTCTAGGTTCATGTCAAATTTAAAAGTAAGGTACAGATTACCCAAGCAACCCCTTATCCTTACGTTCATAGTTAATCTACTTGTGTCAACTTTTAGAAATTAATATTCTATGTTAGTTTTGTACCTTTTGTGTTTTTTTTTGGTTAAAGCATATAATTGATTTATAACTCTGGTAATGTTATTTCATTATTATTCAAAACCTAAAATTCTGAAAGTCATCTCTTCCCTCCTAATTCCTATTATTTTCTCAATCCTTGTTCAAGGTACCCCTCAATATTCCTCCAACTCTTTTCTTTTCTTTTGCTGCTTTTCTACTCTCTTCCTCAGTGTATCCTAAACATAATAGCCAGCATCAATTTTCAGATGCCACTCTAATCACATTGCATATTTTGTTTTTCAACAAGGCAGCATGTCTAGAGTGGTTGCCTCTGTGAACTCTCTCGCTCCTTATCCCTCTCAACACACACCAGCAGTGTAAGGATCGTGGTGTAAGAATCGTGACAGAGCAAGAAAGTGTGTAGGTACACGTGGGCTTGGAGAGCCTTCCTGGTTATGGTGGCTTTTTTTTTTTTTTTTTTGATGTGGACCATTTAAAAATCTTTGTTGAATTTGTTACAATAATACTTCCTTTTTATGTTATTTTATGTTTTTGCCCCAAGGCCCGTGGGATCTCATCTCTCTGACCCGGGATCAAACGCGCACCCCATAAACTAAGGAAAAGTTTTAACCACTGGACCAGCAGGGAAGTCCCTCCTTGGGTGTTTTTTACATCACTTCACTCCTGCCACCTCCTTCACACGTGTTTTACCTGACAGGCCCATCTCCAGTTGTATTCTTCATTTTGTTCAAACAAATGTAAATTTCTCTTTTCTTTGAGCCTTTATGGATAATATCCAAACTCCAGATAACATAATGTTTCTTCTATTCAGAGCATTGCTAAAAATTAATCTCTGTGACACTTTCTAAAGCTTCTTTTTAATCATACCCACATTCTTTCAAAATGAATGTAGCTATCTCCTTATGCAATTGTAATTAGCTCTGTTCATTCTTTTTGGGGCTCTTATGAATGGTTAATGAGTGCTTCTTTCTCTTTGTGAAATCTGTAAATATAAATTGTTAAGGGGATCTAGGGAGTTGGGGGAATGGGAGGTCTCACTCTGATGGAGGGATCAGGAATTATTTTCTGGGAAAAAAAGTTTTTCAGAGATGTGGAGATGTGGACATATGACTAAGAGCAGTGTAACTTTCAGCAGTGAGAAATGATGCATAGTTGAACTGGTGTGTGTGTGTGTGCTGTGCGCTTAGTCGCTCAGTTGTGTCCAATTCTTGCAATCCCATAGACTGCAGCCTGCCAGGCTCCATGGGATTCTCCAGGTGAGAATACTGGAGTAGGTTGTCATTTCCTTCTCCAGGGGATCTTCCCGACCCAGGAATCAAACCCAGGTCCCCTGCAGTGCAGGCAGACTCTTTACCAACTGAGCTACGAGGGAAGCCCACAGTTGAGCTTACATAGGTTATTTCATCTTTATGTATGTTAATATCCTAATTTATAAAATTAGGAGATCAGGAATATAAATTAAAATAGGAACAAGCATGTAAAATAAAGAAATGAAGCTGGGTGGGCATAAGACACATTTCATTGTTTCTTGATCATTTTGCACTTTGACATTTAATAGCCACAAAAGATGAGATAAATTTCTTAAGGGAAACCACCCCACAAACACAAGTGCTATGATAAATGGCAGCTGACACTTGGGACCTGATATGTGGAAAGCAAATGCCCTATCTGAGGGGAACTGTAGCAATTAGCTCTACTTCTTGTTGTCATGTAGGATTGTGACCTCAATGTGTCTAGATCTGAGTTTTCAAAAGAATTAAGAAATTGGAGTTTTGTTACAAAATCTCCTGACTTTTTAAAGTGACCTCTAACAAAAACGAAGCTGTGTGGACCCAACTAAACCCAAGGAGGTCACACAATGAAGGCATACCCAGCTCAGGGCCTGCCATGATATGTTTCCTGAAGACTAGATCACTCTAAGATTCCTTCCTGTGCTAGAGAGCTCCATGCTAAGTTCTTTGAGGGCAGGAACTATATCTATTCTTTAACTATATAAAAAGCATTGCTACTGTGGATCAGCAACTGATGAAGATATTTAATCAGAACTTTCCTTGGATTGAATTTTTATGGGGAAATTTGACCTATAAAGGCACTTTTAGTGGACAAAGAACGCCGATAGGTATGAGCGAAGCCATTTTTAAGAAAGGGCCCAAGCGATAAACTGTGGAACCTATGTTAGAATCTGGTTAGAAAAGATTTAAGAGGATGCAAAGGAAATGACAAATAGCTGGAGTATGTCTGGACGTACAGGACCATGGGGAATCAAGGAGAAGGGAGTTAGTCATAATAGTGGGCTGTGCTGACTGGCTATTGGGAGTGAAAGAATCAAGTGGTTAGTCCAGGGAAGAAGCAATTTGATCTGGCTTAGAGGAGATTGTTGGAAACCTTGGAAAGGGTGGCCCTTTGCATGAGCTGGGATGGAAGCCAGGTTGGAGAAGGTTGCTGGAATTAGCGGTGGGAGACTGGAAGCGCCAGAGGTACACCACTTTCTCGGGAGTCTGGATGCAAAAAGAAGAGAGACTAGGGGAGAGCTGAGGAGTCCATTGATTTCAGGGAAGACAGTGTGTTGGAAATGGGGAGTATCTGTGCTCTGTTGAAGTTGGATGGTGATACACTCTCTTCATTGTCACTGATATACTGGAAAGTAAGTTACCTCTTTTGACTCGCATGCCTGGTGACTTCTGTGACTCCCTCTCTGGTGTGCATAGTTGAAACATAAAATTTCTTGCTAGCTTCTGCATGAGATAATTATTAAAATTATGACTCATCACTTGAGCATATTTGGAGTATATTCAGAAGTTCAATACCTTCACTATCCCACAGGTTGCCAAATCAACTGTCTCTCCTGTGTTTGAAAGTCACTTTAGCAAGTAATAGTGTCTCCAGACCCATGGGTTTCATTCATTAAAAGTGGCTTGTACTTTAAGAAATTGACTGTGGGGCCAAGCTGAGCCAAGAGCTTTCTGTGGTCATTTTTGCAGGCTGTGCAGAACGGGATCTCTACCTGTCTGTGTGTAGCCCTTCTTCTGAATCCCATGTCTGTCCCCTTCCTGGGGCCACTATCACCTAAGCTGACCCTCATGCTCTGGCCCTCGGACTGCAGCATATATCAGATCGCTAGGAGCTACGGAAGAGCTCACGTCGTCAGGCGTCTTGCAGCCATTTCTTTTTTTTTTTTTCTTCTACTGAATAGTACAACACACTTCTGTTTTCATGAATTTTAAAGTTCCTGTTAGCCTGTTTACGGAAATTAAACATAAATCCTGTGTTGCATGGTATATAGACAATACATAGAAATAGAAAATCTGTCTTTTTGTTGACATTCCCTAAAAAACACATAAATAAAGCTTGTATACAGGAGAGGAGACTAGTGGATTTATCTTGAAATGGTGGCATTGGATGAAATGATTGATTTCCTTGGTTCTAATACACTATTGTGTTTTGTGTAACACGACATAGTTTTGTTGATATTAAAAATAACATAAATGTGATGATGTAAAAATGCGCATTCCTCCAGCTAATCCATTTATGTGTTTCAAATTTAAAATTAACTTACTTCAAATTTATTTCTGGTAAAGACATTAAAACAGGTGACTGGGGAATTCCCTGGCAATCCAGTGGTTAGGACTTTGCACTTTCACTGTTGAGGGCACAGGTTCAATCCCTGATTGGGGAACTAAGATCTCACAAGCTGCTTTAGTGCAGCCAGAAAATTCTATATATATATAAAAAAAAGGTGACTGATAGTTATCCATCCAACTAGCATTTATTTTAGCACCTCTGTGGCTTATGCCCTAGTGGTGGTGATAAACAGTTGGAATCTATTTATGTGTATCTGGTAGGGGCCGTGGTCCATTAAGTGACTGCAGTAGAGTGGCGGGCGCCATGCCACGAGAGCAGAGTGAGCAAGCAGCTCATCTAACAGGACAGAGGCTTCTCAGAGGAAGTCACCTGTGACATAAGCCCCGCAGGAGCATAGGAGGGAGCCAAGTGCAGGGTGTCGGGGGGAAGGTTCTGAGCAGAGGGCAAGGCGGCGACCCTGTCCCAGACTCCAGCCAGACACAGCAATTCAGAAAATGCAGAGAACATTTGTTAGTTCTCATTCATCCGACAAACAGCTATGTTAAGCACCTACAGTGTGCCAGGCATTGTACTCGTCAGTCATAAAGTCAAAGCCGCCATCTTCATATGTTTGCTCTGTAGTCAGGAAGTAACGTTAACACGTTAACAAATAATTGCAGGACAGTATAGAAGAGGTGGAATAGACAGACATGTACAAAGGCTGCAGTAGAACAAAGGAGGAATAATCAATTATGTTTAGAGGTTTGAAAGAAGGCTGGAGATTTTTCCTTTTTACCACAATCCAAAAGCTAAAGGGACTTTTTGTTGAGTTTTTACTTAGGTGCTTAATTCTCAATTCAAGACTGTACTACCAAGTAATAGGTTTGCTTTCAGCTGGTTTCAGAATAAGAAGCCTAGAGTAAGTGATCAGAATGATGCTTGTGGAGTCTACTCATTCTATTTGGGAGATTGTTTCCATGATGGAGAAAATGATTTGCTAACTCAAAGGTTGCAGGAGAAACTTTAAAGGCCATCTACTTCCATTGCATTTGGCTTTATGTAAACCCAATATATGTAGTCTACTTAGGAAGAAGATTGAAGTAAACAATCAATTCAAGTACTCTGTATTAACGTAAATTAATATCTTGGAATTATCTGTTGCTCAGTGTTTTTTTTTTTTTTTTTTTAGTGCATTTCAGCTTCTGAAAGCTTGATCATACCTTGTATCCACACAGTTGAATTAATTTAATATGTATTTTTAAAAATATTTATTTATTGACTTGGCTGTGCCAGGTTTAGTTGTGCCATGATGGACCTTTATTTGCAACATGCAAACTTTTAGTTGTGACATGTGAGATCTATTCCCTGACCAGGAATCGAACCCAGATCCCCTGTATTAGGAACATGGAGTCTTAGCCATTAGACCACCAGGGAGGTCCCACAGTTGAATGAATGTAGATGATTAAAGTGGAAACCTGGATTCAGAGTAGCTGGGAAAACTATAAGCACTATTAACGTATAAATAAGAGTAAATTATATTGATTCCTAGAAATTAATTCCTAGACAAATAAAATATTATTTAAGCATTATTTAAATTCTTAAAATATTAAGAAAACAAAATTATTCTAAAGCAAGGACTTTTTTTGTTTTCTTCCAAGGAGCAAGCGTCTTTTAATTTCATGGTTGCAGTCACCATCTGCAGAGATTTTGAAGCCCAAGAAAATCAAGTCTGTCACTGTTTCCACAATTTCCCCACCTCATTTGCTATAAAGTGGTGGGACCAGGTGCCATGATCTTAGTTGTTTGAATGTTGAGTTTAAAGCTAGGTTTTTCACTCTCCTCTTTCACTCTCATCAAGAGGCTCTTTTTCAATTATGGTTTCCTCAGGGTATATACCCAGTCATGGGATTGTTGGGTCATATGGTAGTTTTATTCCTAGTTTTTTAAAGAATCTCCACACTGTTCTCCATAGTGGCTGTATCAATTTACATTGCCATCAACAGTAGAAGAGGGTTCCTTTTTCTTCACACCCTCTCCAGCATTTATTGTTTGTAGACTTTTTGATGATAGCCATTCTGACTGGTGTGAGATGATACCTCATTGCATTAATAGTTCTGATTCGCATTTCTCTAATAGTGAGCAATGTTGAGCATCTTTTCATGTGTTTATTAGCCATCTGTATGTCTTCATTAGAGAAATGCTTGATTAGATCTTTTGCCCACTTTTTGATTGGGTTGTTTGTTTTCCTATCATTGAGCTGCGTGAGCTGCTTGTATATTTTGGAGATTAATCCTTTGTTAGTTGTTTCATTTGCAATTATTTTCTCTTGTTCTGTGAGTTGTCTTTTCACCTTTGTACAGTTTCCTTCACTATGCAAAAGGTTTAAAGTTTAATTAGGTCCCATTTAAAAAAATTTTGTTTTTATTGTCATTAATATAGTAAGTGGGTCATAGAAGATCCTGCTGTGATTTATGTCAAAGAGTGTTTTACTTATGTTTTTGTCTAAGAGTTTTATAGTTTCTGGTCCTACATTTAGGTCTTTAACACATTTTGAGTTTATTTTTATATATGATGTTAGGAAGTGTTCTAATTTCATCCTTTTATATGTAGTTGTCCAGTTTTTTCCCCAGCACCGCTTATTGAAGAGACTTTGTTTTTTCCATGGTATATTCTTCCCTCCTTTGTCAAAGATAAGGTGCCCATAGGTGCATAGGTTTATCTCTGGGTAAAGAAAGGACTTTTATGATATATGGAGATTTGGGTATTTGACAGAAGGTACTACAAATAAATATGGCAGACCTTCCCCTTAACAAATGGACCTTTAGCACTTAGGAGACCAGAGAGATTAGTGAGGCCCACTGAGACCCAGCAAACTGGAGTTTCCTGTTCAGAATGATACATCCACAGGTGCCTCACCTGAGCACCTTCTCATTCTTGCCTGGGCGTGTTTCTGTACCTCCATGCTTCAGAATGACATCCTTATCTTGACAGCCCAAATACCCAGTAGAGTAAGGAGATTAATCTATAGGGATGTCTGTTGACTTGTTCTTAAATGTATAAGTGAGAGAAATAATAAAATGCACATACCTTATCGATGAATATTTATACAATTTACATGGTTTTCTCATTGTTTTATTTGAAGTTGGTGTAAAAATTTGAAATTTACTGTAAAATCTGGTTTACTTTTTAATTTAGCTGCTATCAAAATATATTTTTTCAGTGAAAAATAAAGAATTCTATCTGTTATTTAGAATAAAAATATATTAAAAATAATGTTTAATAGGCTGGCAATGTGGAAAATAAAGCATGTATTTCATCTGTGGAACTAAAATAAGATCAGAAGAAAAAGTACATTCTTTATATTGTAGTAAAAACAATCATAACTTAAAGGAGGGGCCAACCATCTAGAGGATGGAAAGTTTTATATTTGACATCATTTGATAGGTGACTCAGTAATAAAGAATCCTGCCAGTGCAGGACGCACAGGAACTGTGGGTTTGATCCCTGTGTCTGGAAGATCCCCTGAAGAAGGGAGTGGCAACCTGCTCCAGTATTCTTGCCTGGAAAATCCCATGGACAGAGGAGCCTGGCAGGCTACAGTCCATGGGGTTGCAAAGAGTTGGACACAACTTAGTGGCTGAGTACTCATGATAGCTTCCTAAACAAAGGAGTTGTCTCCAGCCAGGCTGACTGTTGTGCAGAGGAGTGACCTTGGCAGTTCTCAGTAGCTCATTTCCTTTCTTATGGAACATCAAGCAAGTGGAATGAGTTTGGGGTCACTTGCTTTAGTATCTTTAGAGCGGACCTAGAGAAAAGAATCTGGAATATATTTGTCATATTTGTATTTGATGCAAGGCAAGACCCCAAAGGATAGAAGTAAAGTTCAAGTTATTTTACATACAGAGAAGTATGGTGCTTTTTGTAATTTAAACACATAATTTGACTCAGCAAAAGAAAAGAAGCAAAAGGCTAGGGGAAAAGTCTGGTATGAGTTAAATATTAATAATACAATACCATGTATACCCATGGCAGATTCATGTCAATGTATGGCAAAATCAACACGATAATATAAAGAAAAAAATTAATTAATTAATTAAAAATAAAAATGTCTGTCCCATGATGATTGTGGTTTTTGCTAATTCTGTGTTTGTGAAAGGCCAATGTACTTTAAGAACTAAAAGGTAAAACTGAAGACTGTTGAAAAGTAACCCAAATGATATAAAAGAAAGAAAAAGAAGGTCTTCTTAAAAGAAGAAAAAGAAGTACATATTTAAGAAACCAGGATGGTTCAGTCCAGAAAATTAAAAAAATAACAAATGAGCTTAAAAATTACTTAAACAGATGCTTTTAAGTATAGGAAGGAATGCTTTTAAGTAAGGGGGAGGTTGATTATTTTGTTTTTAAATTGAAATGGAAGGAAAAGAGGTTCAGTGAAGGCCAAAAGACATTTTGATGACTATCAGATTGATAACTATTAGAGGAGACAAGGAAAATAGTGAAATTACCATCCTGGAAATCTTGACTGAGATAATGAATGGTTGTTTTTCCTGAAAATTTGAGATATTTACTTACTTGAAAAATACTTGGCAGATGACTTGAATTGTCTTGTGTACCATTCCTGAGACTATAATTTGAAGTATGCCAAAAACCCTGAAATAAATGATAAGTTTTAATTTAAATAAATGAAAGGCAGAGCTATGCAATGTTCTTTTTGAGAGGCCTATGAGATGCATTAGAGACACTTACATTTTATAACTAATTTCTTAATTGCCTGAAAATTTCTCTTTATTTTATCTTTTTGGGGGAGATACTCATCTCTCTGTGCAGTAGTCATACATCTTGCCTTAGGTTATTCATTTAAGGAGAGGGAGGGTGCCCTGGGGACTGTTGGAGAATAATGGGCAGATGGGCTGATTTCTTGCTTATTAGTAAGATGGAATGGTTTGACTTTAAACTTCTTCCTGAGGGATAGAAGCCACTTAAAATGAGGTTTACTCAATCATGGAAGTATAATTAAAAATAAAGATATTATTTCGTCTCCCCCAACCCTCACTTATTTCTAATTTTTGGTGTTCTGGTTTGATTTGGAGACTTAGTATTATCACTGATGAATCCTTAAATGGACCAGTGGTTTGTTCTTTTGTTCTTTTGTTATCAGAGTAGGACAGATGTAACTGCAGGGTTCAGCAGGAGGTAGCTAGGAGAAGCCTCTCATTAAAGAAGAATTGGGAAATCCCATCTGAACACCCTTCCTCCTATTATTTTGTAAATGTAGAACACATGATGAATAAAACAGTGAGATCCTTAATCTCAAATGCAAGGGTATGTGAGAACTGCAGTAAACCGTCTGCTTTCTTCCTTCCTTTTTATTTTTTTCCCCCTTAAACAAAACCTTGATATTTACTCAAGCATAGCAGGTTTTGAGGTAGTCCCATTCGATGTAATTACTGTGTGATCAAATTGTAATGTAATCCCTCTATGAGCCCAGTAGAGTGCTTTAGAAATAAAGAGCTTCTCAAACCAAAGCATTCCAAATATCCATGGCAGAGATGTTCATGCCCTCACACATGAATCAAAGCATTATCCTGACTCTAATTAACAGTTCTATTTACTCTACTACTCTGGCTACACACGCTATTGGAAAGACATATGTAACTGTGTTTTGGGGAGGAAGAAACACATGAGGAATATTTTAAATTCATCTCTTGTTTTTTTCTATAATTCCAGTTGGCTTCTACATGTAGAAAACCCATTGTCCCATGGATTTGTCCCAGACCTGGGGCACAAACTGTATGGAAAGTCAAGGGCAAGGGTTAAATATAAGGAATGTGAGAGGATGGAAATGTGAACTGGAGGACCTGCGTTGCAGCCTGTCTCTGCCACTGACTGAGGTTTGCTTAGGCTAGTACTTAATCTCTTGGAGCTACAAGTCTCCTCCCATGTAAAATGAGAGCACCAAGGAGAACCTCTTCATAGAGGTTAGACCAAGGGCAAGAATCCAGGTGAAGTCACCTGTGAATGCCATGTGCTGTGATACCAATTTGGCTTCTCACTGGGGAACTGAACTCCATTTTCCCAGTGGGGCTAAGAGGGATTCCAGAGCAATGACAAATCAATCTTTCTTTCTCTGAGTCCTTTTTCTATTGCCAGTTATTCTTCATTCCTGCTTTTACATGTACTCATTTTTGATCATTTGTAAGTTTTATTTTTTAATTGAATTATATTCGATTTACAATATTGTGTTAGTCTTCGGTATAGTACAGCATAGTGGTTCAATATTTTTATAAACTCCCTTTAAATTTATTACAAAATAATGGCTATGTTGCATATGCTGCATAATATATCCTTGTTGCTTACCTGTTTTATACATAGTAGTTTGTATCTCTTAATCCCCTACCCCATCTTGTCTCCTCTCTCCTTCCCTCTCTGCAGTGGTATCCATAAATTTGTTCTCTGTATCTGTGAGTCTGTTTCTGTTTTATTTTTCAGATTCCACCTATAAGTGTTAACATACAGTATTTGCCTTTTAACTTTTCCCAAAGGGATTCACTGAGAGTATAGATTATTAATTTCCCAATCTGGTAATTTTGGTGTTAAGATTCTGGAAATAGATGGAGAGATGTTTGTGCAGTTCCCAAATCTTCCACTTAGCAATGAGGGAAGGCTGTAACATGTCTGTGAGGTGTTTTCCAAAGGTAGCTGCTTCTTTTTTCCAAAGTCAGTACTACCAGTGAAAGATGTAAGAAGCAGTTTCGTGCAGCCACCCCGTTGTGTTTATTTTCTGATTGGATAGTGTTCCCAAACTGAGTTAGAATACTCAGCTAAACATTTATAGATATATCTTTTCTGAAAATATCTGTTATCTGACAGGTGAAATATTCCTCTTACCCAGGAAAGCAATGAGTTCTTCCCAGAAGAATAAAATTTTAGAGTGAGTTTTGGAAGAGGGTCCAGTTGACATTCACTATACTACAAAAGAGCTTCCATTAGCAGAAGCATCTGCACCCTGGTGGAAAAACAAATGGTGCTCTGTTTACCCACATGGGTCATTTAAATTAGATTACACTTGAGAATCGTGAAACAGCCTCTTTCTGGTGTTTGAAAACCAATTATTATCTGGACTTACGAAACATGGTAAATAATCATGCATTAATACCAGGTGGCCACCGGTGTGACGCAGGATACATCACAATCTCATATTGCATGAGGTGAGAATGATTGAGTGTCTTCCAGGGTTACAAGCCTGTAGAACAACCCTGGAAATCATACCTATAGTTTAATTTTCTTATCTTAGAAATAAAGGCACTGAGCTTCAGGTAAAGTGACTTGCCAAGTCACTTGGCAAGTCATCATAATATAATTAGTGGTTGATCCAGGAATGAGATTCTTGAGTCTTGACTGCTTATCCTATGTGTGTATGTGTGCATGCTCAGTTGTGTCCAGATCTTGGTGGCACCATGAACTATAGCCCCCCAGGCTCCCATGTCCATGTAATTTTCCGGGCAAGAATATTGGAGAGGGTTGCCATTCCCTCCTCCAGAGGATCTTCCCAACCCAGGGATCAAACCTGCGGCAGGCAGATTCTTTACTACTGTGCCACCTGGGAAGCCCTGCAGACCAAAACCTCAAGGTGAATAATGGATGATGGGGGGGGGGGGAAGTACTCTCTAGGGAATTAAACCTTAGAAAATAGAGAAATACTTTAAAAAACAAAGTCGAACAAAACTCCACATCAAATGTGAACTTTGTACTATTATCATATGCCTTTATTATGTTTTTGGAGAGGAGAGATTTCTTTCCTTAGTAATAGCTACTGACAATTTGAAAAAGAAGTTTGTGGATTTGATTTCAAGTTGGGTCAAATGGAAGTTGTCATCTTCATGACTGCTCTCATTTAATGGTATCCTGAAGCCCAGCCGAGTATGTGACTCTTTATGGTAAAAAGCAAATTAAGTGGGCATTTTCCATTTGTTTTAGGTGTATAGGGGCTAAGACAGACAGCACTGTAGGGGCAATCTAACTGCCTATGTGTTACTGGCACTTGACCCCTATGTTGACAGTCTCGAGCAGTCATATGCCTTAATCTCTTTCCTATGTTGTCTCATTACCACATCTTGGATGACTGGTTGAGTCATCCAAGGAATGAGAGCGTGTTTTGACTTCCTCGTTGAACCTCCTGGTAGAATCCAGTATGTAGATCAATTTTCCTGCTTGCTGAGGCCAATCTGTTTTCCTGCTTGCTTCATGTTTTTCTATCAGTATGCTGTCATGTCAGATTAGCTGGGAGAATGGAATAAGTAAATTTGCTGGGAATTACCAAAAAATTTCTAGAGGAAGAGGCTCTGAATTCAAGGGAAGATCCAGGTTGGATGTTGGAACAGGAAAGCCTTAAATATGGGTGAATTTGAGAATGAAATGATACTGAGGGGAAATCAAGATTAATTTTAAGTATGGGTGGTTCTAACCCTCCTGATTTATAGTGAAGCTGGGAACGAAGAGTCTCAGTGAGAAGAAAGCGTCTTTGTATGTACGCTTGAAGGCAAGAAACACTTCTTAATTATCTTTGCATCTCTAGAATGGAGAACAGACCCCAGCACTTAGCAGGTGTACAATAATGTTTGCCGAAGGAATATTGACAATCTTTTTGGACAGCTGTAAAGAATGAGTAAATTACTTGATTCTTTTCTACCTAATGACCTCCCTCTCTCCATTTCCCCCTATTTCCCTGCTCAGGCTCCCATGATAATGAAGGGCATTTTGGCATCTCTCGTGGAAAATGAAATTTGTTTTCCTATGGAAGACATGTTTAAACATGTTTAAAACAGCAGTTTGGATGTAATTGAAAAACCGTTTAGGGGTTATCAATCAGGTCATATATATTTTCTGGGACCAGATATGTTCAAACTTGGGAACCCAATCCTTTTTATAAATTATGGTCTCACATCCACCTTTTATATATATAAATAGGCCTTTCTACTATTTTTAGTGCTATGATTCTGTAGAGGGAATACAAAATATCACATGTCTTTCACTCAGGATGAGAAGATATTTATGAAGAGATAAGGGATGGTGTGGGGAGTTGTTCCAGATTCATCCATGGTTGTTTTTTATTCAACGTTGCAAGGCATTAATTGGGGATAATAGATAGATATATATCAAACAGTTAACTAGCTTGTGTGATTAATACACTGAAGTAGCACAGTAATCTTGAGAGAAAGAAAGTTTAATGGACTTTGCTGTTAGAAAAAGCTCCATCATCAGTTTGGGACTTGAGGTGGGTAGATTTTAGGGAGAAAGAAGAAAAGAAGAATAGGTATTTTTTAACTGGGAATTACTCACAGACCCACCTCATAGATGCAGTTCCTGGATGCTCCTTCTAAAAGATAACATTTTCTTAAGAAAACTTTGAACACATTGCATTGTGATCTATCAGTCTCCTTTAAAATAAACCGTTGAATAAAACACATGAAATATATAGATGAATTTGAGTAATGATTGAGGGTATTTGAACTTTATTCTGAGGATGATCAGGACTAGAAAAAATGTTTTATGAACAACAGAAGGACAACAGTCTGTGGGTCAGATCGAAGGAGAAAACCTGAAGATAATGAGATAGCAAATTCTGTTGATTTAAATAGTTCAGGTATGAAAAAAAAGAGATGGTACAGTGGTGACAGGGATAGAAGGGAAGAAATAAGAATACATAAGATAGATTTCCAAAGGAGAAACAAAAGATTTTACTTCCTGGGTATGAAAAACTGAACAGAGAGAAGGGAAAAGTGACAGAAGTTTCTAGCCTAGTAGACGTTTTATTTCTGTCCAGACTGGCGGGTAAAACTACACAGCATATTTATGAGCGCCCAATTTGTTTTACAGGTCTAAATCATTTGTATTATAACGCTAGCATTTCTGTGTTCCCTCCTTGCTTCTGACTTCATTTGTTGACCTTGAGAAAAGTTAGGTTCTGTAGTCTCATGTGTTTTCAATGTCTCTGTTTTCTATTAGAAAAAAGAAACGGAAATTGAAAACGAAGGCAGTCACCCCACATTCTGTTTGACACTGAATCACTGGCTATTTAATCTGCAAGTAAATTCTCTTTGAGGCATATTTTTGTCCTTTAAAATGTAGGTTCATAGAATCAAGGACTTTTAGCAATAAAAAAGAAGTAGAGAATTATCTAGGAGAAAAATAAGAGAGTGCACATATATTCAAAGATGTGGAAACTCAGGTCCAGGTAAATTATATGGTTTGCTGTGAGTCGTGTTGTCAGTTGATGACAGCATGCTGATGAAAACCCAGATGTGCTGACTTTCAAACCATTGCTCCTTACTGTGTGCTATGGTGATATTGGCAAAACTACAAATAATGTGTAAAATCTTCCAAATGTTTACAACTGACATAACTGTTAAAACTTATTGCACAGACATGTATGTAGAGAATTTGCAGGAAATCTTGTTCAATTTCCACTTAGTCACAAAGAACAATTTGGCATTTATCTCCTCATCTGTAGGATAACCTGTAGTTTTTAAAAAACTTTCTCTTGAAAACAGAATTTCTGTTGGTTTCTTATACTCTTGTACATTTTGCACTGGTTTTCTTTGTTCAGATTATTTTTTCCAAGATGTTGGTATAGCATACAGCCCTAGAAGATAGTGGAGCAAAGATCAGACTTGTTTATTATCCAGTATAATAAAGATAATGATTCCCTGTGGAGCAAAGTACAGATATGCTTATTGTCTGCTATAAAAGATTCAGGATCCTGAAACTTAGAGTTCCTCTCCTGTGTTTAACCCACTGAGTGTGCAGTTATGCATTTGAACCTCTGTGAAAGTTACCTCTGTGAAAATTGAGAGTAAAGGAAAATTGACACAAGTACGTTGATGCCCATGCTGCTTGCTATACCATGAGTAATAAAGATGTTTGTCTTGGACCCAGGAGTTTCATATCTTCTACCAACATCCATGAACTTGTAGCAGGCTAACTTGTTAGCTTGCAAGTAGGATCTCAGATCCTTCACATTTTAAATAGTTTCTAGGTAGAGAGGTTAATGGACCTTGGAAAAGTCTGATAATTGGCTAGGCATAAAGAAAATATTTGTCCATCATGTTGATGGACATAAGTGTGAGCAAGCTCTGGGAGTTGTTGACGGACAGGGAAGCCTGGCGTGCTGCAGTCCATGGGGTTGCAAAGAGTCGGACACGACTGAGCAACAGAACTGAAAGGAAATTTGAAGTGCAGTATATTAGTTTTTACTTGGTTAGACTTCTATAATTATAGGTAGAATAGTGATAGATCCAAGTGTGGCATTAATATCCTGGGATTCACTGATGGTAGCATTTGCAAAATAACACTTTCTACCACCCTTTACAACATACAGAGCATTGACTACATTATTCTTGTTATATTCTAAATGTTTGTGTGAATTGACATAGTGAAAAAAGTTATTTTGGGACACTTATGCAGGATCAACTGGCAAGTAGATATTATACAGTAATTTGTATAGTCAGTGTGACCAAAATGGATGGATTGACTCTACCCTGGTTCCTGAATTTTGCAAAAAACTTCCTTGAGGAAGATTTTTCTTCCTACCTGAATTTGGAAACTCTCTTTCTAGGTCTGCTTATCACTGTATTATCAAGACCCAAGGCACAGTTTGCTCTTGGTAGTTAAGCAGATTGAATAATTAAAATAGATATTATCTGTTTTAGTTTTACCATCAAGCCATAAACACTAAATGTGAGGCCTAAATAGAATAGAACACCAAGAATATTGAATGATAAAGAAAACCCATTAGATACTTAGGATTTGTTAGGGCCCTGAACAAATATAATATCCAGCATTTAAACATATCAGCCCTATAGACTAAATTCTGGGCTGTAGTTAACTGTGTAGTTAACAAGTAAATAATCTTGTCTCCAGTTATTTGCCTGGTATAGGGTTTAAAGCTAACAATGAATATGGGTGCAGTGCATACCTTTTTCTTTAGACATTAGCTGAAGATAATTCTAAACTATAGCATACTTTCATTTTCTTTTTAAGCTTTTTTATTATCGTATTTTTTATACAGTAAAATTTAAGCTGTTATGAGGTCACATTGATATTATATAGAAGGATAGAATGGATGCAAGAGTGAGTGAGAGGTCAAGGAGAATGGAAAGAAAGTGTAAAAAGAAAAAGTACAAAACAAGCTGTACTTCAAATATACAAAATACTTCCTATGAATTTATTAGCCACAGTGGCTCACGTTCAGAAAGTGTAATATGTGAGACTTATCTTCAGAGATGAACAGAGACTTTGCTTTAAGAGGAAATAGTCCACTTTGACTCAGTAATAGATAATCATTCCAGAAATTAATATTGATGACATTTTTTGTAATAAAATAAATGAAAGGATGTAGAACACAGCATTTATAGCTAGCAGAGTCTGTTCATTTGGGAAAAGACCTTGTGTTTATAGTATGTCTGCAGAACCAGCCCTATATCTCCCACATTGGCCAATTTGCTTGCTATCCATCTCTGGCAGGTTGCATCTTCCAAGATGGCTCCCATCCCATATACTCTTCTGTCAGGTGACCTTTCTACCTTTCTCATCAAGAGGTGGAGTCCATTTCTTTAGTTCTGAATCTGGATTGGCCTTGTGACTGCTTCGACCAATGCAATATGGTAGCACCCTTAATTGGCACTTTCCACAGCCTACCTCTTAGAAGCCAGCTGTTACAGAAGGAGACACCTGTGTGTCTCAGCCACCATACAGTAAGAAGCCACAGCCTTGTGGAGAGACCTGGAAGATGAAGCGCCATGTGGCTAGAGAGAGAGACCGGTCAGTACCAGATGTCCAAGTAAGGATGCCATTGTGGGAGTGGCATCTCCAGCCCTAGCTGTCTCACTCGACACTGCATGCGCGTACAAATGAATCCGTCAGCTTAGAGCTTCCTGAATCCCAGGCCCACAAGTCTGCGAGCCAAACAGAACTATTGTTTTAAGCCACTTAGTTTAGGAGGTGGTTTGCAACAGCAATAAATATTTGGAGCACCATCAATCTGGACAAGATGGTAGTTACCAGTCAGAGCACTAATAGATAATAAACTCTTCACTTTGACCTTTTATTTTAAATGGATGGAATAGTAGTGGTCATTGGTGAATAATTCATTCTCATCTGCCTTTTTTTTTTTATTATAGCCATTTGTTTAAAGTCTCTTTGAAGCTTTCATGTTTATATTATCCCTAATCTTCTGTCAGTTTTGAGTCTTTGGAAAAGAGCAACATTGTGGAAAAAAAACAACCCTCCTTTGCCCTCTCCTGTGATTCTGTTATAGTAAATGTTATAGTAAACTCTGGTCCAAACTTGGGATATTTTGCAACGTTAGAAAATATTTTGTCTCATTTAGTTCTCTGCTTCTAATGCCAGAAACATTTATACCTTGTGTGTAAGGAATCATATAATTTTTTCTCTGTTCTTTGAATAACTGGGCCTATGTGCTTGCTGAGAAGCAAGGGCTTCTTGAAGTCTATTTTAGTAAAGAGACACCCCACTGGAAGATATCAGTCCTCTGTTAGGAATGAGAAAACTTGGAATTAATTCAAAGTGCTAATAACAGTAGGTATAGCACTGAGTAAGTAGCATACAAAGTTGGGCTTCAATTTTCTTGTTTAAAGCAAGGAGCTGGATACAGAAGTCTCTAAATTACCTTCTAACATTGTAATTCTTTGTGGTTTGTCACTTCTGTTACCACTGTGATTACACTACCTTTAAAATATGATTTATATTTGTATGAGACTTAAGCTTCTGGATTATTTTAATGTGGGGTATTTATCAATGGCCACACAATTTCTCTTTGTAGTTTAAAAAATTGTTGTAACTTTCAAGCTGGGTTAGGTTAAGGTTTAAAATGTTTATAGTCATAAAGTTAAATTGCATGGAAAAATGTCTGTCAAGGACACAGCCTGCCCGAGTGTACCATTTGCATCTGGAGAAACTCAATTATAACAGCTATTTTCAAGAACTCATATCACTGGAGACTGAGCAGAGTCACCCTATAGTAGAGCAATCAGATAACAGTGCGTCCTAAAAAACTGACCTAGACAGGGACATGTACACGGTGAGCTCACCCATATTTCGTTATTTGCGCATAAAATTCTACCTTTGATCTAAAGTATTGTTGCTGATATTGATGTAAAATGAGACTGTAATTAATCACTATGCTAATTTTAGGGCTTCCCAGGTGGCTCAGCGGTAAAGAATCCACCTGCTGATTCAGGAGACACAAGAGATGCAGGTTTGATCCCTGGGTTGGAAAGATACCCTGGGGAAGGAAACTCACTCCAATATTCTTGCCTGAAAAATTCCAGGGACAGAGGAGCCTTGTGAGCTATAGTCCATGGAGTTGCAAAGAGTCAGACACAACTGAACACACACACACACACACACACACACGCTAATTTTAATAATTAAGTTCTTCAGGTTCCCTGACAGCTCAGTTGGTAGAGAATCTGCCTGCAATGCCGGAGACCTGGGTTTGGTCCCTGAGTTGGGAAGATCCCCTGGAGAAGGGAAAGGCTACCCACTCCAGTATTCTGGCCTGGAGAATTCCAAGGACTGTATAGTCCATGGGGTTGCAAAGCATCGGACACAACTGAGTGACTCACTTTGCAGGTGAAGTGAGGTACTCAAATTGTTTGCCATGGGTTCCCAAAGCTCCTTTTTATGCTGGACATGGTAAATTTAGCAATCAGATATCTCTTTGGTAAACCTTAAAGGGAAAGAAGTAGGTCCCTAATCAGTTGTTATTGCTGCTTCTTTAAGATACATCTCAATGCTGCTGCTGCTGCTGCTCAGTCGCTTCAGTCGTGTCCGACCCTGTGCGACCCCACAGACGGCAGCCCACCAGGCTCCGCCGTCCCTGGGATTCTCCAGGCAAGAACACTGGAGGGTTGCCATTTCCTTCTCCAGTGCATGAAAGTGAAGTCGCTCAGTCGTGTCTGACTGTTCGCGACCCCATGGACTATAGCCTACCAGGCTCCTCCATCCATGGGATTTTCCAGGCAAGAGTACTGGAATGGGGTGCCATTTCCTTTTCACACATCTCAATGGAACATTTAATAAACCTGCTTCAAGCCGGGCTGAGCACATACCATTTTACATGAGAAACAAGGGTCTTTCTTCGCAGTCATTCCCTGAGGGTTGTTTTTGTTCAGTGAACTAATTTCTCTCTAATTTCTGTTACATCTTCTGTAAATAATAAAAATAGCTAAGAGTTGGCATCAGCTTTCCACGTGCACCGGTGTGAAGTTTACCATGGTGTAAAGGCTGCTCAGTGAGGGGGCGTGAGTCCAGGATCCTGGTCTTCCTTCTGCTTCTAACTGGTTGTAAAAGCTTGGGAACAATTTCTAATCTTTCTGAGTCTTGTTCTTTCTTTGTTAACTGAAATGGATTTCCAAAACTTTTCTTTGAGGCCTTTTCTAAATGTAAAGCTTCACAGAAAAGGAAGTGAAGCTCTCTTTCTTCTTGATATTTAGGCAGGATGTCTCCCCATCGCCCTCTTCTCACTTCCTCCCAGAGCTTGAATTTTTGTTGGTGTTGTTCAGTTGCTCAGTCTTGTCTGACTCTTTGCAACCCCATGGACTATAGCCTGCCAGGCTCCTCTATCCATGGGATTCTCCAGGCAAGAATACTGGAGTGTTTGCCATGCCCTCTTCCAGGGGATCTTTCAGACTAGGGATCGAATCTGGGTCTCCTGCTTTGCAGGCAGATTCTTTACCATCTGAGCCACCAGGGAAGCCTGAGTATATATTCTTCCTAAGCTATAAGGGTCATCTTGTTACACGATTCACAATCATGTTTAGGCATCACGCTTGGATGGAGCTTCCCAGGTGGCTCAGCAGTAAAGAACCCACCTGCCAATGCAGGAGATGCAGGTTTGATCACCGAGTCGGGAAGATCCCCTGCAGAAGTAAATGGCACCCCACTCCAGTATTCTTGCCTGGAAAATCCCACGGACAGAGGGGCCTGGCAAGCTACAGTCCATGGGGTGGCAGAGTCAGACATGACTGAGCGACTGAACACACTTGCGTGATCACACTTGCTCACCCACTCTGGGCAACAATCAGCCTGTGGACAGGTACACTTGTCGAAACATTGAGGTCTAGGAGGCAGTGGTTACTACAGGCCTGACTGGGGTGACCATATAACAAGTGGTCCTTGTCTCAGTTGCAAGGATGTTGCATAGCATTACTTCAGGCCCACCTCCATGGTTGGGGCTCTTCTCAAAGAATGGCAGTTGTGAGCTGGGAATGAACCTGATTGGTGTTTGTTACAATAGATACCCCTATTGATTCTATGCAAATGATTCTCTCCAGTTGAAATGAAAGGCCTGAGGGCCAACTGAGTTCTGGGCACCGTGCTCCCTCAGTGATGAAAACTGGGATGGGTCTGGGACCCTGAGGGTGCCACCAGCGGAGATCTGCCTCTTTCGTCATGCCTGGGCACTGGCAGGAAGACCCAGACTAGGCGCTGAATGAACGCTCTCAGACAGGAAAACTGGTCTGTGTAGGGACTCCCCTCATCTGAAACAAAGACTGGACCTCAGAGGGTAAAAGTTGAGCCTTGGGACCTTGCCCGTTCTGGTCAGTACAGAGCATAACATTTGTTTTGGTGGGGGTGGACAGAGCATCGTGACCTGGCTGTGACCTGAACTCAAAAGCAAAGGATCTGATACCAAAATGTTTACAACAACTAACCACACCCTTCCCTCACCTTTCCTATAAAAGGCTTTGCTGATAGCTTTTGGGTAGTTTGGGGTTTTTAAGGCATGATCCACTTGTTTCCTTGCATGGCCCTGCACCTTTCCCTGCTCTAACTCTGACGTCTTAGTTTTAGTATTGTTTGACCTCACTGTGCAGTGGGCATGTGCACTTGTGTTCCATAATGCTAGAACAAGTCATATGCCTGGGTGTATTTGCAAGGGTGGCTGGTAAATATGGTTGTATTAGTTTCCTAGGATTGCCATAACAAAGGACCACAAACTGAGCAATTTAAGATAACAAAGCTTTATTCTCTCACAGCTATAGAGGATAGAAGCCTGAAATCAATGTGCTGTCAGAGCCACGCTTCTGCTCCTTCTGAAAGCTCAAGAGAAGGATCCTTCCTTACCTCGTCCTAGTTTCCGGGTGGCTGCTGGCAATTGGTCTTCCTTGGCTTGCAGCCATATTACTCCTATGTCTGCCTCAGTCTTCACATGGCTGTCTTCTTACTATGTGTCTCTGTGCCCACATTTCTCCCCTTTTATAAGGATACCAGTCATTGGATTAAGTCTAACTCTAATCCATCATGACCTCATCTTTGCATGATTCCATTCACAAAGGGCTCTATTCCCAAGTAAGGTCACATTCACAGGTGCTGGAGGGTAGGACTTAAATCTTTTTTTTTGGGGGGGGGGGCGTGGTATAGGGGCCAATTCAACCCAGGACAGTGGTCTAGTTGGCCAGGAGGAAAAGAGATTTTCTGATGAACCACTGTCCAATCTTTGCCTAGTTGTTAAGATTCTCTACTACAAATAATAGTGAGTAGGAAAGATTTTTGAGAATTTTGGAGAACTAAACCTTTATTCATAGCATTGTTTCTGTGACAAAAGTATTTTTAACACCAGGCAATCTTAACTGACAAACTTTTGGAAGATAACCTATCTTTAAGACACAATTTTTTACATTTCAGGGAAATTCTCCCCACTAAAATAATGCTATAATGTGTCAGTATGAGTATGTATATGTGTCAGATTTAGTAATATTGTTAATTCATATGATAGGCATATTCAAATTGATATCAGTTCAGTTCAGTTCAGCTGCTCAGTCATGTCCGACTCTTTGCAACCCCATGAACCACAGCATACCAGGCCTCCCTGTCCATCACCAACTCCCAGAGTCCACCCAAACCCATGTCCATTGAGTTAGTAATGCCATCCAGCCATCTCATCCTCTGTCTTCCCCCTTCTCCTCCTGCCCCCAATCCTTCCCAGCATCAGGGTCTTTTCCAATGAATCAACTCTTCGCATGAGGTGGCCAAAGTATTGGAGTTTCAGCTTCAACATTAGACCTTCCAATGAACACCCAGGACTGATCTCCTTTAGGATGGACTTGTTGGATCTCCTGGCAGTCCAAGGGACTCTCAAGAGTATTCTCAAACACCATAGTTTAAAAGCATCAACTCTTTGGCACTCAGCCTTTTTCAGTGTCCAACTTCCACAACCATACATGACTACTGGAAAAACCATAGCCTTGACTAGACGAACCTTTGTTGGCAAAGTAATGTCTCTGCTTTTCAATATGCTATCCAGGTTGGCCATAGCTTTCCTTCGAAGGAGTAGGCGTCTTTTGATTTCATGGCTGCAATCACCATCTGCAGTGATTTTGGAGCTGAAAAAATAAAGTCTGACACTTTTTCCACTGTTTCCCATCTATTTGTCATGAAGTGATGGGACCAGATGCCATGATCTTAGTTTTCTGAATGTTGAGCCTTAAGCCAACTTTTTCACTCTCCTCTTTCACTTTCATCAAGAGGCTCTTTTGTTCTTCTTCACTTTCTGCCATAAGGGTGGTGTCGTCTGCATATCTGAGGTTATTGATATTTCTCCCAGCAATCTTGACTCCAGCTTGTGCTTCTTCCATCCCAGCGTTTCTCATGATGTACTCTGCATATAAGTTAAATAAGCAAGGTGGCAATATACAGCCTTGACGTACTCCTTTTCCTATTTGGAACCAGTCTGTTGTTCCATGTCCATTTCTAACTGCTGCTTCCTGACGTGCATACAGGTTTCTCCAGAGACAGGTCAGATTGTCTGGTATTCCCATCTCTTTCAGAATTTTCCACAGTTTATTGTGATCCACACAGTCAACGGCTTTGGCATAGTTAATAAAGCAAAAGTAGATGTTTTTCTGGAACTCTCTTGGTTTTTTCAATAATCCAGTGGATGTTGGCAATTTCTTCTCTGGTTCCTCTGCCTTTTCTAAAACCAGCTTGAACATCTGGAAGTTCATGGTTCACATATTGCTGAAGCCTCGCTTGGAGAATTTTGAGCATTACTTTACTAGCGTGTGAAATGAGTGCAATTGTGTAGTAGTCTGAGCATTCTTTGGCATTGCCCTTCTTTGGAATAGGAATGAAAACTGATCTTTTCAAGTCCTGTGGCCATTGCTGAGTTTTCCAAATTTGCTGGCATATTGAGTGCAGCACTTTCACAGCATCATCTTTCAGGATTTGAAATAGCTCAACTGGAATTGAGCAACCTCCACTCGCTTTGTTTTTAGTGATGCTTTCTAAGGCCCACTTGACTTCACCTTCCAGGATGTCTGGCTCTAGCTAAGTGTGAGTGATCACACCATCGTGATTATATGAGTCATGAAGATCTTTTTTGTAAAGTTCTTGTATATTCTTGCCACCTCTTCTTAATATCTTCTGCTTCTGTTAGGTCCATACCATTTCTGTCCTTTATTGAGCCTATCTTGGCATGAAATGTTCCCCTGGTATCTCTAATTTTCTTGAAGAGATCTCTAGTCTTCCCCATTCTGTTGTTTTCCTCTATTTCTTTTCACTGATCGCTAAGGACAGCTTTCTTATCTCTCCTTGCTATTCTTTGAAATTCTGCATTCAGATGGGAATATCATTACCTGTAAAACTCCATGCTTATAAAATATGCTTAATATAAAACTAATAAAGATTTCCTTTTTCTACTTGGATCGTTGTCAGATGACTATGGTTTCTGCTCTTGGCATTTTCCATCTTACTGTACTTTTTTAAGTGGCTGCTCTTCATTGAAGCAAGACATGATTTAATAAAAGAATAGCGACATTAGAATTAGGAGACATTAAGCTCTGTATCTTATTAACCTTGTTATCTGAGGAAAGTCACCCAAACTGCTTTTCACCTCAGTTTTTTCACCTCCACTATATTGATATTAATCTCTTTCCCTGTGTGCTTGTGAGAGCCCCATAAAGTCACTAAATATTTGTCTGTCATCTGCCAGTACTTTTATAAGTTCTCAGGATAGATCAGTGAGCAAAGATCTCAGTCTTTATGGATCTTCCATTTTGGAGCTACAAAGTATATACATTATAAAATGCTTTAAAATGTAAGGTACTATCATCACTGCTATTTTATGTGCTGCAACTCCAGTTTCTCAAATATCTTTAAAAATCTTATTTGAAATTCTGCTTAGCTCCTAGATGTCAGAAAGTACACAAACTATGAAGAATTTGCCCACCGGAGGTTTAGCCATAAGTATAAATTCATGGTAAATATTTAAAATGTTTCCTTATTACATTTAAAAATGAGCCATGGGCCCCTATTATATACCATCCAATGTCTTAGGTTCCATGTGGAATGCAAAGATAGACAGCAGTCTTGCCCTCCAGAAGCTTAGTGTCTGGTTGGACAGATACCCACAAAAATTGCACTATAAGATTGGAAAGGGAAGAGTGTCCACTAGAGAACCACAGAGAAATTGATTGAAAGCTTCAGAAAAGAAACCCACACACTCACAATACTATAACACGTTGTTGATAACCTCCATGTGTATAAAATTCATCTTCTAATATTGTAATGCATGTCATACCACTAGCACCTATTTATCTACTTGCTGATACGTTTATTTAACATTTTGAATATGGATGCTTACATCTGTGGTATGCTGGTCTACTGTATGAACATTACTTTCACTCTGTAAAGAAAGTACACTGTGGAAAAGCTTAGCCTTTCAGAGGAAGCATACACTGTCAAAATTGGAGGCCTGCGTCTGTGTGTCTAAGCTGTGCACTGTGTATTTGGATATTGAGAGAGAAGGCACTGTTACAAGAGGTGATTCCAGCACAATCACAAGTTGCTGATTCATAAAGTTATGAAATATGAAGTATATCTGTTTATGATTTACATTGCAGAGATGATGTACAAACAATGATTAGGTTCCCAATTGGGCTACCAAACCCATTGATTAAAAAACATGTTCTGGCATCAAATGCCAATAAAGCGTATTAATAATGTATCTCTCCTATAGATCCAGGTTCTGGAAAAGTTTTCCATTTTCCTTCTTTTCCCCTTTTGTAATATCATAGTTTTTCTAATGTGTTTGACAAGAAATTCTCATTTCGGGACATTTGAACTGCTTTTCTCTTTGCCTTGAGTGCAAGATTAGCATCTATCTCTAAATCCCACATGGAACCTAACACATTGCATGGCATATAATAGGGGCCTAAAGTTTGTTTTTAATGCAATAGGAAACATATTCTTCTCCAGATAATTGCTTTGCTTGGTCCCTAACCTCATTCAGGTTTCTAGAGACTATTCTGTCAGCAACTTATCTAAAATAGCATCTGTTCCCCATCATTCTTTACACTACTTCCCCCCACATAGCTCATACCACTGTTATTTATTTTTAGTCTCTATTTTCCATGTTAGAATATAAGCATCATGATTGCAAAAACATTGCCTGTTTTGTTCACCATTATATCCCTGGAGGTTAGGACAGTGTCTCCCTAGTGGTTAATTCCTAGCACAAGGTAGGCATTCAATAAACATTTATTGAGTAAATTAATACAGTTTCCAGGCTGAGGGTGCTCCTAAGAAAGGTCAAAAAAGGAGTTACTATGGGAGCAGGTGAGGGAATGAGTGCGGGGCTGGGTGAGGAGCTAGTGGAGGAATGGGGGATATTGTGAGGGATTTTGGTGTGGGCTCTGACAACAGTGGGGGTTAGGTTTCTGAGGCTTCTGTAGAAGTTCCTGTAGGATTTCATTTAGGATAAAACAGTTCTATTGCCTCTATCCTGTCTGTGGGATGTGAGGAATCACTGGTGGGACAGGTTTGCTCAAGCAGAAGGAGGGTAGAGAGAGTGAGAGTCAGGGAGAGGGGGCTGCCACTAGATGAGGAAGTGGCCAGGGTCTCAGGAGTGGTCAGGCAGAGATAAAGAGCAACCCCAACAGCAGTGGGGAGAAGTGTTCTTATCGCTGTGTTTACTGGGAAGACGAATTTCCAATTGTGGTAGCCATTTTCCTGTAAGAAACATTTTTAAGGTAGATTTTTTAAAATTACCTATATTTGTAATAACATAATTATTATTGCAGTAATATAGTAATAATATGATTACAATAACACATTTATATAGGTGCCTTCAATTTTCAAAGTGTGTATATATATATATATATATATAAAATCTCATTGATTTAATGCTTTACTCTGTTTTTACATTTAAGTATTCTTTGTGTTATCCTTTGAGTTTGTTTTCTAGGAATGGAGATGAGTGTTAAGTATGTGCGTGTGTGTGTTTGTACAAAGCATGTTGGGCTCTGGTTGTACCCACAATTAACAACGAATTGTGACCACCTCAATCTACAAATATGGCCACCACAATCCAATAGGTGAAGTTGGATTTTTGTTATAAAGACAAACGCTGATTTCTTTTCTTATGGAGAAAAATTCTGGAACTTTATAAACTCCTGAAGAGCAGGAATTATGTTTTGTTCATCAGTTAGTAGAGAGAAGTAGGTTAAGAAGACTTTTAAGATCAGTCATAAAATGTTTCAACTCTACAACTTTCTTATATTTGTGTCACACACACACACACACACACACACACACACACACACACAATCTCTGGCTGTAAGAAGCTCCTGGCCTGTCAAGAACAGACAGCTGGGTAAACAACTGGGTAAGCTGTTACAGATGCTGTGTCAGAACAGTTCAGTGGAAGCAGGAGGCGCAGAAGAGGGAGTGGTCTGTGTTACCTGGTTGCTGGGGAGCCTGCTCTCAAGGCTTTATAACAGAAGTCATCTTTGAGCTGAGTTTTGAAAGATTGTCATCTGGAATCAAGTGAATAACATCTTAAAAATGTAGCTTACATTTACTTTAGGATATTAATGGCTAATCCTGTTCATCCGGTAGCCTCTTCACCAGCTAAAATGTACCTCTTCAGGTTCAGAGACACAGTCAAGGGTGTTAGAATTTTCTCATTATACATTGTGTCTGCTCCGTGTTCAAGTACCTGGAGGAAGAAAATGCTGCTGGTTTTGCGTGTGGGTTGAAAGCCGATCGAATTGCGGGTGTGTCAAAAACCAACCAGCAGAGTCCCCAGTCCTTCGAGTCCCTGGCGTTTTTTGTTGTTTTTTTTCCTGAAGGCTTTCTTCATTGTAACCGGCCCCTGATGGTAATTGGTTGAATCAGATTTAACAATGCAGTCAGATAAACAGTTGTGCCAGCTGCTGCCATGGCAACGTCACGGCCCTCACCCTCCCAGCGCGCCCCTTCCCCACCCCTCCTCCTGCGCCTGCTTCCCTCCAGTGAGTGCATGCTCGCTAGTGGTCGGTACCGGCGGCAGGGTTTAATGGCAGAGCTGTTTTCTTTCCAAACTGCTCAAAATGATGAACGAAGATGCAGCTCAGAAAAGCGACAGTGGAGAGAAGTTCAATGGCAGTAGTCAGAGGAGGAAAAAACCCAAGAAGGTAAATTGCTGCTGTGCAGAGATGTGGTTGTGTGTGTGCGTAAGTGTGTAATATTAGTGAGGCTGTAGAAACCGCGGAGCGTTATGAGTGACTAGAGACCAGAACTGTGCCAAGCAGTGCGTTGTAAAGAGGCAGGTGCAAACGGCTGCTTTTTGAGAACAGGGAAGGAACTGGGGTTCATAATGGATAGGTTGACTGGAGCACGGTGAGGAGCGCAGAGTTAAGGTGTGTTCAGCATATGGATTACTGAGAACTGCGGCCACAGATAGATGCTTCTGGTAGTAACTGGGTACAGAGAGAGGCATTTTATTTTTAGAATGGGTGAGTTCTTTAGACAGGAATGGGTTAAGCAAGGTGCATTGTGGAGCAGAAGGAAGATTTGGGGCCAGATGTGTTTGCTCCGTGGTGATCTTGAGATGGCTGGACAGCGAAGGCCTTTTGGTTCTGTGATAGGTGTATTCTTCCTAAGGAGAAAAGACTGTTGTGACAGGAGAAATTTGATCTCCACCATGATATTTCTTTGATTTGCTTAGCTCCTCTGCAGTTTTCCCAGACATTAATGTGATAGCTCTTTCATTGATTAAGGTAAACAGCTAACAATATTATGGGGTAGGGGGTGTTGGGCACACAGAGCAATACATAGGATTTCTTACCCTGGCATACATTCCCACATCTGTGACTATCATGGAAATGATACCAGTGAGAAACAGTGGGAAAAGATGCAAACTATTCGGCCCCACCCAATGCCAGCACTTCTTTCTTTATGGCCTGACTCCTGGTAAACTGTTGCAGCCTCGCAGAGCTCTTTGAGCTCCACCTCTGAAAGAGATGCCTTTTAAATAAAGTCTCCTAAAATCCTTTATTTCCTGAGTCAATAATATGGGCAGAATCTGTGATTCTAATGTAAATGGATTCCAGTGCTAGACGGTTTAGGGTTTTGAATGAGCTGATTAAAAATATAGGTATCTTGAAGAAATGAACGTTTTTTTTAATTTTAATAATGTTGAAATTGCATGGCATTCAAAGTGATAGATCCCCAATATACTAAATGTCTCATAATATAAAAAAATTCAAAACCTCTGATATCAAAAGATCACTGTATCAGCAAACAAGGGATTAGTATATTTGTACAATGCCATGTAATTTGATAAAAATAAGCATGCTCACCTATGACAGTTTTTATATAATAACATGAAAATAATGATGCAATCTGATAAAGGCAAAAGGGTAATTCAGGGCAGGCAGGAACATTAGTTAGAATATCCTTTTGTACTTAAGGATTCTGGATACCCCAGCCCTTGAGGTCATTTTTATAGTGTTAGCTAATTGATCAACATTAAAAGAAAACAATTAGAAAAGGGAAAGAGAGCGAGAGATAGGGAAAAGGAAAAAGGGAATTTTTGCTTGAATTCATAGTATCACTCCAAAATCCTCTTAATTTCTCTCTCAAGGGCCTGGCCTATATTAGAAACAATATACTCAGAACTATTAAAGGGTTGGAGAATGTATCTCAAGGAGATTTTAAGCTGAGTGATGATACTAAATTCACACAACCAAAGCCATCTTAAAGTATCTGAGGGGATAGAGGAGACAAAATCATATGTGATAACTATGATATTTTTAAAGCTCCATTTTCTCAAACATATTTACTTTAAGAATAAATTCTCTTCCACACTTGCAGTCAAAATGATAGCAACTGATAGCAAGCTTTGAATGTGCGTGTGTTTGTACATACATTAATAGACATATATTAAATGAGCTGTTAAGATAGTGACTTTTGAGTATGAGAAGTAATTTCATCTAAGAAGAACACACACATGCATACACACGCATAAACATCCTTCAGTTTGGCAAATCAGACGTAAGTGGGTTTGAATCTTAATTCTATCCTTTAATATTGTGTTTGGAGCCTGTCACTTAATTTCTCTGATCCAGGTCCTCATTTGTAAGATGTGAATAATCATGAATACTTTTTGGTATTTTGTGAGGATTGAAAATAATGTGTATAGTATTGTTTGAGCAGTATTTAATATATTGTTGACAGTAACTTTTAGGTGTTGTTGCTGTTCCCTTAAGTGGAAATCATTGGAATAAAGCATGTAGAAGGAAAGTCTATATATAGAGACTGTAGAGATTATTTTAGAGAGAGGCATAATATACTATTGGTACTTTGCAAATAGTATACCAATAGTATACTATTGGTACTTTGCAAAGGCTCATAGTCATTTTTCAAAATGTCACAGATTATTTGTTAAAATTGGCAACTTTTGATTTCACACTAATTATTGAGATTTACATAAATGTACCCTAAGTCTTCAGAGTCCTGCTTCACATCTTTTGCCCAGCAGGCAACTTTAATTTCATATTTAGAGACTTCTAAATTGTCCAAGCCAGAAAACACCTCTCTCCTGCTAAATTCAACAGACCATTAAATGTGCTTTGATGAGGAAATAATAATCAAGAGATAAGCATCCCTAATAAGGATGAAATCTGAGAAAAGCAAGAACTGGAGCAAAGTCAATGCCGTATATCATTTTAATTCAATTGTCTGCTTTCCACTAGAGGTTTCTATTGAATCAGCTGTAAGATTCTATACAGCATCCAGGATTACGGACCACCAGGCTCATGTGGCCTGGGTGTTGATCTAATATGTTAAACCTTAATTTTTGGAAATATGCCTCTTCCTCAAGTAAATATTTAACAGATGAGCACAATCCACCTGTTTATTCTATGCCTCACAAAAGTAACTCTTCTGAGGGTCAAAACTAAAGGGTCCTTTGCCACAAAACCCACCACGTGAGAAAATAAGCTCAAGGAGTTTATTTTGTGTTAGAATTTTAGTGAGTATCTGGAATATGGAAATTCTTTTGGCTTTTGTCAAGACTGTCTGTTCTGGCTTCAGTCATTGAGCTTGTCAGTGTTCTCCTGCAAAGCCCACCAGGAGCACACATGTGCTTGGGTGTGTTGGGATTACAGCCCATTGCACTGAGGCTGGATGTTCATCATGGGGAACTGAATGTGAAATGACTCATTAGATTTGGGCTTTGAATGAGTGATTTGGGGGAGGGTCCAAGAAAATGAGGACTCACTCTTAGTTGGGTGTTCTCAGGAATCAGGGGAGGTTTTATGATTGTGTATCCCAGTAAATCTTAGCTATAGGAGGGCAGACTAAAGCTGAATCAGTAAGGAAGTGGCAGTCTCTCAGAAGTCTGGAATTTTGTGGCTTGGACAGTATTCATGTTTTGTCTGTGTTTAAACATGATAAGAGAGTGGTGTCATTTTTGTCCCTCTCCATCACGGTCACATAGTGGTCTGGTCTGATGATGGGATGCTCTGTGAAATTATTTATGTTCAACAGCAGAACACCAAGGTTATTCCTGGATGTCAGTGATAGCCTTTTCTCAAGCTTGTACACAAAGATACTTTTGGAGAGAGAGACAGATGTACTTATTAAATATTAGCTAAGGCACAGATTTGGGATTGCTGTTCTAGTGAGGTTCAATGGAAAAGAAGATATGGAACTGCTGGTATCCTAATGAGAAGGAAGCATTGACCCTCGTGTGATAGATCAGGGTGAGTGTTTAGCCTGTTCTAAATCCCAACCTACTCTATAAAAATTCCTTATCCCAGATAGTATTTTGGCAGATTAGATGAAAAGAATCCAAGACCATATTCATATGCAGCATCCCACGCTTTTCAATTCTGTGTCAATGACATGACAATGGATGTGCCCTGAAAGAGGCTGTAGGAGCCTCAGATAATTTGCATAAATGATAATGGGCAGAGCCATCTGAAGCCACTAGGTTTGGTGAGTTCTTCTAAAACAAGTAAATAATTAAATGGCTTTATAATTATTTTCCTTGTTTGGTGAAATGAATATAAAGATGAAGTTAAAATATAAATATGTACTGTTGTTTTTAACAGAGTAGCAAGATAAAATGGCTTTGTATATACCTTATATTCATTTAAACAGTTTTGACCTGGACCATTATTTGAGAATATTTATGAGCATTTCAACATTATTTTGCTTTTATATAATGTTATTGCAGTTTACTAAATGAGGAGATGAAAGTAGTGCCAGATATACGCTGGAAATACTGCACCATTGAAACTTGAGTGACAGACCTAGTGAAAGGTTTATTTTTATAGCAGCCAAGCAAATACGTCTTTTTTTTTAGTGGAATCAGGTAGCAGATCCAATGTTTGGGTGTTGGATCTGGCAGTTGTCTGGCAGTCAAATTACTTTTGATTTCAGTTGGTGCCTTATCTTGTTCAACCAGGACTAGAAAGGCTTCAATGTATAATTCTCCCAGAATAATACCCAGTTTCTTCAATTTTCCAAAAACTTATGATTTACTCTTTATTTTACATTAGTTTATAATCCAAAACAGTGTGTTTTGCTAGAAGACAGCAATTCCCCATCAGTGAAGGTATTTAAAATGACCATTTGTCAGAGATGATGGAAATATTTTTACTGGATGGAAAAATCCCTTGCAACTTGATATTTCATGATTTTCTTTCTATATCTGTCACTCGTTTCCATCTCTTTGGACTCACCTTCATGATACTTATTTTTTTCCACTGCTAAATTCATATGCAATAACTAGAAAATTAATCCTAAAATGTCCTTTTTAGAGTAAAGTGCTGTTTGCTGACCGCAACTACCAGAATTACCTGAGTTGCCTACTAAAAGAATAAAATTCTTAGGATTTACTTTAGATCTGCTCAATCATTTTTGAGAGTTTTGACAGGCGTCCCACTCTTTTTGATGTGTGCTGGAGTTTAGAAATATTGCTTTAGAATGTGGTCAGAAAGCATGAAGCTGAGTTTCTTTAGAAAGAAGAATCTCTGATTTCAGTTACATATGTTAAATTTCTTTTTGGCTATTACATTTGTTTAAGTATAAATGGCAATAGTAATGATACAAGAGAAGAGAAAGCATTTTTCTCCTATTGTATTCTTATTCTACATCTAGAACCTAGAATGCTTCACATATACCATATCATTTAATTCACAATAACTCCTGTCGAGTACTGTTATCCCAGTTTTGTAGATTAACAACTGGAGACTCAGAAGCTTTATACAGAGATGGTGATGGAGAAATGGTCTACATTTTCCCCGCTAATCAAGAAGTGACATATTTTGAACCATTTCTCCCATGCAAACCAGATGCTAAGTTATTCTATGCTGAGCTATTCCTGTGTCTCTAGCAAAGCTGCTAAGCTATCTATAGCTTCATCTTCTGCTAAGATATCCTCCGGATTTTACCCCCCAATGTTACTTCCTATCTTTCATCAGTTGATCACAGTTTCCAAAATGCCCACTCTAATCCCTGGAAATAATATGTAAAGAGGATATTTTTCCTGACTCTCTGAAATATTCTTCTAAGCAGAACTTCTCTTTCTATTCATTTTGCTTCCATTACATTTTGTGGCCTGTTTGTCTAGATGTTTCTTTCAGTTTACACAGACAATGTACTGGACTTTGAAAATCCACAAAAATGAAGGGAACAACAAAAATGTAAACAGATATCTTGATGTGGCTTAGGTGAGTTAAATTAAGCTAGCATAAAAAATTCATCCTACTTTCATAATTTGACTTTTAATTATTCTTTTGAGGAACTTTGTTAGTGTGATAGTCTCAGTAATTGTTCTATAGAAGACTCTTCATGTACTCTTTTACGAAGTGTTTGAGCTTTCTTTTTCCTTCTTGATAACGTTTCTAAAGAGACAAGTGATTGCATATTGAAATAGCATTAAGATCTTTAGTCTGCATTTGTTAGAACATTCTAGATTATAAATGAGTCTACAGTTGTATTTCTTTCCTGCTTGCATTCTGTAGTAGCAGAAACAAAATCACTATTTTTATCTTAGTTGGCACTGACCCGATTCATCATAGCAAATAAATTTACCATCTCAATTTCCTTTTACTTTGGAAAGTCAGAGTTGGGATTGCTACCAAATGAAACAATTTTTTGATAGAAAAAAATCTTTTATATACTTGAGACCAAGTACATATGATAGGCCATTTCTTTTCTTTGAAATCCATTGATGCCTTCCAACCCTTCAGAGAGGGTGAATTTTTTAAAGCTACTGCTGGTGGTGGTTTAGTTGTTAAGTCATGTCTAACTCTTGTGACCCCATACACTGTAGCCCTCCAGGCTTCTCTGTCCATGGGATTTTCAAGGCAAGAATATTGGAGGGAGTTGTCATTTCCTTCTCCAGGAGCTCATCTAGACCCAAAGATCAAACCGGTGTCTCCTGCATCGCAGGCAGATTCTTTACCACTTAGCCACCAGGGAAGGAGATACTAAGAAATGCTCTAGTTAATGATACACCTAAATCTAGAGGGTAAGCTTATGCTTAGCTACCAGACCAGTATTTTTGTTGTTGTTCCCTCCTGGTAGCTCATAGACAACTATCATCTTCTACCCACTAATTTGTGTTTGTGCTCATTAAGACAAAGACCTTGATTTCTAACATTTACTTAATGAGCTTCAATTTCTAAGAATCAACTTGTTTAACTCAGCTTGATTTAGATGTTTCTTCCTTATGCATAGGAAAGTTCCTTTAATTCAACAATGGTTTGCTAGGTGTATAATCCTACAATAACTGCTGTGGTATTACTAAACTAAAAGTCAATGCTTGATACCCTTCAGTCAGTTCAGTTCAGTTCAGTCGCTCAATCACATCTGACTCTTTGCGACTCCACGAACCGCAACATGCCAGGCCTTCCTGTCCATCACCAGCTCCCAAACCCATGCCCATCGAGTCGACGATGCCATACAGCCATCTCATCCTCCATCGTCCCCTTCTCCTCCTGCCCTCAATCTTTCCCAGCATCAGGGTCTTTGCCAATGAGTCAGCTCTTCGCATTAGGTGGCAAAGTATTGGAGTTTCAGTTTCAATATCAGTCCTTCCAGTGAACACCCAGGACTGATCTCCTTTAGGATGGACTGGTTGGATCTCCTTGCAGTCCAAGGAACTCTCAAGAGTCTTCTCCAACACCACAGTTCAAAAGCATCAATTCTTCTGTGCTCAGCTTTCTTCACAGTTTAACTCTCACATCCATACATGACCACTGGAAAAACCATAGCCTTGACTAGATGGACCTTTGTTGGCAAAGTAATGTCTGCTTTTTAATATACTGTCTAAGTTGGTCATAACTTTCCTTCCAAGGAGTAAGCGTCTTTGAATTTCATGGCTGCAGTCACCATCTGCAGTGATTTTGGAGCCCAGAAAAATAAAGTCAGTCACTGTTTCCATTCTTTCCCCATCTATTTCCCATGAAGTGATGGGACCAGATGCCATGAAGCCATGATGCCATGATCTTGGTTTTCTGAATGTTGAATTTTAAGCCAGTTTTTTCACTCTCCTCTTTCATCAAGAGGCTCTTTAGTTCTTCCTCACTTTCTGCCATAAAAGTGGTGTCATCTGCATATCTGAGGTTATTGATATTTCTCCTGGCAATCTTGATTCCAGCTTGTGCTTCCTCCAGCCCAGCGTTTCTCATGATGTACTCTGCATATAAGTTAAATAAGCAGGGTGACAATATACAGCCTTGACATATACCTTTTCCTATTTGGAACCAGTCTGTTGTTCCATGTCCAGTTCTATGTGTTGCTTCCTGACCTGCAAACAGATTTCTCAAGAGGCAGGTCAGGTGGTCTGGTATTCCCATCTCTTTAAGAATTTTCCAGTTTGTTGTGATCCACACAGTCAAAGGCTTTGTCATAGTCAATAAAGCAAAAGTAGATATTTTTCTGGAACTCTCTTGCTTTTTTGATGATCCAGCAGATGTTGGCAATTTGATCTCTGGTTCCTCTGCCTTTTCTAAAACCAGCTTGAACATGTGGAAGTTCACGGTTCACATATTGCTGAAGCATGGCTTGGAGAATTTTGAGCATTACTTTACTAGCGTGTGAGATGAGTACAATTGTGTGGTAGTTTGGTATTGCCTTTCTTTGGGATTGGAATGAAAACTGGCCTTTTCCAGTCCTGTGGCCATTGCTGAGTTTTCCTTATTTGCTGGCATATTGAGTGCAGCACTTTCACAGCATCATCTTTCCCATCACCTCCACTAGCTTTGTTCGTAGTGATGCTTTCTAAGGCCCTAAGGCCCACTTGACTTCACATTCCAGGATGTCTGGCTCTAGGTGAGTGATCACACCATTTTGATTACCTGAGTTTGAAGATCTTTTTTGTACAGTTCTTCTGTGTATTCTTGCCACCTCTTCTTAATATCTTCTGCTTCTGTTAGGTCCATACAATTTCTGTCCTTTATTGAGCCCATCTTTGCATAAAATATTCCCTTGGTATCTCTAATTTTCTTGAAGAGATTTCTAGTCTTTTCCATTCTATTGTTTCCCCCTATTTCTTTGCACTGATCACTGAGGAAGGCTTTCTTATCTCTCCTTGCTATTCTTTGCAACTCTGAATTTAAATGGGTATATCTTTCCTTTTCTCCTTTGCTTTTTGCTTCTCTTCCTTTCGCAGCTATTTGTAAGGTCTCCTCAGACAGCCATTTTGCTTTTTTGCATTTCTTTTTCTTGGGGATGGTCTTGATTCCTGTCGTCTGTACAGTGTCACGAACCTCCGTCCATAGTTCATCAGGCACTCTGTCTATCAGATCTAGTCCCTTAAATCTATTTCTCTTCCACTGTATCGTCATAAGGGATTTGATTTAGATACCCTTACTTTGAGTTTATAATCTGGTTGAGCAGACATTTCTATTGAAAAATAAAGCATTTGGACAAATATTATGAATATTATGTATAACCTGTAATAATTATCATGTTGTACATTGCCAAACATTAATTCTATAAGAGCCTAGAGAAGAGCAAAAGATTGGTATGATTTTGTTAAAACACTAAGCCATATGAGTGGATAAGCAATAGCCCTAAGCCTTAAATTTCATCGAATATTTCAGTATGAAGGAACACAGGCAATCAGATGGAGCAATTTTAGCCCTATAATTTCAAGTTACATTAAAGACTAAGAAACTGTGGAGACATTTATTGCAGCTCACAGCTGTAAACTTTGTGAGTGAACTCTTGCTATCATGTCCTGATGCTTTGAGCCTTGGTCAGTTCTAAGCTTGCAGTTTGGAATCCATTTTCTTTGGGAAATTTTACTGTGTCCTTCTCTTGTCACTTATTTATGAAGGCTTCGCCCCATATATATTTATATTTATAAATTATTTCTGTAGTCAACAGTAAATTCCAATAAATAAACATGAGAACATTTTTATAAATTATTCAAATTGTCAGTCTCTCCCTTTACCTTAAGAGATACTGATGTGGTTAACTACCTAGAACACTTATACAGGAATTTCTAAGATTTTTACTTATTAGCTGAAAATGGCTTTTCTTATTTGGTTATTATTATATCTGTTGTGCATTAGACTACTTTGTGTATTGGCATACTTTTGAGTTCTCTCCGAGGAGCTAGGTCCTGTTGTATTTTCAGATCTTTGAATATGAAATTCATGACTTTTTCCTTTGTTCCCACTTACCTGGTCTGTACAGGTTTCTGATCTTGGTCTTTGTCCATCTTCACTGGCAGGCAGAATGACTCATGGCCAATTATTTTACCTCTAGCTGCCTTGGACTTTCTACCCATCAAATAAGGACAGTAATAGCTACTGCCATTTCAAAGAACACTTCAGGTTTGAAGAGGAAGAAGTAAGGAAGTATTTTAGAAATAAAACTATGAAGACAGAAATAAGTGTTAGAAGCTGTGTGGATTTTGCAAGTTGGAAGGAGTTAAAAATAAAACGTAGACCATTCTAGAGTGTTTCACCTAGTTCTAATAAGTGATACCTTCTCTAAGTATTTTAATGTAATCATTTATTGTCATGCTGATCTTTAGCAACAAATATCTCTGGCAAATTGAACCAATTTAGGTGAGGGTGTTCTAACTTTTAAAAAATTATTGGAAGTTTTAAAAAAGCAAAACACCAGGAAAACTATGTTTGAGAAATGTGGTATTTTCTGTGTCAGGATTTTAGTTCTCTTTTCATAAAATATGTATCCCTAAAGATTCCTTTTCCTGGGTGTTCTAAATATTTGCCCTGATTTGAGAGGGTGTGGTGGCAAGATGCCCTCCTCTCTTATTTTTTAGCATTGTCTCATTGTAATCGTTGCAGAGAGGTGGCAACAGAGCTAAACACCAATATTCTAAAATGAAAATCAGGAAGCAAAAAAAAACTAGAACAAGTACAGACACTTTATATTCAGTAATTTAGAGATAACATTAGAACCATCCATCTTATTGGCTTATTAAAATGAGTATGAGCATCTGCTTTAATTAATTCACATCCAATGAAATCTGTGTTAGATGTGTTTCACCTGCTACAATTGTATAGTATTTTCCATGTAAGACAAAGTAAATCATTTCAGTGCCCTCTTAAATCAGTCAGATTCAAAAGACAAGATATATATAGGAATTTGGTATGCATATGTTGTCATGAACTGTTCAGTTCAGTCGCTCAGGCATGTCTGACCCTTTGTGACCCCATAAACTGCAGCACGCCAGGCCTCCCTGTCCATCACCAACTCCCAGAGTCCACCCAAACCCATGTTCATTGAGTCGGTGATGCCATCCAGCCATCTCATCCTCCATCGTCCCCTTCTCCTGCCCTCAATCTTTCCCAGCATCAGGGTCTTTTTCAGTGAGTCATCTCTGCACATCAGGTGGCCAAAGTATTTGAGTTTCAGCTTCAACATCAGTCCTTCCAATGAACACCCAGGACTGATCTCCTTTAGGATGGACTGGTTGGATTTCCTTGCAGTCCAAGGGACTCTCAAGAGTCTTCTCCAGCGCCACAGTTCAAAAGCATCAGTTCTTCTGCATTCAGCTTTCTTTATAGTTCACCTCTCATATCGATACATGACTACTGGAAAAACCATAGCCTTGACGTCACGAACTGTAGTAGTCCAGTATAGTTAGCAGTTGTGTATGCAACCGAGGCTTAGCATGATTTATCATGTATCATCATTTGTGTAGGAAAGTTGTTCCAAATCTTTCATTTAAATGGCCAATGAATAGACTTTATAAATAGCCTATAGGAATCAGTTCTGTTCTGCCTCAGCATGAAAATGAGAGGGCTATCATCATGGTGTGTTTGTATGAATTATTCCTCTGTCCCGGGACTTTGATGGGGCTATGTGCCACATGCCTGTCCATTGCCGTGTCACACGGCACGTAATGGGGATGTGTGCCTGTGACAGCGTTGAGGCGGGTTTGTAATATTCAGGGTTGTGTGTTTCTTCTGACTCTCCTGAAGAAAGCTAATGTGACTTGTAATATGACTGTCAGCTTCCCATCCTCTGTAGAAAGTCAAGGTACTGCTCTGCCCTGATGATAATGCTTTATCCTGTGTAGTACGGGTAAGGAGAAGGATGAAGGGAATATCCCATGGCCTCTTCCACCCATATCAGAAGACACGCATCAAAATTTGTAGATTCATCAGGATACAATAAATTTGCACTAGAGTTTATCTGCACAGCAGTTTCTTTTTTTTTTTTTTTGGTGTGGGTTTCAAGGTACTATAATTATTTGTTCATTTTGAACAAGTAAATCTGATATTAGAATAGAATCTACATTATGGAGCTTACCCTCTCGTTCTAGCAAAGGGATTTGGTCTCCAGGACAACATACAGAACAAAATGAAACAAGTGACAGGGGTAAAATAAAATACATATGTGAAATTCTTTTTGGAGGGTTTTGTATCTGTACTTTGAGAATTCCAAAATTGGCAACAGTTTCCTCATAGCCTGTAATTTATAGTAGTGACTGTGAAAAGTCTTAATGTAAATTACCCATTTATTTTCATAAATTTAGACTATTTAGAAAACTGTATTTGAATAACATTAATAAAATGTTTGTTAGTAATACGTTAGTCTGTTCTAAGACTCTGAATAAGTCCATATACTGGGCTTAAGCCTTTGTGTAGATCATGACAAACTGTGGAAAGTTCTTATAGAGATGGGAATACCAGGCTATCTTACCTGTCTCCTGAGAAACCTGTATGTAGGTCAAAAAGGAACAGTTAGAACCCTGTATGGAACAACTGATTGGTTCAAAATTGAGAAAGGAGTATGACAGGGCTGTCTGCTGTTACCCTGTTTGTTTAACCTATTCACTGAGCACATCATGAGAAATGCTGGGCTGGGTGAGTTACAAGCTGAAATAAAGATATGCGGGAGAAACAGCAACAGCCTCAGATATGCAGATAATACCACTCTAATGGCAGAAAGTGAAGAGGAACTGAAGAGCCTCCTGATGAGGGGGAAGGAGGAGAGTGAAAGAGCTGGTTTAAGACTAATTATTAAAAAAACTAAGATCATAGCATCTGATTCCGTTACTGCATGGCAAATAGAGGGGGAAAGGGTGGAGGTGGAGACAGATTTCCGCTTCTTGGGTTCCCAAATCACTGTGGATGGTGACTGCAGCCTTGAAATCAGAAGGCACTGCTTGTTGGTGGTGAAGTGATGACAAACCTAGAGAGTGTGTTGAAAAGCAGAGACATTACTCTGCCAACAAAAGTCAAGGCTATGGTCTTCCCAGTGGTCACGTCGATTGTAAGAGCTGGACCATAAAGAAGGCAGAACACCAAAGAATTTATCCCTTCAAACTGGTGCTGGAGCAGACTCCTGAAAGTCCCTTGGACAGCAAAGAGATCAAACCAGTCAATCTTAAAGGAGACCAGCCCTGAATATTCACTGGAAGGGCTGATGCTGAAGCTGAAGCTCTAGTATTTTGGTCATCTGATGCAAACAGATGACTCATTGGAAAAGTCCCTGGTGCTGGGAAAGGTCAAGAATAGAAGGAGAAGAGGGCATTGGAGGATGAGATGGCTTAATAGCATCACCAATGCAATGAACATGAACGTGGGCAAAGTCTTGGCCACCAACTTGGGAGATGGTGAGGGATAGGGAGGCTTGGTGTGCTGCAGTCCATGGGGTCGCAAAGAGTCAGACACGCCTGGGCAACTGAACAGCAGCAGTAACAACTGGAGTTTTAGGATTAATAGTGACTGGGTTTTGGTTTGAATTGCTCAGCTATTTAGGGCATAGTGCTAGTCTAGCCTCTACATTCCATACAAACCAATCATCTATAGTCTCAAACCTTGGACTTCATTCTTAACCTTAAAGAGTAGTTGATTGAGGGGAGGCAGAGATGGTTAATATTGCTAGATGTGTGTAAATCCAAATCCATTACCCAATACATATGCTTTTTAAGAAATGGATATTCTGTTGACACATTTTTGTATCAGTAATCCTCCCTAATTACTTATCTTTTCCTCAATAAAAAAAGTTCTATTTTTTGTAGAGGATCCGTGTGAGGAATAAGTCCTCTATGACTTATGATGTTTGCCTAAGTCAATTAATTATGCTTGGTTGAATAAATTATGCCTTTTCCAATAAACAGCAATTTAATAATAGAAAAAATATTCATTAAGAAAAATAGTTCACCTCATTGTAACAGCATTTTACAAGAATAAATAAAAAGCAATAATTAAAAGTACCGAGAGTTTATCATAGTATTAGGTGCTAGCCATTGTGCTGAGTTCTGCATAGATTAATTTTCTTTTCACAGTTATTCAATGAGTGGGTGACCATATAATCTTCATATTAAAGACGAGGAAATTGATAGAAATGGATTGAAAAACTTCCAAGATTGAATCTGTGTAGCTATCCCAGATGTAACCCCAAGTCAAACCTACCATTTTGCCCATCTCCAAAACCCCACCATATGCTGATAGAACAGTTTGAAGTAATTAAGACAGGACCCAAGAATGAAAGAAAGAAAGGTTTCTTTATGTATAAAACCCATTGTTACCAATATGCCTTCACTGATTGGCCAATGAATCTAAAAAGCTATTTTGATTGATTTTTTCAAAAATAGTTCAAAATAAAAACACAAATCCAAATAGGAAAATGTTTTTTATGTAGTTGTTGACTAAAATTATCAGAAGCTTTCATAATATCCAAGCCAGATGTGAATTCTTAGTCTTAGCACTCGAACACTGAAGAATGAGGCTTTATCCATTGGTATTTCCATCTGTGCTTCAGCTATTTTAGTCAAATGGCTGATACCATTAACACACCCTCTCCAATATAAGGAGGAATTTGTTAGTGAGTTTCTGTTGCTTGTCCTAATTTGAAAGGTCACTAATCTATCATGTGTTCCATAATCTCATTACACAGCAGGGACCTCTTTCCAGTTGTTAAAGAATCAGTAGGAGTGATTGCCCTATTACAAGGGGCCAAGCAGGCATTTGTCTCCTAGCCATTGAGTAACCTGGACTTTTTGAGAGGCTAGGAGGTCCATTTCCACACTCTTCCAAATGGCCTAATCCCAAGTGGCTTCCATGCCTGATTTGTGAAGATAGTTCTTAGATAACAACAATAAGTCTATGTGATTTGGGTACTTTTACTTTTGACAGAATACCTTGGTCAGACAAAGAACTACTCTTGGACCAATTTTCTGAATCACTGGCTAGAGTCCACTGAGATGGTAAAGGTCCTTTCCTTATTGCTTCTTTCTGATAATAATATTAAGGAATGATTATTTCTTTTATTGTAACATCTGACTTATAATTTATCCACATGTGAAGGCAGTTAGTAGAGTGGAATTATTTTTTCCTTTGCAAAGAAATTAATTTTCTTTTTCAAAAAGGATATTAGGAGATCAACTTTTTGTAGGTTGCCTATACAGCAATGTCAAAGAGTTTCGGAAAAAATTATATGCACACATACATATACATTTGTATTTTTCTGAGTTTCAGCTATGATACTATTGGAAATGGCTTAGAAACTTTTGATTTGAAAAAGGAGTTATAACCAAACTCTAACTCACATTTGCCTGGATGTTTGAAATACCTTTATTATTGCTGTTGTCCTAAAAAGTTTCTGTAATGAATTATCCTCATTCTAAAAAGCTACTGCTATGCCATATACAGATTTTAGATTCTTGTCTACAACTGACTTATTAATTTGGAAGTTATAAATTGAATTTACAAATGTCACAAAAGGCTTCCTAAAGATTATTTAATACTATATGAATTGAAATAGTGAACAGTTTTGAAAAATTCAATAAACTGAGAATATGGAATCCAACATGGAACTCCTAGAATGTTTTTGATACAAATAATTACATCATGGGAGTGACTGATACTTAAGCAGATATGGCTGACTACATTTTTCTATATACTGAATGTTCTGGAATATGAAAATGATTCTTTGCGTCTGCTCAATGGCAGTTGTCTAGCACTTATTCATCTATTATTTATCTAGTAATTTCAATGCTGTGTAGCTGAGATATTTAAAAATAGATTTAATATTTTACCTTTTCTTTCCACAGAACTAATTTGATTAGTGCCAAAGTGAAAAGTAATTATGTCTGTTGACCCTAAAGTGACCTTGAGAAAATGAGGTCCTTATACCAATTTAGGTAACAAATGATGTGTCTGTATTATCAGTTCAGTTCAGTCGCTCAGTTGTGTCTAACTGTGACCTCATAGACTGCAGCACACCAGGCCTCCCTGTCCATCATCAACTCCCAAAGTTCACTCAAACTCATGGCCATTGAGTCGTGATGCCATCCAACCATCTCATCCTCTGTTGTCCCCTTCTCCTCCTATCTTTCCCAGCATCAAGGTCTTGTCAGATTAGTCAGTTCTTCACATCAGATGGCCAAAGTGTTGGAGTTTCAGCTTCAGCATCAGTCCTTCCAGTGAATATTCAGGACTTATTTCCTTTAGGATGGACTGGTTGGATCTCCTTGCAGTCCAAGGGACTCTCTAGAGTCTTCTCCAGCACCACAGTTCAAAAGCATCAATTCTTTGGTGCTCCGCTTTCTTTATATATTTATATATTTCTTTATTTTTGTATTGGTCTGTATTATAGGTGACCAAAATTCAAATTCTGTAGTGTATTATCTACTTTAATCAAAATTTTGAAATTGAATATGATATTTAGTAAAAATATATCCAGTGGAATAGATATGAGCATGTATTCATATATACATAACAAATATTTGGATATTGCTAAATAATAGCAAAGGAGACCATAAAATTTGCTACCTTTTCTAAGTTATAGTACTGGATTATCATTTAGTAAAATCATACCTATAGCCAACATTGCAGGTGAGATGATATCTTTAACAGTCATTATTAAAATAAATTCTGAGACAGATGGATTTCAGTATTTTTCTCAGAAAATATATTGTAGTTCTTGAGTTCACTTTCACTGTATGTCTAGTCAAAGTTTGTATTTCTTTAATGGTGTAGATGTCATTTTCCAATGTAAAAAGAATTGCGCTTTGTCACAATAAAAAAACATTGTCTGTTTTTATGTGGCCACTTTTTCAGTTGGGAGAAGATGGAAGACCAAATAAACTGGTAAATAGTAATCTACATCTATGATATTTATTAGAGATTATTTTCATTTGCTGGCAGTAGTTGTTTTTGTGTTTTAATTTTAAAAGTTATTGAAAATTAATGTAAATGTGAAGTCAAATAATTGAATTATGGACAATGACATTTTGTGTCATAATAAAATATTTCTACTTTTAAAAATTATGAAACCAAACTCAATGCAAATGTAAAAGTAAGGCTGGAAACTAAAACTCTGGTCTATTTTTAGTAGACATTATAATAATTTTCAACTAAATTCATTAGAATTTATTTGGGTTGCAAAGGGAAAGATACATTTCTGCTTCTGTATTTCATTTGATGGCTCAAATGGCACTGTTATTTATGGAAAGCTCACCACTAGGCTCATCTTAATACAATGTTTTATTTTGGGGTTGACGTAAAACATTAAACTGAAATTGATTTTTTTAAAAAACACACAAAAACGTTTTATTCTTTTTTCCCCAGTAGATATGTACAAATGGCTTTCCTTCTGTTGACTTTTAGCAGAACTTTTAGCACTGTGGTCCAGGTTAAACTGTATTGCTTTTAGGTATTAAAGATATATATAACTTATTTTTTGAGAAATCTTGACTCATGAATTCTTTATGAATTTGAAACCTTTTAGAGTTTGACATGACATAAATGCAATTCACTGCAAATCTAACAGTTTAAAAAAAACCCAAAGATCCCTTCCACTTACCTCATCATCTCTCTGTGTGGATTAAGCTCCCTCCACAATACTCCTAGGGGCTTATCATGATGATAGGGTTTTGTGCCTGCTTTAATCATGTTTCCCATATGCAGGAGCCAATTGTTCAGTGAGTACACACATAACAGCAGGCGTGCCAGTCAGGATTTAGCCAGGATTAGCCAGGAGGACTCTAGCTCCACTGTGGCACAGAGCCACCTTTTGTTTTTCCCATGCCAGAAGCCCCCTGGTGCCCCATTTTTTTTTTTTTTTTAGAAAATCCAGACTACTGTGAACAATATGACCTTGTATGATTCTTTGAGAAGTAAGCAATCTTTCATGATTTAAATCATAAATTGCCATTCATTTTCTGTGTACCTGTTGAAGCTCTAACAAATAAACAGTTTTAGAATTGAAATTTAAGCAAATGTAATACCTGTCAAATATGCATAGTACCTATCCTATATATATAATACATAGGGTAAAAGGCAACAGGTTTTATTATTGCAAAACCAATATGTTTATGAATGCTTAGTGTCTCTCTCTCACTCTCTTGCGTGTATGAATGTGTGTTAATGTGTATGCATCCAAGTGACTTTCCTGTGTGATTCTTACTCATTTCTTTGAGAGTATAAAGTTTAGGGCTCCAAGTAGCTTAAAATGGAGCTAAGATTAGGGTAAAATTTCTAAATCCAAATGTCTCATTTTATATGAGGACTAAGATGCAGAGAAATCAAGGTTAAACTTTACAAAGGCCCCTTATATCCTTATGGAGGAGACTTAGGTCAGCTGACAGGACAAGCCATGTTTCTAATGCCAAGTGATGTGCTAAGTTTTCATCTGCAGGGTTATTATGCAAAAGCTAATCTCTTGATATTTAGTATTCAAATGTTTCATGAGACATTGTTATACTAGTGCTCTCAATCTAGGGAAGTCTTTGAGCTGGGATATGTGACAGGGGGCTACTTTCCTGGAGTTACTATTCTTGCGTCCACTGGGTTCAGGTATATATTTTATATATATATAGGCCTTATACATATAAAGGCCTTACCTTAAGACCTTTAAAAATTAGAACTTTCAAACAAACTAAAAAGTTAGCTGGAATCAAAACATTATTAGGAAACTGTGTATGGGTTTGTTGAGCCATTAACATATATGCATCTTATAAAGGGACTTGGTTTTACTTAACAGTCTCTGTATTAATAGCTTCAATTTTTAAAATCAATTACTCTTGCATTTATTCTAAATTATAGAATAATTTACATTATTATAAAATACCTTATAACAACCCACAGTTCACAAGGTCTTTTTCGGTCCCAACTCCACCCTCAAGCTTCCGCTTACATTTCCCATCCTTAGTAGAGCCATCCGCTCTACTTCTCTGTATCCCCAGTGGAGTACATCCTGCTTCTGTTCCTTGCCCTCCTTGCCAGGCTCACAGAATTCAAGATAGATTTTTATAACACCTAAATGCTTGTGTTATTCCCAGTCAACAGTTAATATTAAATGTTGGTGGAGTATTATTTAATACTCCATTCTCTGATGTTCTTTTAAGCATCTCGTGTTTAAGTGTAAACTTTAAATTTTATCTGGAAGTGTATATTGAGCTTCCTCGGTAACTCAATGGTAAGGAATCCAGCTGCCAATGCAGCTGATGCGGGTTTGATCCCTGGTTCAGGAAGATCCCCTGGAGAAGGAAATGGCAACTGTTAAAAAATAATGGGGATGAGAAGATTTTCTATCGCTTTATATCTGAGTAGAGGGAATAAAATGGGAGTTTATATCCATACCCCATTGGGCAAGGACTGAGGACATGCAGCTTCAATTTTTAATTGCTTCCTATTTTGATTCATGTTGTCCTCCCCCACCTTGCAACACACACACACACACACAGTCACAGGTACACACACACATGCGCCTTATGGTTCTTGTAAGCCTTCTCCAGGGGCTAATGGATTCATTCTGTGAGTGCTGACATTTCTTTGTCGTTGTAGTACTCTTATTAGGAAAGGCTCCTGTTGCTCTTGAGGGGTGCTGTTTATTTATCCAGGTGCTATTAATCCTTCACTCAACACACATTTATTGAATGCCTCTGGACACTATATGGGGCAAAATGCAGAATACTAATTCCTTGAAGCCCAAAAATATGTCTCCCTCACTTACTAGCTGATTCTTAGATGATAACTGACATGCTGGGAGTATGCACAGTCTAGTACAAGAGCACAGAAAAGGCCAGGCAAAACTTCTGCTAGTGACGGTGATTGAGCTGAGCTCTGAAGGATGAGGAGGAGTGACCCGGGCACAGATGCAGCAGAAGCATTTCCGACAGAAGTTAGAGCATGACTTGTGTTACGGAGAAGTGAAAATTGGCCAGTGCACCTGGAGAAGAAGGGCAGAGTGGGGCAGAGGTCAGAGTCTGGAATGGGACACATGCTCTGCTATGTGTGAAGTATGTAAGTTTGGATGAGCAATTTAGCTTCTCTGCATCTTACTTTCCTCATCTGTAAAAATGGAGATAATTATAGAATTTGCTTATTTGGGTTTCTGTGAGAATTAGTTAATGTATGTAAAGTGCTTAGAGAAAGACTTGGCAATAGTGAACATCATGTAAGTTTTCTTTTGCTAGATTATAAAGTGGAAAATAAGTAGGGCATGTGATAAATGAGGCTGAAGATATAGGCAAAAGTAAAGCTGTTGTGCCTCATGGTGATGAGCTTGGACTGTGTGTTGTGTAGCTAAAGGGGGGACTTTAAAAGGCTTTAGGCAATGAGGTGACCTGACCAGATTTAGTTTTTCCATCACTCTGGAGACTGAATTGAAAACTGCATGCGTGCATGCTCAGTTGTGTCCGACACTTTGAGGCCCCATGGACTGTAGCCTGCCAGGCTCCTCTGTCCATGGGATTTCTCAGGGAAGAAGACTGGAGTGGGTTGTCATTTCCTCCTTGAGGGTATAGGGAGAATTTATTTAGGAAGCTATAAAGCTTAGGAAATGTGATATGGGAATAAACTAAGATGTCATAGTGGTAGGCGTGGAGAGGAAGGGACAGATAAACTTATATGAGTCTGATTGTGGATAGTGGTGATGTGGCTTAAGGGAAGAGCAAGAGTCAAAATGACTCCTTGGTGTCCGATTTGGTGATTTGGTGGCTCGTGGTGCTAACAAATGACATAGTAAATAGTACAGGAGGAGCAGATTCAGAGGGAAAGGTGTTGGGTCCTAATTTTCACCAGTAGGGCTTGTAGTTCCTGTCCGATATGCTGAGGGAAAAATCCAACAAACATTTGAGTGTGATACTTGTGGGAAAGATCTGGATAGGTATAATTTTAAGAACCATCAGCATGGTGAGATTGAAATCATGAGAAGCAGTGAAATCATAGATGGAGGACGGACTCTTGGAGTGACACGTGTATTTACAGGAAAGGCTAAGAAAGAGATTCTAGGAGAGCTGGGAAGTAGCACGTGCTCATTTTTGTCACAGGTATGATTTCCCCACTTAAGAATGCCAGGCCAAACCGTGAGTCTAAGGTTACCTGGTTTCCCTCCCAGGCTGCATGGCTTATTGTGAAAATGTTAACTGGTCACGTGTCTCTCCTTGGATAGGCGGACCAAGCTCATTCTCTTGTCCGTTGGTCACGTGGTCATTGTGTCTGTGGGGCCACTGAGTGATGCTGGTTGATTTTCTAAGCATGCTGTTAGAGTCTGTATCATTGGAGCATTAAGTAGATCATTTAGGCAGTTATTCCCAAACTAAAGAGATCACTAAAGATCATTTGGGGAGGTTCAGGAGGGAGGGAATGTATGTATACTTCTGGCTGGTTCGTGTTGATGTATGGCAGAAACCAATATAACATTGCAAAGCAATTATCCTCCAATTAAAAATAAATAAAAAATGGATAACCAACAAGGACCTACTTTATAGCATAGCTGTGATTAGTTGCTCAGTCGTGTCCGACTTTTTGTGACCCCATGAACTATAGCCCGCCAGTCTCCTCTGTCCATGGGATTCTCCAGGCAAGAATAGTGGAATGGGTTGCCATTTCCTTCTCCAGGGGATATTCCCAATCTAGGGATCAAACCCAGGTCTCCCACATTGCAGGCAGATTCTTTACCATCTGAGCCACTAGTATAGCATAGCAATCACTGCTCAATATTCTGTAACAATATGAATGGGAAAATAATTTTAAAAAGAGTAGATACACATATGTGCATAATTGAATCACTTTGTTGTACACCTGAAACTAACACAACATTGTTAATCAACTATACTTCATATGAAAAGTTAAAAAAGGTTTATTTGGGCAAATATTCCCAAAGAAATTCAAATCATCTCTATGATATTTTATTGTTTCTTAAGTTTTCTCTGGAGTGTGGAAAGACCTGAACTTTATAGCTACATCTTTGCAGAAAAACAAATCTGCTAATAATTGCCTATGAATACCAGATAAAAATCTTTAAGCTATTCCTGCCTTTGTGAGTGAATTTCTCCTATACAATGAAAGAATTGTAAAGATATACAAAATTGAGGCAATTAGTTATGTGTATACTGGATGTTTTGCATATAAGTGATGACAGAAACTATTATAAGAATATTTGCCTTGTTATTTTAAAATAATTTGCAAAATAGAGGTCCCTGGAAGTCCGTTAAACTTGTGTTACCCTTGTTTGCTTCCACCGGTTGCTGTATTGTGAATGTCATACAAACAGGCATCCCCTAAATGTGTTGGAAAATTGTAACTTGATAATATATGTTGAAAAGCAAATAAAAATGCATCATTTTAGTAATGGATTAGAAAAGTGCCTACAGGAACACCTGCATGTATTTTCCAGATTTCAGATTAGAGTTTGATATCAAATGAGGATCAGTGGGCTTCCTGGGTAGCTCAGCTGGTAAAGAATTCTGCAATACAGGAGACCTTGGTTCTATTCCTGGGATAAGAAGAGATAGGCTACCCCCTTCAGTGTTCTTGGACTTCCCTGGTAGCTCAGATAGTAAAGAATCTGCCTGCAGTGGGGCAGACCTGGGTTGATCCCTGGGTTGGGAAGATCCCCTGGAGCAGGGCATGGCAACCCACTCCAGTCTTCTTATGTGAAGAATCCTCATGGATAGAGGAGCCTGACAAGCTACAGTTTGTGGGGTCACAAAGAATCAGACACTACTGAGTGAATAAGCACCCACAGAGGATCAAGAGAATGATCCAAAATGACTCATATGATTGTATACTTGTTACCAAAAGAATGATAACATGGCTAAGAGTCCCAAAATACAGGCAATTGTAGAATAAATAAATAATAAAGTAGCAGTCTAGATTTAGGGAAACACTAAAAAGATATAAAAATCAAGTAAGGGCTGTCAGACTCAACAGATGAAGAAAGTTAGAAATAAAGACCAAAGTCCTGGAAGGCATAGGTAATGTGGACAAATTGCTGGGGACGTTGCAGAACAAGGAGGGAGCTTTGTCTCTGGACTGGTAATCAGCAAGGTCAGGGAGAAGTGAAGAAAAGGACATTTATGCCCTAATTAGCCAGCAATTTGTTGTAAAACAGCCTTGCCACCTGGAGAGCAGAATTGTAGTATTTACCGGCAGAAGCCATCAAATGAGCCAATTTAGAGCAGGCCATCATCCAGGCCTCCAGTATGAGCTGCAGTGAACCATCAGCAGCAGCTGGGGGTGGGGCGGGCTGGGGGAGTGGGGAGACAAGAAAGGGTACCTAGTAAAAGAAGGGATGATGCAATCCAAGAAGATTCATGATGTTCCTGAGACTTCCTTCCTTCAGTCAGCCCCTCCCCTGCCCCCCTCCCCGCCCCAGTTTTTTGCTGCGCTGCGTCACCTGTGGGATCTTACTTCCCTGGCCAGTAATCCAGCCTCGCCCCATGCAGTGGCAGCACAGAGGCTTAACCGCTGGACCCAGGAAATCTTGCAATCAGTCTATCAAAAGGAAAATAATTCATTTGGCCTTTGGCACAACTACTGTATGTGCTATCTTAAACTGAGTATTTTGCTACTGAGTGAAATTAAATAGGACAAGGAAAGAGCTGCTCATCTCTTTATTGCGTCATCATTTATGCTGAACTTTTCCATTAAAGTATATTGTTTCTCTTTAACCTTGGGGACCACGTGTGACTCACTGCTCTTCTTATGCTAAATAGCCAGTGTGTCTCTAACTCATCGCTTTTACCTTTGCCACAGTCCCTACTCATCTGTCCTTCTCTGGCCTTCCTCAAGGATGTATGACTGTTCTACCAGTAATGCTGCTGCCAAAGTGCTATCGTCTGCTTGACTCTGTTAATCTCCTCCTCCCTTTCATCGTGTTTTCTAGGCAAGGGGGCTTTACAGCTTTCTATCATGCTCTAAATGAATGCTCTACCTCCGTGTTGACCCTTGACCAGAATAATCTAACCCATCCTATCCCAAGCCCAATTGGCTGTCTGGTGAGCTGGAGGTTCAGCCCACGTGTCAGTCTTTACACCACTTGTCTATTTTGTTTCTCATCCTGGGAGAACACTGTGGAGAACTGGTACCTAAATTCTCCTCTCCATGCATTTCTGCTCAGAGAGAATATATGTTATACTCTCCAAATTAGAAATGTAGCCTCTAGTGTTCATTTCTCTGGTTGTAGAATGTTTTCTCTTCTAGACAGTGCTGATCAGCTTTCTTTTGTCCTCTGCTGAGTTCTATTTCTAAAACACCAATATGGTCACTTTATCATTTTAAAAGTCTTGGCATCATTAAAGTTCATGAAACTGTGGGTCTTAATTTGAAGTGTAATGGCGATTTTCCACGCACATAATTACTTGGCATCTTTTACTTTGGAAATAATCAGTACAAATGGCACTGCCCCATGTTTGGATTTTTTCTTCTGATTTCAACTAAATTTAGTGACTCAGTTTGAATTCCAACAAAAATGCACTTACTTGAATTTCCTGGAAATTCAAGGTGTATTTGAAAAATCACTGCATTTGTCTGAAAGACAGAATATTTGCCTTGTGAGTCTGTCACTACACTTTTGGAATCAACCAGTGCTTATTTTCTTGGACAGCAACCATTCCTGCTCAGTAAGATTGTACATTTCCTTGAAAGGCGATCCACTGGCCCCATTGCCTTATGTGACTTTCCTGACTTTACTTGCTGTTGCCATTGAAGTCACTGAATCTTTTGAAATCACTTAAATATTAATTAATTTATGGCATGTGTCATTAGCATCTCATTCTGCCTTGGTCTTTTCTATATAAGACGATAAGCCCTTGAGACATTTGAAATGCTTCTATTTACTTGCTTAGTAAAATCTTAGTATTGATCATAGTATCCAGTTTTGATAACTGTAATAGTGATGGATAAAGGACGCTATCATACCCCAGAGAAGTTTTGAGCAAGAATGTCTAGTTAGATTTATTTAGAAAGAAGTAACAGACAGGAGAAAACCTTAAGAATAAGATTAAGTTCACTTTATGTTGAGATGACAATCATCCCATAGTTCTAAAATAACAACTGCTTCTAATATATACTGTTCCTGTCTTAATTACCTCACGTTTACTTAAAAACAAGCCTAAATGAAATAGGAGGTGACAGAAGCTTAGGCCTGATGTCTTTTCACTCGGATTAGCAGCAAGGAATGGCAGATATAAAAGCATGGTTTCCAACGTCAGTCAGCACATATTATGGAAGGCTAGATAATAAACAGAGTTTACAGTTCATTGCAATGAAGACCATGCTACATATATTTGAAGAGTGGTATAGAAATGTACAATACCATCCCCTGCTCAAACCGAGGGATCAGGTACCACTTTGTGAACATCTCCATGTATTTCATACCTGTACCTTACCTGGACCATTTACCTTGGTTGCCAAAAAAAAAAAAAAAAAAACACTCTTCCCAAACTTACATCCACCTTCTCCTTAACCAAGCTTCCTTTTTCCTTGATTGACTAACATGCTTACTCTTCCCTACTCACTACCCATACCCCTGGTTAGAATTCATTGCTTCCTTTTTGTTGCTATTGCTGTTTAGTTGCTAAGTTGTGTCTGACTCTTTTGTGACCCCATGGACTGTAGCCTGCCAGGCTCATCGGTCCATGGGATTTCGTAGGCAAGAATATTGGAGTGAGTTGCCATTTCTTCCTCTAGGACATCTTCTTGACTCAGGGACTGAACCTGTGTCTCCTGCATTGCAGGCAATTCTTTACTACTAAGCCACCTGGGAAGACTTTTGTTGCCATAATAGCTTTATAATCTGGTCTAGGCTTAGACTGTGGTACACCCTTGCCTCTTTTTAATAAAATCTGCTCCATACAGCCAGAGATCAGACAGAAAGACAAGTACCTTGAGGAGGCATTTACAAACTAACCTCTTCACTTTTGCCAACACTTTTACCATTGTCCTATTGATGTAAGTAGGAGTGGCCTTTGGCTTCATGATAACCTAAGGACTACTTGGTATGGGAAAGAAGGGCAATAAAACACAGCTTCTGTATCAATATTTATATGCTCATACCAGATCCTCTATGAACCATGCCCTGTAGGGTCACCCAAGATAGTCAGGTCATGGTGGAGAGGTCTGACAAAACATGGTCCACTGGAGAAGGGAATGGCAAACTACTTCAGTATTCTTGCCTTGAGAACCCCATGAACAGTATGAACAGGAAAAAAGATAGGACACGGAAAGATGAACTCCCCAGGTCGGTAGGTGCCCAATATGCTACTGGAGAAGAGTGGAGAAATAACTCCAGAAAGAATGCAGAGATGGAGGCAAAGCAGAAACAACGCCCAGCTGTGGATGTGACGGGTGATGAAGTAAAGTCCGATGCTGTAAAGAGCAATATTACATAGGAACCTGGTCCTTGAACTGCGGTAAATTAGAAGCAGTCACACAGGAGATGGTAAGAGTAAACATAGACATTTTAGGAATTAGTGAACTAAAATGGAAAGAAATGGGCAAATTTAATTCAGATGATAATTATATCTACCACTGTGGGCAAGAATCCCTTAGAAGAAATGGAGTAGCCCTCAGTCAACAAAAGAGTCCAAAATGCAGTACTTGGGTGCAATCTAAAAATGACCGAATGATCTCTGTTCGTTTCCAAGGCAAACCATTCATAATTACAGTGATTCAAGTCTATGCCACAACCAGTAATACTGAAGAAGCTGAAGTTGAACTGTTCTATGAAGACCTATAAGACCTTCTAGAACTAACACTCAAAGAAGATGTCCTTTTTGTCAGAGGGGACTGGAATGCAAAAGTAAGAAGTCAAGAGATACCTGGAGTAACAGGCAAATTTGACCTTGGAGTACAGAATGAAGCAGGGCAAAGGCTAACAGGGTTTTGCCAAGAGAATGCACTGGTCATAGTGAACGCCCTCTTCCAACAACACAAGAGAAGACTCTACACATAGACATCACCAGATGGTCAAAACCAAAATCAGATTGAATATATTCTTTGCAGCCAAAGATGGAGAAGCTCTGTACAGTCAGCAAAAACAAGACCAGGAGCTGACTGTGGCTCAGATCATGAACTCCTTATTGCCCAATTCAGACTTAAACTGAAGAAAGTAGGGAAAACCACTAGACCAGTCAGGTATGACCTAAATCAAATCTCTTATGATTATACAGTGGAAGTGAGAAATAGATTTAAGGACTACATAGGATAGACAGAGTGCCTGATGAACTATGGATGGAGGTTTGTGACATTGTACAGGAGACAGGGATTAAGACCATCCCCATGGAAAAGAAATGCAAAAAAGCAGAATGGCTGTCTGAGGAGGCCTTACAAATAGCTGTGAAAAGAAGAGAAGTGAAAAGCAAAGGAGAAGGAAAGATATACCCATTTGAATGCAGAGTTCCAAAGAATAGCAAGGAGAGATAAGAATGCCTTCCTCAGAGATCAGTGCAAAGAAACAGAGGAAAGCAATAGAATGGGAAAGACTAGGAAATTAGAGATACCAAGGGAACATTTCATGCAAAGATGAGCACAATAAAGAACAGAAATGGTATTGACCTAACAGAAGCAGAAGATGTTAAGAAGAGGTGGCAACAATACACAGAAGAACTGTACAAAAAATCTTCATGACATAGATGATGTGATCACTCACCTAGAGCCAGATATCCTGGAATGTGAAGTCAAGTGGGCCTTAGGAAGCATCACTATGAACAAAGCTAGTGGAAGTGATGAAATTCCAGTTGAGCTCTTTCAAATCCTAAAAGATGATACTGTGAAAGTGCTGCACTCAATATGTCAGCAAGCCTGGAAGACTCAGCAGTGGCCACAGGACTGGAAAAGGTCAGTTTTCATTCTAATCCCAAAGAAGGGCAGTGCCAAAGAATGTTCAAACTACCACACAGTTGTACTCATCTCACATAGTAGCGAAGCAGTGCTCAAAATTCTACAAACTGTGCTTCAACATTACATGAACCATGAACTTCCAGATGTTCAAGCTGGATTTTAAAAAGGCAGAGGAACTAGAGATTAAAGTGCAGACATCCATTGCATCATTGAAAAAGCAAGGGAATTCCAGGAAAATATCTACTTCTGCTTTATTGATTACATCAAAGCCTTTGACTCTGTGGATCACAACAAACTGGAAAATTCAAAAAGAGATGGAAATCCCACCTTACCTGCCTCCTGAGAAATCTGTATTCAGGTCAAAAAGCAGCAGTTAGAACCAGACATGGAACAACAGACTGGTTCCAAATTGGGAAAGGAGTACATCAGGCTGTATATTGTCACCTTGTTTATTTAATTTATATGCAGAGTACATCATGAGAAACGCTGGGCTGAATGAAGCACAATTTGGAATCAAGATTGCCGGGAGAAATATCAATAACCTCAGATATGCAGACGACACCACCCTTATGGCAGAAAGTGAAGAGGAACTGATGAAAGCGAAAGAAGAGAGTGAAAAAGCTGGCTTAAAACTCAACGTTCAGAAACAAAGATCATGGCATCTGGTCCCATCACTTCATGGCATATAGATCGGGAAACAATGGAAACAGTGACAGACTTTATTTTGGGGGGCTCCAAAATCACTGCATATGGTGACTGCAGCAATGAGATTAAAAGATGCTTGCTCCTTGGAAGGCAACTTAGACAACATATTAAAAGTAGAGACATTATTTTTTCTGATAAAGATCCATCTAGTTAAAGCTGTGGTTTTTCCAGTAGTTGTGTATGGATGTGAGAATTGGACTATAAAGAAAGCTGAGCACTGAAGAATTGATGCTTTTGAACTGTGGTGCTGGAGAAGACTCTTCAGAGTCCCTTGGACTGCAAGGAGATCCAATCAGTCCATCCTAAAGGAAATCAGTCCTGAACATTCTTTGGAAGGATTGATGCTGAAGCTGAAACTCCAATACTTTGGCCAACTGATGCAAACAACTGGCTCATTGGAAAAGACCCTGATGCTGGGAAAGACTGAAGGCAGGAGACAGGGATGACAGAGGATGAGATAGTTGGATGGCATCACCAACTCGATGGACATGAGTTTGAGCAAGCTCTGCGAATTAGTGATGGGCGGGGAAGCCTGGTGTGCTGCAGTTCACAAAGAGTCGAACACAACTGAGCAACTAAACTGAATTGAACTGAAGCAGATCCTCTCCAGGGCATCTCCAGCAGGGAGATGCGAGGTAGATTTGTATGGAGTCATATAATAAGCAAAGTCTCACAACATAGACAATTGTATTTTTAGGGGGAAGTCTGTGTTTTGAGTGCTAGAGTTCAAGGTGGCAGTATATCCAGGTGTTCAGATGTCAATCTTCTTGCTAGACTGGTCTTGGTGGCATCCAGGTAAAGTAAGTATGAGATATTCTGAAATTTAGAAGAATCTTTTTTAGAGGCATTGGCAGTGGGATTGGAGGTACTAGTTGTATAGGGAAGTTGTGGTAATTGTTTAGACAGTGTTGTTTAGTCGCCAAATCGTGTCCGACTCTGCATGCCAGTCTTCCCTGTCCTTCACCATGTCCCAGGGTTTATCCAAGTTCATATCCATTGAACCAGTGATGCCATCCAACTATCTCATCCTCTGTTGCCCCTTTTTCTGTCTGTCTTCAATCTTTCTCCACATCAAGGTCTTTTGTAATGTCAGGTGTTTGCATCAGGTGGCCAAAACAATACCTTATTCAACTCAAGCAAAATCTGGGAAATTATCATGATGGCTTTGATTGTAATTTCTATTTTCTTTAAAGGCATTTTACTTCAAAAATTTTTTTTGTTGTCCTTCCTTTCCAGCTCCTAAAGCTTGTGTTTAGATTATTTGTTGGGTGCTTAATTAAAACTACTAGTGTCTCTATTCAAACCCTATTATAGAATTTATGATAATTGAATAGTATTGTTCACAGATCTGCCTATTTTCTCCACTGCGTCCTTTGATTATTGCAGTTTTGCACAACTTGGCACATAAATGTTGCTCTATTAATTTCATTTTCATATAATGAGTAAATTAACTCATTATTGATTGAATATATACAATTTAGATCTCTACTAAATAATACTGAAGAATACTAGAACAGATATATCTGGATAATATAGTCAGGGCAACCCAATATACCTGGATCATTTGTGTAATTCTGGTGACTCTAGGACTCAGCCTGAATTGTTTAAATAATCCTCCTAGTGCTTTGCAGAAGACTATAAGGCAGAGGTAGAACAAAGCAAAGAGAGTTAGCATTCTTTCCTACAGCTGGCTTTTCCAACACTCTACTTCCTTGTTTCTATGATAAGAAAATCTCCTGGATGCATTGCCAGGAAAGTCTCCCTTAGGGATTTAAAAGAAGAAAGAAAAGAAAGCTAGTTACAGAAACCCATTGCTGTGTTTTCTGAAAACAGCTTGGCTCTCCTGCTGGTCACCCACGGCTGCCAGGCCATAAAAACACCTCATCTCATGGCACCCAAGCCGCTTCTACTCAGCATGCTGGAAGCTTGTGATTAATTTTGTTTGACAGTGGCAAAAAGTGCGCCCTACCTTGGATGTCAGCTGATTATTTCCAGTATGGTTGCTGCTGAAAATTCCATTAATGATTTGTAGTATCTATTCAACTTGAAGAGAGGAGAAAAGTGCTTGTCTGAGAAAAAGAAAGCAAATTGGACCCAGTCTCATGGAAAATCTTAATTTACAGAGTGAACATCTGAAGGGAGATTGAGTGGAGGAATATATCAGCAATTTCACCCTTTTTTTTTTCCCCACAGAATGATTTGTTCTGTTATTGACAGTCTATCACTAAAGAATGTGTTGTGAAGAGTAAAACAGTTTTGATGGATGTGCTTTCCTTTTCTTCCCAGGGTTCAAGTATGGAAAATGTACATGTTCAATTTGATGTGTTTTTATTAAATGCCTACTGTGTCTAAGGGCCTCAGTATTTATTGAGTTGAACTGAGTGTGCTGTTACGAATATTTATGCCTAAGACCTAGTGTGACCCTTTGGAGAGCTGACCATCAAAGACAGTGATTCTCATCTGTGGCCACATGTTAGACTCTGATGCCTGGTTCTCGCTCCCCAGATAGTTTGATTTATGAAGTCTTAGGTGAGGCTTGTGGCCTCAGTATTTTTCATATGTCTCCTCATAAACATAATGTGCCACTGAATTTGAGGAAGAACAGCTAGTCTAAAGGAAGTGACAAGTTCCAGTAGATATTTAAAGGACAGTGTCTTTAATGGTCTGTCTGTTTGAAAAGTATGAGGATTTAGAAGGGGATGAATTACATTCTATTGAGGCCACCAGGAAAAACTTCATGAAGGAGGTAATGTTTTAATGGTCTTTAAATGTGTGAAATTTTGATTGGCAGAGTTGGGCATCCAGGAAGAGGGTCAAAGGCAAGGATGGGAAAGAATGGGCTCAGTTCTGAGAACACTGAGAATGATTATGATAAAAGGAGTACACAGTCGATTGTTGTTGTGAAAAGTACCACGGGTTTGTATTAATTATTTTGGGCTAGCAAGAGCTCAAGTACATGTATGAAATGGTCGGGTATTTCAGCAACCTTTTTTCTCATGCTCTAAGAGTTACTCTTAAAACCACAAGGTTGAAAGTGTCTCATGATATAATAGATATCATGATAAGCATAGATATAAAAATGCACTTTAGACAGCATTGTAAATTATACTTCAATGAAACATGGTAATAAAAAATGTACTTCAGTAAGTAAGTGTTAGTCGCTCAGTCGTGCCCAACTCTTTGCGACCCCATGGACTGCAGCCCACCAGGCTCCTGTGTCCATGAGATTTTCCAGGCAAAAATACTGGAGTGGGTTGCCATTTCCTTCTCCAAGGGATCTTCCCAACCCAGGGATCTAACCCAGGTCTCCTGTACTGCAGGCAGATTCTTTACCGACTGAGCTACAAGGGAAGCCTATACATTGCTGTTCAACATGTATGGGTCTCAGATCAGGAGCTCTCATATTATCTATCACACCATAGACTCCCATGTGATAATTCCCTTAACTGTGATTAATATATATTTGAGAAAAGTGGTGTCTTAATAATTATTTGTGATATACTGCCTTTTTTTGGTTGGAGGCACCTTTGGCAAATAGCCATTCATAAAAGAGTCTGCCACTTAGCAAAACCTCCCTGAGTTACCATTTGCAGTTACTTGTTTAATTCCTATTAAAGAGGTAAATAATGCTTAAACTCCCATGCTAGGCCCTCTCCCTGTGTACATCAGGTCTGTTCTGGCATTCAGGTTTCTGTGGATAAGGCTCACAAGCCTCTCTTCTTCTTTCCCATCTGCCACATGCCGCCAAACCCATGTGCAGTAAAACGGCAGTGGCATAATATATTGGATTATAATGGCTTTTGGAGGTGAGTTTTGAGGGCATCCATTTGAAAAGGAAATATTATCCAGGTCTACAGTTGAAAGATCCTCATTTAGAACATAAGGACGGGAACTAAAGAGGAAAACCTCTTCAAAGTCACACGAATTTACATGTACGGTAGTATTGGATGTGGTGATCTGGTTAAATATCCTTAGGTTGATGTTTGGCAACAAGAGCTATTTTGCTTTATGTACAAAAACCATCTGCCTTTCTCAGTCTTTAGTGTGCAAAAGAATATGTGAGGAAATTGTTCAAAAAAAATTATTCCAGCCTCACAGAGATTCTGATATAGTAGCTTAGAAAAGGCTCAGGAATCTGCGCTGAAACAAATATTCCAACAGATTTCTGTTGTTCTTAGTTGGTGCTAAGAGTACTATATTTTGAAAAAGCACTGCTTGTAGGCATTATAATCTTTGGAATTAATAACATTCTTCCAGTATCAGTATTTCTAAAACCCAATTGTCAGGCTATTACCTAAGCTTTGTAAAAACTGTAGCTTGGTCCACTTAATCAGGCAAACTTTCTGAAGGAGATGATATTAAGAAATGATTTTTTAATTCACTGTAGAATCTCATATTCTAAGCATTGAAATGTACACTCCATTATATTTGAGTATTGGTCATGTTTCATTTTTGTAGGGAATAGTTCAGTACATTTTTTGGTAAGAAACCTGTAATTAGCATCTGATTTTCCGAGACTGAAAACTTTTTTGTTGGTCTGGTTTGTTTTTTCCATACCTACTTACCATTGTAGAAGGGAAGAAAGGTAGGAGAAAAAAAAGCTAAGTGATGTTTCTATCATTTGTGGGCTGAGAAGTATTAGATAGTTATCTTGTAAATCTGCTGCATGGGTCAGTGTTTTATCTTGGAAAGTGAGGCGTTTGTGCCACTTCTCATGCTTAATTTATCAGTGAAGTTTTGCAACTGTGAATAGTCAATGACTTCATTGCATTTCCATGTAAAATGGAGCTAAGAGAATTTGTAATATAGAAGGAGATTGTTGTTGTTGTTCAGTAGCTAAGTCTTGTCCAACTCGGCAATCTCATGAACTCCAGCACACAGATTCCTCTGTCCTCTACTATCTCTCGGAGTTTTGGTCAAATTCATGTGCATAGAAGTAGATACAAGAGTTAAAATACTCAGGTTGACAAATTTGAAATACCTTTTTGACAAGTAAAGGATAAATATATATTTGTTATGTAAGACACCAAGAAATCTATTTGAGATATGATTAAATTACCTTCATGTTCCATTTCACTTTATCTCTTGACAACAACAAATGTTTGTGGCTTTTTAAACTTTGTTATATTCAGTCTGTATTCAATCATTCATGTGGGATTTTGTCATGGGAGGATGTAAAATCCCAGTCTCTGAATATCTTTAAAAATAAAATGCAATTCAGGAATATTTGCAAACTTTTGTTTATCTGTTTAGTTTTCTTGTTCATTTTTTACTGTTTGGGTCTTCACTGCTTTGCCGAGGCTTTCTCTCATTGTGGTGGGCAGGGTTGCTCTTGCTGAGGTATGCAGACTTCTCACTGTGGTGGCTTTTCTTGTTTTGAAGCATCGGCTCTAGGCTGGTGGGCTGCAGTATTTGCAACACACAGGCTCCATGGTTGTGGCCCACACGCTTAGTTGCTCCGTAACATGTGGAATCTTCCCAGACCAGGGATCAAGCCTGTGCTGCCTGCACTGGCATGAGGATTCTTGTCCACTGCGCCACCAGGGAATTCCTACAAGCTTTTGGATTAGCAAATTCAAACATAAATATAAAACATATTATTTAAAGGTGATGAAGGTTAAGAGTCCCTCATTTATTGCTGGTGTTTTTTTGAAAACAAGAATAAGCCATAGTTGTATTAAAAAGTGTGTGTGTGTGTGTGTGTGTGTGTGCGCTCAATCACTTTAGTTGTTTCTCACTCTTTGCGACCCTGTGGACTGTAGCTTGCCAGGCTCCTCTGTCCATGGGGATGCTCCAGGCAAGAATATTGAAATGGGTTGCCTTATCCTCCTCCTCCAGGGGATCTTCCCAACACAGGGATCAAACCCACGTCTCCTATGTCTCCTGCATCGGCAGGTAGGTTCTTTACCACTAGCACCACCTGGGAAGCCCAAAAAGTCATAACATATTAATATTTCCTCAGCTAGTAATTCCCTCTGTAAGAATTTAAGGAAGTAATCATTTGAACAAATTTGAGCAACCATTTCTATAAATGGATGATCGTTGCAGCTTTCTTTGTCAATAGCAAAGTGAACTTTACTGTTGAACCATAGAAACAGGGTAAACATATTATGTTATATTCGTAAGAGAGAAAATGCAAAATGTTTTTATTTATTTTTTATTGAAGGATAATTTCTTTGCAGAATTGTGTTGGTTTCTGCCAAAAATCAACATGACTCAGCCATAGGTATACCTATGTCCCCTCCCTCTTGAACCTCCCTACCACCTCCCTTCCCACCCCACCCCTCTACTTTGTTAGGGAGCCCCAGTTGAGTTCTGAGTCTTACAGCAAATTCCCACTGGCTATCTATTTTACATATAGTAATATAAGTTTCCATGTTACTCTCTTCATACAGCTCACCTTCTCCTTCCTCCCCCTCAACCCATGTCCATAAGTCTGTTTTGTATGTCTAGAGTCTTCTTTGTTGCCTTGCAAATAATTTCATCAGCCATTTAAATTTAATATTTTTCAAGAGTATTTAACAGAAAGTATCTCATCACATAGTCAGGCTTCTCTCATATAATGTTAAGAGAAAAAACAGGATTAATAAAGTTAATTTTGAAAACAAAAATAAAGACATACACATAAAAAATTGAATGGAAACAAAAAACAGCAATGATCATATCTAGAGTATTGAATTTTAGGTGATTTTAATTTCTTTCTTGTAATTTTCTGTATAGTTCAAAATCTTTTCAGTGAGCTTATGTAGCTTTCATAATTAGGAAAAAATTTAAAGAAATTTGAACATTAAAAATCTGAAATTGTGTTAAGTGTGGTCCTTTGAGTGACAGGTGGATGAGTGAAACGAACCTATAGTGTCCTTCAATTTTAAGGACTATCTGTCCAGTTCTGTTAGCCAGTAACCATTGAAGGAAGTTAGACCCAGTTAGTAATGGCAGAAAGAAATGTGTCTTTGTGAGTTCTACTCTGTATCCCTGTGCGTATCTGCCACCTTAAACTAATGGGGCTGTTTATTGAGTTCAGACTGTCCCCAAGGAAGGCTGCTTTCTACTTTGCTTCTGTGCAAGTGTTGTTCACTTCTTACAACTGGCTACTAAATCAAAGCCAGCAGCTGGCCCTCCACTCTGTTACAGAGAACAAGAGTCCAAGCCCAAGCTTCTCAAGAGGGGCCCTGCTCCCATATCTTGAATATGCTTGCATAAAAAGCAGACACTACTGAGTACAGTTTTATCTGCTTCTGCTCATCCTAAAATGCAGAAACTATGAAGACAAAATACATCATGGCCACATCTTATTGAGTGACCTTGGAAAACTCAAGTGAACTTCAGTTTATTCATCTTTGAAACTGGAATCATAATGGCTTTCTCTAACTCCTGGAAAACATGTAAGAAAGAAGTTTGTAACCTACATTTCTAAAATAGTTGTTAGAGGATTCTGTTCACATTTTTCTCATGATTTCTTTTCCTTTTCAAGTACATAGTGATGCTAAGGAGACAGTAAAATAGCATCAGACCTCCTGCCTTGCCCAGGACTTCATGCTGCTTTGTAATGTGATCTCAAAATGCAGTGCAACTGGATGGCCCAATGCTATTTATTATCACCGCTTAAAGTGGATCCATATGCCAGTAGCATATTGAGCTGACAAGCTGCAATGTCATTGGCAGGAGTGGCACTCACAGAAGGCAGGGCTGCTGAGGACTGTTTGAGACATTCTTCTCTCAGCAGATTGGATGCTGCTGGTCCGTAGTGGCCGTGATGTCTGGGGAAATAAGGTCACGTGAAACACCGTGTTACTAATGAGTCAGTGGTTACAGCTACAGCCCGTCTGAGGCATAGTCTGGACACAGATGAATTATGATTTTTTTCCCTAAAACTAAGCTTAAACCTCATAGAGTCATCAGCACTGAATTCTTTGCCTTCTAAAAGTTTATTAATTTTGTGGTAGATAGACATTTTCCTCTTTCTTGTCAGAATAGAAAAATACCCAGGTGTGAGCCTGTCCTGCTATGTTTTCTTCAGCTGTTTTATTACTAAATTTATAGAGCAGTAGTCCTACCTATTTGAGAAAGGAGAAATACTATTGATGTTTGTAACAGAACAATATACTGTTCTGACTCTCCTTCTGCCTTACTGATTAAACCTTCCCTGATGCTCTCCATAAGATCTCTGTGATTTTTTTTTTTTCTTGGTATGCAAAAAGCAGGCACCATATTTTTCGAGATTCTTAAAAACAAAGGTACATTGTCCTTTAGGCAATGGAGTTTTGATCAGGAGAGGAAATGATGGCAGTCTTTGTATTATAGAAAAGTCACTTTGGCAGCTATGCAGGCAGGGAGACATATAGGATGTGATTATCATCTAGGCAACAGATGGTGACTTCTTCAATGAGGGTGTTGGTAGTCAGGGATGGGAAGAAGAATTCAAGAAGCATTCAGAAGGTGAGCTCAAGAGGTATAGGTTGGGTGTAAAGCTGACGGCCAGGTCTCTAGGTTGGTGATCTAGGATGACACATTAATAGGTATTATTCTCTGTCAATATTCCCTGTCTAGTTACAGTCTAGTAGAGAAAAGAAAGGTTAAAACATGCAAGTATGTTTTGAATTCAAAACATGAATTGAACAATTCATGTGCCAGGCATTATGCAAAACATGCCTTGTCTCCTTGATCCTTCTCCTCAGTCCTGTGATATACTGTTGTTATTGCCATTTTAGAGATGAAACAACCGAGGCTATGAAAATCCAGGCAGTGCACTCAAGGTCAATGGACCAAACTTTGGAACCCCCAGGTAGACTGACTGTAAAACGTCTGCTGCACAGTATCTTGCAATAAATATTCTAAACAAAGTTCAAAAAGGAACATTGAAGCACTTAGAAGGCCCAACTGCCAGAGGGTATTTTAGGATTAGTCATTGATGTAAAAATAATGCAAGTAGTAAGCTGCTTTCTTCTTAAACTCTTAGCTTAACATACAAATAAAATTGCTAATTCTCAAATTAGAGGAGAGTTTCGAATGGAGTTTCAGATGGAAAGTGGCAGAATATTTTATATAAACCATTTCTTAACTAAAAATGAAAAATTAAAGCCTAGAGAAAGCTCACTTGCTCCCAAAATTCTCATGGTAAAACAGATGGAATCTACACAGGAACTAAAGCAAAGAATATTCAAACCTAATCAACGATGAAAGCAGAAGGCACTTTTAACCATTGAAGACAGAGCAGCCAGTTGGCGCCCTGACATTCTTAATGTCTTGCTTCTGGTGGATACAATTCTAGCTAATTTGGCTTATGGTCCTTTGTGACTTCCAAGAATTATGAACTTGCCAATGGTTCGCTGGGCTTTAAGATGGTCTCTAGATCAACACAGTTGCTATTGCTCTCCTAAGGAAGAGATTTGTGTGTGGTTTATTAAGGTAGCTTCCCTGGTAGCTCAAAGGGTAAAGTGTCTACCTGCAATACGGGAGACTCTGGTTGGATCCCTGGGGTGGGAAGATCTCCTGGAGAAGGAAATGGCAACCCACTCCAGTATTCTTGCCTGGAGAATCCCATGGACAGAGAAGCCTGGTTAGGCTACAGTCCATGGGGTCACAAAGAGTCGGACACAACTGAGCAACTTCACTTTCACTATTAAGGTAGAATTGGTTTTATTTGTTATAACAGTCTGTCGTTTCAAACCAGCCTCTAATGGTTGTATTTTTCATTGTTTATCACTAGAAGACTTTAAAAATCAGGAATAATAAAATAAAGTATAAAAATCCTGGGAAGCCTTTTAAGTTGTTTGATGGAAAAACAAGTGCTCATTCTGGAAGCCTCCTTCCCATATCATTTTGACAGAATGTACCCAATGTAATGGATACAGACTCTATTATTTATAGACCTTAGAGTCTAACCAAAGTGAAAGGTCACTTTGTAAATTGAGTTGTAACCTATTTATTTATTTATTTTTATTATTTTATTTTGTAAAAGTTGAAATATAGTTGATTTACAGTGTTTCAGGTATACAGCAAAGTGATTCTTTTCCATTATAGGTTATTGCAAGGTATTGAATATAGTTCCGTGTTCTATACAAAAGTTCCTGTCGTTACTCTATTTTGTATATAGTAGTGCATATCTATTAATCCCAACCTCTTAATTTATTCCCTTCACCTCCTTTCCCCTTTGGTAACCATGTTTGTTTCCTGTGTCTGTAAATCTGTTTCTGTTTTGTACATAAGTTCATTTGTATCATATTTTAGATTCCATATATAAGCGGTATCACATCTTCTTTATTCATTCTTTTCTTGGTGGACACTTAGGTTGCTTCCATGTTTTGGCTTTTATAAATAGTGCTGCTCTGAACATTGAGATGCATGTATCTTTTTGTATTGAAGTGTTTGTCTTTTCTGGATGTGTGCCCGGAGGGAATGCTGGATCATATGGTAACTCTATATTTAGTTTTTTAAGGAACCTCCAAGCCATGACCAGTTTTTAAATGATTATAATTGTGAGTGACTGAGTTACACAGGAAAACTGATTTCATGATTTTATGCTCTTATAGATTAAAATTTTCAAGCCTGGAGTTAGTATAGGTATATGCAAGACTTTTAAAAGCCCTTCAAATGAAAGACAAGAAATTCTGCTACTTGGCAAAAAAATCTGTTATATCTGTAGTTGGCTTAGTCCGTTCATTAGTTTTCCTGTTTGTGGCATCACCTGATGGTTAGTGGGCAAGTAACTCACTGATTTTTTTTCCTTTTTACACCTTTGTATTTGGAATCAGCCTCCCCAGGACGGAAAGGCGAAGGGAGACATGGCAGAAAATGAAACAAGGGATACTGTGCAGAGGAAATAACAGGGGTGGAAAGGGAGAGGTTGACAGAGAAAAAAGATACAGTCAAGCCCAGTAAGGACAGTGTGTAATCTCCACATTGATTCATTAGAGACACATTGACAGTGTAAACAAAATTGTGTGGGAAGGTTTTAATCTATAAAATACATGAGCAAACTATTTTCAGGCTCTTCAAAAGTATTACTTACAAAACATATATGTCTTTCTTATCAGACCCTAGAAATCTATTATTTTGTGTTTTTTTAAAGAAGTTGAATTTCTTTTTAAAAATATTATAATATAGAGATTTCACTAACTTGACTGTCTTTTCATTTAGATAGGCCTGTTAATAAGATTTTTACTGTGTATATCTAGTATCACTTACCACTTTAGATTTTTAAGCTCACTATAAACTGATATCAGTGGGAATCTCCTGTGTATATTGATTGCTTTTTGGTTTAAAAGGAGTGTATTTCTAAATAGTCATTAGTTCCTTCAAAGAACATGATTCCACTCTGAGGTAGCAGTCTTTGATGCCCTGCTGGAATGACTGGCCATTTTTTCCCAGTTAATAATGCTGGCTTCCATTGAATTTTGCGATCATCACTAATTCGATTGTAGCAGCATGACATTAAGGACTGTTTAGTGACAAAGTAATAAGAAGCTGAATATTTAATAGAATAAAAAAAGACCTATTCTTTGGTGTGAGAAATTTATTATCATTGACCATTCTTGGGGAATTTTTTGCTGTCATATCAACTATTCATAACAGAATCTTGCCTTGTTCTACTTTTTTGGAAACAAGATGTTTTGATGGTTGAATAAATTATTTAAATCACTTGTGGAGAACATGTAATCATTGTTGGTTCAGACTTCAGATGGTTTTATAAGTGCTTTTAATGATGATGAAAAATTATTTATTAATAACAAGCAAAATTGGCTAGTCAAGTCTGTCAAGTCTTGGACTAGATTCTATTTCTCTGAGAAAATCTTTTCTACTTAAGTAAACTCAGTCATTCTATACTTTTTCATCTTGCTCCCTATAAAATAACTTGATCCTACTTATATTCCCGGCAATTAGTAAGTACAGTAGCTGCACCTTCTAAGTACTTGATAAATATTTGCCCAATAAATCATACATGAAAATATGTAATATACAAAAATTTTACATTTATACCAACTTAGATTTGGATTTGCATGATCGACATTTTGTGTTTAAACATGCAGCAAATGTGTATAGTAATTCAACTTCATTTAGTACAAGAAAGTATTACTTCTTATGTCTGTAGGATTACTTTTATTTTCAGGTTTTATAATAGTTAAATGTTTTACTAACTTATTTAATAATATTTTACTACTATTAATGATGAAATGCCATGATTATTAAAGTTTAATGAAACATGTTTTGTTTTAGCACACAATTTACTCTTTCCATTTTATCCATTGGACTGTTTACAAAACCAGTTCAGCTTTAGTATTTGAAACATGGTGAGAATATTCCTCTGTTGTGGATAACTGCTTCAGTAGAGAATATTATACAAGAGGGGAGAGAAACATAGTTCAAATATTCTGACTCAATATGCTTTTCATCTTATGAATATTATAAAACAGAATGTCTCTGCAATTTATTATTAATTCTCTCTTTAAATTTAATATATTTAGGGTTCATTGTTATGTTTCTTAAAATATTGTGTAAATTTTGTTATAAATGTTGAGCCATCTTTGTGAAACTGATTCTGCTTAAAACTGCCAAATCTGTTTGAATCTCAAAGGTGGAAACAGTGGTGGGCGCTTGGTCGCAGTGGTGTTAAGTTCCTCTCTGATACATGCCCTCAGCTCCATCTGGACAGAACAGTGCATTTCCATGTAATTTCCTAGTTACTTCTGCAATTAGATTACACATATGATTTGCATCTTGCTCTCAACTCCATATTCTTTCAGAGTCACAAACCAAGTCATCCTCCCACTGTGTAATCTATAAGGCCCTCTGAGCCAAGCAAAATCATGTGGGCACTGAATTTCAAAGCCATAACATAGATGTGTTGATTTATAGTGACAGCATTGATTAGGAAATAAGAAATCTCAATCTCATTAAAGATACTAGCCAATAGCAAGTTTAGTACAGAAAATATTTATGTATCTGATAAAAATCATTCATTCATTCATGTTGTTTTTCCTGAAAATTCTCTAATGGATATTTAATATTTTATGCTAAATTTAGGTGATATAAGAGTTATAGTTGATGGTCACTATCACATGAAAGCCTGAAATTTCATGTCTTCGCACAGAAGAAGCTTAGTTTTTGTTCACATAAAGTCTAGTGCAATGATGGTGGATTAGAGATTGAGGTTCTTAAATCTTCTGTATGCTATTGTCAGGGACTTGGCTCTAAATGCATTTGTTTAGAGACTTGGGTTGATAGAAACTCTGCTTCTTCTAACATTGGGCTTCTGAGGTCTCCCTCAGGGTTGACCAACTAAGGAAAATGTGGAGAATTGTGCAGGATATTTTCATCTGAAAGGGGTGTGCATTTCTTCTATTTGGGTTCCATAATCTGTCTTACTGTTCATGGGGTTCTCAAGGCAAGAATACTGGAGTGGTTTGCCATTCCCTCCTCCAGTAGGAGAATGGGCGACAGAGGATGAGACGATTGGGTAGCATCATTGACTTAATGGACAAGAGTGTGAACACACTCTGGGAGATAGTGAGGAACGGGGAAGCCTGGCATGCTGCAGGGTATGGGGTCACAGAGTCAGACACGATTTAGTGACTGAACACAGCAATGTCTTGAACTGTCTTATAGTCTAACCAGATCTAAAGGGAATCAGAAGACAGGGTCTTCAGTGGGTGGCCATTTTCCAAAAAATACTTTTCTCTGAAAGGACAACATAAAGTTTTAGTGAATAGCTAGCTTCCTCTGCTTTGGTTAGAAGGTGATTATGATTGCTATGTTCAAGCAACAACTGAGAATTGTCTTTAGAGTAATGGTATTAAAAATAAGGCTACTTTAAAAGAAAACAACTAAGCATCATCAATCTATAATTGAATTAATTTAGGACTATTGTTTTAGACCTATAGTCATCAAGTAGAATCCCATTTAAATGATTAAAATCATTCTTGTGTCATCAAGTAGAATCCCATTTAAATGATTAAATCTAATCATTCTGAGGATATTCTTAAATTTCAGAAGTTGAAAATAGTTATTTCCTTTTTATCCCCTCTGGTGATTGTTTTTAAGTAACATAATAAAAGCCCTCTTTCTGTAACTGCTTAAATAAAATTGCTAAGCAAGATGATATTTTTATTTAGAAGATATATTCAACACGTCATTTTGTATTGTGATGATTATGACATATAATCATTCTGTGCTGCTAAAATAAATTTCTGTGATTAAGAATAACTGTGTCCTTAGAGTACTTTTCAAGTATTTCTGAGTCCTTATACCACTTCAGACAATCAGTGAGCCTTTGAGAAACAGAGAAAAGGTGTTATTAGCCCCCTGTTTGGGTAAGAAATATAGATCACAGTGTTTAAATAACTAGCTTAAAATCTTTGGATTGTATTAGATGCCTTAGAAGTATAGTCTTGTAATGCTGTTTTCTTTACTTATGTGACTGTATCTATCTGCACACTGGAAGAGACCATTAATCTGAATTTTCAGTTTGTACAGTCTATAAAAATGACCACTGATGCAGGTGATGTGAGAATCACAAGGTGACTGAAATAACACATCAGCATTGTTGGGCTCACTCATTTTTGCTGGTGTAGGCATATCTCGTGTATCAACTTTTAAATATTTATGGAGTAGAATTCCAGGAGTGGACAGATCTTAATGCTTTTTCTTTTAATACAGAAGGGTCATTGAAGCTGTAATTCCAGTGCATTTTTCGTTAGTATAGTTGACTTTTAACCTCTTTGTTCATTGATACATTAATGAGCTTTTATTGCCTAAAATTGTTGTTACACATATAACAGGCAAAGTCACTTTTCTCAAGAAGATCAGTCTCATGAGGGTCAGAGAGTAAGCAAAGACATCTCAATCTGGAAAGCTGATGAAAGAAGAATATTCAGGGAGCCTTATAAGCCCCCAGAGTAGAGTGGCATGGAATGGGTGGTGTAGAAGGTGATGTTTGAATTGGTTCTGGAAGGATGAGTAGAAGTTCAAACCAGACGTGGTGTTTTTTAAAATGTAAAATACAAAGTTCAGTTGCATTATAATTATTTGACTTAAAATTCTGAAATAATGTCAAAATATAATATTCACATCTGGGCTTCATAAAAGGAATTTAAAGGACGGCTCAGTAGAGAGCCATCAGCTCCTTTCAATTCGGTTCAGCCAGTCATTCGTGTCTGATTCCTTGTGACCCCATGGACGGCAGCATGCCAGGCCTCCCTGTCCATCACCAACTCCCAGAGTTTACTCAAGCTCATGTCCATCCAGTAGGTGATACCATCCAACCATCTCATCCTCTGTAGTCCCATAAACATTGGGAAATAAAACCAATTAAAAATATAGGATACTATAGTAGGTATGTATTATGGTTGAGTGTGTGTTTTAGTCACTCAGTTGTGTCCGACTCTTTGTGACCCCATGGACTACAGCCAGCGAGGTTCCTTTGTCTATGGAATTTCCCAGGAGACTGGAGTGGGTTGTCATTCCCTTCTCCAGGGAGGGCAACCCATTCCATAAATATAAATCTATCATGGTTAGATTTATAATTAACTTGAGTTTATTCTGTGCTTCCTCATGTATAGTGACCTATGTGTATTTCTTTGTAGTGTATCCGTCTCTTTACTCTGTCTCTGTTTTACCTCTGGCTAAGCCTGCATTGATCACTTCCCATGCCTGCTGTGATGTACTGGTTATGTGTAGCCGTTTCCATGTGGGCTACTTAACGCCCAGCTTTATTGTGTTAGTCCTTGTCCTTCACAGGGTTCTGTAACACTTTTGTTTCTGCAGGCTTTTTATTTTTATTTTTTTTATTAATTCCAGTGACAATATTTATTGCCTGCCTAGAAGTCACCAATGGATGCAAACTGTGACTTTGCATATTAAAATTCTTTGGGAGATCAGAGAAAGTTCATTATAGAGAATAGACCTAAAACACGAGTTTGTAACACTGGTGAACTTTCTGAAGGCCCTGTTAACAGAGAGGCTGGCTGTGAGGAAAGTAAGGAAGCCCTGCCAGCCCAGACCTAGATGCATCCTAAGAGGTTCAGAGGAAGAAAGGACTTACAGTCACTAGACCTATTTTTCCTTAAAAAAAAAAAAAGTTTCTCATCATCTGGAACAGTTTTCTTGAAGCGCTGCATAAATGTAGACAGGAGAGGGAACGATGGACAGAATAGAGAACCTAGCAAAACTGCTTTTAGCTTTATGTCCTTGTAAAATCTGTCAATTTGCTAATCGGTTTTTCCTTATATATGTCCCCAAATCTGTTCCAGTGTTATATATTTATTGATCATTTATCAGAAGATTATAGTAGAACTAATTTAATATATTATATTTAATATAAACACAAGAACTGCCTGGGAACTCATTTAAGAACCACTGTACCCTGTAAGATATACCTTGAAGGCATCTTGCCTACCTTTGACATGAGTTTCAAAAGTCAATAAAAGATAGTATGTCTGCAAGACTCTCCCTTCTTTTTTAAAAAAACATTTTGTTTTTATTGAAAAAAATACAATAAAATTAAAGAAACATTTGAAAAGAGGTTAATTGCTATATTATCTTAAAATCATATTTATATTCCATTATTCATTGATATTTTTCTAGAGTTGCAATTCAGTTTAACTCAAGCATTAATCATTCATTTAGTCAACAAATGCTGACTAAGTGCCCACCCTGTGGCAGGCCCTGTTCTAAGCACAGAGCACACTGTCGTGGATAAAGCAATGTCCCTCCCCTATGGTGATTCTGTTCCAGTGGAGGAGGGGTAGGGTAGACAATGGAGATATAAATCAAAAGACAGACAGACAATGTTAGACAGCAACAAACTCTATGACCAAAGCTAAAACCCAGTAAGGGGCTAGAGAGTGATAGGTGGCTGTTTAAACTAGGGTAGTTAAGGAAAGGAAGTGTTGGTGATATTTGATTGGAGACCTGAGAGGGAGTTGCCATTCCTGGCAGAGAAACAGTAGTTCCTGAAAAAGGAACTTTCTTGGCACCCCTGATGAGGAGCAGAAGGGTCATTAAGTCTGAAGCATATGGAGCAAGAAGGAGAATGGTTAGAGATAAGGTCAGAGGTCACCAGGGACCACATTTAATTACTGCTCTAGGTGGCATGTGTATGCTGGGAGAAAGAAATACAGAAGTGACTAAGACAGCTCTTAGCTTCTCAGAGCTTTTATTCAAATAGCACATAGATGTGTAAGCAAATAAATCACATGCAACGTGTTAGGTGCCATTATGAAAAATATAGTGGATAATATAGCTAACTGCACTGGGGGACAATGATGCTGAAATGGAATTTGAAAGATGAGTACGAGCTCTCCAGGACAGGAGGAGAGGAGCATATGCTATTTTTAGATTTAAGAAAAATGTTTAATGAAATTAAAAAAACAGCCAAACAAAACCCCCAAAGATGTGTATTGGAAAGTAATGGGAGATAAGGCTGGAGAATAGATTAGAATCAAATTGTAAAAGTTCCAAGTTAAGAAAAAGAAAACTGAACATTAAAGTATCCCAGACAGTTTTTCCTTTTTAATTTGAGTTACTTTATGCTATGGAAATTTAAAATTTTATCGATTATATTAAACTCATTGTTTTTCTCTGTTTTTTTTTTTTTTTTTTTGAGGGGCACTCCTTAAAAGTAGGGCAAATTCTTAACAAGAATTAATAATATCAAAGATGGATGAATTTTTCTATTTCCTCAGGGCAGGCAAACAAGGAGAATTTCTATGCTTGCTGTGAGTTTTGGGGGGAAAATCAAGATCTCAAAGTTGTATCTACTTTACTTAATAATTACTTTAAAAAATTATGTATTTTCTGGTTTCCTCACAGAAATTGACTTTCTGTTAGTTCTAAGGACATAAATATAGTAATCTATTTTTTAACAACTCTTTCTTGCTCAAGTAATATTTTCAGGAGATTCCATATGTTTTGAATGACTGTAAGCATTCATTTGTTTGATTGTCTTACATCCTGGCTGGAAACTTTTAGAAATGAATAGTAAATAAATTCTAGACTCTGAACATAAATTTCCCAGTGCAATATTTTCATTGGTGTATTTTATTGTTTGTTTAGCTTTGATTTTGTAATCATAAACCTAATTCTGTGATCCAGCTAGACGTACATGGAGATAGGAAAACAATGACCTTGAAGAACTGCAGGGAGAGCACGATTATGCGATGTTGCCTGCCAATGAGGGTGGAAAGATGTTCTCCCGAGCTACAGGAGGACTGACCTGGTGGCTAAGATAATACACAAGTCAAATTTATTAGAATCACTCACAGTGGACATTAGTGAGCTTCTTGGTGGTCCTGCCATTCCTTGACCAAAAGTCCTCCACCACTTCTACTATATGCCTTCTTTTGCTTTACTTACATGTGCCATCCAACCACTCTGTCTTGACAGTACAAGTGAAAAATGGAACTTTTTATATTGGCCCAGTATTTGCCATGGACAAGATGCCAGGCTATGCTTCAGGAAGAAGTTTGCATCATCAGATTTCTCCCCCTACATGAGAATGCCACTAGTACCATTACCACGTGAGAAGGCACCACCTTGACATACAAACCCCAGAGTAATTCTGTGAAAGCAGCAACCTTTACAACCAAACTTTCTCTCTCTAGTGATCAAGATGCAAGTATTCTGCTGTCTTTGGAACTTTGTTTGCAACTAGCTTGAAAGAGATGTGGCTGAAGGTCTCACCCTTAACTGTGATGTCAAAGAACAGGGTGGGTTGACCTTGGCTGGGTGTTGACATTGGTGGCATCTGCAAAACCTCATTGGTACTGTTTTTGAAGATTAAAGTGCTCCTGGAATTCCTCTAACAGTGCTGTATGCTGTCTATAAGAAATCAGAATTCACTTATGAATGTTGTCCACTGGGTAGGTTTAAGGCTGATAAATTGCTGTGTCAGGCTCTCCCCTGATGCTCTTCATTAGAATTGAAAGTACTATGTGAGGTAATGTCTTGGGAACCACAGGCCCTGTAGAACCTGAGCTCAGGGACTCAGGTTCTTCAAAGGTGTAGGCAGCCCCCATAGAGGTACAGTTGGATCACTGGGAGTTTTTCATGGGCGCCTCTCTGACTATGTGAGGGGCCTTTCTTTCGTGGTTGCCAACAGTCACAGTTCATCTAGGAATGATCAAATAACACTGGTATTCTAGAATATGTATGTCCTTGTGAACAAAGCATTAGCATCTTCCTTAATTTTCAAACATCATTTTAAAGTGGAGATTTTCAGAGCACATCATCATCAATTGGCCTCACATGCCTAAAAGCATGATTGGGCTCTTTCTTTAATAAGCTTTGTGTAATAAAGCTCAAAACCCCCAGAACATTAATCTTTTACAAAATGTCATTTAGAAAAGAAGACCATTTTATGTCTCCAAAAGACAATGAAACGGAAGACAAATGACCTAAGTTGCGAAGGCAACCAAACTGTGTTTGGTTTTTTGCATTAGTTCATGTGTCATGATTTGCTACACAGACATCGTTGGCACCGTATTTTACAGATGAGTAAACTGAGGCTCAGAGAAGCTGGATGACTAGATCATGAATTGGAATCCAGCTTTTCTGGCTCTAATGTCCATAGTCTTGCCCACCATGAGCCCCGGTTATGCTTAAACACATCATTAGTTTGCTCTGAGCCTTAGTTCTGCTCTAGTTAATTATTACAGCATAATAAACCACTGGGACACTTAATGGTTTAAAACAACAACAGTTTAAATTCTCTCATACTCTAGTAGGCTCAACCAACTTTTTTTCATGGTGGTCTCAAGGCAACAGAAAAGAAGGTAGAAATGAAAGTTGCAAGGTGTCTTGAGACCTGGGCTCTGAAAGTCCCATGGTGCCACTTTACCACATTGCACTAGTCAAAGCGATTCGCAGGGGAAGCCCAGACTCAGTGGGATGGAAAAAGATTTTGTCTCCTGATGGGAAGCACCGCAAACATATTATGATTGTATTTAATTGGTTGCTATTCTTTTCTGTTTTTAATTTTTAATATGTGATATTGTGTTGCATTATTACCAAAACACTGAAGAATGTTAGAAAACGATGCTTTAGAGTCTTGAATATATCTCCTAATTGTCCTACTTTACCATTTCAAAGGAGATTTCAGCATCAAGATATCTTGAAGGCTTATAAATAGAGCCCTCTGTAATTTAAGATGTTATGATTTATAAAAGATGGTAGATTTGTAGTTAAAAGGAATTTTCAATAGATTAAAACGAGATTAAAAAGAAATGTGAAACAATCTCTAGTTCATAGGGCATAGGCATTTTCTTCTAGACTTACAGAAGCATTAATAGTTTTCTGAAATACAGTGAAATGTGATTTTTTTTAATTGTATTTTTGTTTGTGTAGAATCAAGAAATAAGTAAAAGCTATGTGAAGTCCAAGTCTTGCCATCCTTTGGCTGGTTAATACTATTAGATCCAGTTTTTATATCAAGAAGGCTATAGAATCATATTATGAGCATGGAATGGTCCTGGCTAAAGGAGGAGAAGAGGGCAACAGAGGATGAGATGTTTGAATGGCATCATCGACTCAAACGGACATGAGTTTGAGCAAACTTAGGGAGAGACTGAAGAATAGGAAGCCTGGTGTGCTGCCCTCTAGCAACAATGCAGAAATGCCTGCTAACTGCAAAGGTTTTCTCCCAATATAAGATTTCTCAATGACATCCTTTCTTTCTAATTATTCTAACCTTGAATATGACTTTCATAAAAACATCAAATAATTGATAAGCTTCCATTTTATGTAATAAATCATGACTCTTTACTCCTTCTTCCAAAATCTAATTTCTTTTGGCATCTTAAAATGTTACTGCAGTGTGCCAAAATGAATTCTAAAATGGAAAACCTAACAAAAAGAGAAATCCTCCTGAGATTGCTTTTCTAAGAGGATTTTGGGGGCTTTATTTAGGAATCAGTTCTTGAAAATTAGCCCTAAATAATCTGTTTTTAAATGGCTCTGGTAACTGATATTATAAGGATTTACGGTTTCCTTCTGTGACTTTTGATTGTTTTTTTTTTTTATTTGTTTTTATGTGTTTGCCTGCTCAAATTGCTTCTTCCACCATAAAATCTGGGAATTAGAAAATGCATGGCCTAAGCTATAGGTATGTTCTCTTTTGCTTATGTAATGTTTAAACATTGACTTAGTTGTCAATATTTAGATAGAGTATCTTACATAAGAGTCTGAAATCAAGCTTATTTATAAAAATCAGAATATCTGATAGTATTGAGCCAGCATTCTCACTTGAACATAATGGTTTGAGGCTGAATAGAAACTGCCCTCTTTGGGTAGGGCGAATGCAGTCTTGGTCATCATCATCTCTGCTTCTTATGCTTACATAACCTGTTTGCCTGTAGATGCATTTTGAGTTTGAGATAGCAGAAGGCTTATGGCTGACAGGATCCAAACACCCCTGTGATGTTTGAGAATCAAAGACTTTGGAGGTTACAGTGGGGTTTGGTTTCAGTGGTAGTTGCGTGACTGAGTGTAGAGACCATCAGGTGTATGGGCACAAAAAAAAAATGCAAAAAAAGAAGCTCTGTCTATCCACCTCCTGATCAAGCTCTGAACTGCAGTGGTACAGATTCTGTCTGTCTCTGAACCATATCATAAACCTGATTTTGGCAGTAATACTTCAGCACCAGCTTGCACCTGCTGTTTTTAAAATACTTATCAGTCATCTTTAGCATCATATTGAAACCAAACCAACATAGCCTGAAATTGTGACTTCTCTCACTCTCCTAAAGCTACAAAAAATTAAAAAATATAATGTCAAGTTACCTTGAATTCTGAATTCAAGAATCTTGACAAACTAGGGAGAAGGCAATGAGAATTGTCTTCTTGCCTGGAGAATCCCATGGATGGAGGAGCCTGGTAGGCTGCAGTCCATGGGGTCGCTAAGAGTTGGACACGACTGAGTGACTTCACTTTCACTTTTCACTTTAATGCATTGGAGAAGGCAATGGCAACCCACTCCAGTGTTCTTGCCTGGAGAATCCCAGGGATGGGGAAGCCTGGTGGGCTGCCATCTATGGGGTCACACAGAGTCGGACACGACTGAAGCAACATAGCAGCAGCAGCAGCAGGCAAACTAAGTAGTGGTCAAATCCTTTGATCATATTTTGGATTGATACCCAAGCCTTTTTTTTATGTATAGTTCTTCAGTATATTCTTGCCACCTCTTCTAAATATCTTCTACTTCTGTTAGGTCCATACCATTTCTGTCCTTTATTGTGCCTATCTTTGCATGAAATGTTCCCTTGGTATCTCTAAATTTCTTGAACAGATCTCCAGCCTTTCCCATTCTATTGTTTTCCTCTGTTTCTTTGCATTGATCACTGAGGAAGGCTTTCTTGTCTCTCCTTGCTATTCTTTGGAACTCTGCATTCAAACGGGTATATCTTTCCTTTCCTCCTTTGCTTTTCACTTCTCTTCTTTTCACAGCTATTTGTAAGGACAACCATTTTGCCTTTTTGCATTTCTTTTCTTGGGGATGGTATTAATCCCTGCCTCCTGTACAGTGTCACACACCTCTGTCCCTAGTTCTTCAGGCCCTCTGTCTATCATATCTAATCCCTTGAATCTATTTGTCACTTCCACTGTATAATCATAAGGGATTTGATTTAGGTCATACCTGAATGGTTTAGTGGTTTTCCCTACTTTCTTCAATTTAAGTCTGAATTTGGCAATAAGGAGTTCATAATCTGGGCCACAGTCAGCTCCTGGTCTTATTTTTGCTTACTAGAGCTGTATAGAGCTAAGTGGGCCTTAGGAAGCATCACTGCAAACAAAGCTAGTGGAGGTGATGGAATTCCAGTTGAGCAATTCAGATCCTAAAATATGATGCTGTGAAAGTGCTGCACTCAATATACCAGCAAACTTGGAAAACTCAGCAGTGGCCACAGGACTAGAAAAGGTCAGTTTTCATTCCAATCCCAAAGAAAGGCAATGCCAAAGAATTCTCAAACTACTGCACAATTACACTCATCTCACACGCTAGTAAAGTAATACTCAAAATTCTCCAAGCCATGCTTCAGCAATATGTGAACTGTGAACTTCCAGATGTTCAAGCTGGATTTAGAAAAGGCAGAAGAACCAGAGATCAAATTACCAACATCCATTGAATCATCGAAAAAACAAGAGAGTTCCAGAAGAACACCTACTTTTACTTTATTGACTATGCAAAAGCCTTTGACTATGTGGATCACAACAAAATGTGGAAAATTCTTAAAGAGGTGGGAATACCTGACCACCTGACTTGCCTCTTGAGAAATCTGTATGTAGGTCAGGAAGCAACAGTTAGAACCAGACATGAAACAACAGACTGATCCAAATTGGGAAAGGAGTATGTCAAGGCTGTATATTGTCACCCTGCTTATTTAACTTATATGCAGAGTACATCATGAGAAATGCTGGGCTGGATGAAGCACAAGCTGGAATCAAGATTGTCCGGAGAAATATCAATGACCTCAGATATGCAGATGATACCACCCTATGGCAGAAAGTGAAGAAGAACTAAAGAGACTCTTAACATAAGTGAAAAAGTTGGCTTAATATTCAACATTCAGAAAACTAAGATCATGGCATCTGGTCCCATCACTTCTTGGCAAATAGATGGGAAAACAGTGACAGACTTTATTTTTTGGGCTCAAAAATCACCACAGATCATGATTGTAGCCCTGAAATTAAAAGATGCTTGCTCCTTGGAAGAAAAGTTATGACCAACCTAGGCACCATATTAAAAAGCTTTGCCAACAAAGGGCCATCTAGTCAAAGCTATGGTTTTTCCAGTAATCATGTATGGATGTGAGAGTTGGACTAGCAAGAAAGCTGAGCACCCAAGAATTGATGCATTTGAATTGTGGTGTTGAAGAAGACTCTTGAGTGTCCCTTGGACAGGAAGGAGATCCAACCAGTCCATCCTAAAGGAAATCAGTTCTGAATAGTCATTGGAAGAACTGATGCTGAATGAAACTTTAATACTTTGGCCACCTGATGTGAAGAACTGACTCATTTGAAAAGACCCTGATGCTGGGAAAGATTTAAGATAGGAGGAGAAGGGGATGACAGAAGATGAGATGGTTGGATGGCATCACCGACTCAATGACATGAGTTTGAGTAAACTCCAGGAGTTGGTGATGGACAGGGGGGCCTGGCATGCTGCAGTCCATGGGGTCACAAAGAGTCGGACATGGCTGAGCGACTGAAAACTGATCCAAGCCTTTATCATATGTGGTTCTTGATCTATTTTAAAATGCTATGTGTTCTGCCGTTATTATTAATTTTTTCCAGAATATAGTTATGAATTTCATGTCAATTTTAAGGTTGTTTAAAAAGAAAATATTACCAAATTTCTTTAGTTCTCCTTTCTAATCAAAGAGTGGATCACCATGAATAATTTTGAAAATGATATTAGTTTTTGGCAATAGTAGCTAACATTACTGAGTGCTTATTACATGCTAATATTTTAAATTCCATATTAATTAACTCATTTATTCCTATTAGAGAGCCCTACTTTATAGATAAAAACAAATTGCATAGAGAGGGGATAAACTTTGTCTAAATTCACAGAGCACAGGAATGTGTTTCCTGGCAGTCTGATTTCCGAATCTGCTCTTAATCACTCTTTTCTACCACCTCTCGCCTGGTTTCTCTTACATGCATTCCAGCATCCACTGAATTTCACAAAGGCCTGTTTCCAGATGTTTTAATAATGTGCAGGAGTCTACAATGTGTGTGGCTTCCGGAACATATTGTATGAAACTTAAAGAATTTTCATCCTGGTACTGTGTGTATGAGTGTTGGTCTCTCGGTTGTTTCTGACTCTTTGCGACCCACCTGGCCCACTGTCCATAGGCTTCTCCAGGCAAGAATCCACTGAAGTGAGTTGCCATTCCCTTCTCCAGGGCATGATCCTGACTCAGGGATCAAATCAGGGTCTCCTGCATTGCAGGCAGATTCTTTACCACTTGAACCACCAGGGACTATAATGACAGATGAAAACAAGATTCTTCAATTTAAAGATCTGTAGAATTTTTTTTCTATAATCTATAAATAAAGATTTTATTTATAAAATAAAATCATGTGTTTCTACTCTTAACATTACTTTTCTTCTCTAACATGGCTTGAATAGGGTCAGTGTACATTCTGAAGGTTATTCTTAAAATGTGGTAATGTGCAAAGATGAAATGAAGGTTAGAATGTTTGAAATTACCTAGGGCTTCCCAGGTGGGCCTAGTGGCACAGAATCCTCCTGCCAATGCAGGAGATGCAGGAGACACAGGTTCAGTCCCTGGATTGGGAAGATGCCCTGGAGTAGGAAATCGCAACACACTTCAGTACTCTTTGGAGAAGGCAATGGCAACCCACTCCAGTGTTCTTGCCTGGAGAATCCCAGGGACGGCGGAGCCTGGTGGGCTGCCATCTATGGGGTCGCACAGAGTTGGACACGACTGAGTGACTCAGCAGCAGCAGCCAGTACTCTTGCCTGAAAGATTCCATGGACAGAGGTGCCTGGCAAGCTCCATGGAGCCACAGAGTCAGATACGATTGAGTACTTGAACACAGAGCACAGATTTGAATTTATTTAGAATGGCATCTGGTTATTGGATTAAAATCCATGTGGTCAAACTGTTCACCATACACAATGGCAAAGGTATATACCACACTTATCCCAGTGCAGAACTGCCCTTACCCCTGACTGTGGGGGCTAGGGTTTAACAAGGATGAGGTTAATAAATATAAGGAAGAATTAGTGAGAAGTAACTTGACGCAGAGGCAGAAACAACGGTATAAATCCTTGCTAATCAAAGTGTAAACATAGGCCAGCAGCACGGGCATCCCCTTGTAAAAATTGCATAATCTAAGATGCCAGCCAGACCAGGGAATTAGAACCTTTGTTTACATTATCGGGTGATTCACATACCTGCTAAAGTTTGAAAAGCACTTGGCTAGAGATAGTTGGATTCCACCAGTTATTGGCTGTGTACTCTTTAGTAAGCCACTTACTATGCTCATATTTTAGTTTCCTCCTTCCTTGTCACTTGCCGCATTGATTCTGGACAAGTTATTCTGTATCTCCATTTCGTTGCTTGGAAAATAGAGGTATAATAATACCTACCTCACCCTACTGTGAGTATTAAATGACGTAATTGTTAAAAGGTGTATGAACTATCGTTCACATGTTGTTATGGCATGCAGTGATTTTTTTTCACTGTTTCTCTGATGTACTGTGTTATATTACCTTTATCACATGGCAAGTAAGATGATACACTTATTTCAGAATTCCCTATACTTATACATAGATATGTTTTATGCATGCTTTCAATTTTATGAGGTAATACAAAATTGTTTTCTGAAGTTATACTATTGTAAATATGCTTTTAAAAACTGAAATTAAAAGGAGCAAAATTTTCCAGTTAAAGAGCCCAGTGGAAGAACATTGCGGTAGGAATTAGACAAACTATATTCTAGTCCCATTCTCTTGACCTTGAGCTTGAAGTCTAACATCTTTGCATTTCACGATTATTATATGAGAACATAAAATGCTATAGAATGCTTATAGTACTATTTTATAGATTTTATAGAACTGGCAAAACCACTTATCATCTAAATGATGAGAATTTGTGTTCAGATGACCATTCTTTTGTGGTACTATATTGGATACTTTTAGAAGTTTCAGAAAATCACTCAAATTATTGTTACTGTTTTCCACCACACATTTATGCTCTAATTACTCATATCTACAGAGAAGGAAATGGCAACCCACTCCACTATTCTTGCCTGGAAAATCCCTGGAGTGCTGCAGTCCATGCGGTTGCAAAAAATCGGACACGACTGAGCAACTGAGCATTCATGCAACCCATATCTAATCCCAAATCCATTATTTCCACAAGAAATACTTTGCTATTTGAAAATGCAATAGCTCATTTATTAAAGCTTAGAATAGAAGTTGGCCGTCCTGTCCTCTTTCTGTCACCTTATTGTCTAGGCTCTATGTGAGCATGCTGGTTGGATCATTGCGAACACACTGCACATCTTCACTGGATGAAAGACGGCACCTTTATCCTTACTGTCTGTTTTCCACTGGAAAATTCGCTGCAGTTTGTTGCTTCTCTTTTCTGGTTATAAAGTTTGTAGCAAAATTTCAACTCTATGATAGCCAAAAACAACCGTTTGGAGTTCAGCAATTCTTCTTTGCCTGAAAAACCTCTCCCAAATTCATAATCAACTCAGTCAGTGTTTATGTGGAACCAGAATGTATTATGAAAGTTTTATAAACGAATCGAACTTCTTGGACCTTTCTTCATTTGCTGCTTTCAGTTCTCTTTCTCAATTAGTGATGATAAATTTTCCTGGTGAACATGTGGCCAGCACATTGAATAAATATTTAAACTGAATTGCCTGTTAACGTGAATACAAATTAAATGGGGTCATTGTTTCTGCTTATTTTAATTTATCTGCATGTCATATCCCATTGAGGTACTCTGTGATTTTAAAAAAAGAGCAATTTCTTGAAAACCATGGGAATACTGTTTTGCTTAATCATCAGACTCATAAATAAATAAAGACTTTACTTATCAACAGATCTCTGAGGCAGAGACTTTGTGTCATTAGAAAAGAGACAATCTCAAGGGAACCATGTTTATATAAGGTTTAAAAGTTTGTTCATTCATCTGGAGAAGGAACTTTGGTTATGGATCCAATATTATTACTTCAGCACTGAGAAGGCCAGAAAAACTTTACTGCTATGGAGAGGAGTGTTTAGCTCTTATGTGGGTATGTGTTTCTTCTTTTCTATTGTATGTGTCTCAGTTGTGTCCGACTCTTTATGAGTCCATGAACTGTAGCTTGTGAGGCTCCTCTGCCATGGAATTTTCCAGGCAAGAGTACTGGAGCGTGGTGCCATTTCCTACTCCAGGGGATGGGATCGAACCTGCATCTCTTGTGTTTCCTGCACTGGCAGTTGGGTTCTTTACCACTAGCACGGCCACCTGGGAAGCCCCTCTATTGTAGTAACAGCTTTTAAAAATATAATTGACATAAATATTTAGTGTAGTGTACGATATGACAAGTTTTGACATATGTGCAAACCATAAAGCCATTACCACAATCAGGGTAATCAATATATTTAGTTATATTTGGATTGATTGAGATGTTTAACTGAAATATCCAAAACCAACTCCCATCTCATCTCCAGAAAAACGTTTTACTGTTGTGTTTACTATTATGTTTAGTCACAAATAAATGTGCACATTTATTGTGTACATTACAATGTATATAAATATATGCATTTATTGTGTACATTTATTTGTGTTTAGTCATTGTTTTTATAAGCGTCGTTTGGTACAAATATATTTTTAATTTAGGGCGTGGCTGCAATTTATACTGTAGCATGACTGGCCTCCAGTGGTGTCTCGGTAGAATAGCATTACTGCTAGATTCCAAGCAACAGATGAGTTTAGAGAACAAGGATACATCAGCTAAGACCATGCATCACGTGCTAATCGGCAGGGCTGGTGAAAGGGAACATCAGGTCTTCCATAATGGGAGGTCAGAACTGCCTTCCTCTAATCTTGGGATTCCCCCACCATGGAAAAAGTGTTCTGAGGCTGGGAGACACTTTAATGCAGTTGTTGCTCAGGACTTTTTCACAGAGGAAGTTTTATACTGATTTTCTTTTTCTCAGTGAAGAGACTTATTTCTCTCTGGCTATCCTCTCTCTGCTATGCTAATAGTTCTCCAAGATATACCTTAATTATATTACCTGTGTTTTCTTTTCTGCCTTTTTCTCTGGCAGCTTTTAATTTTGGCTAGGTACTCAAAGAATTCTGTAATGGTGCCTATATAGGTGAAAATGAAGGATCCACATAACAAGAGCCCTGTTAATTTGAATTAATTTGAATTTAAAATATATGATAGTGTGGGTGACTGAGAGGTTTTCATGATGACAAAGAGTATTCAGACCTTAAACTGTGTTTTGGCGTGTCCTTTACTCCTTATGATTTTTCTCTAGTTTTCTATTGTCCCCAGAAATGAGACCTCTTGTCACCATAAATAAAAGGATGCGGACCAGGGAAATAGCCTAGATTAGAAGAGGTGAAGCAAATATGTATTTTTCTTTTATTATAAATGTATTGATTCTTATGTAGAAAGTCAAACTCTTTGGCATATTAACAGGAGAGCCTCACACATCAGCTGAACTGGTTAGGACCAGCTGTGACACCTGCACCAGCACCAAATGTTCTCGGAGATTCTGCTGCTCACCTCCTGCAGCCCACCACTGCTGCGCATTTTTCCCTGCTTTCCAGCCTGGACCAGGATGCATCTGCATCCCGTGCTTCAGTTTCTCATCTAAACACGTTTATACTCTATATCTCACTGTTCCTGCTCATGCTTATTTTCTTCTGTAATTTATGTGGCATTTTGTTTTAGTTAGCTAAAACAATGGCAACGGCTGACGGAAACCACATCTGGATTCCAAACTTTCTTAGGCCTCACCAGCCTTGGGTACGAATGAAGTCAGTTTGGTAGTCACGTGTCTTCTTTAATGACCTGTATCCCCATCTCAGTCTCCTGAGAAGCCTGCTGTCCGTGCCCTCATTCACCACTCTTGCGTTTAAGGAGGAGGGGATCGCTGGCGCGGTCTAACCGGTGTTCGTCATCGAGTCTGGTGAGCCATCCCCTTGGCCGTTGCAAGATTTCTGAACACATCGCTCCTTTCTTCCACTGCCCACTGCTCTATCACCAGGCTCCACTGACGCATCAGTGCCCTTGAGGTACCAAGGATCGGATTGGAAATCATTTCCCACTGTGCCAAGGGGGGAAGGGCAGCCAAAACAGTGTAGCTTGTGCCCCAGTGTCTTACAAATTTCATTCCAGTTCTTACTGTAAGGTTCAGATATGAGAGGACTCAGGAGCTGACAGGGAGTTAAATATCTGTGACAGCTGCCAGCTCTTCCTGTTTCCCTGAAGATGACCTTGTTACTGCATGAATCTTCTGTGAATCACTCCTTTTTCTATTTGAATGAGTTATTTTTTTTTAATTGTTGCAGCATATTTGATTGCGTTAGTTTCAGATGTGTGGCCAAGTGATCCAGATATCTTATCTCTCTAAATGTATCTTATATGTGTCTTATATAGAGAGAGATATCTGATATATATATATATAGATACAGATATAAATATAGATTTTCAGATTCTTTTCCAGCTTCATTTCCATCATAGGTTATTAAAAGATATTAAACATAGCTCCTTGTACATTAGGTACATGTTATTTTGTATATATTATCTGTTAATTCCAACCTCCTAATTTATGCCCTTTTTTCCTCTTTGGTAACCATAAGTTTGCTTTCTATGTCTATAAATATGTTTCTGTTCTGTAAACAAATTCATTTGTGTCATTTTTTAAGATTCCACATGTAAGTGATATCATATGATATTTGTCTTTCCCTGTCTGACTTACTTCACTTAGTATGATAATCTCTAGGTCCATCCATGTTGCTGAAAATGGCAATATTTCATTCTTTTTTATGGCTAATACTCTGTTGTATATATGTACCACATCTTTATCCATACATTTGTTAATGGACATGTAGGTTGCTTTCACATCTTGGCTATTGTAAACAGTACTGCTGTGAACACTGGGGTGCATGTATCTTTTCAAATTAGAGTTTTCACCTTTTCCAGGTATATGCCCAGCAGTGGGATTGCTGGATCATATGGTAATTCTATTTTTAGTTTTTTGAGGAACCACTGTACTGTTTTCCACAGTGACTGCACCAATTTATATTCCCGGCAACAATGTAGGAGAGTTCCCTTTTCTACACACCTCTCCAGCATTTATTATTTGTGGATTTTTTTTTTTTTTGATGATGATGACCATTCTGACTGGTGTAAAGTGATAATATATTATAGTTTTAATTTGCATTTCTCTAATAATGAGTGATGTTGAACATCTTTTCATGTGCCTCTTGACCATCTGTATGTGTTCTTTGGAGAAATATCTATTTAGATCTTCTGCCTATTTTTTGATTGGGTTGTTTGTTCTTTTTACATTGAGCTGTATAAGCGCCTCTCATTTATTTTGGAGACTAATCCCTTGACAGTCACATCATTTGCAAATATTTCCTCCCATTCTGTGGGTTGTCTTTTCATATTGTTTATAGTTTCCTTTGCTATGCAAAAGCTTATATGTTTAATTAGGTCCCATTTGTTTATTTTTGCTTTTATTTCTTTTCTTTGGGAGACTGAGCTAAGACTATATTGCAGTGATTTATGAGAGAGATGTTTTGCTTACGGTTTCTTCTAGGAATTTAATGGTGTCATGTCATATGTTTACGTCTTTAAGCCATTTTGAGTTAATTTTTGCATATGGTGTGAGGAAGTGGTTTAACTTCAATAATTTATATGCAGTTGCCCAACTTTCCCATCACCACTTGCTGAAGAGATTGAATGAGTTGTTTTTTGTTTTTAACCTAAAAGTTCCCTGAAAAGTGAAAGTGTCAATCACTCAGTCATGTTTTAGCCCATCAAGCTCCTCTGTCCATAGGATTCTCCAGGCAAAAATACTGGAGTGGGTAGCCTTTCCCTTCTCCAGAGGGTCTTCCCTACCCAGAGACTGAACCTGGGTCTCCTGCATGGCAGATAAATCTCTTCATTAATTAGGATTAGTTAGTTTACTGATGGATTTATCACTGGAACCATTAAAAATTCATAGTAATAGTGGCCTAAATGAGATAGAAGTTCATTTCTCTTTCACATGAAATAATCTGGGGCTGATGAGGTACTCCACTGGGTCAGGAATCCAGGGTCCTTTTATCTTTTTGCTCTGCCATCCTCACCTGGAATAATGGCTTACACTCTATCATCATATCTAGCAGTGGGGACGGGTATTCATGCCTTGTCATTAAGGACACTTTGAAAAGTTGCAAGCAGTCATTAAAAAAAAACCCTATTGGTTAAAAATCAATTTATCAGGATCAATTAATGTTTGGATCATTCTCAGAGCTATCCGCTTTTGGTACACATTTATTTCAGGAAGCATTGTGTGGTTGAAAAAATGTTCTAATTTTTGCCTGAGGCTGGTCCTTTTTGAAGGGAAATTAATTTTTAGATATAATCAAGAGAAATTTTAGACAGATTCACTAACATCATATGCTACAGATATTTGAGAACTGTTAATCATTTTACCTTTTAGAATGCTAATTTTGAAATTTCGGTTAGCCATTAGCTCAGAGGAAAAACCAAGAAAGCTATAGGCATTTCTCTTTTGCACATACACCTAAGCATATATATATGTATGATTTGAATAATGTGCTACACAGGTCTAACATATCTTAGTGGTCAATAAATTCTATCCATGTTTCAGAGTTTATATTGCTTTTTTATATTTGCCTATATGTGTAATAGGGGCTTCCCTGGTAGCTCAGCTGGTAAAGAATCTGCTGGCCAATGCAGGAGATGCAAAAGACATGGATTCGATCCTTGGGTCAGGAAGAACCCTTGGAGAAGAAAATGGCAACCTGGTCCAGTATTTTTGTCTGGAAAATTCCATGGACAGAGAAGCCTGGTGGGCTACAGATGCTGCACAGAATCCAGCATGGCTGAGCACACATGCATACGTGTAATATGTGTTGAGTTTCTTTTGAAAAGTTAAAAAATCCAGATGAACAAAACAAAACAGCAAGAAGAGTGCTTAGAAGGACATTTATGGCCTTGAAGGAAGCTATAGGAGGAAGAGCAATATAAACCTCAAGCAAGCAGAAGAAAAGAAATAATAAAAACTAGAGCAGAAGTTAGTGAAATTGAAAATAGTAAAGCAATACAGAAAATCAACCAAACCAAAAACTGGTTCTTTGAGAAGGTCAATAAAATTGATAAAATTTTAAGGCTCAGGACTTCCCTAGTGGTCCAGTTGTTAAGCATCCACCTCCCAATGTAGGAGATGTGGTTCGATCTCTGGGTGGGGAACTAAAAATCCCACATACCAATGGCCAACCAAGCCCATCAGCCATGGTTAAAACCTGATGCAGCCAAAAATAAATAAATAACTTTAAAAATTTCTAAAATTTAAAATTTCTAACCAAGGGGAAAAAATGGGAAGGCATAAATTACTAATAACACAAATGAAAGATGGACTATCAATACTGACCCCATATACATTAAAAGAACAATAAAGAAATATTTTTTAATTAAAAAAAGAAATTGATCAATTCACTGAAAAATGTAATTACCAAAACTTATATAAGGAGAAATAGTATGAATAAGTCTGTGTGTGCATGCTTAATTGTGTCTGACTCTCTGCAACCCAACGTACTCCTCTTGGGATTTTCCCAGCAAGAATGCTAGAGTGGGTTGCCATTTCCTCCTCCAGGGGATATTCCTGACCCAGGGATCAAACCTGTGTCTCCTGCATTTACAGGCCGATTCTTTATGACTGTACCACCTGGGCCTATGAATATATATCTATTAAAAAAATATATCAATAATAACTTCAATAAGAAAGCATCAGGCCCAGATGATTTCACTGATGAAGTCAACAGAACATTTAAGGAAGGAATAATATCAATTCTCTACAATCTCTTCCAGGAAATATAAAGAGAGAGCACATCCTAAACCATTCTATGAGGCCATCATTACCCTAATACCAAAATCTGATTAAGGGCATGACAAGAAAGGAAGACTGCAGACCAATATCTGTCTTGAAAATAGATGTAAAAATCTTTAATAAAATATTGGCAAATAAAGTAAAACGATGAAAAATCAATTAAAATAATCCATTACATCAATAGACTAAAGCAAAAATATTATATGATCATATCAATTGATGTAGAAAAAATATTTGACAAAATCAAACATCCTTTCAATATTCTTAGTTACTAATAAATCATTCATGCATTCATCCGTCTATCAAACAAAAAGATACTGAGTCCGTATTATGTGCTAGTCAGTGTTTGTGGCACCAGGAACTTGCCTTCATGGAGCTTACATCTCAATGGGGAAAAAAGACATTAACCAAATAAGAACCTAATTAACTGGATCATTATAAGTTGTGATAAATGCTATAAAACAGAATACAGATTGTTATACGAGAGTTTTATAAGAAAACCTAATTTGGCTTGGTTAAGAAACTTATCAGAGGAACCTACTATAAGCAAGTAATACAATCTGTGATTTGAAAGATAAGTAAGGAGGAGAATGTAGACCACATTCTAGGCAGAGGGAAGTAAATGTCCTCAAGTGGGACAAGGCTTGGTGCACACAGGGACAGGGGCTGAAGTAAGATCAGGTCACTGGAGCAGAGTCAGGAGAGAGGAGCAAAGAATAGCCAGATCATGAAGACTTTGGAACTGTTGCTAAGCTCACTATGAATTCCTTGGAACTGTTTAGGCATTTGCTAAGCAGGATACAATTTATACTTTGACATCTTTTTACTGAGAGGCAGGGAGGAGGGATGGAGGGAAAGTGGGGAGTTAATAAGAAGCTATTGTGATAGCCTTGGTGAGAGGCAGTGATAATGAAGAGATGAAGGGAGCATATAGACGAAGATGCATTTAGGTGAGAAACTTACAACACGGGTACAAGATAGATTAAATGTGGACAATTCCCAGGGTGTTGGCTGGCTACTCTCCATGGTAGATGCTGCTGCTGGGGAATATGTCTAGCATGAGAAGAAGTAAGACCCCAGGACAGTTCTGAACATCTGAGTTCAGATGATGGATAAGGAGGACATCTCAAAGGAGGCTAAAGCATAGCTAAAATGATGGGGGGAAGAACTGAAGTTTCTAGAGCCAGAACTGAAGAAAGAGAGTTTTCCAAACAAGTAAGGATTATTCAAGTATATGAAATCCTGTTTGAAAGTCAAGTAATATGTTGCCCTCTATTAGATTTGGCAACATGGAAGCCACTGGTAACTTAGGAAGGTATTTTGAAAGCACGTAACTAGACTGAACTGAATTTCTAGGACATCCTCATCTTTATCCTTTTCACCTTTGTATTGTCCCCAGGGAATGACTGCATTTTCTGTTCTACTCCAACTTATCTTCCCCTATCTAATTTTTCTCATTTTTTTTGAGCCAAAAGAAACATATAACACACGGAGAGGGGAGGCAGGGAGAATGGAACAGGACAAAAGAAAAAGTTAATGCAACATATGTCCAATATGTAATTATTTTCTACTGTCCTTCATAGAATTACTTTTCTTCTTTGTTATATTAATTTACTTACCTTCATCTACTTAGAAGAATCAATAGTAAAATATTATCTGTTTTATCAAACCCATGTGAATACATCCTTATTTTGTCTATTCCTGATGGATTAAATCACAAATAAAGTTCTGTTTGCAATGTGATTTGCTGGAATCATTCATTGCATAAAATGAAACTGGCCTCAATTTGGAACATAAATACTTTACATGGCTTATGTCATGATGACTTGAAATTTCTCATATTTTTTCACTTATTTCATTTTTTATAACATTCATAGAAGAAAAGACATGGCATTAAAAGCTAAGAAATGCTTACATGGCCAGGAATTGATGGCAATGTTGATGGCATTTGTGGTTCAAAAACATCAAATGTTTTAAATGTAGTATTAAATATAGTTTTAAATATAGTGTTAAACATAGTTTTAAATATAATGTTATCTAAGACTGAAGATTTCTTGTAAGTAGAAACTGTATTTTGAGATAAAAAAGAATATCAGTGACATTTTAAAAGCAATTCTTGAAAGTAATCAAAAGTTACTCCAATATAGGCATCATCATGAATTTACTGTAAATGACTTAAATAATCTAGAATCTTGCTTGGCACTAAGCAAAGTTCAGTTAAAATAGTGCTTAGTACTTTTGAGACATGTAAGATTTCTGGAAATGCGTTCCTGGATATAATTTGTGCCTTGAATGGTTGATTCTCATTTAGGAATATAAGCTTTTATTGCTACTGTTTTAAAAGTCAGCTGTATAAAGTTGATAGAGTATATATGTTAGATATATCCATTAGTCATTTTTAAGGATATTGCATAAATTTTTCACAGAATATTGAATGTCTATTCAATATTTATAAACATGAATGTTTAACTACAAAATAAGAGGAAGATGTTTAAGCCTAGTTATATAGGAAAAGATTAATAATATTTGGACTTTGGGAAGTTAAAAAATATGAGTTGTCATTTTTGTCCCTGTCCTCCTACATGGCTCTCATTCTTGTCCTTGGAAAACAGACAAAATGCTGACTTGAGCAGTGCTTTTTAAAATATCAAGGCTCTAAGAGACCTGAGGTTTGATGAGTATTTGTTAACGTTAGAGGCAGATTGAAGAGTAAACCTGCTTTGTCCACATAATCGTTCCCCAGGTCTGTTTCTTTTTTCAGTATAAAGCTAAGAATGTAACCCCTACTTCATGTGACTGTTCCCCAGGTGAAATGTCATAGTCTTTTCCCCCAAAAGTTATGGATTTATGATTTTGATGAAGACATCATGGGACTTTTTCAGTTGGAAAATAAGGAGAAAAAGAAAAGCAGACTTTTACCTTAAAAAGAAAATGGAAACCTTTAATATCACAAAGAGCTTTATAAATCTGTACAGTTGTTTTGAAGAAGAGTGAAAAGCATATATAGTGGAGGAAAAACTGAAGGACACAGGAGGATCATTAAAAAAATCAAGTGAAGTGTCATGTGATTTCGTATAAATGAAATAAAATATAATGGGTGAAGGTGAAGAACATTATTTTGGTAGTAAGCACGGTACCTTGGGAATCCTCCAGCAGTGTCTCATTAGGAACAGTGAGCAGCAGAAACAGAAAATAGTTAGACTTGGTATACTCAGTAGTTAGGGTGGTGGTAGAAAATGGCCTCAGGAAATAGCTGATAATCCAGACATATTGAGAGGATCTAATGTATGTGACAGCGGTGTCCCAGCAGATAGGTAAGGCATGGAGATGGAGAAGAGGTGTTCCGGGTATTTGGTAGAATGATGGGGAGTTGGTGACAGGCAACTCTGGATCCCAGGTCTCCTGCATGGCAGGTGGATTCTTTACTATCTGAGCCGCCAGGGAAGCCCTGTCAGTAGGTAGCACTTCTGGTCATAGGCATTTTACTAACCCAGGCTGAGATTAAATTTTGACATCAAAGCATAAACCAAGTTATCTAAACTGAGATATAAAAGTGAGGGAAAGGGTGGGATGATATGGGAGAAGGGCATTGAAGCATGTTAATTATCATATGTCTAATCAATCGCCAGCCCAGGATTGATGCTCAGGGCTGGTGCATCGAGATTTCCCGGGGGGAGGGAGGAGGGAGGGGGGTTCCGGAGGGGAAGTATATGTAAACCCATGGTGATATCATGTCATTGTATGGCAAAACTAATAAAAAAAAAAGATAATGTAGCATAACTGAAAGGAAGAGAAAAAAAAAGTGAGTTGGTCCTGCATTTTAGATAATTGAAAATTAATTCCTAAACCCTTTTTGCCTTGGGACAAGATTAAAAGAATTTGAAAGTAGACATCAAGTGGCCTCTGCTGTGAGGATGGGAGCATTGAAGACTGTGGACTGGGCAAAACCTTATCAATTTGTTTTAGGAAGCAGTAATGACAGAAGCTGGGCATACCCCACCCTCAGTGATATAACAGGAAGATGGGATTTTGAAAAGATTGGATCTGTGAAATAAAATTAACCAGAAATTAAGCCAAGTTCTAAAGAGACAACTATTTCAAGGCTCATTCATTTTTAAGGCTTACTATTGAGGCTTCAAAATATACAACAAATAATTTTCCATTGGGTTTAATAAGAATGAAAGTTCATTTGTGAAACAGGTTTTGTAAAAATAGTATTGTTCTAGGACCTGGCTTGCTTCAGAAATTGCACATCCACAGTAAGAGCTGACTACTCTAAAGTGATTCTACCATCATGTTTAGAAATTTACTTACTCTAAGCAAAAAGCCTGATCATATTTTATTAGTCAAATATATGTAAGATTAGATCTGACAGTGCATATTACTTGACAGTTTAAGACTGTATCAACAAATAATTTTTAATTAAGAGAAATCCTGGTTTGGGATTTGACAACCGAGAACCTTCAAATATATTTGTTGTCTGCAAATTCTACATGCTTTGTTTCAATTTCTATTTTTAAGAAAACTGCAAGGTACTTTAATAATAATCTCCATTATATTCTTCTAGTTTAATGTTACATTGGCAGAGAAGATATTTCCTGTCTCCCTTCTGCAATAACAGAAAATTTCCACTAAACAAAAATATGCATATATTGAGCATTAAAGGAGTCCTATAATCCTTATGAAAACATTTAGCTCCTCAACTAACACTTTAGAGCAACTGGATTTAATATCTTTCAGCCAGCAGAGGGCTACCGAACTCTATAAATTTCTATTTACACACATTACTACAAATTTACATAGTTTATTTCTCTGATATAAACTATTAAATCCAGTTGCTCTAAAGTATTATTTGAGGAACTGAATGTTTTGATCCCAGGTGGCACAGTGGTAAAGAATCCACCTGCCAATGCAGAAGATGCAAGAGATGCGGGTTTGACCCCTGGGTTGGAAAGATACCCTGAAGAAAGGAATGGCAACCCACTCCAGCATTCTTGCCTGGAAAATTCCATGGACAGAGGAGCCTGGCTGGCTACAGTCCATGGGATCTCAGAGTCGGACAAGACTGAGCACAAGCACACAGTATTTCAGTTTTCTAGTTTTTGTTTGTTTGTTTAAGCACCAGATCCTTTTCCTAAAATTGAATTTTCCAACACATAGAGGAGATACATATGGAGCCGCTTTAATTGCAGAAGGACCCCCAAACGCCTCTGCAGAAACCCCAGTGAGGTGAGGAAGATAATCGAAACTCCCTGCTCTGATTAATCCAAAAATGTTCTTCCAAATTCAAAGTCAGCTCTTCTTGAGTAGAGTCGTAAATATTTTTCTCTCTGTGAAAATCGTAAATGCTGACACTGCAGGAAAAAATATAAGCAGAATAATGTTCGAGTTACGAAAGTTCCTCACAAAGGTTTTTGTCTTCAATTATAATTCCTACTGTGTGGTCATATGTCTTGTTTTTTGTTTATTTGTTTTGTTTCAGGAAAGATGGCAATTTTATTTCAAATCTTAGGAATGGAATGGAAAAGACTTTTTTTTAACTATTTATTTTAAATTGGAGTATATCTGATTAACAATTTCAGACAAACAGATGAACAGTTTCAGATGAAGAGTAGAGGGACTCGGCCGTACACATACATGTATCCATTCTCCCCCAAAACTCCCCTCCCATCCAGGCTGCCACATAACATTGAACAGAGTTCCCTGTGCTGTACAGTAGGAGGCAAAGGCATTTATTCTGACCGATTATCTCACAGTATTTCATAGGCGTGCCACACTGGTAGACTGTGTTCTTGTAAATCTATTCCTGTGATGGGGCCAGTTGTGCCCTTTACTAAAACTGAATTTTAGGGATTAATTATGAGAGTGAAGAAGCATTCCATCTCCTACCTATTTATTACTTTGCCTTGGTTATGAATCTATTTACAAAAGAAACCATTACAGAACCTTCCATTTGGAACTGTGCCTCCCCAATAGCCAGACGGTAATTGTTCTTTGTTTTGTTTTTTCCAATCAGAGTGAAGCTTTTGTAGGATGTCCCTTTATTCTTATGGAGGCCTGGTCTCAGTCTTTGGCACTTAATTTATTTAAGCAATACAACTATAAAAAGTTGTGCTTTCATAGGGGCTAATGAATACTTTCCAAGGCACGTATGTTATCTCCATCTATTCAAGGTACTATAACAAAAGACAGACTGGGTAGCTTATAAGCAACAGGAATGCACCCTTCCAGTTCTGGAGTCTGGAAGTCCGATATCAGGGTGTCAACACGGTCGGGTGAGATGAGGGCCCGTTTCCAGGTGTCGGGCTTCTCATTGGATTCCCCCAAGGTGGAAAGCAGGTAGGGCGCTCTCTGGGGTATCTTTTATAAGGGCATTGATCTCATTCACAACCTAATTGAAGGCCCACCTGATAATATCATTACATTTGGTATTAGGACTTCAACATGTGAATTTTGGGGTGAGGGGAAAAACATTCAGACCATAGCACATTTTCGTCGACTTTAAGATTTATTCTGTGTTACAAGGACTGTCTTGGCTTTCATTATTCATATAGTCCTGAGAAGTGTGAGTTTATTAATGGTGTTGGTTATCCAAAGCGATCAGCCTTTTCTATCTACACACACTATTTTGAAGAGTTATTCTATCTCATTTCCTATTTCCTGTGTTTCTGTTTTACCAGTTGGATTTTCTTCCCTTTCATGCTTTTATATTCATGTTTTTCTTTTTTTTTCTCAGAAGAGATGTTTTATGTGCATGAGTTCTCTTGGTTCTATTTGATAGACATTATGCCTATTTATATAAAAAGAAGATTGAAATCTTTGTAGACTAGATAATATATCCAAAGTTATAAAGCCAAAGTTGGAATTCAAAACCCAAACTCAAGACCCTTTACCACACAAAAGAAATTCTATTTTGTAGCATTATGGAAACTATTATTTTATCCCTTAGTAAAAAAACAAAAGATGGTTAATGTGGAGAATCAAAATCAATGGTACATACATATTTAAAATATTTTATTTTAACTTGAAATGTATACATTGGAATTTTTTTTACCAATGGTTTGATGTAAGGTCATAACATTTCATTTAAGAATATTTTGTTTACAAACTTGCCACTGTTTGGGGCTTCACCTTTTTTAACAATACATACTTGTAGGTATTGTCTCATCTCTATTTTCCAGTTTGATGTCTTTTCATTGGAGTCAGAACTTAAAGACATTTTCAAAACAATCTGACTGTAGAATTTGTAGATTTTCAAAGCCACTTCCCCCATCTTTTACATTTGTTTCAACAAGTATAATAATTATACCTATAATTCAACAGCAATATTGGTTAGGGATTCATCTTCATCAAGTCCGTACAAAGCATTTGTGTTAATTTTCATAAAACAACTCTTTGGCACCCATATTTCATTAGAAAAAATTTATTAATTTATATTATATAATTGCAATAAAATTACAACTGAGATTAAAAAGATTAGTAGTAAACATACCTGGCTCTTGGTAAGCATACAACTTTACTGGTGGGAGAATATACACATAGTATTCAAGAGCTAATAAGCTACAAGCTTTTAATATAGGTGAACATTAGTCAGTATTCATGGAGAGCACAGAGACATTTTATTAAGTAAAGGTTTGTTAAGAGAAACTTCTACTCCATGTTTTTTAAAAAATGAGGGGAGGAAGAAAACTCATTCCCTTTCTCTGAAGACACTGAAATCTAAATGTGTCACAGACTTGAAACATTAAAAACTCTCTATAGTTCTATTTTACAAAGTTTGGTTGAACATTGCCTAAAGTTTCTACGTAAGCCATCAAGTTTGTTTTTTATATAAAATTTCTAACTTGTGAAAAATGTTTCTATTGTATTTTTTCAGTAACATGTATTTATTAGATTTTGGTGCCATTTTTTTTTTTTTTTGCATATTGTATGATTTAGTTTACACGAAATGTCCAGACTAGGTAAATCCACAGAGACAGAAAGTGGACTAAGGATTGCCGAGGGTTTGAGGGAGAAGTAACAGGGAGTGATAGCATATGCGTGTGGGGTTTCTTAGAGGCGTGATAGAAGTGTTCTGGAATTAGAGAGTGGTGATGGTACATGATAGTAGATGTTTTCTTGGAACTCTGCTGCTTTTTCGATGATCCATCAGATGTTGGCAATTTGATCTCTGGTTCCTCTGCCTTTTCTAAATCCAGCTTGAACATCTGGAAGTTCACAGTTCATGTGCCATTTTTGAATGATCAAACATTTAAGGATGCAATTCTTTATTAGGATTTATTACTTCACTGTTAAAACTTTGTATTAAGAAATAAGTATATTGTTCTAAAGTCCTATAGTACATATTGCTTCTACAATTCATTTGATGCTTATATTGCTCATTTATCTAACATTTATTGTTATTTGTTCTTATGCAAATAGTGTAGTTTGGTGGAAGGGTAGTTTCCTTGAAGAGTTCAGATTATTTAACTACTAATCTACTAATGCTACTTTGGGAAACCAGAACTGATTATTTTTTCTTTTAATTTGTCTCTTTCGTGTCTGTGCCTTGTTCATAGTTCCCTTTTGTTCAAGTCTTTATAGGTCTGTCTCTCTGCTCTGTGGTTTTTGCTGTGTGTTTGGTTGTGTTTGATTGTGGGCAAGTCACTGTATTTGAAAAATTATTTATGTTGATAATTTGAAGCCAAGGATGAAGGTAACTTCTTTAGAGAAGATACGTATTTAGTTCTCCCAGGCTCTGTGGTCACAAATCATTTGGAAATTACTCTAATCCAAGTTCAGGGTTTGAGTTTTGTTGCAACCCCCTCTGCTGAAGGGCTGCTTATTTATAATTCTACTCCTAGCTTGAGAATATGGCTTTTTGTTGTGGGGAGACACTTATTTGATTCTGCACCTTGTATAGACAGTGACTGCTCTTTGATTTCTACCTTCCTTTTTAAAATTACATTTTACTGGAGTATAGTTGCTGTGCAACGTTGTGTTAGTTTCTGCAGAACAGCAAAGTGAATCAGCTGTATGTATAAATACTGGGTTGGCCAAAAAGTTCAACACACTGTTTTGGCTTTCCTTGCCACAGAGCATTGAGTAGAGTTCCCTGATTTCTGCCCTCTTGCTGATGAAGTTTTCAAAATGAAAGTTCAAATCTTCTAGGAAACAAAAGGAATTTCTCTGCTTTTTTATCTCCCAGTGGTTCCATTCTCCTTCAGTTTTGCCTAGGAATTCCTTGTTATCACGTCAGTTATTTGTTGCTGTTAAGAAGAAGTTATTTATATTTCATCCAACATGGCTAGTGTGTTTCAGTAGCTGGAAATACATACTGTTTATGTTGGTGTTTAGTATTTCCATGATTGATTTGATTTCAAAGTGATATTTGATTTCATCATGTCACAGAAAAGACTTGACCATGGCTTACCTCTAAAATGTGGTTTCCAAAGAAAGTTTGATTAAATTCTATACTTTGGCTCCCGTATTCATGGACTGTGACTTTGCATGAGTAAGTATAAAATGAAAAGTGCTGGTCACGCCTAAAGCAAGAAACATTGACTCCCTACCAACAGATTTTATTTATAGGTTAATTAAAGGTTACAATAAAAAGAACATTTTTTGTGAAACAGTTCATGGACACTCAGTGAGTCAGAGAAGAGATGGCTAACTATATGTAGTAGCACCAGAAGCAATAATAATCCAGATCTTTATAAAAATTACTAACTTACTATGAATATACTAGGTATATCACTATATAACACTATATAATATTATATAACACTATACATATATTATTATATATCACTATATAACACCATAACACTTTGTAGTACTTCACTTTTCTAGTACCAGCAATTCTGCCACAAGGGGATTTTTTTTTTTAAGTGTTTGTATTATTGAAACAACATATTTTATGTCTTTTATACCTATTAAAGTATCTACTACACAGAAACTCTACTGGGCATTAAAGTGGTTGTTGAAACTCCGGAAAGTGTTTATGTGCATGTTTTAATGATTAAGTGCATTGGGTTGGAAAATCAGAGATCTGAAATATCTGTCACTGATTAGATGTTTGATCTTCAGCAAATTTGCTTATACTCTAAGATTACACTTTGTCCTTTTTATATGGTTAATTTTGAAACACAATGAGACCTTTTGGTTAATAATTTACTGGCCAGGAATAATGAGTTAGAGGGCTACAATTCATGGTCCATAAAAAGTATAGAATAATAGCCCGGTCATTTAAAACTCCCACTTACTGGCTTTTAAGCTTTACTGATTTATATGCAAATATATTATTTTACAAAAATTTAGGATACACATGGCTTAATTTAGATTCATACAAAGAATAAAAATTAAAAATAATTTTGTCACAATCAAGAAAATAATCTGTTTTTATGTCTAACTAAAACGTGCTCGGTCACACTATCTCAGTGGCACTTCTGGAACGACGTTGTGCAAATATAAGCCATCAAGTAGTGATCAGACTTCTCTCTTCCTTACCAATAAGTTGTTTCCTTTGAGATGCTAAAGCTACTGTCAAATAATAATTCCTGAGTAAAAATAAAATATCTAAAATATAAATTCCTTTATGGATAATAGGCACACAAAAAATATCTTCAGGGTTCTTTAGGACTAACAGGCTTGAGATTGCATTTTTACATTTTAACCACAATTCAGTGTTCTTTACTTTACCAAAATAAAAATGTTAAGAAACACATTCTGAGTTTTTATCCGCTACAAACCCCAAAGGGAAGTTTTATGTTTTTTAAAAACATAACAGTAAATTTTCAGGAGGGATTAGAACTTAACCCCAATATTTCAATCCCTAATAGACTGTGGGTCTTTCTTACTGATAATCATTATATTTTTCAGAATAAAAGTTTAAATAACTAAAAGAAGAGTGTAGTCCCAAGAAGATATCTAAGAAATAGTTGGAAACTTGAAACAAGGCACGTGAACCTTGTGAAGTAGCTTTTAAGTCACAGTTTGAGTATTCATAGCTCCAGAAACTAGATAATACAAAGGGGCTGAGATGTTGCAAGGAAGTCTGAGAACATATAACAGCAGGATTTTCTTCTCCATGAGGGTGGATACTGTTATTTTCACTACGGGATCCCCAGTGCTCCTTGACTGGCTCCTAAATTCATCTAAATTTGCACTTGGGGAATGAGTGACTGGAGATGAGGGTTGGCTGAATTCAGGGAGAGCTATGCTATGCCTCTCTTTTTCTTCTGCATTGTGGCTTTTTCGATGTTCCCTCCTCTGTCTGTGTTTTCCTCTTACCTCTCCCTGGGACAGATGTGGCTGCTGCCAGTGATCCCCTGACTGTCCTCACAGAGCCAAGGCCTGTGGTGACAAAATGTTAACTATTTATCACCTACAATTTGTGTGGCTGGAAGTTTTTCACTCCTTGTGCCCTTACCATTGTCACCAGCTGGAAAGTTTCTGGGAAACCTCAGAAGTGCTGTGAGCTCGTTTCAGAGGCTGGAAGGTGAGGGTCTCGAGACGGCTGCTGCTTCTCCATCCTGAGCTATGTTGCTGTTGTTCAGCCACTCAGTTGTGTCTGACACTTTTGCGACCCCAGGCTCCTCTGTCGATGGAATTCTCTGGCAAGAATACTGGGGTGAGTTGCCATTTTCTTCTTCTCGACCCAGAGATTGAACTCGAATCTTCTGCATGATTCTTTTTACTGCTGAGTCACCAGGGAAGCCCATCCTAAGCTATGGAAACTGTTTGTCTCCATTCCTCAGGCAGAAGTAGAGGAAGATATGATTTGGGTATTGTCATTTTAACCAACTCATCTCCCTACAGAAATTATCATCAACAGAAAGTAGTACCAATTACATTACTAGCAAGCTCTGCTTTATTAATTTGTGTTATCAAATTGACTTTTGGTTAGGCTCGAGTAAAACAAACTGGGGGCTTCCCTGGTGGCTCAGTGGTACAGAATCCACCTGCCAATGCAGAAGACACGGGTTTGATCCCTGGGTCAGGAAGATGCCTTGGAGAAGGAAATTGCAACACTCTCAAGTATTCTTGCCTGGGAAATCCCATGGACAGAGAAGCCTGGTGGACTATAGTTCGTGGGGTTGCAAAAGAGTCAAGACACAACTTAGTGACTAAACAACAACAAAACAAATTGGGCAGTGATGTATCAATGTAGTCACTCATTTGGTCTACTTTACCTTACCCTGACCATTCATTTGTCTGAGAACACGCACACAGTTTTAAATATGGATAAACACCCTTGAACTTGAATAGAATGAACCCTTGGTTCATAGTCCAAGTAGAGCCTTTCCCCCCCTCCCCGATTAGGTGATGTTGTAAGTCTTTGTAGTGCCTCTGCTTCTTTTCCCACTTACCATCACCCACTTTCCCTTGTGGAAGAGTGACAATATACGCTGTTTAATTGTATAGCTGCTTCTCCTGGGTGAGGCTGGGGAGAGAGCAGGGAGATTAAATTGCATATGGCTAGCTCAGTTGTTATTGAACAATGTCCTGACTGATGCCTGATGTCTGCGGAGGATTTTCTTGGGATTCTGGATCAATGGAATGCTAGAGACTGAGAACAGCAAATGGCCATTTTCTGTCCTGTCTTTAAAGTGAAGTATGTCCTCTCTGAAGGGCAGTCTATCTAAGCTGGCTCTCAAGTTTAAATGTAAACGACAGTGCCTTCCTTACTTTGAAGGCAGACACAAGCTTATCCCAATGAAGGCCAAAATGCTTTGTAAAAGGAAGCAGCTTTTATTACAAGTTCAGAATTCAGCCAGTATTCTCTCCCTGCTGGAGGCTTGATGGGAAGACTCCTTTTTGTGGTCTATGCATCATTTAAATGGCCCGGAGCTCCTGGGACTGGACCCTGGTGCCCTGTCTCTGCAGAGGTCAACTGGTGAGTGTATGTTGCTCTCTGTCTTCAGAAAATTGAGACTGTTTTTTTTTTTTTCCATTCAAATAGAAAATCATAGGAAAGTGTGAGCAACACAAATATACAAGAAGGAGTGATTTTATAAAATGATTTTCTCAACAGTTTACTATTAAATAAGTCAGTAGTAGAGAGGCAACATTATCACTGAAAAGGAATGTCCAGTCTGATGCTCAGAAAAGGATTATATGCTTCTATCCATCTTATGTGGGAACAAAACTTTCTGTGATTGGGAAAAAGATGAATGAAAAATCACAGGCTAAAAAAGAACTTGTGATCAGTTTATTTTATTTAAATGTACTCATACTAGTCTGAGGTTTCCTGTAATTTGAGTAGGAGAGCCCACAGTAAGGCTTTCTGAGTGGGTTGCTTCTCTCGAGGTGGGCTGATTTAAGAACACGGAGCCTCAGCCTTCCTGCCATTCCTGGGGAGGGCTATCTGGAGCAAGTAATTGGCCTTCTGGGGTCCTTAACTGTAAAAATCATGGTGGCTTTGCTCTATGAGTTGCATCCAAAGATATTATGAGAAAATGTAATCAAAGTAGTGTAATTATTGTTTTTAAAGATCTTGAAATCATGGTGCTTTGTGAAAGATTAATGTCAAACTAACATTTGATTCATTACCTTTTCTTCATGTGACAGGATGAAGAAAAGAGCTCTCATACTTTTTTGTAGAAAAATGGAGGGAATCTAGAGGATTAAGACTCTGATAACTATGCCTAAAAACATCTTTGTAAAGTTATTAGACTGCAGTTTTTAAAATGTGTAATTCTCCTGGCACCAGCAAATCACATAATTAAACTGATACTGTCCAATTTTACAAGTAGGTCTATTGAGTTCGTTAGAGGCTAATGAAACAAACAAATGTTTTTAACAACAGGAACTCCCCACTTTCCTCTCTAGCTGTGCTGGTGGTTTTTCATTTTCCTTTGGGGAGGTTTATAGAGAGGAGAAGATATTGTGATCTAGTATAAGCAGGTTCTAAAGGGGCGTGGGACAGGCATCGTCCTAGACAAGCCCAGAAAGATTCTCACTAAAGAGAATCTGCTGTAGAAGACTCAGGTACAGTTTGTGGGGATTGATGTTATTAAGTTAAAAGGATATTCACAAATCAAGTAAGATGTGTTGGTTGTAAACATTTAAAAAAATGTTTAGAAGAAAAGAGAATGCCAGATGGCATTAGGATCAATCTGTGTCTTATTACTTTCACTGAACCACTTTCATTTCTAACAACGGCTTTGAGACCATCACAGATAATTATCTCAAAGTCCCTCAGAGGAGAAAATGAATTATCTTATATCAAGTGGCAGCCAATGACTTACCTGGTTAAGGAACTTAAATATCTATGTATGTTTCTTTGTGAATACGTACAAGATTTCCAGAGGAGGGAATTAGTAAGAAGCTGATTTTTTTTTTATTTAGAAGAATTCTCAGCTGCTCAAGTCAAAGAAAGTTATGCTCATCATATATAAAAAACTAGTCATGCTGGCTGAAAGTTAGCCAACCTGTGAATCTTCATGGTGTCAATACAATACTGGCTCATGCCATGGCAATTATTTCTATTCTTTGACTTCTGAGTCCGATTCAGGGTTCACTGTATCAGGGTTCCCCAACCTCCGGGATCTAATGCCTGATAATCTGAGGTGGAGCTGATGTAATAATAACAGAAATAAAGTGTACGATAAATGTAATGTGCTTGAATCATCCCCCAAACATCCCCCCCATCCCAGTCTATCGAAAAATTGTCTACCATGAAACCCATCCCTGATGCCAAAAAGGTTGGGGACCACTGCCCTGAACTACCATGAAGTACATTTTGCTTGCCTATGGGATATTTTATTAATCCTTTCTTTCTACTTAATTTAGGTAAAAATGAAAAATTATAAATTATGTTGTAATAGGTCAAAATATGTAGAGACGACCCACAGTATAGAAAATTAGTATGTTTCCCTTCAGAAGAGTTACTCTCTTCATGTAGTACTAGAAATGAAACATTACATTTTCCTTTATCTAGGTAGATTTTCATAGAATTAGGATACAAAAATATGCCATTTTGTAAAAGAGCACTTTTAATATTTTACCTTTTTCTTAATAATAGTATATAAGTAGGATAGGATTATATTGTTTAAATGTCAACAATTAGAGTAATAGTCAAAATTTTTCTTCTAAAATAAGACAACTGTGTGATTGTATGTAGGGATGGGGGGGTCCATAATCCACTGTGTACAACACAGTGTTATGACTCTAGAGTTCAGAGATGAATAATTAAGGAATGAGTGACATTTTATTGGCCCTAGATAAAAATGTAAAATTCTAAAAAAAAAAAAAAAAAGAATGGTACTGTAAGCAATTGAAACACTATAGAGAACTGCATCTTCTTGAATTAACAGGTTGCATCCTTTCTCTTCTTTCATTGCGTCTCTTTATTGAGTATACATACAGGAATATCCAGAAATATTAATCCTGTATGACCTCATCACATTAGTTAATGTTAATTTTGTATTTAAGGAAAGCCCTTGGTAATGAATGATGGGTACCTGTGTACGCCTCTCAGAATGATGGAGAGTGACTTCGGGTGTTGCCTGCTTCTCTCTCTCCCTTTCTTTGCCTCTGCTCTCCTCTCCCTCTTTGGAGGGCCCCCCTTTCTCCCAGGATAACCTGGCTGAGTCCAGATTATGCTGTGTACTCGCTGACAGCTCCTTTCCATTTCCTGCTTAACGCAGCTCCCAAATGCGGGCTCACGCATGACACTCCGCGGACCGGCTACTCCCAGCCCTTCCCAGACGGGCTCACCCCGAGGCTTCTCTGGCGCAAGTAACTCCCCTAACTGCAGCGTTGATTCTTCCCTCTTAAATGAACCTTGGAGAGGGGAAGGGCTGAGAGATTTAAGAGACAGGAATTCATGTCATGTGCTACAGCTGAGCAGCCTTAGCAACGGCAGTAGCGGCGGCAGCAGCAGCAGCGAGTCATTTAGCAAGACTGCACCATTTTCTTCTCACCCTGCATAGAGGTGTGGTTGGAAGCGGCAATCAACTACCCACCCCCTAGCAGTTCCACGGAGGTGGCCTCTTCCTGGCTCCAGTCGGAAGACCAGGCTGTCTGGAGGAGTCCCCAAAGCCCGTTCCAATTGGTGATGTGTGTCTAAGAGGAAGGCTTTTTCAACTAGTAGGATGCTTGTCTGTCCTTGTGGCCATCCAACGGCTGAAGAGCTTGGAGTCTAGTGCTCCGCCTTCCCCGTGGGACCATTTCTAAGTGTGGGCACCCACCTATGCCCGCGTGTGTGCAGGTGTGCGCTCCTGGAGGGGCTTGGCCGCGGACCTTGGTACCTTGTGAATTATGAATGCTGCGGAGGCTGGAGCAAGATACCGACCTAGCTCGGGGGCGAAGTGGATTATTTTTTGAGTGTTCTGGCTGCTAGCATTGCCCTGGGGGGGGGGGGGGAATCTCCCTCCCCATCTAGTTCTAATACCACCTGGATTGCTGGGGAGTGACAACTGAGCTGCCGCAGCTGCTCCTGCTGCCCTCCTCTGCAAAGATGGCTCACGCTGCCGCTTCTATTAAAAAAGTTCGAGAGGCTGAACTGGATGAAAAGGAAAAAAACCTTGAGAGAGAGAGGAAAAAACAACGGAAAATCCCCAGGGAACGTATGGAACGGAAAAGAAAGGTATGAGGAGCATCCCTTTAGGCCTTTGCTTCTGAGGCTCAGTGTAGAACCATCAGCCTCAGAACTGGCAACTTCCTCCTCCCTTACTTCCATCATTCCCCTGCACCATTTCCAAGCTCAGTTTGCAGCCTATAGCTCATGCCTAAATTTGCTGCATTGGGAGGAGATGCCTGAGCAGGGCAAATTTCCTTGCCTTAACCAAGTAGAGACCAAAAAAAAAAAAAAAAAGCCTCCACATCATTTTTCTGCTTTTCCTTAATATCTTTATTCAGTCTCAAAGCTAGGTGTTTTTTTTATTCCTCTAAGTGACTCTGAACACTTGTCATAGAAACAGGAAAGGTTGGTTGGAGGGTTAAAGTATGTTCTTCTTGCTCATCACCTCTACAGGATCTTTAGTCTGTGCCTTCTCTCTGACTTAAGGTATCTGCTGTAAATCTCTGGTTAAGAATAAACCACAGGTTTTATTTACTCTGCCCCCATCTCCCCCTTCTAAAGGTTGACACTGTTCCATGTAAAGCCTTGATGCAATGAGCTGTGTCTCAGAATTTTTTAAATTATAATTTTAAATAATTCACCTTTTCGTTTTTATTATTAATCTTATGATTTTCTCTTCTGACTGTAGCCATTAAATGAAAAGACCAGGGTTAAGTAAATGGAACAAAATGTTGATTCCTTTTGCGTTAAAGTATAGAATCATTGTCTTTCTCTTTCTGTCTTTTAAAATATTTTTTTCTTTAAGACAGAAGCAGTCTTACAACTTGATGTAACTGAACTATTCCTTTAGCTAGTGGTCTGTTTCTATAAGGCAAGGAGATCTCTATAAATGCTTTAATTAACAAAGTGGGTCAGTGAATAATTTCAGAAGATGATAAATGACATATTACATTAGCAGAGCATAAAAATAGTGGTTTGTACACAAGCTGTTAAACATAGCTGTGGGATTAGGGATACACTGGGGTTCCATAGGCTTAATAATCCATGTGCTCAATGTCTTTTGTTTCTTCAGTAATAGATGTGTCTACCTTTTCATTTGGGGGTTGTTATCTTTGCCTCACTTTTGGAAGGATCCTTGAGGACCCACATTAAGTTCAGATCTTACTGCACAGGGATTCCTTACATTTCAGTTTTACTACTTATTTCATCAGTGGTTAGATCAAATGACTGTCATTAGGCAATACAAACAAATAAAATTTGCAGTATATTATTATTTTCCTTCTGGGGAAAACTTTAATACTGCCTGCCTGACCTTTAAATGGCCTTGTTTCAAGTATGCATTAATTCTTTTTTATAATATAAAAAATATTATTGGCCATTTTGGTAGGAGTTGGCTCCCTTTCTGACAGCTACTGCAGTTCTGTTTCCAATCGTCTAAATGGAACATTGTGCCATAAAGCAATTTCCTGTGATTATATCTTTTTTATCTTTTGTTCTCTGAAACACAGTCTATTATTTTTTGGCCAGCCTATGCTATAACCTAGTAACTTTGCTTACCTAAAGTACCACTCGCACACCTAGAAAAAATCTCTTGGTCTCCCTTTGCCTTGCTTCTGTATCCAGTTCAAGCTTCTTCTTTTTCTATTCTTTAGTAAAATTGCAAAGCCACATCATTAAGATGGAAGAGTGCCAACAGTTGTTGAGAGTCTCAGTTGCCGGGTGCTGCATTGCTTTAGCTTGAATCCAGCTCCGCGGGCAGAGATCATTGGCTGATACTGGGATCATATGATGGGATCATCTGATCTTCGTATTTAGATGGTATCATTAAATTAGGAGAATAAATGGCATAGCTACTCTTTGTTTTTGTTCCTCATTTTTGGGGGGATATACACATCTGTTGGTCCTCTTCCCTTTTCTACTGCAGATGCATTTGGCATTACATAGCTATTTACACAGCATAGAAAGTGCTCGCTGAAAGAGGGACTGGTTTTTTTAGCTGTGTCAGGTTTATCTTCTAGATATAGTTCCACCTCCTCCTCCCCTGGCCCAACACACACATAATCAAATTGAGTCAGTGCTAAAATTTGGCTTAAACGAAGAAAGCTCTACCTCATAATGATTCCTTAAGGTATATATAATGGTAATTCAAAAAGAAATGAAAAAAGGATGGTTGTTTATTAGCAGCACTCTGGAACACCATCTCTAGAAATTAACCTAAAAATGATTATACTTTATTTGCGGATGCCATTTTATAACCCTAAGGGAATACATCAGTTGTAGAGTTGATTGAGTTTATCACTTACATATCCATTTGTAAAGTGTATTGTAGATGAACCACTTTATTCAAAAATTCAGATGAGACATGCCCCTGTGGTATTAAAACCAACTGTGGATCTTGAAAAAAATAAACTGCTTTTGAAAATTCTTTTACTGAAGTAAAATACTGTAGAATGTATTAAATCAATTAAACATCCTCATAGATTTCACTTTAATATTCTTTTATAAACTTGCTGTTAATTAAAAGAGTCTTTGCATTGTTATTTTGTATTCCATAAAACATTTTAAATTCTAATTATTTGTAAAGTTAAAACACATTGCATGCTTGGCTGTAAGCCCTCTTCCAGCTTCTCAGTGGTATGGTTTTTGTAAATGCTGGATTTGTATACTAAGGAACCTAGTTTCAACTTCATTACAAGCAAAATTTATCTTAGAATAAAATATTCAGGCTTCTTTGGACTGTTTTAAATATAGTATGTACCAAACATATATGGTACCTGTGTCGTACTGTGGTAGAACGAGAATAAAACCAAGCCTCAAGCAAATGGACCAAGATTAAGATTATTTTAAGCAAGCTAATTTATCATTTATTTGTTCAAAAGAGCACATTGATATTTTAGCTTTTTTACAGAGATGAGAGCTCATTATTTGCTGATTAACTTAAGTCGTTTGTGTGTATGTCTAGATATCTAGTTTCATACTAAACTCTGAGAACTTTAGACTTGAGAAGGATTGCAAAAGGAATGCTTTCTCACAGACTTCTAAGACATTGTTCTAGAAAGTGATTTTGAGTATAATATTCATTCCACAGTCATATACTCTTTCCCAAATGTACTTTTTTTTTTTAATTTGGAAAAATGTATAATTTTCAGAGGATCACTAAACAAAACAATTTCATTCTTAAAAGGAAAACATATGTGTAAATTATCTTTGTCATTTAAACTTGTGATTACCAGTTCAAATAAATAGATGTGTTCTCCATTTTTTCAGCATGGACAGACCATTCTCTAATCCATCATAATGTCTGCAATATTTATTTAAATTCTGTGGCATGAAAGGCAATTTGTATGACAAATCCTTGGCATTGTAATGCTTGAATTATTCCTATTATTTTAATTTATACTACTGAAATGCCAGAGTTCTTATTTTGTGTAAAAATTATGGTAATATTTACTGAGTACCAATGTGGTCCCATGTCTGGCACACACACTGTACTATTTAATCCCAATGGCAGTTCTATACATTAGGTATTCTCTCCATGTCACAAGTAAGGAGGTTTAGGGTCAGCATTATGGGACTTACTTAATCATATCCAACTAGTATATAGCAGAGTTGGGATTTGAACCTTAGGCTCCAAAATTCACTGGGAAAAAAGGTAGTATGATTTCTTGATCTTGTACCTATAGTGAATCTAGAGCATAAGTAAATCATTTAATCTGCCAACGTCTCAATTTTCTAACCTCCAGAATATCTTCGTATATTTAATTTAATTACTGTGAGAATAAGTTAAATGACTTATTTTAGAGGAAACTGTATAAATTTCAGGTTATGCTTCTATTATAGTTGCACCAAAATATTTCATGAGATTTTCTGGAAAATCAATTGTTAGAAGGTCAACATTTGCTTCTTAAATATAGCAATTGCTGTCAATGATAAATGACTATATATGATCATTCTTTGTTACAGTTTTATCAAGACATCAGAGGTATTTGCATATTTATACTAATTTAAATAACACAGAAAGGCGATTTTGCATACAATTAAGTAGAAAATAAAAGCAAACTTTTTTCCAAGTCCTTTTCATTGGCTCTCATAAAAAAGGGCTCTGATCAGTTATTTGCTTTCTTTTAAATGTATATAATTATTATCTTGAAAAGAATAAGTCTTCTTATTTCTAGGATAAGTTTTGGGTACTGTCCCAAGCATATTCTTCTCTTCCATTTTGTTATTAAGTTGATGACAATGAGAATTCTTCCTGAGTATATTTAATGGACCTATCACTAAGTTGTAAGGGAACACGGAAACATGAAGAATACTGAAAGTTAGTTTGTTAGTATACTTTGTTAAAATGGAGGAATGCTGTTTACAAGCGTGGAGAGGAATGTATTCTGTAACTTTCGAATTATGTTATGGGTTTTAAATGAGCTTAAAATACATTGGCCAGCTGAGCCTGCTTTCCTGGTGGTCTGAGTGAACTCGGTTGTATAGGAGGAAGAGTGGACAGGCCGGTCATCAGTCCTGCGTTTGTCCCTTCTGCGTGGACACCCAGCTTGATTCTGAAGGGAAACCCTCCTCTGAGATGAGAAGCACTCAGTTAAGAACCACGTATGCAGTTTTCTGGATACTAAACCAAATGCAATATGATTAAAAGTACAAATCACAACAGAATAATGTGGGTCCTGTAGAATGTATTACATTCTAGAACTCCTCAGATATGGAAAATTCCAATAATGTATTTTAGCACTTGTATCAAACTGCCTTCATATAGTTTCCCATAACTCCTTCAGCGATACATCAGTACTTCTAGAAACCACATTTACATAAAATAGATTGGTAAGGTCTTGAGCTTTATCTGGACAGCTTTATCTCTTTTTATGTCTTAATATTCACTTGAGTCTAAATAAGTATGTTCAGGCATGTCTGTTTACATGGGGAAGCTTCTATAGAATCACTTTTTTTTTTTAATTTTGGCTGTACCTGCATGGCTTGTGGAATATCAGTTCCTCCGCCAGGGATCGAACCCTTACCACGGCAGTGAAAGCGCTAAATCCTAACCACTAGATCACCAGGGAACTCCCAGAATCATGATTTTATAAAAACCTATGTTTTTGTTTTTTTTTTTCTTTTACATTCCTTCTATCCTCTTCTCTTAGTTCAATTCAGAAACCCCTTCCTGGCTAGAATAATTATTTTTATGTAAGTGACTTGCACTATTAATGGTACTCTTGAATAGCAACATAATCTAAGTTTTTATTAGTTTTGGGTGACTGACTACTAGTTTAGGATTATAACTGTCAAATTTATGGGATTGTGGCAGAAATAGTCCCAAGTAGATGGCTTGAGATAAGTTTTTAAGAAGACTAAAAAGACAAAAATCTTAAATAAGCTACTATGAGTGGGTTCATTTTTGGAATCTAAATTCTTTAAGCATACCTCAGTGGAATTCGCCACCCCCTTTTGGTTATGTTAATCTGAATTCCTATAAATGTTTTAATTGTTATGAAAACAGATTTCATTGGTGACCTTTATTAACAAATTTTTATTTCTATTAGTTACTGAATTCATCACTTGGATAAAAGTAATGATATTTACCATACATTTTTACATCATAAAGAATACTGAAAATATTTTTGTAGAAGTCTTATAGGAGTCAGTGAAAATACAAGAAGTTAAGAATTCAACTCATGCCATATTTAATGATTTTATGTTTATATTTTTCCATTATATCACTCTTTTCAGTTGTATTTCTGAAAATAATTTCTTCACAAAGAATGACTAGCTTTATTATCAGAGACGGAGAGATAGTATAGTGAAATAAAGAATAGTACAAAAAAGGCACTCCCCAATTTGGAGTCCTACAGAAATTGCTAGTGGAACCATCAGCTGTTGAGTATGACCCTTTTGCTTCAAAGGTGACTTGTCATTTTAAAGATGCATATTGTGGAAAATCTCATTAAGGTCATCTGGCTCCATTCCATTCATAATAAATCAGGATCCTGGGGTAGACTGAAAAGGGAAGAAGAACAACCTATATACATTTAAAGCTCCCCTGGTGATGCCAACCAGAATTGGAAAACCGCTGCAATAAATACTTTTGTCTCCCCATCCCCCCTCCACCCTCCCCATCTTTGAATTTGAAGCAATAACAGATCTGCTTCTAATAATCAGTATGACTCTGCATTGCGATGGAGAAAAAATTTTCCATGTGTATATATGAGACACCCTGGCAATTTTTTGAATGTTTAGTGAGACTAATTGGTCTATCTAATAACCAGTTAATTTTTTGGAAATTTTAAAAATTGTCAGATAAAATTGCTTTACAGCGTTGTGTTGGTCTCTGCTGTATGACAGCGTGAGCCAGCCATAAGTGTACATATATCTCCTTCCTTTTTGAGCCTTCCTTCCACCCTGCCCTTCAGTTACTTTTGAGCATGGAAAAGAGGAAACAGTTTTATCAGCTAAATTGAAAGGCTTTGTGATCTGCATGAAGTATTACTGTCTCTGTCCTGATGGTATAATCTTCAGGAATGAGGCTGTGTGTTTCTGATACATGCATGCATAACTAATCTCATAGAGGCCCGAGGTGTTACTCAAGCCAAATTTTTGAAAGAACACCACTAAAGTGTGGTTTAAAAGTTATGCTTTAAATAGACTGTGCTGTTTTGAATAAACTTCAGTAAATGTCCTGGGGATTTAATTGGTAATTTGGCAGCCTTGGAGACCTCAAACCTTTAGAGATGTCAGCAGTTCCGAACCTCCTAAACACAAGACAACTACTTTTTGTCCTTTGTCCTTGACTTTGGTAGATTTTCTCTATCTTTAAAATAGTATAAAATCCATGAATGTAGGAAAGAAAGAAGCAATGAGCAACTCATAGATGAATTCTCTGTCCAAATTCCTCAGATATCTCCTTTTAATAGTTCTCACTCAACAAGCTCTTTACAAAGCCAGGGTTTTGTTTGTTCGTTTCTTTGTTATATTTTTGGTTACTTGCATGAACATTTTACCAGCCGTTCTCTCATACTCGTCCTTGCTCACCAGAGCTTCCAGGGTAGCCAAAAAGGGATTCCCCACTAGGTTATACAGAATTCTGAAATGGACTTTTCAGCATGTTTAGCTGGAATATTACTCCTTCCATTTTCCTTCACTTTATTAGTACCTTGCCAAAAAACTTTTCCCATTAGATCTGCATTGATGCCAACTTAGCCCTTGTCTAGAGATGTCCCTTTACTGTATATTTATCATTACTATTCTGCTCACATCATGAGGAACACCTCAATAAAAAAGTATGTATTATTAAGGAGGAGATATATCAGGGATACAAAAATTATAAACTTATCAACCTCATCTTTGTTTGGCTAGGAGAAATAGTATCATTTCACATGAATATATATTTCTTGGCTCTCTATATGTTTTGCATACATGCATGCTCAGTGGCTCAGTCATGTTCAACTCTTTGCAATCTCATGGACTATAGCCCCCCCAGATTCCTCTGTCCATGGGACTTTTCAGTCAGGAATACTGGAATGGGTTGCCATTTTCTCTTCCGGGGATCTTCCTGAGCCAGGGATAAAACGTGTGTCTCCTGCATTGGCAGGTGGATTCTTTACCACTGACCCAAATAGAGACCTGTTAATTACCAATTTTAACTCATTTTTTCACAGTTTGTCTGTAAAAAAAGATTGAAATTAAAACTGACTTTGACCTCTGTGTATCTTTATGTGAGTAATGATGGTTTTACCAAATGTCTATATTTTTTCAAGGGAGTTATTTAATCTCTAGATCAATTTTTTTGAGAGTTATGCTTTACTTGGTGGGTTTTCTTAAGACTTCAAGCCTAAGAGACAGCATCTCAAAAGACCCTGAGAGAACTGCTCCAAGGAGGCAAAGGGAGAAGCCAGGTTTTATAGAAGTTTTGCAACAAAGAAACTTAGTTTCAAGTGGAAAAGTAATATTTGATCCCTATGTATTAATAAAAAGCTACAGTAGATTATCTTAGAGTTCATGTTTGTGTTACTAATATAATTTACTTAAAAAATCTAGTCAATAAATATCGATTAAATTTTTAAAAAAGTATATTAGCATTACAAACATGAACTCTAAGAATCTACTGTTGTTTTTTATTAATTATAGGGATCAAATATTGCTTTTGCATATGAAACTAAGTTTGGCTGCCAATCCTTGCAAGACATTCAGCACGATTGGAGGTGGATATGGTACATAGGGTTATAAAGAACAAAACATACTAGAAAGCTGTTTACTAATTTAATGTGATATTTACATGAAATTACCAGATACTCCTAAAGCTACATAAAGACAAATTCAGGAGACCTATGTATGATTGCATCTACTAACTGTGAAACTGGGCAAACTATTAATGTGACTTTAGTTTTCTTACCTATGAAATGATGTGGCCCTGAAATCTGTTAGCAATCTTTCTTGTTCGTGTATGATTCTGCTGTTTTCAGTTGGCTTTGCTTCTCTTTATTTTTGTAAGTGATTGAGATAGTTCCATTGAATTTCCAAGTTTTCCTTCATATAATAGGAATTGCTTTGGCCTGACACTATGTCCCAGACACAGTTCTCGCAACCAAGAAGCTCTCAGGCCACCTGATAGGTACCTGATGGGGTGATGGGTACAAATAACAAGAATAAAATGTTATTTGGGCCATTAAGTTGGAATGGAGATTGTCTATTTTTGTGTATATGACGCAAGTTTTATTTAATAGACTGTGTATTTTTGTAAGCTCTTATCTGGCAGAAAAAATAATGGAAGAAAATAGTTCCTGTTGTGGTCACACTTGAAATTTTCTGGAAGTAGTTAGGACAGAAAATGAAGTAATCTTATGAAGCTGAGCAGTTGCTTTTGTTTTGTATTTTAGGTGCTGATTTGAGTCATTTTGCAGGAAGAAGTTTATTGTGGTTCCATTATTTTCTGTTAGAGCCTGTGTATCCTGATAATGCCACATCTTATAAACCCACAGAAAGTATCATCATGGTGTTAATCGTTTTACAAAGATCCAATGACAGTAATAATAGCTGCCTTTGAACTAGAGGGTGCTATGGCAAAAAGAGTCTGTCGTACGCACTTAAAGGAACCTCAGCAGTTCACAAACAATTCAGCTGTATAGCTCAGTGAAAATAAGACATCTCCTGCATTCTTTTAGGGCTAGTAGTACAAACTTCCTCCTTATTTATGGCTTCTGCCTCAAACTGTGCCAGATGCTTAAACTATGTCTCACCCTAACATGGCTGAAACCAATGAAGTAAGTAGAACAGGTAACCTGGAAACATAACTCCTTTGAGGAAGAGGTCACTTAGGAAATGAGGAGCTTTTGTTCAGGGCAGTTACCTACAAAACAAGGGGCCGCAGTGTGGGCTCTGAAGGACAGGCGTCAAAGACGGGGCGTGGGTGGTGGAGGGAAAAACCATCTGTGCAAGCACAAGTTGTCATTAATGGGGAGGAAGCAGATGACAAAGGACCCAGGAACAGATGCCAACCCTGTAACTACAAACACTTTATCAAACCATAGAAAGGACTTTGTATATAACATAAGACACTCACACTCACCCATTTAACGCAAGTGGCAATATTTCAGAATTTTTGACTTTTATACTTGAAAACAGCACTGGAAAGATGGAAGAAGAATTTATAGTAAGCTAATAGGAGAAATCTTTGTTGCCATCAAAGGAAGCTTGATAACTGAGATGCATGTCTCTTTAATCACTGTAATTAGCCTTCGCACATGAGCTTTCTGGATTATGTATTCTATAGTAAATTGCATCAGAGCTTACAAAACAATTTAGTCCCTCCAATGATCTTTAAAATTCTATGAAACTCAATTAAGAAACTCAGATGATTATGCTAGAAAGTTGAACATTTTCCACTTAGAGCCACCCAGAAGCTCTTTTATATTGTACTTATTAGTTTCTCTTCTTTCTTGTGTTACATTAAAAAATATTATCACAATTCATTTCCCATTAATCCTCCTCTCTATTTCCATTATGAATACAGATATACTTCAGTATATTGTAGTACCTGGGATAAAATAATTATTAAATGAATAACTACTACATACTATACTTTGAGTGGTAAAGATTTTTGATTGAGGAGAATATTTTATATCAAACACTTCTCTTCTAGGTAGGTATTTGAGGTTGTTTTGATAATGTGTATATTTATTTGCTGGTGATAAAATTACATTGGCAACTGACATTTGTTGAGCACTTGCCATCTTCCCATTGGTGTGCAAAATTATAATTTTTACATAGTTTGAATTCCTGGGATAATTGTACTACTTCTCTGCCTCTTTTGTAAATTGACACACACCGTGAATCTGCAGAACCTACACAGTATGCTCCTTCTCTTTCGGTGGTAATGTAAGTCTGAGTCGCCCTTTATCTACCTTGACTATGAGAATTGACTCTCTCTTTGATTTACCATACTTAATTCTCTGATTATTTTCAGAAGCAGGCATCTGCTCTCCACATACAGATAATAACCTCACAAATTATGACTCAATCCCTGATCCCTCCCAAAAGTACACTTCAATTTACTTTCCTAGTGAATGGCGAAACTCAATACATTTTTTCCTTTCTGATTTCTTTGCCATTAGTAGTCCACTTGCCTGCCTCAGTCCAGCTTGGTAAAATACTTAGATGTGTAATTTTGGTTCACTCTTGACACTAAATTCATCGCTATGATCAAGTGTATGATGACCTGTAAGCTGAGCTGTTTTCAGACACCTCCTGTAGAGAACACTTGTCCACCGATCAGAGCGCACACAAGTACTTCCGTTAGCGCCCCACGCGTCTTTCTCTGTGTAAGTGATAACTAAGTGTGTTTACCTGGGAGGAATAAAGTTCTTTCTCTAAGCCTACGTACTTTGTAGTTGTAATGTATAAGATGAGAACAGTGTCCCTCATGCCCTGGTGTCATGGAATTTGACCAGGTTGCTGTGTCCATAATAACAGCTGATGTTCTTCCTATACTGTGTCACCATTGCCTAAGACACAGTAGATATCCTACCAGTTCTAAACACCTAAGTACTATTTTTGTGTCAGCAACTCTAATTTGTCATAGCTTAGTCTTCTGAATCAACCCTAGGAAAAAAAAAGTTTATTTGGGCAATTTGTGGACTGTAGAACAAACAGTTATCACAGAATGAAACAGAACCAGAAATTTTTACATTTTGTGAAAAACTATTCTCAATTATATTTATTAACAAGGAAATTAAAGATATTATGAGGGCTGGGACAAAAAATTTTCTAGAGGAATATTTTTTATTTTCCTTTGTATATTTAAAAGTTAATGCACCGAATTTGCATCTTAAAAATCACACTAATGTTTAAAACTATAAATTAATAATTTTATAAACTATTAATTAACAGTTTTCAGTGCAAATTGCCTTGGCTTCATAGTACTTGAAACTTTCCTCTGGGGTTCATGAAGTCTGCTACATCAGGCTGGCGACACTCTCTCATAACTCCTGTTTGTCCTGTTTCTCCTCTTAACCTTGATCCTTGTTTACACATAATAATGGCATGCTTAGCTGGCCAGTCAGTAACTTTTCCTGTTCTCTTCCTGCTCTGTTTTGATGAATGCTACCCAAGCTCCTGTGATGAAATGTCTGCATGCCAGTGACCCATACATGTAGCTTGTTTAGGTATAGGCTGCATTACTGAAATCAAGATTTTATCCCTTGTGAGATGTATCAAGGTTCCAGTGATATCTAAAACTTTTGAAGGATTCTCTCTTCCGACCTAGCACACATGCATGCATCCTAAGTCGCTTCAGTCATGTCTGACTGTTTGTGACCCTGTGGACTATAGTCCACCAGACTCCTCTGTCCGTGGGATTCTCCAGGCAAGAATACTGGAATAGGTTGCCATTCCCTTCTCCAGGAGGTCTTCCCAACCCAGGGATCAAACCCACATCTCTTTTGTCTCCTGTGTTTGCAGGCGAGTTCTTTACCACTGGTGCCGCCTGGGAAGCTCTCTGACCTGTATAGGTTTCTCCAGTGGAAAGCTGCTAGAAAGTGTACCCGTCATTGTAGTGCAAAAATAAAGCTCATTTAGACTTTAAAGGCTGGCAAAGAAACTGCGGCACATCCGTGTGTTTTATAGACTCTCAAGTGGAGACCAACCTGCAGAAGAGAACATGAAAGGCACCCTTCTGTTGCAACAAGCAGTATATTGTAACTGAGTATAAAACCTTCTAACATTCCTGTACGTAAAAGCGCGGTAGAATTAAATGGGATTCTTTGTGAGTCCTGATATTCTGAAGAAGCAGTTTTTCTCTTTGTGAAACCACATTCATTTTCATGGAAGATGCAGGGGTGAAAACACACCCAGGCAAGATATAAAAATGAAATATAGACTTCATACAAAAGCTTCATATAGCTTTTGTAAAGATAAAAGCTTTAATGGTTCAAAGGCCCTTCCCCTCCCCGTTTCTTCTTTGAGTTCGATGATTGTCTAATTCCTTGGAGCACAGAGACCTAGGACCACATAGCACTGTGACCTATTAGAGAAGTAAAGTTGACTAGGAAATTATCTCTATCATATATAAGAAAATATAGAACACTGTTCTGAGATGTCACAAGATGATAAATTCTATTGCAACTTGATTAGAGGTTTGTTTTGTTTTTCTTCTTCTAACTAGCTTATTTTGAACTCGTGTCTTTTCCTAGAAAACCTGTCCTTGGAACTCTGTTCCTCAGGTATGATGTATATGTATATGTATGTGCATTGATATCTAGATTCTATACATCTGTATTTCTCAAAATTTTATTTCTCTCTCTCTCTACTTTTTCTCACCCTGAGTTTTCAATATATTGAAGTTACAGAGTTGTATAGTCCTACTGTAGTATATACTTCAAGTGTACTTAAGGGAACAATCATTGTAGTAAGATTTAACAAAAGAATGAATCCATTTCATAAGTATGTGAGATTAAAAACACACTTTGTAAGTTAAAAAATATCAAAATTTAAAATATAAAATCATTTCACAGCACTGCTTTCTATCTTGCGCCTCAGGCTTGAGGCTTGATGGCACGGTCTCAGTGAGACAGTCCATGAGATGGATGGGTACATTTGGGGTCTGGCTTGAGACCCATGGAGTTGCAAAGTCTGGGCTCAGACAGGTATGCCAGGCTTTGCTGTTGTTTAATCACTAAGTCATGTCTGACTCTTGCGATCCCAGGGACTGTAGCCCTCCAGGCTCCTGTGTCCATGGGATTTCCCAGGCAAGGATACTGAAGTGGGTTGCCGTTTCCTTCTCTGGGGGTCTCCCCAACCCAGGGATCGAACATGGGTCTCCTGTGCTGACAGGCATATTCTTTATCACTGAGCCATCTGGGAAGCCCATGCCGGGTGTGGTGTCACATAATTACCTCATCCACAGTGTAGAGAACAGCAAATACTGGGGTTTTTATTGGGCAGGGGGAATATAGCAATGGGGAATTTCAGCTGCTTGGCAATCAAGCAAACATCTCTTCTTGGCTAGGATGATACGACTTAGTGTTATAGATTATGGGACAAAACTTTGATATTGGAAAGAGAAGCGTCATAAATGTACTTGGAAGCTATACCACCTACAGCCTTCTTCATGACAACCCTCCAACCAGAGAGAGGCGCTACAGCTTTGGTCACACAGACTAAATTTAGAAGGAAGGGTTACTCCTTTTCAGTGACAACGTGGAGAGAAAAATGGAGAGAAAAATGAAGTTATATTTTGGGAATGACATCATTACTGGTTGTCGTTAGATGCAGATGAAGATTCAACAACTTGCTTCCAAATGGTGGTAAATGAGACAGGAGGAACTTCTCCTGAAAATGACTTCATTGTGAGCTACCACTAGGTGGAAACCTGAGGAAGTTTGACCCATTTGCTTTGAAATGAAGGGTGAATGGAGGCAGCAAATGGGATCTAGAGAGAAATAAGACCATATAGCCTCTGTACTTTTTTAAAAAACAGTTGTTCATTATATTATTTGATTCCCACAAAGAAGTATATTTTTGGCCTCATTTTTCAGGTACATAAGTGAGGTTTAGAAAGATTAATTTATCTTCCCCCAAATCTCAGAGCAAATACATCCCAGACAGCCAATCCCAGAGCTCATGCCTTTTCTCTAAACCATGCTGGTTTATACTATTGGCACAATATCTAATTTTTCAGTAAATTATATTGTGTGTGTGCTCAGTCTTGTCTGACTCTTTGCAACCCCATGGACTGTAGCCCTCCAGGCTCCTCTGTCCATGAGATTCTCCAGGCAAGAGTACTGGAGTGGGTTGCCATTCCCTCCTCCAGGGCATCTTCCCAACCCAAGGATCAAACCGGCTTATGTTACATCTCTTCATTGGCAGGCAGATTCTTTACCACTAGTACCACCTAACTGTAGAACAGATAAATAAATACAAGTGCAATTCAAACAAAGAAAAATAAAGATGAGAAAAAGTGTGTCATAGTTAACATTTCCTAAGCAATGTGATGTGCCAGGCGCTATTTAAGTATTTATATAGCAACTTATCTCAGCTCTCACAACATCATGAAACAGAAATGATTATAACCCCCTTTTGTCAAATGGGAAACTGAGGTTTAAGGAAGAAGAAAGAGAGAGCTCTCGACAACTTGTAGCTGCACTTCTGCTTATACTGCTGGAGAGAAAAGTAGCTGTGATGTAGGATATATAACACCAAGACACATAAAAATATTTCTGACTTTTCCAGGAACAAATCAAACAGGATAGAGCAGCCTCTTAAGAGTCATAATGTGGTTCACACTCTCTCAAGTTCTTCAATAGCAAGGTTACAGAAAGAAGGACAAAGTGGTTACAATTATTAAGTGCTCAAGTGTGACTTGCATCTCCAAAAATCAAAATAACTTCAAAGCAGATGTCTAAGTCCTAGATGTCTCTAAGCAGAATATGTTGTAAGAGAGGAGGACAGATGAGGTAGGTCTCATAGAGCTGAGAGTATCAATTAGCTGATTAATTTGAAGTCAGTTTATCAAACTGTGGATACAGATGATTCTAAATTTTCTTGCAAGTCAAGTTTTTTCGCTGAACTGTAGAGAGAACCCAAGGACAAAAATACAAAACAAACTGGAAAAAGAAGATCCCTAGGGCGCTGTTGACTGTGAGCACAAAAAGGTGTATAGTGCATAAAGGTCTTTGGGTGCCGTTTCGGCTTTGCTGAGCAGTGAGGACCAGGATCTGTACGTTATCTTTGTAACACAGAGAGATCGATCGTGCAGTACCTTAGTGTGGGCTAATAATAAACTGAACTATTTTAGGTTCCAGAGCAAAGAGAAGGGAACTTTTAAGAAATGATTTTTAACATCTGATCCCCAAAGCAGCTAAAATCAAATGTTATTAAAATAGAAAGAACATATTTCAGCAAAATTGACATTTTAAAATGTCAGTGGTTAATGAAAGCTACATTCGCACTTATCGATGTCATAACATGCTTGTTAGTCAGTCAAATAAAACATTGCCTATGTGTTTATTAAAATTTGACCAAAATCTGATTAGAATCTTGCAGTATAATCCTATGAGTTATTAAAATATGAAGTTCGGAATAAATGTTATTGTCATAGGGATTTAGAAATTGTAAGTTTTAATTTCAAGCTTTAGAATTATAAAAAAGAAAGCAAGACTTTGAAGTTTTATGGTGCTCCTTTCTTCAGGAGCCGTTTACTGCAATTAACAGGTATCAGAATCACGGCGGCTAATAGTGGCAAATATCAGAGAGTTTCACTTGAGCGCTTGAATTGATCATTTTGTGAACTAAAGTTGAAAGTGCAAATCTTTTCTCTGAGTACGTACTGTAGATGGATGACTGTGGGGTGCTCCTGCACCTACAGATTTGCTGTATTATTGGTTGTTGTCTGCAGAATTAGTGATTTTCACTGAAGGTTAGATATGTTAGAAGTAAGGGTACATGTGAAGAAATAAAATTGGCTAGAGGAGATGGAAGTGGGTTTCATAGATTGAAGGTAATGTCAGAGGAGGTCCTGGCTGTATGGAGGTGATGGCTATGAAGGGGATTAGATATGACAGTAAGGGCAGGGGTTTATTGATAATCTATCATCATCAATAAAAAAGAAAGCCAGTAATGAAAGAGCACAGAGCAGCACCCCAGGTGGAGAGAATGGAATGAAAATAGCTTTCTATCACAAGTAATGCATTAGAGACCCATAGTGGCCAAACCACAGAGTGGGGTGTGTGTGTGTGTGTGTGTGTGTGTGTGTGTGTAGACATTCATTGTAAGAGTAATCTATTTGGGCCTCTAGAGAACGGTCATTGCATTTTTCTGGCATTAGCAGTGATTACTCTCAATAGGTTTTAGGCATGGATGAATTATCCATGATAAAAATCGACGGTCTTTCTCTTACTTAATAGGCCATATTCTGGTTTGTGGCTACTTTTGTGGTCATTTGTATTTTTGTTCTTTTCACTCCTGCTTATAGGCAAATGATTAACGACAGGTTCAGTGCCTAGACTATTTCATGACAAAAGTCAAACATCAGAAAAAACAATCATATGAGAACTGACAGAATAATAATATGAACAAAACCAAGGAGCATTAACTGGTAATTGAATAGTTTACTGTGGATTGCCATTCTCAGAGATTTATTGAAGGATTTCTGTGTATACAGCAGAAACATTACACATTTGCCTCTTTTTATATAAATGATCTATTTGGACCTGGCATATACCTCTGAATAAATATTAATGAGATGAATGAAATCAATGTTTTTTACAAACCAATCTTATTTTAAATGTGTTAAGGAAGTTTTTTTTTTATATATTCATTAGTCAGTTACAAGCGTCTGCTATATCAGAGGCATTATCAGAAGCACTGGAGACAAATAGAAAAATAAATATATAATGAGCTCATACTCTTGGGAAGGAGACAGGCATGTGAAAAGATGATTACAGTTCAGGGTAGCAGTCACTGTGATGGTTCTGTGTTTGCTCTGGTGGCCCTTAATCCCGTTGGCCAGGCAGGGCTTCCAAGAGAAGTCTTGCAAATATAGAGGGAGGGAGGGAGGGGATCCAGATGGAATGCTAGTTGTTTATAAAAGAGGGCAAGGGCGGGGTGATATGGGAGAATGGCATTGAAACATGTTAATTATCATATGTGAAATCAATTGCCAGCCCAGGTCTGATGCTCGGGGCTGGTGCACCGGGATGACCCAGGGGGAGGGGATCGGGAGGGAGGAGGGAGGGGGGTTCTGGAGAGGAAGCATATGTAGACCCATGGCGGATTCATGTCAATGTATGGCAAAACCAACACAATAAAGTAAAGAAAAAAAAAAAGTCTGGAAGAAATTACAAGAGAAAAGGCTAAGATGAAGGGAGGAGGGAACCAGATCTTACAGGATTCTGAGGACCACATTAAAGATTCTGCCTTTTATCATGAAAATTATGAGAAGTGCCCTGAACAGGTTTAAGCTTTGGAAAGATCTCTCTAGCTATGGTGTAGAGAATGGATTGGAATAGAGTAAGGCTAGAAGTAGGAAACTTTAGGAAGTGGCTATAATAAAGCAGCCAGGAAATGATAAATTCCTGATGTAACACAGTAGCAAAGGGATGTACAAAAGTAACCTCTTCAGGACGTTAAATATATCAGCAGTTTCCAGCTTGAGCAACAAGGTGTGTAAGGGTGCTGCGCAGGGAGCTGGAGAAGACAGGGTCGGGAGTGGGTTTGGGGGAAACAGTGCCTCAGAGGAGAGATTTTTAATGACCTGGGAAAGCCCTGAGCTTGTTTAAATACTAACTTTTAAAATCTGTTAGGAAGGAAAACCTTTTCTTTTAAGAGATTTTTAAAATAACCTCTCTTAAAAATACTCAAGATTTCAAAACAGATCTGTGTTTTCATATCGTATTTCTGTTCCCTCTTTCCTTCCTTCCCTTCTTTCTTATCTTCTGCAGAGAGGATATCATTTGCTGAGCTTGTAGCATGATGTATGGATTAAAACTCTAAAGATTAAAGACGTGCAGGTATTGGCGTAAGAGTCTGTTTACCGTAGCTCATTATTATATAGATGAGAATAAATTTCAACGTGGCAGCTAGCAGCGCTCTGTCCAATATTCATTCTTTACCAACATGTGGCCAGTAACACTGTGGCTCAGAGGACATAAGACCACACTGACGCTATGAAGACTTGGGTTTCCAATATTAATTTTATGATATTTCAATTTTTGTGGTTTTTGATTGGCTATAAAATTATTCTGCCTTCAAAAGATGTAGGACATTATTAAAACCTAAGAAGAAATCTTTCCACTTTTACAGGGAGAATAACTGACATTTAATCAGGATATTTATTTATTTTAAAAATTTTATTGGTGTATAGTTGATTTACAATGTTGTTACTTTCTGCTGTACAGCAAAGTGAATCAGTTATACATATACGTGCATTCTCTCTCTTTAGGTTCTTTTCCCCTATAGGTTATTATAGAGTGCTGAGTAGAGTTCCCTATGCTATACAGCAGGTTCTTATTAGTTATCTATTTTATATATAGTAGTGTGTATATGAGCTTCCCTGGTGGCTCAGACAGTGTGGGGATTTGCCTACAGTGTGGGGAGGCACTGGGCATCGATCGACCTGGGATCAGTCCCTGGATTGGGAAGATCCACTGCAGGAGGAAATGGCAACCCACTCTGGTATTCTTGCCTGGAGAATCCCATAGACAGAGGAGCCTGGCAGACTACAGTCCACGGGGTCGCAGAGAGTTGGATGTGACTGAGAAACTTTCATGTTCACGAATGTATATATCAATCCCAATCTCCCAATTTATTCCTCCCCCCATTGTTTACCATAAGATTGCTTTCTGCATCTAATCAGAATATTCTAGTATAGATAATATGTGAAAATAAAGTTATTTGTACTTTAAGGTTCATAGAATACATGTGTTCTAGAGAGAGCTTAAAATAGATTCTAAATCAATTATTATTTGGACAATGAAATTCAGATGCTTTCTGGTGCTTTATCAGCCTTTGAAGTAAATTCAATTTAGTCTATCATTTTATAATTGTTATTCATTTAATTCTTGATTAAATGCACACTCAACAAGTAGTTTTAAAAGAAAACTAGTGATACCATATTGTACAGTCAAACTGGGATGAAACTATTTGTTCCAATGTTTTAATATATTACAAGAATATCAGCTACCATACTCATAATAATTCAGGTCAATTTGTAATTTTGATAAGTACTCATATCTGCTCCAATTTGGTTAGATATTTAGTTTGAAGTTGAATTTGTTCTTGATTGATCAATACTTGGCTATAGCCTGACATCTGTTTCAAATGGGGGCGTGTGTGTGTGTGTATACATCTGCCCTTATTTTGTTTGGAAAATATTATTTTAAAATATCTGAGACCAACAAATTAAAATATCTGAGTATATGACTGCATTGAACTGGACTCTGTTTTACAGATGAAGACATTCTTGCAGTAATGACAAATCGATTAAAACATTTAAACCATCGTATTAGATGGCATAACCCCCAAAGTTGGTGAAAAGTTGCTATTTCTCTGGACCCTGGCCAGGGTGAATGTACAAACTGAGACTATAGATGCGTGTAGCTTAATGCCTGCGAACCATCAAAGGAAAACATTGCCCGGATTCTGAGTGAAGTGAGAATTGAGAAGTATGGAAAGGATAAGCAAATTTTTATTTTTTTGTCTCAGTCATGGGTAATTAATTTGAGCTGCATAGTGGGATTTCCTATATGCTTAATAGTAGAACATTATTTGAAGGGAGTGATTATAAACTCTTACTAGTACAGCTATCCTGTTTCTCTTGTCCTAAGGTTCAAGTCCTGTGTCTAATCACCGTGGTTGTCAGAGACCTCTTTGATAGGTAGGTCTAGAGAACTGTGGCAAACCGTGTACAGAACAGAGCTAGTCAGCTTTCTCCGCAGCCTTGGAGAACCTTGTTCCTTTGAACACTGGACTTTCCGCATTAACTGATCCACAGTTGTGCTCCGCACCGTTCATTGATCTTACAATCAGCTTAACAGAGTCCTTTTCAGATTTCCTTTGTCAGCTGTGTTTCTAGTTTACAGGTGGACATTTACAAGAAGTGTTAGCAAACTAAAGCCAGATTGTAATAGAGCCCTCTACCTGCTTTTTCATTTTTGTCACTTGGCCCTCTCTATAAACAATGCTTGCCGGGAATCCCTGCTTTAGTTGTTAACCTCTTTCTGAGTATTATGTACACACAGAGTTTTCTTCAGAAGAAGTAGGAGTGTACAAAGGCTAAATTGTTTTATTCATGTTGTGTTTCAAAGTCCAGTTTAATATGACAGGGCACAGAGCTGGTCAAATGGCCCTTTAGACTTGAGTTTGCGCGCCCTACACTTCTTGCCTCATGGTCTCCTTAATGTCAGTAAAAGACATTTATTGAGTGCCCACTTTGTGCTGGGCATTGTGTGGAGTAGCCTTTGGAAAACTTCTCAAGTTGTTGGCACCGTTTATTAAAGAATGTCCTCCTTTATGTACTAAAAGTCAAGAGCCAGCAGTCTGGAATGAAAATCATCACTTGCAGGAATGTAAAATTAAATTGGTTAATTGATGTTTGTGGGCACATAAATAGCTTGGCAATATTCATCTTGATTAATTTATGTGCAGCATAAACAGTAAAACGCCTTTGCACTGACCTCAGTTAGAAAAGTTATGCCACATGTTACTACAGGGAATCTAGTGTAGATCTATAAATTATGCAATGGTTTTTCTGATCGATCAATTATATAACAGTTCCAACTGGTGGAAATCATTATGTATTTAACTTCTAGTCAAAGAAATGACATTGAATGTATCCAGACAAGGGAGGAAATACCACGCAGCCTCAGTTGTTGTACAAAATGTTCCAGTTTTATTTCCACAGGTCAGTGGTTCCCAAAGTTAGAAGAACTTGTCCTTGGCTTCGTGTGGTTGGGCATGGAGAATTTTGCACAGAACAGGAATAACAAAATACTACTTTAATCAGATAAATACATTTGACCATAACAATTAGTCTCGAATTGGGGGAAAAAAGCAGAAAGACAGAGATGGTTTGTAATCTAAGCAGATTTCTAAATTCAGCAGAAGTAAAATAAATCTTACATATTAACAGTAGCCTTCAAAAAACAATCAAAGTGTTAACTAAATATCATGTTACAACTGTACACTTTGTACATGATAGTTCAAATCAAGAGATATTTTACCTTAAATTTTTCATCTGTGTCATAGGTATTCCTGAAAAACCCTTATTACTTGGAAGAGAGGAAAAAAATTAATTTTCATGATTCTGAGCGAAATTTTCTTTCTGATTTGCCACTTTTAAGAATTTTGGCAAAATATTTTTCTTTCAGTATTTTTAATATGATAGCACTTGCCATTTAAGAACAAATGAATCAAAATATTTGAGGGAAAAGGAAACCCCTGCTAGCATTTGTAGTTGATTTTCAAAAACATGTCCTACAGAGTCCTATAAAGCTATCTTACCACTCCCATTTTGGTGAATGAGACCATTCCTAGTACAAATTGTGAAATATAGAATACCGGCAGGGTGCAGTTTCCAAAATGTTTGAAAGTTTTCAATGGGGCTAATATTCAGAAAGGGTGGGGCAAAAGCAAAAGAGTCTACATCCTAGAGTAGAGCGCCTGGATCCCAACAAAAGTTGATCATATCTCACACTATGGTCCTTTCTTCTTTCTTAATGAGTCTCCCAGGGAAATGCTATGTGTCATAGTCAGCTCCTAGCACAGGGGCCCGTGATGCAAGAGGCTGAGTAGGTCTTATTCTTTTTGTTTGTTTGTTTTTGGCGCTAATGAACTAAATAGATGTCACCTTCGCTCATCACCTTGTGTTAGATGTATGTTCAAGTGTTAACTTGTTTCATAGAAGTAGAGAACTTCAGAGCTGGAAGGAATCTAGCAATCTTTCAGTCTAACCCCCTTATTTTAGAAAAGAGAAAATGAAAGCCCTGATTTGATATAGGTCACATATATCTGCAGGGGTATATTAGTGGTAAAACCAAAATCTAGGATTAGTTACTCCTCGCTATGAGGTCTTTTCATGCTTGTGCAGAAGCTGTGATCTAACTCTATAGGTTAACTTGTAGAACCTTGACAGGTGTTTCTTCTCCAAGGTGTTAGTTTTCTGATGATTCTTTAATCGTTGCTTCTTAGGAGGTGAAATGTAAAACTACAGTGGGTGGTTTTCAGATTTGCCGCCATAGGGACTGCAGGAGCTACTTTCAGAAGATTTGAGTTGATAAGACTGATTCTCAGTCCTGAATCACTTCTCTCTTGATGGATTTGAAACTCAGCAATATAGGTGAAATAATAATAGTCAAAGTGCCTGGGAATTTATGAAGATATTGCAAATATGTCACATCGCAGGTGTCTTTAATTTCACTTTCTACATCATACACCAGGTTCAAGTACCCTGCTCCAAGTGTGGCCAAACATGAAAATATTTGCTTTCTGAGTAATTTGCCCTAATGACTTTGGAACATTTCTGAGAAACAGTGGTGACATTGTTCCACGCTAGCAGAAAACGTCCTCCTTGTTGTGTCCACAGAGACCCAAGCACTGTGTGAGCAAACTGTCAGGAACCGCATGGCGTTCACTCACTTACCTTCTAGATGACACCACGTTAGGTGGATACGTTGTCATGTCACCGGAGACTTTGCAACAGACTTGTCTGGCAGTCAGGCTTACTGAAGCACTAGGTGTGAAACTGGAAGTGTTTTAACTTCTGAAGTAATGCCTTTTCCCGTGACCCCTTCTCATCATTTTGTTTTGATCAGACTGAAAGCGTCAGACCACTGGCCAAGTTTGGAATGTGAAAGTTGTTTGTTGGAAGTTCTGTTTTAGTAGCTATCATATCTTCCAAGTCAATACTCTAAATCTAAAAGCCAGAAAATAGAAAATGTCAGCAGTTACAGGAGCAGCAGTTGTGTGTACTTTTCCTTGACCCATTTTTGTTTAGCCCTTGAACTTTGGCAATGGGATTTTGGTACCACTACGGGGCATATTTTGGGCTGCTCAAATGATAGCAGCGTGGACGTTACAGTCAACAAACATGACATTTCTCTACTAGGGAAAGAATGAGAAGATGTCCCTGGAATAAAAATGTAAGAAAAGGGTTGAAGATTGATTGCTAGTCATTTAGAAGAAAGTATCTTCTAAGAGTTGTTAACAGCTTCTTTGTTGGAATTTTTTTCTTCTGTAACAAAGCGCTACAAATTCTTTTCTACGCAGATTCACCCAAACAATGTTAATATTTTTTCCAAAGACTAAAAAAAGGGTGCTTATTGCAGATCTGGGAATAAAATTAAAGATTTGTAATGCTTAAAATGTTTATAATGATTAAATCTGTCACTGTTAATGTATGAAAGGAGAAGTTTAGGTCAGTGTAGTCCAGTTAAATATTGATGTTACAAATTGTGCTCCTATCTGCGGCTTCCTTATATTCATTTATTTAACAAACATTTAATACTCGTGTGTGTTTTACCTCTGAGAAGGTCAGTGAAAGAGATGAAGAATATTATGTGAAAAGACAAGAGCCAATGGTAGTCTCAACTTTATTCAAGATAGAACAAATAGAAAAAGAGACTAACATAGATATAATGAAGACTTTTGGGAGGAAGTGAATTTTAAGAGTTTTGCAAAAGACAATGAACTTGTACTGGTAGAGGAATAGCAAGGCATGCTTGACTGAAAGAGAAACAAAATCCAAGGTTCAGTGGTGGTAGAATGGGTGATGTATTAACATGGCAGAAACATGCCAGGGAGGACTTCACGCTGGTAAAGCACTATAAGAGTCTTTATCAAGCACCTAGGAACATCTTTTCCGATCTGGAGTAGTAGTTAATTTTTTTCTTTTTTTCAGCATGGTTTAGTACTGATTTTCAGATCTCAGCTCAATGAGGGCTTAAGGAGGCTAGAGAGAATTTTTAGGATTTGCTTCCAGTTATTAAGTTGTATAATTCCCTATCAAAAGACTTGAATATTAAATTTCTTGTTTAAAAAACGTCAATTAATTGATTCTAAAGGTGGGGACAAATGGCTGGTGAAACCTGGATTTGTATTTTGAATAAAATAGTTCATATATATTCAGGAAGAAGCTGCTATTGTAAGATTTTGTAATGCATTGTAAGGCTTTTAAGTACCTTCTAGAGAAGAGAGTGAAATTTCAAACATATCCTTTTGATAGAGTTTGTAACCCCATCGTTAAACATCATAGCTTACCTTATTCCTAAAGGACATGGTTCAAGTACATGGAACAGTACTATTTAATATGTAACATATGGTTGGATGATACAAAAATCAAAACTGGACCCTACAAGTGAGTAGTTTAAAAGCCTATTTGGAAGAGAAAATATGCACACACAAAACATTTAACAAATGAGGAAGGATAGAACTACTAAAATAATTAAATATATACATTTTAGAGGAAATTCTATGGGGGGAATAAAGTTCAACCCATAATGTGTGTTAGTCATTCAGTGTGTCCAGCTTTTTGCGACCGCATGGACTGTAGCCTGCCAGGCTCCTCTGTCCATGGGACTCTTCAGGAAAGAATACTTGAGTGGGTTGCCATTTCCTTCTCTATCAACTCATAATAGTCTATAACAAAGTCTTGATTTTTTTTTTAAGATCATAATTGTCTTTTAAAAGCTATGGTGTATTTGCTGTGCTCATCTCAGTGGGGAACAATTTCTTTCAAAATCTGTAATATGATTTCTTTTTTTTTTTGGTTATATAATCCTTGTAAAGAGTTTATTTATTTATTTTTTTAAATTTTCTTTACTTTATTGTGTTGGTTTTGCCATACATAGTATGTGTTGTGTTGAAAACCATTCTTGAATGTCTATTATAAAGCTGAAGGAAACATGTTCAAAATAGTACAAATTAAAACAAATTATGTAAAAAGTGTTATTTACTCAATCCGACTCTGCAACCCCATGGACTGTAGCCCTCCATGCTGCTCTGTCCATGGAATTCTCCAGGCAAGAATACAGGAGTGGGTTGCCATTCCCTGCTTTGGGGGATCTTCCCGACCCGAGGATCCAACCCTGGTCTCCTGCATTGCAGGCAGATTCTTTACTTTCTGAACCACCAGGGAAGCCCAAAATGAATTATAAATGAAGCAAAATGTTTGTTCTTCCTGAAATGCTCGTAGATGCTGAAAAACTGTCGATAACCTATAAAATTTCAAACATCCATTTTGGTGTAAAATGAGCCATTTTCATTGATGCTTTTTCAGCAGACTTTAAATGCTGCAAGGAAGGTTAATTGTCTTCTGTAAATGATTATGGGGGAAAAAAAATCTATTTAAGCCAAGGGGTTGCTTCTTGGTTTATGCAATTACAAAAGTAATTTTTTACCTGTTATGTTGGTGAAGTGAGGTTAGCAGCTTTGGTGTTCTGTGTGAGTAGAAAGACCGAGGGGGAAAAATCAAAGGCATTCATTGAGTAATGCAGGAATTCTATGTAGAGACATTTTACACAGCAGGAACTTAAGTCCATGTGTAAAGCAGGCTGCTCGCATGGTGAAAAACAAAACAACACCGCCCCCTCCCCTGCCCCGCCTCGGCCTCGCCCCCCCTCACTCCATTGACATGCATAGCTGGCCTGGTAGGTGTAAAAATAGACGAGCAGCGCCTGAATTGGAAATGGTCACTGAAGGCAGCCTGCAGTTGCTGGGGTTTTGAGTTCTCTCTGACACCAGCAAGCCAGCCAGCAGATGGGGCGAACTGGTGAGGGGCGTCTAGGGGAATTGAGCAGAGGAGCCAAAGATCGCCTGGATGAATCGTCCACGTTAGTGTCCCCCTGGGAGCCCTGGACAGAGCAGAGAGGGCAGGGCCGGGCCTGCTGACAGCAGGAAGACTAGGACCGAGATGGGGAATGCAGCTCTCTGCCCGTCTTGCCATGCAGATAAGAGCATAAGAGCACAAGGAAACTTGCAGGAGCTGGACAGAACCCCAGACTACTACGGCTGTAACAGCGAGGACACCAAAGAACTTGGGCCGCGGGTAAGTTCTAAGCTACAGACGGAGGAGAGGAGGATGGTGGCATAAGAATCAACATTGGCCCTCATTGGTTAAACCTCTAAACTTCCTGGAAGGAAGCTGACAGACTAAAACCAATGTGATCAAACCAGCTGACTGACTCTAGTTCTGTGGCCTGCTGCTGTTTCCTCTTCGTGATCCGCAAGGTTCATGTTTGTACCTTCTGATCTGGCTGTAGCTATGAACTGACATAGTGGGGATATACAAGGATGCCATCTCTTTAATTTAAAATTTTGTGCAAAACTGAATATATATTTTATTATGGAGTGACTTGCAGCAGTATTACACAGATTCACTTACATTCAACCTGTTAATTTACTTTGCCTGTTTATATATTGATAGTTCATTTTTCATTAGGATCACAGATTATTTTTGAAAAGCACATGCTAACTTCAAATCCTAGTTTCAGCCTATAAAGGCATTTTTTTCTTCTAATATTTAATTGACCTCAGTGAAAAGCCCTTTAAATACTGTTCTGATTATGATAATAATATTTTGTTCAGAGTCCTAGAGAAGTCGAGCCATCACTTATCTAAGTTGACTTACATGCTTTAATAATTCAATCATAGTAGATTTCTTAAACTGGTTATAAAGGCTTATTGTGAATTTTTTTTGGTGAGGGAGAGGGCCAGAAATCTTTCTGAAATATTTTGATTTTCATTTTTGCTGGAGGATAAAGTGTATCTTTGATCTGTCAGATGCAGGAATTTGACCTGCATTACAAGGCATTTATTTCAGAGTGAACCCCTGAAACTAAGATAAGGAGGATTTCCGAATCAGAGAAGCATACTTTGTATTAATACTTTGAAGTGTTTGCCTGATATTTCCAGGAGTCAGGATTTTGAGGAGACTCCCTATTCTCTTTGGCTTTTACTCTGACCTGGATGAATTTCATAATTTTGTAGCATTGAAATTCTGCCAGACCACAGTGAAATGGAAAGAGAAACTAAAAATTTGTCAATAACAATAATGTGCAGGGCCAGCATTTGCAGTTAGCAGTGAAAAGAAAGTCTGTCAGCACTATCCTGCAAAGGGAGATGGTGCTTCTGGAATTAGAAAGAAGCCACCCCAGGCGAGAGATTAAGCAAAAAGATGGGGAGGGAGGTGATCCCCTGTGGAGGGGAGGTACCTGCCTTAAAAATAGCTTGGATTTGTGATGGGGGCTGTCGCAGGTAATGGCTTAAGGTTTAAATTTCCCACATCCACCAGGAGTGTCATTCAGAATTTCTGAGTAGCCACTTGAAGTGCCGTTATTGCCTGAAGGGGCTAGAAAACGTGAACTTTTGGGTAACTGTTCAGTAGCCTCTACAAGCTTGCTTAGTTGCATTATATATTTATATTTTCTAAGCAGTGACTACTTTGTTCAAAAAATAGCTTCTAGGGATTTTTTTTTCATTCATTTATTATTTAGGCCATTCTTTAAAATATTAACTAATACTTCCTTCAATATTTTTAAGTTACACACCTCTATTCCATGTTTTCACCTCTTAAAAACCAATAAGGAAAATGTAAAGCATGAAAGTAAATTAAAAGTACTTTAAAAGCATATTTTTAAAATGTAGAGAAGAGACAGTAAGTATCCTGATGCAAAACTGATAGTTTCTTTTAGGTAAAGAAGAGCAAGTGTTAGGGTTAGTGAGTTAAGAAGAGCAAGAAGAGTTAGTGTGATTTAGAGATTCAAGGGCTAAAATAAATTCATTTAAAACTTCTGAGTTCAGAAAATGATTTAAAAAAGCTTTTAAAGAAGAAATAATCAACAGCAACCTCATTCCCTTGTTAAAAATTTTTTAATATAGATATTAGCTCTAAAAAACTTTGAGTTGATTTTTAAAAAATAATTGCAATCTAATTTCTGTGAATTAAATAATATACTTCTAACCTGCTGATAGTTAAATAAGCTCTTCTGTCAAAGATTTTACAGGCAGGAGCATATAATGATTGCTGTGATATGGAAAGAAATGGCAGAAGTGGAAATGTACCTGCTGTCTACCTTATGAAGTGATATTCTACTCAGGATGTTATCACTTTAATCATGGGCAAAAAAGATTAATTCTTAATACCAATAATAGCAAGCAAAATATGTGGTTCTCTCTAGCTTAAGTTCCCCAAATTTAAGTAATCTACCATCTTTCTTTACTTTTAAGTGGGTACTGTAAGACTGAAGTCACTCACTCCTTAGATCATCTAGATAAATACATATCTTAATTATTCTCTTTTTTTAATCATTCAGGCTTATCACAATTGATGAATCAGTTAGGAGATTCAAGTCTTATTAACTTATATTTTTATAATATTCTTTTTTTAAGGGGAAAAACAGGTCCTTAGCACTTTTTTTCTTCTGAAAATTAACTTATACATGCTTTATAGAGTTTGTTGTGTTTGGGGACCAAAAATTTCAAATTAATAAATTTCCCAACTTTATTCATAATCAGAATTAAACTCATGGGGAAAATATAAATTTAAGATTCTAAAATTGCTGGGCTTTATGTAAATTAATACTTCATTCTTTTAAGTTTTTATTTAGAATTTTGAATATTCTGACATTTGTTTGTATGGATAAGTATAGCAATGAGGAATAAATCAGTCACTAGGAATTGTGTTGGAAGTAAGCAAGCAAAAAGAATTTCTTCTGTGTGTGTATATTTGAAATTTCACTTATAGACTTATCTGTTTAAAAAAAATTTTTAATTGGAAGAAAATTGCTTTACAGTGTTGCGTTGTTCATTCTTTATACGATAAAAAAAATCAGACCAGAATAATATCCAAGTTTGTTACATAGTTAAGCCCAGAAGTTATACCAAAAAAGTAGAAAATGAAACTAAATATTGTGGCAATATAATAATTTCCTAAGCTTTAAAGCAACTTTAAAAGATTATAGAAAAAAAGATAAACAGTTCATACACCACAGCATTTAATAATTCTACAGCTGGATAAAAATAGGTAATTTTATAACTTATGTACAAATTAATACTTAAATTGCAGAGCCAAATTCAACAAACCCCTTCTGTAAAGGTCCAGAGAATGGATTTTATAGACGCTGTGGGCATGTGGTCTCTGTTGCTGCTTCTCAGCTGTGTTAGGTTGCAGAGAAAAAGCAGTCATAGACAGTAGGAGACAGATAGCTGGCTGTATTAAAACAAGTACTAAATTTTTAAATTAAATTTTCGATTGCTGATTTTTTCAGTCACTAAATATTAGTTTTAGTTACTTTTTGCATTTTGTAATACTGTACTTTAAAAAATAATAAAATATCATTCTATCTGTAAATAGAGAATATAGTGATACTCAGTCCCAGAAGAATGCTTTGAGACTGGTAGACATTCCTGGGTACGCTGTAAACTGTTTCTAAATATTTGGAATGCAATCTGGAAACACGTTTCTAACTAGTTACAGTGTCTCTTTTCATTGTGCTAGCGCAGTGAGGACTCTAGTAGCAAGGAGGTATGTGCGTGGAGAGAAAGAGTAGGCAGACCTTCTGGGCAGATCCCTACCCCCAGCTACCCTGGACTCCAACTCCTCTATTGTGAGTATTCCCAAGCCTACCCCTCCCTCAATGCAAACTTTAAGGGTGCCAGAGAGCTCTACCCTCAGAGACCTTATTCCAAATCCACTGAGAAAAGAATGTCTGGAGAGGTAAGACTCCTGAGCATGTGTTAGGGTTTTCCTCTGAAATGTGGTTGTCTCTTACAATAGTCCTTAAAGGACTCTACAGTCTGCTGTTATCACAGTCAGCTTGACAGTTCCAGAAAGAGGAAGCATGTGGGGCAGGAGAGAGTCAAGAACAAAATTCAAATTCTTATTCAGAGTAAGTTCTAGTAATAGTTCTGAAGGTTTCTATTGATCACAGAAGGGAAAACGGCGCCATTTCTCAGATGCCTTTTCCTTTTCATTTATGCAGATGACTGGTATGTTTATTCTAGGTTCACTTATTAAAGAAAACGTTCTAAGAGATGCCTTACAGAATTTGTCCTGGGTCCTTAGGGGAGCTCTATCAAGGACATAAATTTGCAAAGCCATGCGGGGGCTAAGCGGGCTTCCAGAGAGACAGCTTCCCATGCTTTGGTAGAGTGCAGCCTAGAACAGCATCAGGAATGTATCTTTATTTCTTGTTCTTGGCTTGTGTTTTTGTCATGGCATCATTTATAGATTTGCATTTTGGTCTGTGTGTTCTGTATATTTTTCTTGCATTGAGATCGTATACTTTTCATTGTAGTTTCTTTACTATTTCAGATTAATTTGCCTTGTCCCAAGAGCAAAACCGTAAATGTGATGCTTCATTGCAAATGTTACGTAGATTATCTGTCCGGATTTTTGAATTATGATATCCTTGTTTTATCAGGTTTTTTCTCAGAGATTTTTATTTTCTTGTTTCACTTATTTATTTCTCCAGTTATAGCAAAAAATTTTATCTTCTTTATTTCAGGCTTTTTGTTACTGTATAAATTTTCTTGTGACTTTAGTCTATGATCAATGAACTCTGGTGTTTTTGTGAAAACAATTCAGTACTTTTCTTCTGTGCTGATTCAAAAGGTAGTAAGTCAGTCAGAAAATATTTATTGAGCTAGATATTGATCTGAATGCTGGTGATATGTTTATGAGACAGAGTAAGGGGAGACAGACTTTAACCGTGCTTAGGGAGGTTAGGGAAGCATGCTGCCCAGCTGAGGTAGGAGGGTGTTGGGTTAATTTAAGGGGCAGAAAGACAGTGTGGTTGCAGCATTGTGAACAGAGAGGGGCTGGCAACAAGGTCTGAGAGGCGGACACAAGCCTACCTTGGCAGACGTTTAGCTTTCTTTCTAATTGTAGTGAGTCTTGGTAAAGGACTTTGGATTTCATTCGAAGTACAGTGGGAAATCTCTGAAAGCTTTTAGGGAAATAGGAGAACCTCTTTTATGCTTCAAAAGATCTCTCTGCCCCTCCCTCGCAATTTTACTCCCTCCCTATGTCTCTGTCTCTGCCTCTCTCTCTGTCTGTCTTTGCTTGGTGGAGGATGGTTTGTACATTCTATCAAGGGAGGAAAAGGGGGGCTGATTTAAGCTGCCCAGAAACCCCTGAGGTAAACGATGCTGTTGTTTAGTTGCTAAGTCGTGCCCAACTCTTTTGCAGGCCCATAGACTGTAGCCTGCCAGGCGAATGATGATATAGGATTAAATTAGGGTGTTATCAGTGGTAGTGTGAAGTGATCAATTTCTGGGAGTATTTTTTGTTTTTATCGAAATTTTATTGGCTTATAAAAGAAAGACAAGGAGTTCTTGGTTTCAGCAACTGGGTACCAGATGGTGCTATTTACTAAGATGGAGTGGCATGTGTAAGAATGTGAACGAATGTGGTGTGTAGGTGAGAGAAAGAGATAAGTCCTTATCCATGAAGTACACAGAATGTCAAGAGGGTTAAACTTTTCAAGTTTGAGTGCTACGAAGACAGAAACAAGAGACTTTGATATTGTGAACATTATCTTCTGAAGTCTTTTTATAACTGCTATGAGAAAAGGTTCTTCATATAGTTTTGCTATTAACCCTAAGAAGATCTGCAAGTATAATGAAAATCTTTCTGGGAAAGCATTTTTAAAAGTATGAAATGATACAGAGCATGGTTATATAACTTTTGGATGATTTATTAAAGGTAAATATTGAAAGAAGAAAGAGACGGCTTCTGTCCTAGGAATTTTCAATCTAGTTTTAGAAGCAGGACTTATTCACATGTAGTCAGTGAACTCTTAAATCAGTGAACTCTCCACAGGAGAGTAGGTGGCAGTGTGGGTGGTGAAATGAATACCTAAAAGATGCCAAGGAAGGAGAGGAACGGTACAGACCACAGTGTTTGGGGGATGACCACAGACAGGGTTGAGACTCAGCCAGTGTGGAGCAGAACAGCTGTACCAGTTGTTCACAATTTGAAATGTTTTCATGCAGAACTAAATAGCTGCCTCTGTGAGCTCACTAAGCTGTTCCTTCTATAATGGCTACCTAGAGCCCATCCCTGGGATTCTTCAGCTTACTTCCAACCCTAAACTGAGCAAACAAAGGATTAACGTGTGGACCAGCTAGGGGCCTTCAGGACCACTTTCCTCCAGTGCTACAGCCTGCATCCACTGTGATTGTTTGATGCATGAACTGTACCAGTTGTCAAATATTCTGAATACCCAGTCTGTTAATGGATACATTGTAGCCTGTACTAGATCTTTTTAAGTGTTTTTATTGCAGTATAGTTGGTATATAATATTATATAAGTTTCAGGTGTACAACATAGTGATTCACAATTTTTGAAGGTTATACTCCATTTATAAATGTTACAAGATATTGGCTGTATTCCCTAAACTATACAATATATCCTTGAAGCTTATTCACTTTATATATAGTTTGTACCTCTTAAAACCCTAGCCCTAGCTTGCCTCCCCACCCCCCGCTACTGGTATTGACCAGTTTGTTCTCTACATCTGTGAGTCCATTTCTTTTTAGTTATATTCACTAGGTTGTTGTATTTTTAAAATTCCACATATAAGTGATATCATACATTACTTGTCTTGCTCATTTCACTTAGCAGATTACCCTGTAGGTCCATCCATGTTGTTGCAAATGGCAAGTCTGGGTTGTACTCCATTGTACATGTTGTACAGGTAAGCTGGCCTGCAGTAGATCTTGGAGGCAGAGTACAATCTTGGTTCCTGTTGGGGAAGAAGGCACATTTCCTAAGCATTTTTTGAACATCTGTTAAGTGCCAGGCACTGGGCCTACCAAGATGAATAAGACTTGCAAGCTTGACTTGGAGGAGTGTAATCCAAGTCTGGACAAAGCAGGAGTCCCAGTGCTGTGTTATAGTGTGCTGACAAAGCACAGGGCGTGTGTAGGATGCCTGAGAATGGCAACTGAGTCTCAGAGGGTTACAGAAAAGTCGCATGTTGAAGCGTTATGAGCAGATCACAAACTCCGCCTTGGAGTCAGTTGTAATATTAGAATAATAGAGAAGCAGTTTATGAATGCCCCTGGATGTAACACCTCATTTTATTGGACATCTGTGGAATTTGTGAAATGTGGTTAGTATTCATGACATCAGGCTATCAAGAGCTCCATAAGCCAAGCTTCAAATTTGGCCTCTGTTCTACTGAAAGACCTCTGACAGGCTTATTTAAGGAGAACCAGTTAGATTGTGGTTTGCACATCAGAAGCGTCACTCTGCTCTCATTGCCCAACAAGCACCTAGCACCTAACAGATGCTCAATAAATGTTTTTGGAAAATATGAATTAATTAATAGCTAAGAAGTCACCCAAGGTAGCAAATCTAGTTGTGGGCATTTTGTAGCTACAGGTGACAAGCCTCTACATGAAACCAGAGGCTGTGAAGATTGAAAAAGTGATTAAGATACAAAAAGCATTCCTAAAAATATTTAAAGAACCTGGAAAAACTAAGAATTGAAATTAATAAGTTTTCATTTGAACCTTCTGCTCAAAAAAAAAGGTACTCTACTGCAAGTGCGCACACATTTCTGCTGTGAAATGTTAATTGTATACAACATATTTATTATAATAATTTCTTGAACTATTATGCATTCTCCATATAAAACTGTACAAAAATGGAATAGATGCCTTCAGTGGAAGATTACACTGTAATTAAGAATTATTTTCATAATATAAAAAATCAATATCTAATACTATTTCTGTTATATTTTTCTTACAGTGATGTTCATCCAAACCAAATTTGTACGATGTAATAATTTTTAAATCTTCTTTTTGCTATATTTAATAAGTGGTTCTACTAGCGGTGGTTCTTTTTGCTATATTTAATAAGTGGTTCTATACAGCGGCCTTTCTAAGGTCACATATATGGTGGAGCTGAGAAGATTCTGTGAGAGAGAGCTGTCTTTTCAACTGTGTTTTGTTTTCTTCCCACACTGGCGTCTGCTGTTTCTGACCCACTTTCAGTTGCTGTTTTGGATTGAATGCCCTTTTAATGGGCGAAACTTAAAATTTATATGCCATAAGAAATAGCTACTGGCTTTCTGGTTTCTTCATTTTCATTTAAAGGTTTCTCTTGGAAATTTGGGGCATATAATATTACATTTTTATTGCCAGAATTTTAATAGTTGGACTTTTCAACCTTACATTCGTGTCATATTTAAGCTTATGTGATTATAGTAAAACTTCCCTTAATATTTGCTTATATGAGGTAAAATGTTACAGTGATCATCAGAATCATAATCATTTCAATGGTGTCTTTGAGCTAATGAATTCTATCTAAAGGCTATGTGAAAGCCAGGTGTTGAATAGAGATTGTGAGCTGAAACAGTGTTTTTGATGAATTATAAATGTTGCTGACATATTGTTTATTTTAAAATTTGTGTTTTTCTACTCTTTACCTACCTCAGTTATCATTGAGTTTCAAAGAGGGCTTTGAAATATAATCTTATGTTTTACCTGATACCATAGCAATTTCTATATCTAGTATAACAACTCTATTAAATAAATATATTGTGTCCTTAAAATTAAACCTCTAAGACTAATCATTTGCCAGTGAGGGGTTCTTAGTTTATCATGGGAAGGATCACATCAGGCAGAAATAATGCATTAAAACTAGAGTTGAAGTCTCTTTAGATTTGCTACTTTAGAATCATATCTTTCTAGACTGTCAGCCTTCTGAGGGAAATAAGTTAGAAAGCATGTGTCAATACTAAGACATCCAGTAAAACAGAAGTAAATAGGAAAATTTGTGGTTCTTTTTCTTTTTGAAAACCACTGGTTGTCACATATAATTTTTTCTTTAGATTTACAAAAGAAAAAGCTTATTTTTCAGAAGTGAAGCTCTTTCAACAGTTCTCTGTTAGTAAGATGTATGATGTTTCATAAAATTGTCCATATGTCTGTAATATATAATTATTTCTTTAGAAATGGCTTATCATTCAGCTTTTTATGCATTCTTACATCATACATTCTGACTGCCTAAATGATTGCAGATGACATAAAGGATAAAGTGTATTTGGGTTGTGTAATAAATACATAGAATGAAAGGTCTAGTTAATCCCTTATGTCATCACTTCTCAAAGTGTGTTCCTTGAACTGCTCTCATCAGAAGCATCACCTGCAGTGTTTCAAAGTGATGTAGATTGCTGAGCTCCACTCCAGACCTTCAGAATTAGAATCTCCGAGGTGGGAGCCAAGAATATTTATTTAACAAGATTAAGCATGATCTCTAAGTAACCCTTAAGTGCATTAATGTATGGTAACCACTGCTTTATGTTCTAAGTGGTTGACTTTACTGAAGAGATGGGGCTGAATATGTAACAACTGCACATAGGGTGTAAGAGTATAAAACCCCTTCACATTATATTAAGTTTCTTCTGTTTCAGGTTAATTCAACAATTGCCAAATTCCATTTCTTGCCAGAGACACCAGGACCACACAGGACTTGGGAGCTAAGGCTGCTCTGCCAGTGAATGGGGCTTCCAATAGTCCCATGCATTATCTTAATAGTAAAGGTGTCTGCATTGTATGGCATTGAAACTTTAAACCACGACTCTTAAACTCTGCTTCCAAAAAATAATCATCGCCATTACCTATATAGAGTCCTTTCGTTGCTTAAGTTTATAAACTTCCATCAGAAACCTAGACACTGAGGTACTATAAGAGGTGTTGTTATGAAAATGTGCCCCCAATTTTTTGTAAAAGTCAAAATTTCATTCCGTGTTGAGCTGGAACAGTAAGATTGTTCTGAATGATTTGATCCTTCCTTGGAATTGAAGTCCAGTATAATTTCCTGGCTCAGTTCCACACCTGATTAAAAAGTCACATGTAAGGAATGATTGATAAAGTTATTCTGGCCTTATTAAAATTTCTTAGTATAATATGTTAACTAATATGAGGTGTTAAATATTCACTCTATTTATTTTCAGTTTTAAAAAGTATGTGTGCATTTCTCAAAGACCCGTAAAATTAAGTATTAAATCAGTTTTTTTTTTCAAGAAAGTAAATAGTGAACTCCATTGTCTACATACTTTTTTCTTTCTTTCTTTTGTGATATAGTATTAATATATAAATACAGATTAAAGAGTCTATCTTTTCTTTGGTGTTGGTTTGTGTAAAGTCACCAGTGAATTCTTTGGAGAATTAAACAGTGATCAAGATGGACAGGTCAACTTCCATTTCCATTTAAACTGTGACCCATGCAGTTCTAGCTGTGTAAGACCCTAGCCATGAGATCGCCAGCCAAGTTATTGATCCTGGGGTGCTTTGTGGTCTACTGCTAACCTCTTGATTTGGCATTGGGACTATATCTATTCTTCTTATAATGAACAGTTGACTTAGATGTGGAAAACAGCAGGAGAATAAAAAATTAAATTAAAAAAAGGGTGTAAAAATATCAATGCTAGAGGAGTCCCTATTATAGCATTCTTGATAACAATGAAAACAAAGGCACTAGTTCTACAAATAATTAGGGAAAGCTAAAAAAAAAAGTTATAATCCAACTATAAATTACTATATGAGATTTTGAATTTCCCTTACAATTTTTGAATGGTGTAGGCATTATTAATTTGGTAATGTTAGTCTTATTTTTATTTTTTTATTTAAATTCATTGGGTTTACTTTTGAAAATAAACCATTCGCTCAACAGATTTGCTTGAACAGCTCATGTACATCAAGTAATGTAAGTTTTTAAAAGTAGAAGACAATGTGTTATTATCCCAACTTTGTAAAAATATTATTTATATGCATAGATACAGTGTATATGAGAAAACGTCTAAAAGAAAAATACATTGAAATAAGCAGTGTTAAGTTTGAGTAATGGAACTAGAGCTGCTGGCTGTTTTTCTTTAATGTATGTGTTATTTTTAAATTTATTTTTTTAGTTGTGCTGTGAGGTTTATGGGATCTTAATTACCTGACCAGGGATAAGGGCCGAGTCTTAACCACTGGACTGCCAGGGAATTCCCTTTAACTCATTTTTAAAATGTTCTATGAGACCTTATATATGCTTTTATAGTGATTCCCCTAGGTTTTTTTTTTTTTTTTTTAAGAGAAGGAAGATTTTAAAAACAAGGATTTAAAGAACCTAGAGAGTTATATGTGCATGCTAAGTCACTTCAGTCTTGTCTGACTCTGTGCAACCCTATGAGCTGCCAGGCTTCTTTGTCCATAGGATTCTCCAGACAAGAATACTGGAGCGGGTTGCCATGCCCTCCTCCAGGGACTCTTCCCAACCCAGATGGATCAAACCCAAGTTTCTTAGGTCTCCTGCGCTGGCAGGTGGGTTCTTTACCACTAGCGCCCCCTGGGAAGCCCAGAAAGTTACGTAGTTTTAGACAAATACTCTGATGGAATATGCTTTTCTGTATCCTTTAGGTTGCATAATAAATTATTATTTATTTACTATTCTACATTTAACTTTTCAATTAATATGGAGGAGAGGACTTTTTATAGGTACATTTTACTAAAGTTTTACTGGGAAAACAAGATTTACTATTATAAGTTTGTATTGGTGTAATCAACATTTAAATAGCAGGTATGGTGATTAATTAAGAGCAGCTGACAGAGGTTTTATCCACTTTGGAAGCAGTCCAGGTTTAAATCCCACTCAGGAAAGTATGTCAGTATGAGCTCGTAAAAGTCTGCATGTTGCTTTGAAAACAGAGGAACAAATGTTGTCTTTGAAGCCTACTGTGATCTGGAGCTTGAAACTTTTTCCCTGTGCATCGTAGTAATAACAAGGGTGATGGAGACATTGCTTCGGATTCACTTGTTGAATATAATACGCAATAATATTTTGAAATACTGTGATTGAGTCCCCGAGAGTCACAACTCTTGAGTTAGCAACATTAAAGAAAAGAAATCTTGGTATTCCAGCAGTGTCAGTACCATATGCTCAAACTTCAGGCCCCGCCCCTGGCACAGGAGAGGGAGTTGGGTGTCAAGGGCGATCAGAACATGATCACTGGGGCCACCAATATGACTGCAGTAATTTTCCCCCAGAACAGGAAGCAGCAGACACTTCTACAAGGCATTCAATAGTGGAAAGATATATGGCACCTTTGGGCAGAGCCAGGGAGGTGGTATCATATGGTGATATGATCATGGCCCCTGGAGTAAGACTGACTGGGTACCAGTCACAGCTCTGACACTTACTACCAAATATCCATGGACAAAGGTTTTAATCTAACTAAACCTCAGTCTCTTCACTTGTGTGTTTTATTAAATGAGAACATAAAAATTTTGGCATATAGTGGGATTAGCCTACAGTTGATATTGTAGCAGCAAGTGTGAGAAAGACAAAAAGAAAAAGACAAAAATGAAAAAAATTATTGTTCATCCCTTCAGGGAGTTGAATAGACAGAATGTAACCACACACAGCAGAGTACACGTCACGCAGCCTCATGAGTAGAAGAACGGCTTTAAGAAAAAGCAAATCTAGGTGGCATGTAGAATTCTTTTTCTGTTTTATTTTTTTTTTGGCCATACCATGTAGCATGTGGAATCTTAGCTCCCTGACCAGGGATTGAACTTGCTCCCTCTGCAGTGGAAGCACAGAGTCTTAACTATCGGATCGCCAAGGAAGTCTCATAGAGTTCTAACATGGTATATGTCAGTTCATATTCTATAAGGAAATATTTTTAAAATTTAGGGAAAAAGTCACTAACGCTGCATAAATGTGCACAAATCTTGTGAAAATGGTGAACGATTGACTTGTTCAATGTGCCTTTGACAATTATCTCTGAATAGAACATAGTGGACAAAAATGTGGTGACCCTAATCAAAACACGTGTAATTAATTCTCTTACTTGAAAGTATAACCAGAAGAGAAAGGCTTTAGGTCAGGCTAAATCTTTGTACTGATTACATAATTCATGTTAATAGTCAAATCTATGAATAGATATCATTAGTAGAGGGAACTGAACTGCTAAAATCTGCCACACTTCTTACATGTGGGAAAGTGTTAGTTGTTCTGTCACGTCTGGCTTTTTGTGATTCCTTGGACTGTAGCCCCCAAGGCTCCTCGCCCATGGAATTCTCCAGGCAACAATACTGGAGTGGACAGCCATTGACTTTTCCAGGGCATCTTCCTGACTCGGGTCTCCTGCACGGCAAGTAGATTCTTTCCTGTCTGAGCACCAGGAAATCCCAATAGGAAAAGGAAACCAAATAGAAGGGGAGCTTCTCCAACTGTAAAGGACTGTACCTTGTTGGGATGCCACGGGATTTTAATATATGCCCAGATTCTCATCAAGCTTCATATTATGTGCTGGGTTCCCATATTAAACATTGCTACTCAGAAATGGCACAATCTAAACATCTTTGGTTTTTTACTTTTATTGAGTATAGTTGATGTACAATATTATATAAATTATAAGTATAGTGAGTCACAATGTTTAAAGGTTACACTCCATTTACAAATAAATTTATGAAATGTTGGCTATATTCCCTATGCTGTAAGTTATATGTCCTTCTAGCTTATTTTGTACATAACGGCTTGTATCTCTTATTCCTCTGCTCCTTTATTGCTCCTCCTTTCCTGTCCCCTAGTAACCACTAGTTTGTTCTTTTTATCTGTCAGTTTGCTTTTTTTGTTACATTCACTAGTTTGCTGTATTTTTGGATTCCACATATAAGTGATATCATATGGTATTTGTCTTTCTTTGACTTATTTCACTGAGTGCAATACCCCCCGAGTCCATCCATATTGCTGCAAATGGCAAAATTTCATTTTTTATGGCTGAATATTATTACATCGTGTGTGTCCCTCTCTATATATGTAAATATCTCACCGCTTCTTTATCCATTCATATGTTGATGGACATTTAGGTTGCTTACATATCTTGGCAACTGTAAATGATGCTGTTACGAACCTCAGGGTGCAGCTGTCTTTTTAAACTAGTATTTTTGGTTTGTTTCAGGTATATACCCAGGATGGAATTGCTGAGGCACATAGTAGTTCTATTTGTAGTTTTTTGAGAAACCTCTATATGGTTTTCCACCATGGCTGCATGAATTTACATTCTCACTGACAGTATACAGAGGTTCTCTTTTCTCCACATTTTTACCGTTTGTTATTTGCAGTCTTTTTGATGGTAGCCATTCTGACAGGTGTGAGGTGATATTTCATTGTGGTTTTGATTTGCATTTCCCTGATGGTTAGTGATGTTAAGCATCTTTACATGTGCCTGTTGGCCATCTGCATTTCTTCTTTGGAAAAATGTCTGTTCCGTTCTTTTGCCCTTTTTTAAAAAAAGTTGAGTTGTTTGGTTTTTTTGATGTTGAGTTGTAGAAGCTCTTTATATATTCTGAATATTAACCCCTTATCCATCATATCGTTTACAGATATTTTCTCCCACTCAGTAGGTTGTCTCTTTCACTCTCCACACAAATTCTTACACACACACCACACATACAGCTGTGCACATATATGTTAGTTTAATTTTATATATCTTGTTACAGATAGATATTCATATAAGAATGTGGAGGTAGAATTAAATATATAGATCCCCTACGAGTGAAGTGAGGTGTATATGCATAATAATTCTAAAAGAAAATAGCCTCTCTCATTGGTGTCTTGGTCAAAATAATTTAAACATGCCAACCATTTCTTTTATTTAGAAGTTAGTCTTATTGTAACTACTGGGAGTAGTGCAGTGTATTACTATGTGTTGTTATACATTATAATCCCTTCTTCTTTGGATAATTTTTACAATAATGGAAGTTTATGTTACTGCTTTTTGTAAAGTTTCCCCCTCCAGAAAAGGACATTTTTATAATAAGAAAACAATGACAATTTTAACAATTTTATTTAAAATTTTTAAACAATTTTAGCAATAATAACAATTTTATAATAATAGATTATAGTTTATTGTTTCTGAGAAACAGGATACTACTAGTTCTATGTAGTCAGTATCAGTAAAATATCATTTCTCTCTTTGTTTAATTTCTTTACTAACGTCATAGTTGGCAGTTATCTGTGAAGCTAATTAAGCTCAGAGAATGTTAAGTCCGTGGCCCATCTAACCAATTCCATTGTTAAGTGTAACAGTTTTCCCATCATTCCAGCTGTAAGATAATAATGATACAGATGGAGAGCGTGCATGCATGCTAAGCAGCTTTGGTCGTTTCCGACTCTTTGGGACCCTGTGGACAGTAGCCCGCCAGGCTCCTCTGTCCATGGGCTTCTCCAGGCAGGAGTACTGGAGTGGATTGCCATGTCCTCCTCCAGGGGATCTTCCCAACCCAGGGATCGAAAGTGCATCTTCTGAATTTCAGGCAGCTTCTTTACTGCTGAGTTACTGGGGAAGTCCCATAGTTGGAGGGCATCCTGACCCCATTGCTCTATATTCACATCCCCTTAGGAATAGTTAGGCAGGATTTGGTTTTATTGTAGTTATCTAATAGAATTATAAAGGTGAATTAACAGAACAAGTATAAATGTTGCTGATCAGGATTTTATTTTTTAATTTACTTTTTAATTGGAGGAAAACTGCTTTACAGTGTTGTGTTGGTTTCGGCCATGCAATGAGAATCAGTCATAATTACACATACATCCTCTCCTTCTTTAGCCTCCCTCCCCTGCCCCCACCCCATCCCTATGGGCTTTTAGAGTGCCAGGCTATTATATCGTGTGTTACATGGCAGTTTACCACTAGCTATCTATTTTACACATGATAGTGTATATATCAAATTTTAAACCAAGTTTTAAAATTTAGTAAATCTGCAAAAGTATACTTGATTCACCAAACTTTTCATCCGTTTAATTCATAGTGACCAATCCTGCTTCATGTGTCTATTTGGCCAGTTTCACTTTGTTGAACTTCTTCCTTTGTTTTATCTTATTTCCACAAAGGTTTATTGATCTACTCTCTGTTAAACCCTGTGCTGGGCAGTGGAGGCACCCAAGATGAATAAGTCACGGACTCATCTGTCCTGGAGGGTCAGGCTAGTTGGGGAGATAGATATGTCAGCATATTGGGGGATCCTGCTATAGCCGTTCACAACATTTAGTGCAGTGTTATGCTTATAACTAGTAGTCAACAAGTGTTTATGAATGACTGAATGACTCTCAGGGTATTAGGGGGCCCCAGAGTAATGGAACTTGGTCAGACTTGAGGGGAGAAGGGTGGATTGAGAGGGTATTGTGAAGAACTTATCCCAAGCCTCTGGAAATAGACCCACAGGATCCACTTGATACAAATTTTTGTAGAAAATTGAAGGTGAGAGGAGAAGGGGATGACAGAGGTTGAGATGGTTGAATGGCATCACCGACTCAATGGTCATGAGTTTGAGTAAATTCCGGGAACTGGTGATGGACAGGGAGGCCAGGCGTGCTGCAGTCCATGGGGTTGCAGAGGGTCGGACATGACTGAGCGACTGAACTGAACTGAACTGTAGAAGTCAAATAATAAAAAACAGCTAATAGAGAATTCTCTATTTCTCATTAAACCTGGCTTAAGCTCAATTTTTTAAAAACGGTCTTGAGCATCTGAACCAAAGCTTAGTTTCATGAGATGAATTAACCCTACTTTTGTTTTTAGTTATGTTTAAATTAGGAGATCCCTTACTTTTCAAAATTCTCTTTGGAGTTGATGCCAATACTCTTACCCCAACAAATCAAGAATTTGTTTTGAAAGCTGCCTCAGAAAAAGTTCAGATACTCTGTGAAATGCAGTAATAACTAGAGGGGTTTTTATTGACTGATTCCCAACAGAGATTTTGTAGTATAAGCTAAATTTTTTTAAAAAGGCAGTGCAAGCTACCAGTACTTGATTCGCTAGTCCTTTTCCACTGCCATGTATCAGGTACTATAAATAATTAAACACATTTTCTTAAAAGCCACTTTTCCATACCTTTTTTACATTTCAGTGTAAGGTTAAGGAAGCTCTTTAACTTTCATAGAGTTAGAACTGAATAGCTGGAACCATTCTAAACAATTATAGTTCATACATAGCACAAGGGTAAATTTAGAAAGATACAGCAGGTCACATCCATTGTGGATAAAGTGGCACTTCAGTTGTGCCCTGGTCTTATGGGGAAATGTCAGCTGCATGCTATTAGTATTCTGAGCTCAGAAAAACCTCCTCTACAGATTTCTGTTTTAGTCTCACTAGGGTATGTATATACATGTATGCTGAAGTATACGTATACCTTGCAATTTTTATTTTATCAGCACTACCTGGCATTCCTGCAAGATGTTGATAGGGCAACAGTATTTGCTTCCACAGGCAACACAAGAAGTGCTTCCCACTTCTTAGGAGTCTTATTGACAGAAAAATGGTAAGGAATGAAGACAAATCCAGTATCACTGCAAAAAACCCCCAGACCATCTCCCAGAGATTAGACTGCGGCCTCTGTCCATAGTCCACACACTCTCCTGGACCTTTCAGGCTTGCATTTTCAACACACTACTGTGCTGTGATAGCACATCAGATCTCATTAGACCAAAACCACACTACCATGTTCTCTCCAATTTCAGGTATTCTGTTTCCCCAAGTTTCTGATCTTGATTAGTACCAAAGCTAGATGTTTCCAAGGTTCCCTTAATTTCTTCTTTTCCGTAAACTCTTTTTTTTTTCCCCGTAAGCTCTTAATGCCGGGGTCCTGCCCCAGCGGGTCGGGGGTCTTGAGGGATGAGTGGCATCGGCGGAGAACTGAGCTGAGTCAGTGTGGTGATGGAGCAGTCTCTCTCGTTTATTGTTGTTGGTTTACAGTTTTATAGCCAAAAGACATCCCCATTACATCATTACATCACCTATCATTCTATACAATTTTTCGTTTTCTACCTTCCATAGCAACCTTATCATTGAGCTCATTCCCCAATCTATCATGAGACATTCCCCTTACAGAAGTCAGATTTCTGCGTAATTAGATTTAACAATAGTATGTTTACTATTTGAATGTCTCCAGCATACTTCATTCAATCATGATAAGTATCAATCTAAGTAGAAAGGTTACATTTCTCTTATCAGGTGCAACTATGTAGAAGCTAGAGGGAAGGGCTAAAGCTTGAAACTGTTTTATTCTAGTAACCTACTCCCATTCTTACAAGGAAAGAGGAAAGAGGACAAAGAGACAGTTTAGAAAGAGGAAAGAGGACAAAGAGACAGTCTAGCAGCACTGCTTTAACAATAAAACCCTATTAACCTTATAACTACTATAATGAATTCCTATGTCTACACTATCCTAAAGCAGTCAATGTCTCCAACTATGCTTGCCACAGTTATGAGCATTCCTAAGTCCCATCCCCCCTGGTCTCTTCAAGGAAGGGAGCCTCCTCCATGGAGTGGTCGAGGGGAGTGGGAGGTGGGAAGGTGACCCAACTAGGAGCCCTTCTGGTGGTGGCCTTGCCATGACCCCCAGAGAACTCTTGGTAAACTCCCCAGTAATGAGTAGGAGGTGTAGTAATCTATTTAAATGTCCCTTTTATTCCTCCCTAGTCCCTGGGGAAGGGAATCCACCTTCCCGGCTCCTCTAGTCGATAAGGTCTGGGAGAATTATCTCAGGACGAATTCTTTCTAACTGGGACTGACCTACTGAGATGAGCTAATGTTCTGAGGATGGACAGAATTCCCAAGAAAAATACCAGGAGGGGCCTTGCCCGGGATGCCCCGATAAAGAAAGTCCACTTTACAGTTTCTTTCTTAGTCTTGTGACCTTGTCATCCGAGCAAGGGGGCATCCTGACGGCTCCCGGCACCTTTAATTTGATTTTTCCAAGTTGTATGCCTTCTTTCCCCTGCTTGTATGACAAATCGCTTCCTTTTTCACATTGCTGTCCCTGAAACGTTGCTCACCAGGACCATTGCAATAGTATCCAAATTATCTTACAGACTTCATTCTTTACCTCTAACTCACCCTCCGTATGTTACTCCAGTGATTATTTTGAGACAGCATTCTGATCTTGGCTGTTCCTGCCCTTTCACCTAAAGGGTAATATTCGGTCTTCTTATTATAGCATGTAAGGACATTCATAGGCTGGGCCCTGCCTTATATTGAGAATTTTAACTCCTCTGTCATTTCCAACTTTATAATTCACCACACTGCATTACTCATAGTTTCCTGCATACAGTGTTCTTTCCTAACACTGTGACATTTCACTTGCTAGTCCTATGCCTGCTGTGTTTTCCACCTAACTTATTACCAGGAACTTTGTAAAATACTGTGTTGCTATTTCTATTATATGTTCCAAATGTAAAATATGTTGTAAAACAAACAAGCATTTATTGCTTGGACTACTATTTCTAAATGGATATCCATGGATGCATTTTTGCCCACTTGTATCTAATTCATGGACTATGTTGCAGCTAAAAAATATTTTTTAAATGCAGATCTTAAAATCTTTTGAGGGGGTGTATGTGTGTTCAGTCGCTTAGTCGTTGTTACCCCATGGACTGTAGCCTGTCAGGCTCCTATCTCCATGGAATTTTCCAGACAGAATAATGGAGTGGGTTGCCATTTCCTACTCCAGGGAATCTTCCTGACCCAGGGATCGAACCCAAGTCTCTTGTGTCTCCTGCTTTGGCAGGCAGATTCTTTACCACTGAGCTACCTGGGAAGCCTTTGAGGGAATGGATCATGTTTATTTTTCTGCATTTAATTCTTTGCATTTAACACACTGCTTGCCTTCAAAATTGTCTTATTCTCAACTAAATAACTTCTTATAAAGAAATGGTTAAATTCTTTGAACTATTAAAAAAATTTTTTTTCATTGAAGCATAGTTGATTGACAATTTTGTTAGTCTCCGGTGTACAAAAAAGTGACTCACATTTACATACATTCTTTTTCATATTCTTTCCATTATGATTTATTAAAAGATACTGACTATAATTCCCTGTGCTATGCAGTTGGACCTTGTTGTTTATCCATCCTATATGTATATTTTATTATCAAAATAATCTGTTTTTTGACTAATTCTTTTTCACTTTTTCCAAACTGAAGCTTTGATTTTTCCAATATGTACACATTTATATCTTTTCAGTAATTTAATCAAGTTAATAAAGTGAGTCAAACTGGGAAATGATTTCCTTCTTATACAGTATACATATTGTGTATCCTTTAGGTATTTTTTAATTTAACTTTAAAGTTTTGTTGCCATTCAACTGTGCACCACTGGGCCAGCATAAAGAGAGTCAAGAAATGAATTTAAAAAATGATTTTGTATGTTATATTTAGCATAATGCAGACTTTTTGAGAATTGGAATTTTGCTTTCCATGTAGATCATCACAAATGTGCAGAAGTCTGAAAACTGTACATACTCCTTTGGGACCCACATGCTTTGGAGAATGGGTTGAATAAACAACTTCTCAAAAATTACATGCACATTTGAAGGATTGGGTTTTCCCATTTTATAGATAACAATAAACTTAAGAGCAGTTTAATCAATGGGACTAGTGACTCAAATTATTTCCAATAAGCAACATAATTATCATGCTGAAATTCCTGACACCCAGTAATTAGAAAGATTTCTAAAAAAAATAGAAATTCCAAGAGTGGCACAAATAGAGTTCTTAGATCTGTTATTCCTATTAAATTAAAATATCGTCTTGGGACAAAAATGATACTAGAAAGTACTGAATTCAAATTCTTAATTTATTCTGGGGTAGATATTAATATTATATAACATGTGTACTCAAAAAAGTAAAATTAAAAAATTGAGTTGCTCAGTTTTGATGCATGTTCTCTAAATTGGTCTTTTATAGGAAATGATTTCCCATACATGGGAAATGGGTTCAGAGTTACATTTTAAACAGATAGAGTCAGGTTGTCACTGTGTGTAGGTGCTCAGCTGTAAATAAGTGGTACCCTTCTAGAAAATCAATCTGACTGACAATTACAGATGTACAGTGGACTCTTGTAAACAGAAAGCCCTTCTATATTTCCATGTGAGTTTTAGGAGGGCCACACTAAAGTTAACAATGTAAGAATCAAAAAATATATGCAAGTTCTTTTAAAATAGTGGTCATGTTTTAAGGTAAGCCATTGTGAAGCTTTCCTTGGAAGAATGTATTTTCTTGTTCAGTCGTGAATAATTCAGTGCTAGAGAAGCAATGAACTCTTTTGTGTATGCAGCGTGTCAGGGTGCAGTCAGTGCTCATTTGTGCTGTGTCACGAAGCTGCTTTTGACTGAGTGATGTCTGCTTCAGAACAGATGGTCTAAAGATGAATAATCAGACCAATGGGGATAGAGATTCAGTGCCTACCTCAAGGGGGCAACAGTAAATTAACACTGTAGGATGCCCAGTGTAATAAAGAATTGATGAAAGACATTTTCGCTTGGTTGGGTTTATTTTTTTCATATCACGACAGTTGTAAAGGCCTTCAAGGGAGACTGAAATCCAATTCAGGTTCATTTATCCTGATCCTTGAGTACAGCAGTGGGATAAACTCATATATCTTTCCCCCCCAAAGGCTCTGTAATATTTTAACAAATGGAGGATTAGTCAGGGAATGAGAAAAGTTTCGTGTAGAGAATATTTCTTAAAGAAAAAATTAAATAAACAGTTGTTACCAAATTATATCGAAAGCTCTGTCTTTCCTCTTCTGACTGGAGTGTTATTCTGGTAGGTTATTATTCATTTATGAAGCCTACTTTTATTATGGCCAGTGCTGGCCAAAGGGAAATTCCTTTGGGGATTTGTATATAGGACGGAAAGCTTGCTAATCTCTTCCATGCTTTGGCCCATGTTCATTTAAGTTTAAGATGCTGGCAGAACATTTTTACGGAGATGTCCAGCTCATTGAAAATTAGGAAAGATATTAGGCTTGGGATAAAGATTGTTTTAAAAATAAGTTTTCTTGAGAACCCAACATGGGAGACAACAAAAGGAACGCAGATGTATAGAATAGACTTGTGGACTTTGTGGATGAGGGTAAGGGTGGGATGAGATGGGAGAAGGGCATTGAAGCATGTTAATTGTCATGTGTCTAATCAATCGCCAGCCCAGGATTGATGCTCGGGACTGGTGCAGCGAGATTTCCCCGGGGGAGAGGGAGGAGGGAGGGGGGACCCGGAGGGGAAGCATATGTAAACCCATGGTGATATCATGACAATGTATGGCAAAAACAATAATAAAAAAAAATAATAAAATAAAATAAAAATAAGTTTTCACGTTTTTCCTCTCAATTAATACTAGTTGGAGATTTCAAAGCAATAGTAGAGAGCTGTTTAGAATTCAGTCCTATACAGATGTGGTGTGTGCTATTAAATTTCTATTGTGGAACTCTAGGTTTTCACTATTTTTTTAATTGGAGGATAATTGGTTTACAGTGTTGCTGCAGCTCATGGGGTCGCAAAGAGTCGGACACGAGTGCGACTCAACTGAACTGAACTGAGTGGTCTCAGCCATATATCAACACCAATCAGTCATATTTATGTGTATATATATATATCCCCTCCCTCATAAGGTGCTTCCCTGGTGGCTCAGATAGATGGTGAAGCATCTGCCTGCAATGCAGGAGACCCAGGTTCGATCCCTGGGTCGGGAAGATCCCCTGGAGAAGGAAATGGCAACCCACTCTGGTACTCTTGCCTGGAAAATTCCATGGATGGGGGAGCCTGGTAAGCTACAGTCCACAGGGTCGCAAAGAGTCGGGCATGACTGAGCGACTTCCCTTTCCTCCCTTGGAAGCCTCGGCCCGCGCTGCCCCTCATTCAACCCCTCTGGGTTGTCAGAGTGCCCGGCTGGGCCCTCTGTGTTGTGCAGCAGTTTCCCACTCGTTATTTACTTTACCCATGATAGTGTATATATGTCCATGCCACTTTCTCATTTGTCCTACCTTCTCCTTCCTCCATTGTTTCCACCAGACTGTTTTCTATGTTTGTCTCTATTTCTTCTCAGTAAATAGGTTCACCAGTACTATTTTTCCATAAATCAGAAAGAGAAAAACCAACATCAAATATTAATGCATGTATATGGAATCTGAGTTTTCATTATTTTTGTTGTTGGCATGTTAAATGTAGATTTCCATGTTACGTCGGCTATTGAAAAAATTAGCAAATATTACAGAGAAACTAATATTCAGTAATATAAGATCTGTAGAATATTTTTGCTTGCCTTTGCATTGTTAGCATTCTGAACTTAAAGAAATAAAGCAGAACTTTCAAATATATCAGTTCAGGCAGTAGTGTTAGGAGAGGTATATGGCATGAAACCATAATGTAACAGGATACCTCTACACCAAGAGGAACCAGTAATGGTTGAAAGTGGGGTGTCACAATCTCCTGATCATATGCCATTTTTTCCCAAGTATAATATGCTTTTTAGGAAGGAATATCAACTCTAGACAAACAGTTTAAAGCAATCATTAAGGTGCTTAGCTGACTGGCTGTAGTACTACCTTTATTCTGTTTGTGTAATTGAAGCCTCCCAAAGAGCTTCCCTGGGGGCTCAGATAGTAAAGAATCCGCCTGCAGTGCAGGAGACCTGGGTTCCATCCCTGGGTTGGGAAGATCCCCTGGAGAAGGGAATGGCTACCCACTCCAGTATTCTGGCCTGGAGAATCCCCATGGACAGAGGAGCCTGGTGGGCTACAGTCCTTGGGGTCTGCAAAGAGTCAGACACGACTGAGCGATTATCACTTTCACACTTTCACATTCACAGAGTATCTTATCCCTTGAAACAATCTGAAGCATTCAACTGCAGTGTTCTAAAATTTAAGTTTTTAAGATGAACCTCAAACTATTTAATCTCATGTCTTACTTATAGCTATAGCAAGATGTTTCCCTTTTTCTGATTTCCTTAGATTTGTAAGTATTGTGGAGGAGCCACAAGCATTTCCATATACCAGATTACTATCTTGCCATTTAAATTCAGAAAAAAATTGACATGTTGTATTTTGTGACAGAATTTCTGAGTTCTGTAGGCGTTTTGGAGTCATAGGCAGAACATATAGCTAGAATACAGATAATCAAAACCTGTTAATTTTCCTGTCTTAGGAGAAGTTGTTTTAATTTTCAGTTTACGATAATGTTCAGTAGAAAAGTGAGACTTAAGAAACTTTCTACTTTTTCTTTGTAAAAGTTTCCATCTTAGTGAAGGTTTCAGTATGTCTCATTTGTAATTTTTTTTAAACCAAACTCATGTCAGCAAAACAGAGTTACTTTTCAAGTCAGACTTCTACTGTCTGATGATATGCTAACTGAGGGATTCATGTTTCTTCTGTTTAATAATTATTTTTAAATGGATATATCTATATATAAATCACAGGGAATCTGAAGTATAAAATAGTCATCAATCAAATGTACATTACGATGATTTTTTTAATTTAAAGTTTTTGTTCCTACTAGTTTTGTGTTCTTGCCATATTTTTAATTTATTGAGAAAAGATATTGTTACATTATTAACATTTTGACTCAGTTTTCAAAAAAGTGATGCAGAAATTCTTTTAAAGTATAAAATTATCTCCAACAACTTACTTCTGTTTATCCTAGAAGACTTAACAATCAAGACCTCTGGGCCATATCTGGTCTTCCTGGATTCGTGTTAAATATTTTTGAAGACCAGAAGAGTGCTATTAGAATCATATAATAAAAAGATGCTCTAGAATTTGACTTAGCAGCCATATTTTGAGTTCAAGTACATAGCCATGCGTACTTAGTAGTCTGCATTGTTTATTTCTTGACTTTGTGGCACCTTGAAAATAAAAGAGCAAGTCATTCGGTTGTGTCTGACTCTGCCACCCTATGCACGGTAGCCCGCCAGGCTCCTTTGTCCATGGAATTTTTCCAGGCAAGAATTTTGAAGCAGGTTGCCATTTCCTACTCCAGAGGGTTCTCCCGACCCAGGGATCCATCTCTTGGTCTCTTGGTCTCCTTCGTTTGCTGCTGGATTCTTTACTTCTAGTGCCACCTGGGAAGCCCTGTATAATATGAATAATCTGCATTAGAAAAACTGCCTCCACAGTAAGAAATGATATTGCTTTTGAATACTAATTTTTTCATCTACTTACTCTTCAGTGATTTTTGTCACCATTGTGTAAGTTAGGAACAACTAATTTTTCAGTGTCACCATCTTTTTATTTTATTTTATTTTTCTCTTACTATTGTTGTTGTTTTTATTTTCAGATCATAATATAAAGCCATTATCTCCTTATTGACAAAGTACTCACATACACATGGCTGTAAGAAGCATGGATCATCATTGCTATAGATATCCCTTTTTTTTTTTTTTTTAAATTTTTTTAATTATTGTTTTAGCCATACATTGTTATGATATCACCATGGGTTTACATATGCTTCCCCTCCGGGTCCCCCCTCCCTCCTCCCTCCCCCCCGGGAAATTCACCATCTTTTTAAAGTCAATGTTTCATTTAATTATAGCATGCATATGGAAATACATAAATTATAATGTTCATCTTGATATTTCTCACAAAGTTTACATACCCATTTAACAACACCTAGAATAAGCAAGTAGAATTATAATGTTACCAGCAACAAAAATCACCTTTCTGCCTCCTCCCAAAAATTGCTATTCTGTTTTCTAAGAGTATCATTTTGTCAGTTTGGGGACTTTAGTAAATGGAGTCACAAAGATGTCCTTTCTTGGGTCTGACTTATTTTGCTTAGCATTATTTTTGTGATCTCTGTCAATGTTCCATGTGGATGTAGTTCATTTATTTCTATTTCCCCTGTATATAATATTCTAGTTTAACTCTCTTTTCAAGAATTATATAAGGATTGTATAAGGGATTCATGAATCTTGAATAGTTTTGCAAAATAGTCTTAATGGTTTGAAAGGTGTAGAGTTGGTATCCTATAGGCAGTTCTTCTCATGGATAATAATCTCAGGGAAAACATTGATAATGAAAAAATTTATTTAGTGTGCTAGTACAAATCAGATGTCAAAATGTCATATGAAGTTAAGAAAAAAATCTTTGTCTTTATGTAAAAGTAATTTCAAATGATCTTGCATATCAAATAGGTATTTGATTGAAATATTCAGGTATAGTTTATTTGTTTGATTAAAGTTAGATATTGTTTTGATACAAATTCTCAATTTTATGTGTCAATCATTAATTATCTTAAGTAACATTTTAAAAATAAAAATAGAAACACCTATATCTGAACTAAAATTCTTAAAACATATGTCACTGAAGTAAAAACAACCTTTCAAGAGGTTGTTAATTCTTTCTGAATATCAGAGCTCCTTCAGCATTTCCCATTTAGTTGCAGTGTAAAGACCTGTTAAAATGACACTAAAAATGTAGCTTAATCATCATGTTTGAGCTGCAGTGTACAAGCTTACGTTTTGTTATTAGTGGCCAGCTGAACTGAAACTAAATGGGGTTTTGCAGTGTAAAGTGTTTATACAGTTAGGACACTAACAGTTAGCAGGATTTTTTTCAATACTCTGGTCTTCTGGCAGCACCTTCTATTTAAAGAAGATAATATGTATGCATCTATCCTTTGATTTGCCATTTGTTTTGCTTTTATAATTTACAAGAAAAACTGCAATTAAGAAAAGCTCAGGTAGTGTCTGCTGTGCCCGTCATTGGGTTAAGCATTTCAAATCATATTTCATTCTTACAGCAATTCTATTAAGTATATTTATTTTTTGATAAGGAAATTGAGACCCACAAAGACTCAAGATCATACAACTTGTGATTTGCTGGACATAGTTTTAACTTATCCAACATTCCTAAGAAAAGACCTAAGGAATTGTAGAAATGTCCCTTATTTTATTATGTTCATATTACGATTTTTCCCCTCAAGTGATTTTAATACATTTTGTTTATTTTGTATTACTGTAAAAATGTAGATCTCAGGATAGGCAGGTAAAGGACCCCGTTTTTTAAAAGGAGTAACTGTATCCCAAGAAAATAAGCAAATTCCCTAAGTTTCACAAGGACCTTGTGCTGTCTTATGGTTAATCGGTTGGCAAATATTTGTGGAGGGTATAGGATAAGCCTCAGACTGAGGGGAGTATCTAGTGTTACTTGCTAGGTTAGCTGAGGCTGGTGGCTGATTCATGCTAGAGTGAGCTTCTCAAATATTAATAATATGAAAACACCTTGTAACCTCTAGTGTTGTTATTTTTATTAGATTATTAACTAATTATTTTTTTATTAAAGACATTTTTGGGGGGCCTCACCATGTGGCTTGCAGGATTTTAGCACTCTGAGCAGATATTAAGCATGAGCCCTTGGGCTTTCCTTGTGGCTCAGATGGTAAAGCGTCTGCCTACAATGCGGGAGACCTGGGTTCGATCCCTGGGTCAGGAAAATCCCCTGGAGAAGGCAATGGCAACTGACTCCAGTGCTCTTGCCTGGAAAAACCCCATGGACGGAGGAGCCTGGTGAGCTACAGTCCACCGGGTCGCGAAGAGTCGGACACGACTGAGCAACTTCAATTCACTTCACTGTTGGCCTGTGAGAGCTTGGGGTCCTAATCACTGGACTGCCATAGAATTCCCTACAGTGGTAATTTAATGTAAAAATCAAACTACATCAAACTCCTTAAACTCTTAGACCATTACCAAAATGAAAGTTATACAAATTAAGAATGAACAGAACTACAAAACTAGTATTAGTCAGAAAGATAGCGCCAATGTAATAGAATGGACAGATATTTGTTTAATAGTAAAACGATTTAACTTTGTATTTCTATAATGTATTTCTGAATTTGGCCTAAATAAAAATAATACAGAGCATACATTTTTAGAAGCATGTCATGCAACCATTATTAATACATTTAAACTTTTGTTTCCTACTTCAGAATAAAAGCAAAAAGCTATCAGAGAAGTTTGCCAATGCCAGTGTTGAAAGTGAAAGTGAAGTCTCTCAGTCATGTCCGACTCTGAAATTTCCAGGCAAAAGTACTGGAGTGGGTTGCCATTTACTTCTCCAGGGTATCTTTCCAACCCAGGGATCGAACCTAGGTCTCCCACATTGCAGGCAGGCACTTTATCATCTGAGCCACCTGGGAAGCCAATATTAATGGCATGCTATTTGATAATCATTTAAAACTCTCTTCATTTACTTGGTGATGTAATTAGTATTGTGCTAAAGATATGTACCTAAGCCAATAACACTGCAGTCAGGAACTGAAAAACATTTTACTCTGAATTTTCTGTTATACTTACTGCCAATAGTCAAAGCAAGTTGGACCTTACAGAGATAGCATCTGAGCCTATTATTTGTAACTTAATTTTTTTTTTTTTTTGGCCACTCTATGCAACATGTGGGATCTTAGTTTCCAGAGCAAGGACCAAACCTGCTCCCTCCTCAGAGGAAGCTTGGAGTCTTAGTCACTGACCTGCCAAGGAAGTCCCTATTAATATGCGGGGTCTGTAGCTCAGCTAGTAAAGAATCTCTCTGTAATGCAGGAGACCCAGGTTCGATCCCTGAGTCAGGAAGATTCCCTGGAGAAGGAAATGGCAACCCACTCCAGTATTCTTGCCTGGAGAATCCTATGGGCAGAGGAGCCTGGCGGGCTACAGTCCCTGGGGTCCCAAGAGTCGGACATGACTGAGTGGCTAAACCAACACCAATGTGCTACTGAGTGCTGTGCTCGGGGTCTTCCAGTGCATCCTGCCACGTATGATGGCCAGATTCCCTGATGAGTCTCTGTTCCAAGGCAAAATATTTTGCATATTGTGCATCTGTCTGTATTCCATCTCTCCTTCACCTGTTATGCACTGAATTATAAACACAAAGTCACATACTAAAGATAGATGGCTGCACTCGATAAAAGGGTAGCCATCTAGATGACCTGGACCACGCTTGTATTCTCCTTGTTAGGCTGTTATTGAACTGTAAGCATAGACGTTTTGCAAAATCTTGGAGCAAACTCAAGGACCCCTGTGAGTGAGCCCCTGGATCACTCCTTCAGGCCGTAATGTGGCTCTGTGAATGCACATTCCTCCTTGCCTTTCATGTCCACTCTGCTGGATGCTGAGAAAGTATTGTTTTTCTAACATTCAGATCAAAAAACGTACAGAACTGTGTCAAGAAGAATTGAAGAGGAAATTTTTCTTTCTCGGCTTGAGATGCCACACTCGGGTTGTAAAAGGGACAAGTTTTAATGACATCCATCTGTTGCAGATTAAAATAAGTGGAGCTCAGCATTTGAATGCCTTGTTCAGAGTCAGACTTTATATAGGCGTAAGCACAATTGGTTTTAGGATTGAGAGTTCTAGGGACAGACAGCCACAAAGCATAAAAAGTTAGTCTGTATGTCAGACTTTGCTTTCAAAGGAATTGCTGTTGCCTCATTTTCTCTTTCTAGTGCTTTATTGCGTGAAATCTCCTGGTCAAGCCAAGAGACAACAGTCTGTTTTGAAAGCATGCCTCTTCCACTACTAGTACCTAATTTTATTTAAATTCTTATTTTTGTCATACTCAGAGGGAAACATAGCATGGTAAAAATTGCTGCATCTCTCACTAGGAGTCCTGGAATCCTCTTTCATCTCTGTGTTGATTGAAGGTAACCAGACTAAAAGCTGTTTATCCTAAGCTCTTATGTCAAGAGCTTTAATCACAGATTGACCTCTTTGTAGTACAGGGTTTGTATGTGTTTATCTGGAAGTAGGAGAAAAATATATACTTCCATACCAATCTATACTTTTAACCTTCAATAATGTCAGTATCTACATACACATTTTGAAGTTTCATTTTAAGTTTGTTCTTGAAACTCATGCTCTGAAAGCATTTGATAATAACACACTTACTTGCATTTGCAAAATGCATTTCTAATGCATTTTCTTACTTTGGGAAAACTAAATCCCTTAATGGGGTTCTAGAAGAATACAGCTTGTAGCAAAATTTACTATGACTCAACTGCTGAAGAGATCCTTGCCAGGATAGCTCACGTGTTTCCTTTCTATTGGTTCTGCTGCTGCTGCTGCTGCTAAGTCGCTTCAGTCGTGTCTGACTCTCTGTGACCCCGTAGACAGCAGCCCACCAGGCTCCCCCGTCCCTGGGATTCTCCAGGCAAGAACACTGGAGTGGGTTGCCATTGCCTTCTCCAATGCATGCAAGAGAAAAGTGAAAGGGAAGTCGCTGAATCATGTCCGACTCTGCGCGACCCCATGGACTGCAGCCCACCAGGCTCCTCCTTCCATGGGAGTCTACAGGCAAGAGCACTGGAGTGGGGTGCCAGTGCCTTCTCCTCTATTTGTTCTAGCCTGTCTAAAACACTGGGAACTTTTTTTTTCTTGCTAGAATTCCAGGGACCGGCCTTAAGTCTTTTACTTGCCTTTACTTTTTAGGAGTTTGATTCAGAAAAGAGAAAATTAGCTATTAAAGCTTGTTGTTGTATAGCAGCACAAGCAATCCTCAATGTCATGCCCAACCCTTACAGAAGGTTCTGAGAACGTCTAATAGATACCCCTCCATGACACCTGAAGTCCCTTCAGACCAGCAACAGCACCCCCCCGCTCTCAAGCTTCCACAGGGTGTCCCTGGGTGTTTCTTCATTCCTGCGGGGTCAGCTACACCCTCTGGCTCTACTTCTGTTCACGGCATTCTTTTTGTTACAGGAATGATAGCGAACCCTGATCTTACTTTGTGAGTTTGATCATGTTCGGCATGTAGAGAGAGACAGTCAACTGGCTTTTTAATGCAGTATGTACTTTACTGGCTCTTTCCTTATTCCGAAGCGAATGTGTTTCTAAGTAGTTTGTCTCAAGCCAACTCTTCATTTCTCTTGGTACATAGATGGCTGATCAATTTGAGGCTAGAGCTGTCAGCCAAGAATTCTCTGTCTAGCTTAGGCTCTCTGTCTAACAAGTGCCAGGATTTGCAGAGCAAATAGGCAGACCAAGGGCATACTGAGGTTATCACAAACAAACTAAACCTATAGCTGAGGTTAGGTATCTACACAGTAACATCTGCTTTGACACATTGCACAGATGAGGCAGAACAGCGGATAAGACTAGCTTTGAGACTGAGAAACATGAGTTAAATCTTGAATCTTCTGCCGAAAAATTCTGTGACCTTGAAAATTTTCTAAACCTCTTTCCTCACCTATTAAATGAGCACGATAATAGTTGCTTTCTTCTAGTATTATTGTAATCGCAGTATAATGCGTATGACTTCTTAGCTCTGTGCCTGACCCATGGTAAACATTCATGCGCTCAGTCGTGTCTGACTCTTTGCGGCCCCATGGACTGTAGCCCGCCAGACTCCTCTGTGCGTGGAATTTTCCAGGCAAGAATACTGGAGGGGGTTGCCTACTCCAGGGGATCTTCCAGACCCAAGGATTGAACCTGTGTTTTGCATCTCCTACATTGGCAGGTTGATTCTTTACCATTAGCGCCACCTGGGAAGTGCTTAACATTCATAAATGTTACTTATAATTATGAAGCCTTGTGTACCGGATGGAAGTACTTTCTAGGCATCATCTTTAATATAGTATGTAATTTATGTGCGTACTAAGTCACTTCAGTCATGTTGGACTCTTTGTGACCTTGTGGACTGAAGCTTGCCAGGCTCCTCTGTCCATGGGGTTCTCCAGGCAAGAATACTAGAGTGGGTTGCCATGCCCTTCTCCAGGGGATCTTCCGAACCCAGGGATCAAACCTGTATCTCTAAGCGAATACTTTACCACTAGTATTACCTGGGAAGACCATGTAATACATAGCATGTGGATTTATTTTTAAAAACCTGTATATGGGAAATAATGTTGTCATACTTTCTGTGACCTAATATTATTTAATTGTTTTGTAATAACGGACGTTTCTTGTGGGATATTGATGGAGCATAATGCAAAGTATTAGTGAGTTTCACTTTTTACTGCTGGGGCAAGACACGTGAAGGAGGAAAATCTTCCTGGAATTTAGAATTTGCTGCAAATCACAAATACTTCCATAGAATAAGCATTTCAAAATGAGTCACTGTTCAGTCCCTGCAGCATTGCAGATATGCCGGGGGCACCCTGCCAAGAGCATAGGTTTCAGGAAGGATGAAGCATGAGGCATCTCAGCAGTGCCGGGAGCTGGAAGGCAGCACTGTTTCTGAAGGCTCCAAGCATGCGGTCCAGATGTGCAGATTTCAGTCACACCTTTCGACTCCTCATAAATTATCTATCAAATTTGTAAATATATATGGCATTGTGGTATTTGGCTTCAATGTGAGGTAATTTTGTCCCAGGGTGTTCAGTCTTCCCCTGTGTAAATCATTCTAACAGTCTGCAAGTAATTCCGTACTTGAGACTCGCAGAGGAAAGACTTCCATTTCTATGTGTGTGCTTCATCACTAGTCATAATAAATAGGTCTGAGAGTATGCCAAGGGCCCTTGGTGAGTCCTTTCGAGAGAGAAGGAGGCAGGCAGTGTAGCCTTCTGGGGAGGAGGGTGGATTAAGAGCATCCCACCTGCATCTCCCTTCCTAGTAGGCCCCTTTTCATAGGGACCTACAGTGGTAGGTAGGTTGCTGTTTTCTCTTTGCATGTGTGTGCGCTAAGTTGCTTCGGTCGCGTCTGACCCTTTGCGACCCTGTGGACCATAACCTGCCAGTCTCCTCTGTCCATGGGGATTCTCCAGACAATACTGGGCTGGTGTGCCACGCACTCCTCCAGGGGATCTTCCCAATCTAGGGATTGACCCCACATTCTTATGCCTCCTGCTTTGGCAGGCGGGTTCTTTACCACTAGTGCCACTTGGGAAGCCCATTTCCTCTTGAGTCAGATGTTATACCACAAGAAGATCTGTAAAGTGATGCCAGTATCTTGGAACCTAATGAAGTTATCGTCATCCCTGTGTTAAGGTTTGAAAATCAGACTTTGTCAGCAAGTCAGAGAGGCAACGTACCTGCGGCTACATCTCTGAAATAGCCCTCCTTTGGACATTTTTTTTGGTGGGGGTGGGGGGCTTCGGCTGATTTCCCCAGGATCAGGTTTTGAGAGGAATGGACTCAAGATGAGGACTTAGAAAGCAGTTTCCACTCGGAGTGATCATCTTTACCAAGAGATTTGAGTCTGGTATTATGTCAGCTGGTTTAAATTTAATCTTGTTTTTCCAAAATCACTAGGCTCACACAATTTGCATTGGCCCAGTCCACACCTGCCAGCTAGCCCTATCTGCTTTCCTCAAAGCATCCTTGCAACTTTCTGTTTTTTCCCTATCATAAGGACAGAAGACTGCCAAATGACCAATATTCTCCCTCAGATGCATCTGAAAACCAGGCAAGGAAGAAGAAACCCAGTACCTTTCATTTCTTTTCAGTTTTTGATTCGTTTTTCGCTTCCTACTAGGCTCAGTATAAAGTCACTAGCTTCCTGAAGCTAAAATGAATGGGTAACAGTGGATTTGGGGATAGTATAAACTCATCTTCAAATGTAGCCAAAGATTTGGAATAAAGCAGTGAAAGTTCTTTGTATTTTAATGATTCTTTTACACTCTTTAATAGAGCAGAATGTATTCCCGTTGACCTTCATGTCCTTAGCTCTCTGGAAATGCTGTGGGGTTGCTCAGTTGTCCTGTTAATAATTATTAAGTGTTTTAGACGCAGGTTTGAATTGTTTTGCAGCCAGAGCTTTTCTGATATGCGGTGCAAACATTCTTGTTTCCTTGTTTGTGATCTGTTTTCATTTTATCAGGAACTCACTGAAGCTCTTTTCTGTTTCTCACAGTCTGACAGCAATGCAAGCTTCCTCCGTGCCGCCAGAGCAGGCAACTTAGACAAAGTCGTGGAATATCTGAAGGGGGGCATAGACATCAATACCTGCAACCAGGTGAGCGCCTGCAGCTGCCTCTGTATTCCATGCTAAAGACGCACCTATACCTATAGACACACTCTAAGAGCCCAGCGGTGGGTTTTTTGTCTTTTGTTGAATTTACCTAAAATAGCACCAGTCCAGAATTATCAAAGTTCATTTTTGCCTCCTTACCAACTTTTGAAGCCTCAGACATTTGTATCTAGAGCTAATAATACCAGCAAAGTAGACAGATCAACAATGATTGAACATCAGTTTTGCCTATGAAATGATCTGGGCTGCCCTTAGCTGAAATGCTGACCAATAAAGATGTTTTACTGCTCATTTATTGTCAACTAGTTATCCAGATGCTGGCTTCTATTCTTGTCTGCTGTAAGCCTTTTATTCAGGGGGTAATGGGTTATTACAACTTGGGATAGAGAAATAAAAGGATAAAAATCAAACTTATTCACCCACTTACCCCTCCCCACCCTGCCATTACCTTCAAAGCATGGATCTGAGTGAGAAGAGTTTAAAACTGTTGGCTTAAAGGTGTTTGGATTATTTATTTATCACATCCATTTGCTAAGGACTTTAGACAGTATTATACATTTTGGATATTATTTGATCCCAGGGATGTTGAGATTTTTGTGTTTTCTTTAAGATTTTAATACCATGAATGAAAGTGTCTCGTGAACTCCAGTATTCGCTACAGTGTGCTAAATGTTGCTGATGTGTTTGTGTGTGTGTGTGTGTGTGTGTGTGTGTGTGTGTGTGTGCACGTGCATGACAGAGCTAACTGGGAGATGAATAATCCTGGCTAATTATAAGCTAGCAGGAGATAAATTTCATTGTCTAGTTCTAAATCATCTATAGAATGCCATGATATATACTGATATATATATATCCTGATGTGTATTGAGCCCAGTTACGTTCAATCTATAGTCCCCTGAAATTAGTAAATCTTTCAAATACAACTTCTCAAAAACTGAACCTGGTGTCTTTTCATACTCTGCCTTGCTCTCCTCCCAAATTTCTACCTACTGATTTTCTTTTTGTTGTTCAGTTGCTAAGTCGTGTCCGACTCTTTGTGACCCCATGAATTGCAGCATCTAGGCTTCCTTGTCCATCACTGTCTCCCTGAGTTTGCTTAAACTCATTTCCATTGAGTTGGTGATGCCATCTCATCCTCTGTCACTCTCTTCTCCTTCTGCCCTCAGTCTTTCCCAGCATCAGGGTCTTTTCAAGTGAGTCACTCTTCCCATCAGGCGGCCAAAGTGTTGGAGCTTCAGCTTCAGCATTAGTCCTTTCAATGAATATTCAGGGTTGATTTCCTTTAAGATTGACTGGTTTGATCTCCTTGTTGTCCAAGAGACTCTCAAGAGTCTTCTCCAGCACTACATTTCAAAAGTATCAATTTTTTGGCGTTCAGCCTTCTTTATCGTCCAACTCTAGCAAGCATACCTGACTCCTGGAAAAGCCATAGCTTTGACTATATGGACCTTTGTTGGCAAAGTGATGTCTCTGCTGTTTAACACATTAAGTTTGTCATAGCCATTCTTCCAAGGAGCATCTTTTAATTTCGTGGCTGCAGTCACTGTCCACATTGATTTTGGAGCCCAAGAAAAAGAAATCTGACAGTGTTTCCACACTGTCCTCATCTATTTGCCATGAAGTGATTGGACTGGATGCCATGATCTTCATTTTTTGAATGTTGGGTTTTAAGCCAACTATTTCACTCTCCTCTTTCACCTTCTTCAAGAGGCTCTTTAGTTCCTCTCCACTTTCTCTCATTAAAGTGGTGTCATCTGCATATCTGAAGGTGTTGATATTTCTCCCAGCAATCTTGATTCCAGCTTGTGCTTCATCCAGCCCAGCATTTTGCATGATGTATTCTGCATATAATAAGTTAGATGAGCAGGGTGATAATATGCAGCCTTGACATACTCCGTTCCCAATTTTGAACCAGTCTGTTGTTCCATGTCTGGTTCTAACTGTTGCTTCTTGTCCTGCATACAGATTTCTCAGGAGGCAGGTAAGGTGGTCTGATATTCCCATTTCTTTAAGAATATCCCAGAGTTCGTTGTGATCCACACAGTGAAGGGCTTTAGCATAGTCAATTTCCTTACTAATACTTAGTTCTAACAGGTTTCCACTCATGTCTTCTCCCCTACTCCAGTCCAGCACTCCTTTCTCGGTTCATTTTCCACATCCACAGATTCACATTAACCCACAGTGTGGTCACTTACCATAGTTGCGGTAAGATCCTCCTTAATTAGGTTCTGTCTTCATCTCGTCACTCTGGTCAATCTCTATGCTATGTCTTGAGTCATCTTTCCAAAATGAAAATATTTTTATGGTGCTCCCCCACCCCCACACTTTCTATGGCTTCCAATGCTTAGGTCACTGTGGTGGTTATATAAAAATTACCTGCAGACTTTTGCGAAGGGTGCAGGATTTTCCTTGCTCCTCCCAAGACTTTCCACCATAGGAAATATTGTCACCAATGGCAATTTTTCTTGTCCTTTAGGGGAGTGTATCTCTTGGCCTCAAAAGTCTGCTCTAACCCTTAGCATCCCTATATATTCCTTTGAGTGTGGCAAGAACAAAAGATGCTGAATGCTATTTATCTGGGGGCATTTCTCAGGGCATTGTTTGCAGTGAGCAACCTTAAGGGATTAGGTAGCTCATTCCTTCAGAGAAAAAGTAGGCTTATTCATTCCTAGTTGAAAAGCTGTGAATCCCTCAAGGTTAATTCTTCTTTAGCATAACCCATGGTATGCACAGGTTTCCACGGTCCTCTGTGTCACTTCCTTGGGATTGGGAGGGGATATACAGAACTGGGGTGGGCAACGTGTTGACAGTCAGCCCATTCTTTGCTGTGAACTATGAAGTCCATTGAGCGTCTCAACAGTGAAGAATCCACATGCAATGCAGGAGCCTCAGGAGATGCAGGTTCAATTCCTGGGTCGAGAAGATCCCCTGGAGAGGATTCTTGCCTGGGAAATCCTATGAGTAGAGGAGCCTGGCAGGCTACAGTCCATAGGGTCTCAAAGAGTCAGACACGACTGATGCTACTTAGCACACGTGCATGAAGTCCACTGTCTCTCATCTAGGAGACTTGTATCTTCTTCCAGCATCAGCAAACAGTAGCAGTTTAGCAGTTTAGCTTATAGGTAAGATAAAATAGCAGAGCTTACATAGTTTTTGGCACTGACATATGGAATCAAGCCAAATGCCTTTATCCTAGTATATAAGATCTTCACATTTTATACCTCCATTTCTTATCTATCTTATATTTCGTTATGAATTCTTTTATTTGACACGTTTCTAGCATTTTTTTTGAACAAATAACTTGAGGTTTTCATATATTAAAAGAGAAAGAACATCCAAATTCTTATTGTTATTGTTCCATCTCCAAGTCATGTCCGACTCTGTGACCCCATGGACTACTGCATGCAAGGCTCTGCTGTCCTTTACCATCTCCTGGAGTTTGCTCAGTTTCACGTGCATTGAGCCGGTGATGCTATTTAACAATCTCATCTTCTGCTGCCCCCTTCTTTTTTCCTGCAATCTTTCCCAGCATCAGGGTCTTTTCCAGTGAGTCAGCTCTTCACATCAGGTGACCAAAGTATTGGAGCTTCAGCTTCAGCATCAGTCCTTCCAATGAATACTCAAGGTTGATTTCCCTAAGGATTTACTGGTTTGATCTCCTTGTAGCCTAAGAGATTCTCAAGAGTTTTCTCCAGCATCACAATTCAAAAGCATCAATTCTCTGGCACTCAGTCTTCTTTATGGTCCAACTCTCATATCTGAACATGTCTATTGGAAAAATATAGCTTTAACTATATGAAATTCCTATATAGATGCATGAACTTCCTCCAAATTCCTGTATAGACATATGAACTTCTTCCAAAACTGCCTGTGAAAGTGAATATAAATTGTTTAAATATTTTAACATGCTATTTTAGAGCTTTTTCAAGTACATTAAATACATTCTTCCAATTTTAATATCAATTCATTAACATTCTGTATTTATAATATGTTAGAAGAAAAGGCAACAAAGCTTTTCGAAGTATTAGTTCATTTAGATAAAATCATTATAAGTGATGCCGAAAGAGGAACCCAAGGAAAACAACATTAACCTCAGTCAAACCAAGTCTACTTTACCCTGTAATATAAGAAATATCTTAATCATATAAAAGATCTTAGGTTTTTTTTTTTTAAAGAAAAACTCTCAGCAGTAAATTCTCACTTCTTATCTGCTTTATAGAGTTCTAAAGCTAACTTCTTGAGTTACCTAGAAAAGTTTTTGGTAGCTTAACTTAGTTTTCTTGTGGCCCACCGTCCACTAACACATTACTATAAAAGGGAAGAATATCTGTTTTTATGAGAAGGCAACAATGTCATGAAATCACACAGAATTTAGAGCCCAGAGGCTTAAATTCAAGTTCTATCTCCACTTTCAAGTCATTTCAAGTTAGAAAGTGACATTTTCTAATCTCTAGAACAAGAAAATAATACTATGCTCAGTTTTACACACTAAGTAGCAATGTGAATTAAATATGAAATACGAAAGGATGTTCTAAGGTGTACATATTCTAACTGCAATTGCTTTGTATAATCCACTGAGAACCAGTAAAATTGAAATTGACCTCCTTGCAAGGTATGAGGTTGATTCTCCTCAGTCACTAGAATTTACCAGGTAATAAAGTAAATATTGTTGTCTGGGGTTGGTTCTTTTTTATTACCATTCAGGAATGTACATCAAGTAGAGATTAGGCAAATGAAGTGACAATTTTTAACTAATTAGTTGCTACATAGCAGGCTTTGTGCTGGTGGTCTGATACGTCCTCAGTCAGCAGAGACAAAAGTAAGGGAGACACTGCCTCAGTTTACAAATGCAGATAGAGTCCATAAGTGGTTAAGTGATGTCCCCAGGCAGACAGATCTCCCACAGAGATCTGTTCTCTTTCAACTTTTAATCTTCCTGAGATGTTTGAATCTACCCTTCAAAATTTTCAGTGGGGCTGTCCTTTATTTTAAAGCTCAAATCTTATTTTTAATCTAATATTGCTGGTATAAAAAGGACCTTATTCATCCACAGATTAGCATAATATGTAGTTAAAGGAACTTTAAGGTCAAAGAGCACCACCACCAGGATTACTACTAAAACTCAAATAAAATATAGAACAAAAATAATCCTCAAACATCCAGGAGGGCAAAAGAGGCAACTCTTTAGCCAAAATATTGCTATTTCTAAATATATAAAATCTCAAATCTAATATTGCATATCTTGCTCATAAGCCTGAGCTCCTGGGGAGCATTATAACATGTAGCACAGAAACCAGGACTTTCTGTACCTTGTTGTATTTCTCAATGAAAGGCAATCTGGACTGCACCAGCTTTCCAAAAATACCATGTGTGTTGGCATGCTAAGATTCCTTAAACTGAAATATGGATGAAAGTCCTTTTCTTTATGAAATTGGTCTCATAACAACCATGAAAATTTTGAAATTTAATTGAAAAATGCCATTTGGCTTCTACTTTCATTTGAAGGATATGGGGGAAATTCAAAATTTGGCATAAGACAGTATTCTTTATAAAAAAAAAAAAGAACTGAGTTCTCATTTTTCTCTTTACAAAGCAATCATGGTTTTGTTAACTTTCATTTTTTGTAAACGATTAAGCTGGTATTGCATTTCTTTTTTATCTCTTGTACATTCAGAAAAAGAGAATAAATCTTAGTGTTTGCTCCCTCTTTTTGAAATTCATGTGTACTTATTTTATATTTGTTAATTATTCATAAGATAATGTTATAAACAAAGTTAACATCTAGATATTAATAATAGCCTCTATGACCTTTTCATAAGATTTTATAGCCAGTTTGTGTGTCAGATGGTACAGAATCTGCCTGTAATGCAGGAGACCTGTGTTTGATCCCTGGGTTGGGAAGATCCCCTGGTGGAGGGCATGACAATCCAGCCTAATATTCTTGCCTGGAGAATCCCCATGGACAGAGGAGTCTGGTAGGCTACAGACCCTGGGGTCACAAAGAGTCGGACACGACTGAGCAACTAAGCACAGCACATACATCGATAAAAGCCTCTGCAGGTTCAGATACTTTCACCATGTACAAAATTTATTGGTTCCACTGCAATGGTGTCAGAATGAAGAGTGTCACATATCATTTATTGGACATAATTCTAATTATTACCCTAAAGGCTAACACTTCTTAAAGTGCTCTGATTTTTGGTCTTGACATTTTTACCACTGAAGAGATAAAGTGCAAAATATCAGTTATAGCCCATGTTTCACTTCTCAGGAGCAGAGGGCAGTGTTGGTGCACCCAACGGTGACTTCATCATGTGCTCACATAGTTATGACTCAGACCACAGAGCCTTTTTGGAAGCCACATTAAAAATGTGGGTGCTGAAATCCAAATTCTCATTTTAGCCACCTCTCAGCTACCTGACCCTGGGCAGTCAACTTCTCCAGGGCTCAGCTGTTTTCTCAACTATAAAATAGTGATCATAACAACAGTGAAGTCATAGGGCTTTTGTGGTAATTAAATATGATGTTTGCAAAATGGTTAACAGAGCAAGCATTCTAAAAATATTAGCAAATTATAATCCTTGTTATAATAATGTAATATTTTTATATTTATTCTCAACCTGAGCTTTAGTACAAGCAGTGCTGGTTCTCATAGGCAGAACATAAAAGGTATTATCATAGCCTGTGTCATCAAATAGGAAAGATCCCCAAATATCAGTAACCTCAGATATGCAGACGGCACCACCCTTATGGCAGAAAGTGAAGAGGAACTAAAGAGCCTCTTGATGAAAGTGAAAGAGGAGAGTGAAAAAGTTGGCTTAAAGCTCAACATTCAGAAAACTAAGATCATGGCATCTGGTCCCATCACTTCATGGGAAATAGATGGGGAAACAGTGGAAACAGTGGCTGACTTTATTTTTTTGGTCTCCAAAGTCACTGCAGATGGTGATTGCAGCCATGAAATTAAAAGATGCATCCTCCTTGGAAGGAAAGTTATGACCAACCTAGACAACATATTGAAAAGCAGAGACATTACTTTGCCAACAAAAGTCGGTCTAGTCAAGGCTATGGTTTGTCCAGTGGTCATGTATGGATGTGAGAGCTGGACAGGGAAAAAGGCTGAGCGCCGAAGAATTGATGCTTTTGAACTGTGGTGTTGGAGAAGACTCTTGAGAGTCCCCTGGACTGCAAGGAGATCCAACTAGTCCATCCTAAAGGAGATCAGTCCTGGGTGTTCATTGGAAGGACTGATGTTGAAGTTGAAACTCCAATACTTTGGCCACCTCATGCAAAGAGTTGACTCACTGGAAAAGGCCCTGATGCTGGGAAGGATTGGGGGCAGGAGGAGAAGGGGATGACAGAGCATGAGATGGCTGGATGGCATCACCGACTCGATGGACATGGGTTTGGGTAGACTCCGGGAGTTGGTGATGGACAGGGAGGCCTGGCGTGCTCCAGTTCATGGGGTCGCAAAGAGTCGGACACGACTGAGCGACTGAACTGAACTGTTTATATTGGCTATTTTAAACTAAAATCTTTTTTGGAATGATAATCTTTTTTATGAATGTCATTTGGATCCACTTGGTCAGACCTTCTTTTTGAAAATGCCAAAAACAATTGTTAGGCTGGGTCTTTATAACGATAGAAAGAAAAATGAATAGCTGAGAAGTGAATTCATAAAATTAATGGAATATGAAATGAACTACACACCATTTTCTAACAAGTTAAATGAGGTACAAATATCTTTACAAATAATCTAGGTGTATATCTATAAGTTAATTGTGACATCTCATTTAGAGGAAGCAAAAGGTGGGGCATTTTTCTGGTTCAGGTTAGGTACCCTCTTTTGATTTTGGATTCTGCATCATTCTCTGATTTTCTTCAATACATTAATACTAATTCTTGCTTTATACTGAGTAGTGTTGACTCAAATTGGATTTGAATGATGTCTGCCAAATAATTTGAGCACTGAGAATTTTTAGTTTCAAAGTCATTCAATGTAAAGTAATTCCAATAGAGACTTTTCCTCAGCTACTTCTCCATAGCTATAAAAAGCTTCCTTTCCATGTGTAACCAGACAGATTTACAAAAGGTTTGAAAAGTAACTCTTCTTTCACTTTAAAACAGCTTTCCCTGGTGGCTCAGATGGCAGAGCCTGCCTGCAGTGCAGGAGGCCCAAGTTCAAGATCTCTGGGTCGGGCAGATCCCCAGCAGAAGGAAATGGCAACCCACTCCAGTATTCCTGCCTGGAGAATCCCATTGACAGAGGAGTCTGGTGGGCTACAGCCCATGGAGTAGCACAGGGTCAGAGAAGACTGAGCAACTAATACTTTCACACTTTCCATTTAAAAAATCCCAAGGGTAGCTTCCTGCAGATTATTCCTGTGGCTGTCTTCTTAAGTAAGTTGCTAAGTGATTTAGACTGAACAGAACAACTTAGATTCTAAGAATATTCTTCGGTGCTTGCTTTCTATGACTTAAAAGAAGTTGATTTTTAAACATAACAACCAGGCAATCACTCATTCCTTCCTAGGTCATCTCAGATTTTCGCGTCATAGCAGTCGTTCTGCCAGTCTGAATGCAAGCTTACCATTTGTTGATCTGTTTATTCAAGCACATATTGTGTGTTTACTAGGTGGCAGGCAGAATCCTAGGAGCCATGAAGCCAGAGGCAAAACCCTGCCCTTGTGTAGTTTACAGTCTGCCTGAGAGGAGAGAGGTGGTCACCAAGGGAAAAAGTAAAATATATGGGAAGAGAGATAGCAGTAAATGACAGGGAGAGAAATACAGCCAGGAGGAAGAAACAGAGAGGGATGGAGAGCAGCATGTTGTTGAAGGCAGGATGGTTAGAGGACCTAAAAGAGTTGAGCAAGGAAACTCGGCTTTGTTTGGAGGGAGTACATTTTATTTTATTTTTTATGTTTTATTGAAGTATAGTTGCTTTACAATGTTGTGTTAGTTTCTGTACAGAAAAGTGAATCAGCTATGCATATACATATATCCCCTCTTTTGGGGGGTTTGCTTCCCATCTGGGTCACCACAGAGCACAGTCGCCAGTAGAGCTCCCTGAGCTCTCGTTAGTCATCTGCTTCATCCACAGTATCCATAGTGTATGGATGTCACTCCCAGGGACTATATTTTAAAAGAAGCCTTAGCAGATAGAAAGCCCCCAAGGAAGGAGTGTGCCTGGCACGTTTGGGGCCAGTGTAGCTGGAATAGCATGAGGGAGGGGAAGAGAAGGTCAGGGGAGAGCCCAAGGCAGAACCAAAGAGCACGTAGGCTGTTTCAGGATCTTTGGCTTTAATTTGAGAGAGGAGAGTTGATTAGAAGTAATAGCAAAGAAGGGGCATAAGCTGACTTTATGTTGAAAAGTAGCCCTTAAACTGAAAGGGAGCAAGGGCAGAAGGAGAAAGTGCATGGGAATACTTTAAGAAGAAGGAATGTTACTCTTTACACAGGAGTATTGCACTTCTGTGATACTTTCGGTGAGAGGTAAGGTGTTCTGTTCTAAGGCATCAGGCAGGAGAGTTGTGAAAAGTGGTTGGAGTCTGGGTATATCTTTAAGATAGAGCTGATAAATGTTGTTGATGGAATTTATGTAGCCTGAGAGCCAAAGAGAGATGTCGGGGCTGAAGATTGGGGCTGCAAGGAGACTAACGAGGGTTGACGATTCGTTACTGGAGAGGAGAGAAGTTGTGAAGTAGTCACCTAGGAGGGTGGAAGAGAGTGATGACGGGTAACCGAACGGTTGTGCGTGTATATGCTCAGTTGTGACTCCATGGACTGTAGCCTGCCAGGTTCCTCCGTCCTTGGAATTTTCCACTCAAGATTACTGGAGTGGGTTGGCATTTCCTTCTCCAGGGGATCTTCCCAACCCTAGGATTAAACCCGGGTCTCCTGGGTCTCCTGCATTGGCAGGCTGATTCTTTACCACTGCCCCGCCTGGGAAGTGAATGGTCGCCAAGGAGCGAAGTCGAATGAGCGGAAACAAGAGGAGTTGGGGATGAAGGTTGGGGTCACAAGAATAGTGAGGGTTAAAAGCTTCGTTAACTGAGATGGGAAAGACTGTGATTTGAGTAGGTTTAAGGAAATAATCATAAGTTCAGCTGTGAATAGAAGTTCATTTCATCTATTTGATATCCAAAGTGTAAAGCCATGAAACTGGACCATGTCACCAAAACGATATGTGAAAATCACATGAGAAAACTGAAGAGGTCCAAGGACTGAGCCCTGGGACACTCCAGCTCTTAGAGGTCAGGAAGCTGAGGTGGAGCCGGGAAGGAGAGTTGGGGAAAGTGCCCTGGAAAGTGCGAGAAAACCTGGAGTGTGGTATCCAGGGAACCAAGTGAAAGATTTATCTTCAGGTGGAGAAAAATGCTCTGTAAAACTCTGCTCAAATGAGCTGAAGAAGGGAACAAGAGCCTTAGTAAAGTGGTGATAGCTAATGGCTTGATTAAAGCTTTGCTGGTTGCCTGGTGGGGTGAAAGCCTGACTGGAGTTGATTCAGTCAGTAATGGGAAGACCAGATACTACTGCACAGACTCTATAAAAGGAAGGAGAAAACGGAGGAGGGAGCTGGAAGAGGAGGTAGAATCAAGAGAGGCTTTTTTTTTTTTTAAATGAGATAAATTGTAGGATTTTGTCTCATTAATGGAAAAAATAAGTAGAGGAGGGAAAAGTCAATGAGGCATGAGAGAGAAGGGAGAAATGCTGGATGCTGTCCTAAGGTGGATGAAAGAGAATGGAGCCTGGTATACACATGGGGAGTTGGCCTTTGCTAAGAACAGGGATAGTTCAGGAAAAGGGAAGGGTTTACGGATAAAAGAGCAAGAAGCACTTTGGATGAGGTGCTGGGAGCTGGATGTTGAATGGAAGTTCTTTTAATTGCTTCTTCTTTTTTATTTTTTTAGTGAAATCTGAATGAAGGTCATCAGCAGAGAGGGGAGATGGGAGAGACGAGGTATTGGAAATTGAGGAGAGAGATGTGAAATAATCGTCTAGGGGAATGGGAGAAACCGTAACAGAGTATGATTTCCAGGCAGCATGATGAGCAAGCATATAAGCATGGGTTCTTCTGCAGCCTCCTTCAGACGTGGAGTCAGATGGAGCGGTCTATCACCAGGAATATGGTTCGGCTAGGCATGTATGGTATAGCTAGAGTAGGCCAAGCCAACTGAGGATGCCTGCAATGGAATGAATAAAATTATTATAAAGATTAGGCATGGAATTTAGGCTGAATGAGGAAAGAAATGGACACAGTGGAGCGGTGAACAGACCCTAGGTGTCAGGGACTGAAGGATGGTTGGATTTGGGTCAGGAGATTGGAAAGAGGGTAAATGGTAGTGAACAGGTTCAATGCTTGAAGTTGAAACCTTGGAGGAAGATTATGTTACTGGAAATGACTGTGGAGAGAGTAGATGAGGTAGAGAGAAGGAAATGTTCTTGATAGAGAAGCCAGGAACCTGACAGTGGTTTTGCAAAAACCACCTTCATATTTGTTGGAAAAAGTGGCAATGAGCTAGAAGCTAAAATCTTCAAGAGATGAGAATGGAATCTAAAAGATACAGGCTGATGGTATCTGGAGATTTATGTAAAAGGAGAAAGAAAAATAGTTTTGAAGAGCAGTGAGGAGCAAGAAGCATTAGCAGCTCCACCAAGTCCAGTGGTTAACTAGGGTGTGGGAGATAAGTATAATATTATCACTTGAGTAGACTTCAGGGAAGCAGTGGTTTTGAGTTTCAGTTAGAACAGAAAGGTTAAAAGGAATGTTCAGAGAAGAGATTTAAGGCACAGAGACACTGCTAATATCCATATTCAGGTGTTCTTGAAGACCTTGTGTAAGAGTTTCAGAATATGGGAGGTGATCAGAGATGATCAGAAAAAGGGATGTATATGGGGGTTGCATTTGGAGGGATGAGGATTGACCTGGTGACTGGCATACACAAAGATACAGGTTATGCTAAGTTTTATTCCATTTAGTCTATATGGTCCTAACCAGGTAGTGATGGTGAGATTGTGAAAGTTGTCTGGAAAAAGATATGAGGCAGTGGGGAGTCTAACCAGGATCCCACAGAGTTCTGGAGTCCCGCCTTGATTTCTGCTGTGGAGGGTCAAGAGAGGGAAGATCTTTATCCAAGCATGTATGCAGCAGAGCTCTTCAGATACACACAACAACCAAATACAGGTGGTGTGTGAAGTGAGGTGCATTTAGATGCCATTCTTGCTTAGTCATTTTTCTGCTTCGTTTTTTTTCTTGTGCCATTAAAAATCAGCCAGCTCTTTTGCAGTATCTGAGGTTTTGCCCACTCATACTCTAACAGTCTCTTTCTTTGCTAATCACTTATTCCAGTCTTTTTCCACTCTACTATAGACATTTCCCAGGCCTTTACCATCCCTGTCTACCCTTATGATTTTCTCTTTCTCCTTCTGTGTGTGTGTGTTTTGATGATTGTAAAGAAGTAACCCCAAATCCTAGGATCTCTAGTCTTAAAAGTCTTCTCTTATGGCTAAGGAGTGGGAAAGAAAAGGAAACCTTGTTTTCAGACTGTAACTTCTTCAGATTCTTAGAAATGAGAAAAACAGACATGTAGAAGAGAATTCAGCAGCTCCATGTTAAAAGTGGCTGCCCATTGAAATGGACATGATCGGGAGCTACCTGTCTGTTGATGAACCTGTGTATGTACGTGTGTATAACTTGATGTAGGTGATTGATTTTAGTACGATACTGTTTTTTCTTCAGCCTCTTCCCTCAGAAATGAAAGGTCTTCGGGGTAGGATGAGAGAGTTTAAAATGCAGATGAACAAGGGCTTATAAGGGCACACCTTGGAAAAGGTAATCCCTTCCCCTGACTCCATTCACTACCACCACCACCACCAAAAAAAGCTACCAACAATACAAAGATGACAAGTACTTTGTGCAGGGTAGAGGGGGCGGTGGGGACACCCTGATATCAAACCCTGCACCTGATCATGTATACAAACCCATTGCTGGGGCGAGAGAAGGACACTACTGCTCTTGGGAAAGAGGTTTATTGGAGAACCTGTGATGTGATATTTCCCTTAAGGAATGAAGGAAGACAGCAGAGTGCCCATGGGAGGCAGGGGAGAGAAGTAGGGAGGGAAGGAAGCAATTTATTAGGGAAATGAGAATATATTTTCTCACCCAAAGCAACCAAAGAGAAGTTACTTAAGAGATCTGCTGTTCAAGTTCTCTTGAAATTATTAATTTGAAAAACAAACTAGCTAAGATCTCTATAGCCTTTTTTAGTAACTCCTTTTAGTGAGATTTTTATGTCTCTCACTATATTCTAATTAATCATTTGTATCCAGAGCTAACAATTTTTAGCAAAACGCAGAAAGGAATGCACAACCCATAAACTGAAAACTTAGAACATTAGCAGCACAGGAAAATTAAGAGGTTTAAAAAGAAAAGTCCGTGAAGTATAGCAATCTAAATACAGCTACTGACTTATATGAACCAGCTCACAAAGAATGATTTATAAACCAAAATTTAAGCTTCAGTGTTGTTTAGTGAAAAGGACACTTTGCTGGAAAGACTGGCACACAATAGGTTTCCAATTAATATTCACTAAATGAATAATTGAATGAATGTGGATATTGAGCCAATCTCCTAAATCATTCTGAGTCTCGAATTACCCAGTCATGAAATGGGAAATAATACCTATGGTATTAAATAATACTTTATTGCATGCTGGGTACATGCTCATCACTGTGCTGTGTACTTTATATATGTAACCTTCACAGCATAGTTCTCTTCCTCAAAGCAAGACTACTTTAGGCTCAAATGATATCAGAGAAAACCCACTGTGTTGCACACACTTATGCAAATTATGGCTGTGTCAGTTGCAGTTGGATAGAAGTTAACAAAAAAGTTGGGCTGGCCACAGTTACTGATTTCACTCAAGCTAGAGTAGCTGTATGGACAAATTCTGGATAAAGTCTAACAAGTTTATTCCTTCCAATATGATCAATATTGTCATTATTCGTTTCAGGCATTTATAATTCTCTGGGACATAGCAAAGCTTCTAATGCTTAGGAAGGTTCTTTTATTTCATCTGGGGGATAATTGCTTTACAATGTTGTCTTAGCTTCTGCTGAACAATGGGCCCATTCAGTCATAATTATATATACAGGAGCCTCCCTCTTGAGCCTCCTTCCCCTCTCCCATCCCACACCTCTAGGTCATACAAGCATCAGGCTGGGCTCCTTGTGTTGCGTAGCAGCTCCCTACTACATGCTTCCTGTTACACATGATACTTCATGATGTCACTGCTACTTCCTCAGTTAGCCCCACCTCTCTCCTTCCCCTGCTGTGTCCACAAGTCTGTTTCCTATGTCTGCATCTCCATTTCTTCCCTGTAAACAGGGTCATCAGTACTCTTTCTAGATTCCATATATATGCATTATTATATTTGTTTTTCTCTGACTTCTATAACAGGTGCTAGGTTCATTCACCTCACAACTGACTCAAATTGTTCATTTTTTTGGCTGAGTAGTTCTTATCTTGCCTCCTGTTCTGTTCTGTTTAGAAGCATCTGTTCTGCTTTCTAAATGGAGCAACCCAAGTTTCATTAGGTTACGTTTACAAACCATCTCTTGAGGCCATATTTCTTCTACTTAGAGAAGGAGACTATTTTGAGACCCTTGAGAATATATCTGTATGCTTCAGGTTCAGAAATACTGCATTAAAATTCATGTTCCTTTAAATGATCCTTTGGAATCAATCAAGAATCTGAGAACAAGAAATTACTAGATGATATTTAATTAAATGTGATTATCCAGATGATCCAGCATATATTAACTTTAACATTGGCACTTGCATGAAAATGCCAAATTAAAAAAGTTCTCAGAGAATTCAGAGATCCTTAAGAGCACATCCAAGGATTTCAGGTTGAGAAAAACCACTTTAAATATTTATCTCAGAGTCTAATTTGCTCTTATATATGTTAATGTTAGCCAACTTCAGCCTCAGAGAGTGCACTTTTCTTGACTGTATTTCCAAAGGCTAAAGGTGGATGTGATTGTTCCTGACTTGTCTGCTCACCTGTCGCATTTACTGACAAAATGCACAGTTATTGGAAGAATTAAGCAAACTCTTGTTTGCCTTCACATGGCACATACTATTGATTAGCCCATTCATTGTAAGAACATTACTGCAGTATCCTTCCTCTTGTTCTAGGTACTATGTTAAGTGTAGAGTTTACATGGTTGAACAGATTTGACTGTTGTTCATGACATTCCTTGTTAGGAAGATAAACAGGAAACAAAACACAATCAATTGTGAAAAGAACCAAATTTTGTGATTGTGCAAAGGATAAAGTGACTAAGCCAGTGAGCATATCTCAGACAAACCTGAAACTGGTACCAAATCCAAACTGCAGGAATCATTTTATTATGATGTAAAACAGAGCGATGATGCAGTTCTTAGAAGACTGCTGTAAGCTAACTTTTGTTGTTTGAGGGTTCCCTCCTCTCCCCATATTCCTTTAGCACTCAGTAAGCTAAATTTGGCTTATTTTTAATTAAAATTGTAAAATGGGGGGGAAAGATGATTAATTATTAATTCCCTAATAACATTACTAGATTTTTTATGGGTGCCTTGAGATGTAGACTTGGTACCTAGCATGATGCTTGGCATATAATGCATTTACAAAGCATTTTAAATAGTTGAACAATTGATATTCTGTTATTATTATTGAATTTAAGCCTTCTCTGATCTATATTAATAACAGTAGGAGGACATGGCACAACTGGAATGAACTGTGTGGGACCTTTTAAGGTTCTGTTCTCCTGTCTTACTTCCTTCCCTTTGAGATTCTGCCACTCTTTCCCTCTCTCACTTCAATTTTGCCCTTTACCCCTGAATGCACATCCAACTCAGGCTGTCCTACTAGGGGAGTTTTTTCATTTCATTTTTATAAAAAGAGATTGCTGATTAATTCTGATGTAGACTCCTTCCCCTGCTTCCAATCTTGATAAATTCTGTCAGAAGGAGAAGAGCCATTTTTTTAAAGTTCTCTGTCAAGATGAGTTGATTGAAATGTTTAATGAGTGATAAATATACAAAGAGAAGACTTCATCTCATGGGTACTTTATTTAAATCATCTGGAAATTATACTCTCATTACTTGTCATTTAAGAACCAAAGAATTTTATTACTATATATAACTTAAAGGATCAACTACACTTAACCTGCTTAACCAACTAAATTTGGCATGGACATGATACTATAACAGTCTAGAATTCATTATAGAATTCATTTCTAATTTTGACACATATAGACATAAGTGTAGAGGCCTAGAGGAAATCATTTTTGTCCTTAACTGCTGACTTATTATCAAAACACCTAAATTAAATCCCTTATGATATGCAGTGGAAGTGAGAAATAAATCTAAGGGACCACTTCTGATAGACAGAATGCCTGATGAACTATGGACTGAGGTTCCTGACATTGTACAGGAGACAGGGATTAAGACCATCCCCAAAAAAAGAAATGCAAAGAAGCAAAATGGCTGTCTGAGGAGGCCTTACAAATAGCTGTGAAAAGACGAGAAGTGAAAAACAAAGGAGAAAAGGAAAGATATTCCCATCTGAATGCAGAGTTCTAAAGAATAGCAAGGAGAGATAAGAAAGCCTTCCTCAGCGATCAATGCAAAGAAATAGCGAAAAACAACAGAATGGGAAAGACTAGCGATCTCTTCAAGAAAATTAGAGATACCAAGGGAACATTTCATGCAAAGATGAGCTCAATAAAGGACAAGTGGTATGGACCTAAAAGGAGCAGAAGATATTAAGAAGAGGTGGCAAAAATACACAGAAGAACTGTATAAAAAAGTTCTTCATGACTCAGATAATCACGATGGTGTGATCACTCACCTAGAGCCAGACATCCTGGACTGTGAAGTCAAGTGGGCCTTAGAAAGCATCACCATGAACAAAGCTAGTGGAGGTGATGGAATTCCAGTTGAGCTATTTCAAATCCTGAAAGATGACACTGTGAAAGTGGTGCACTCAATATGCCAGCAAATAAGGAAAACTCAGCAGTGGCCACAGGACTGGAAAAGGTCAGTTTTCATTCCAATCCCAAAGAAAGGCAATGCCAAAGAATGCTCGAACTACCGCCCAATTGCACTCATCTCACACGCTAGTAAAGTAATGCTCAAAATTCTCCAAGCCAGGCTTCAGCAATACGTGAACCGTGAACTTCCAGATGTTCCAGGTGGTTTTAGAAAAGGCAGAGGAACCAGAGATCAAATTGCCAACATCTGCTGGATCATGGAAAAAGCAAGAGAGTTCCAGAAAAACATCTATTTCTGCTTTTTTGACCATGCCAAAGCCTTTGACTGTGTGGATCACAACAAACTGTGGAAAATTCTGAAAGAGATGGGCATACCAGACCATCTGACCTGCCTCTTGAGAAACCTGTATGCAGGTCAGGAAGCAACAGTTAGAACAGGACATGGAACAACAGACTAGTTCCAAATAGGGAAAGGAGTATGTCAAGGCTGTATATTGTCACCCTGTTTATTAAACTTATATGCAGAGTACATCATGAAAAACACTGCACTGGATGAAGCACAAGCTGGAATCAAGATTGTTGGGAGAAAAATCAATAACCTCAGATATGCAGACATCACCACATTTATGGCAGAAAGTGGAGAGGAACTAAAAAGCCTCTTGATGAAATTGAAAGAGGAGAGTGAAAAAGATGGCTTAAAGCTCAACATTCAGAAAACTAAGATCATGGCATCCAATCCCATCACTTTATGGGAAATAGATGGGGAAACAGTGTCAGACTTTATTTTTTTGGGCTGCAAAATCACTGCAGATGGTGACTGCAGCCATGAAATTAAAAGACACTTACTCCTTGGAAGGAAAGTTATGGCCAACCTAGATATCATATTTAAAATCAGAGGCATTAGTTTGCTTGCAAGGATCCATCTAGTCAAGGCTATGGTTTTTCCAGTAGTTATATATGGATGTGAGAGTTGGATGGTGAAGAAAGCTGAGCACCAAAGAATTGATGCTTTTGAACTGTGGTGTTGGAGAAGACTCTTGAGAGTCCCTTGGACTGCAAGAAGATCCATCCAGTCCATCCTAAAGGAGATCAGTTCTGGGTGTTCATTGGAAGGAGTGATGTTGAAGCTGAAACTCCAATACTTTGGCCACCTCATGCGAAGAGTTGATTCATTGGAAAAGACCCTGATGCTGGGAAGGATTGGGGGCAGGAGGAGAAGTGAACAACAGAGGATAAGATGACTGGATGGCATCACCGACTTAATGGACATGAGTTTGGGTGGACTTTGGGTGTTGGTGATGGACAGGGAGGCCTGGCATGCTACGATTCATGGGGTTGCAAAGAGTAGGACACGACTGAGCAACTGAACTGAACTGAGATATTTTTGTTCTTAAAAATACCACATAACAGTTGATAAGAAACTGAGGTCTAAAGAAAGTGAACAAAAATTATAATACAGGGTCCATATAGTTTGCTTTTGTCTTGATTGTAGAAGCTGGGGTGTTGTTTCTGAGCTAGAATCACCAGGTAGTTCATAACTCATAATGTTCAATTCAGGGTTAAATGTATTAATGGAATTAAAAGCTTAGAGCCAAGCCTAACACATGAGTATAAATTTGAATAAGTTTTAGTTATTATTTAAATGATTTGCTGCTGACTCTTAATGTCTAAATTGCTTTAAACCATATTAGAATAAGTGGCTCAAGTAATTTTCCGTCTTTAAGTGTCATGGCAAGTCAGATGTTTTGCTTTAGCACAAATCAAATACTAAAATAATTTATCATTTCTTATCAAATTAAATTAACCAAAGAAATGAGACCATGTGGAAATGACATTTAAGTTAAGAGAGTTAAAACTCACAAATAAAATAACAGTTCTTTGAATTATTGACAGGATGACTACTAAGGGACCAGGTTCCCATCTGCTTTTTTAGGTTTCATTAGAATTCCAAAAAATAAAAATGAGGCTTCCCAGGTGGCTCAGTGGTAAAGAATCCACCTGCCAGTGCGGTAGTCAGGGGTTCAGTTCCTGAGTTGGGAAGATCTCCTGAAACAGAAAATGGCAACCCACTCCAATATTCTTGTCTGGGAAATCCCATGAACAGAGAAGCCTGGTAGGCCACAGTCCATGGGGCTGCAAAGAGTTGAACATGTCTGAGTGACTAAGTGCACGCTCACACACACACACACCGACGCAGTGCCTTAAACGTGTGTGTTTGTGTGTGTATGTCTAAACACACAGAATTCAAAATACTTTTAAAAATAATCATTTCTGTTTAAACTGATAATTTTCCCAGCCCAGGTAAACATAGCTTAGAGCCCAAGTACTCGAGACTGGTTTGCCCATGCTGTGTTGTGGGCTTTAAAGATGGAGAAAGGGGCCACCAGCCAAGGAGTGCAGGTGGCCTCTAGAAGCCTGCGAAGCCAAGGAAACCGTTCTACCCTAGAACCTCTGGGAGGAATACAGTGCTGCTGACACTGTAATTTTAGCCCAGTGAAATTTGATCTGGACGTCTGACTTCTAGCATGCCATTTGCTTGTGGTCCCTTTCATGAAGGGAAAAATATTCAGTTCAGCTCATCATCCTTCAACCAAATCTCTGTGATAGAAAACAGAAGGAAAGACTTAGGAATATGTGTGAGTTTATTACTTTTGGCATCTAACCTACCCTTGCATATGACTTTATAGATTCCAAACAACAGAAACATACGTTATTTTCTATTCTCTTTTAAGTAGGTATCTGAAGCAGGCAGACTAGAAATGTCCCCATTTTTATTTGTGAAGAAACTAAATTATATTGTCAGTAATGGAGAGACAAAATTGGGTCTCTAACGTGTATGTTCTCGACTATACCACAGCCCTTCTTAGAACTCAAAATGTGGATGTCATTTAACTGTGATTCTGCCAGTATTTCCAAAATGAAGAAATCTTGTTTGTGCCAATGTCATTCATTTTATTTACATCACAACACTCATCTAAAATGAAAATTATTTTTGAAACTTTATGAAATTTGTGAAATTTTGTTTGATAAAATTCAAATAGACATATCATAAAAATGATTTTTCTTTTAGAATGATCTTTGTGTCCGCTTTTTAACTTACTTATTGGTCTGAAACATCTTGCTTCCCCAGGATGCTCTCATGTTTTGGGTGTTCAAGTTTTTCTTGTAATGTAGAGGGGTGTGTGTGTACACATGCACACACAAACACAGGTGTACACCACAAGCACACCCAGTGCAGATGTGTGCACATGAGTTCAGTTCAGCCGCTCAGTTGGGTCTGACTCTTTGCGACCCCATAGACTGCAGCACACCAGGCTTTCCTGTCCATCACCAGCTCCCGGAGCCTACTCAAGCTGACGTCCATTGAGTCAGTGATGCCATCCAACCATCTCATCCTGTCGTCCCCTTCTCCTGCCTTCAGTCTTTCCCAGCATCAGGGTCTTTTCCAGTGAGTCTAGTTCTTCGCATCAGGTGGCCAAAGTATTGGAGTTTCAGCTTCAGCATCAGTCCTTCCAGTGAATATTCAAGCTAACACAGAAAGAGAGCAAATGAGAGGATCAGAGTCTATCTATCCTCTGGATTTTATATTTGCTTAAGATCAGCAACGGTGTGCCTCATCGTCCTCCGCTTCTGAGCCTTGTTGCTTTCTCCTTTCAGAATGGACTCAACGCGCTTCACCTGGCTGCCAAGGAAGGCCACGTGGGGCTAGTTCAGGAACTGCTGGGAAGAGGGTCTGCTGTGGACTCTGCCACCAAGGTAATGTTTGTGCTGGTCATATTTATTCTATGGTAAAGAGGAAACAATTTATGCTTCTTTTCCCTGGCTGTATATTTCAGAGGTTTGCAGGAACACCAAGATTCTTCACAATGCAGAACTGAAATTGAAACCCTGTTCATTAAATCTTGCAGAGTTTGAATTGTTTCCTTTGGGGACTTAACAGAGACTAAAGAATTCTGTATCTCTGGTTTTTAGTATTTTATCTTTTATTTTCTCTTTGATTCACATAGAGACTAGATTAATATAATCCTCTATAGACAAAAGCACCTATTTTTCCCAAGGTTAATTCATTTTTTAAAATAAATTGATGTAGTAAACTACTTGATGGAAATTAACAAGTAATTTTCATGCTTTAAGTAATTTGTTATAACTTTCAATATATTCATTTAACTTTGTAAGAGAATATACAGACACTTTATACTCTAATGGAAAAGAGATTTTTGATCATAGGTTGAATTATTAGGGTAAAACTAGATTTTTGTCACTATAATGTGTGTTTGTTAGGAAATTGGGCTCATTTTTTAAAGGAATTTATAAGATACTCAGTACACTAGTACCTGTTACTTCCTTGTTGATGCTGTTTTTGGTAAAATATATTTGAACTTTGGGGGATCAGTTCAGAAACAACAAGTATTTAAAAAATATCATCAGTGGTGACAAATCTTTATCTTTAGAAGGTGAACATGTAATTTGAAAAAAAAAAACAAACCCATAGCCAATCAGAGTCAAGCCTGTTGAGTCAGGCTGAAGTATGACAATTTGATTGTGTGTGATGCAGAGAGAGGTTGCAGGCACCCCAACCCCCAGCTGGGTCATTAGCCTAGTCAGGAATAGGCAAAAAGAGTGCTGGATAAACTAGAAATATGACCATTTAACCTGAATTTCCAATACCTTGTACATAATTGCCGAAGTGTGGGCTGACGCTGCTCCAGCAGTTCCAGTGGAAATACGAAAACAAAACCAAATGAAAAACTTTTTGTCAATTCCAAAGAAGTTGGAATATATAAGTTAAAATATAAGTTCCCCATATGCAAGAAATTGCTAGCTTTTAAATCTAAAGAGAGGATAAACATTTTTAACATTTCTCTTGACAACATCAAATAAATGTTAAATATTTAAAGAATGTAAATTTTAACCTATATCAAATTATTTGTTCCCCTAAGTTGTCTATATTAATGTGTTCATTAAACCAACTGCTTTTTCTAGCTTAACTATTTGTTATCGTTTGTTTCCTTTAAACTCTGTGGATGTCTTAAAATATAGGTTCATTTTAAATTACAGATTACAACAGTTGTAGAGTTTTAGATCCAGAAACAAATCTCACTGAAACTCCTCATTTAAAGGGAAGGCAACTGAGCCTTCAATATCGTATGTGAATGGTAAAGGTCCACAGTGAATTAGTGGCAAAAAAGAACCAGTTTCCAAAATTTAGAACCTTTTTACCCCCAAATTTATGACTTTGAATGTACAGATTTGTTTTTTTTCCCCCAATAGTTTTATTTATTTATTTATTTTTGACTATGCTGGGCCTTCATTGCTGTGTGGGTTTTTCTCTAGTTGCAATGTGTGGGCTTCTCATTGTGGTGGCTTCTCTTGATGCTGAGCACAGGCCATTGAGTGCACAGAGTTTAGTAGCTGTGGCTCCTGGACTCTAGAACACAGGTTCAATAGTTGTGGCCCATGGGCATAGTTACCCCATGGCATGTGGGACCTTCCTGGATCAGGGATCAAATCTGTGTCTCCTGCATTGGCAGCTGGGTAGTTGACCACTGAGCCACCAGGGAAGCCCCAGATTTGTTTGTTTGTTATTTTTTATATTTGTTATGATCATATCATAGGCCTTTTGTAATGTCTTAGCCTTTATTTTCTTTTCATGATGATTTTAAATTATTTTTCATTTTTGTTTAATACTTTTAATGGTAAATTTTGATGTAGCTAATGGTTGACATTGTTGGTAATATTGTGTAGTACATGTAAAATTTGTTATTTTATTCCCCAAATATTTTGAACACCTATGTGCTCTAGTGACTCAAAATACAACTGTGAGTTGTCAGTTTCTTTACCACTTAAAATTCCTAGGTTTCTCTACAAAGTGAAATTAATTCAGATAAACTTTTTTTTTTTTTTAGTTAACTTTATCTTAGGGTAGGACTTTTTTTGTTGTTGATTAAATAACAGGAGTGGTAATATTGTCACTCACACACATATGGACACACATCCCAATTTACTTCAGTAAGATCTCAATCTTTCCATGTTCGTAACATTAAACCAGGATTGTACAGAATAGAGAAGGAAAACATTGTATAGGATGGCCAATGTTTTGATGGTAAAAATTATCTTTTCCCAAGGTGGGCTGCTATCTTAATAGAATGACAAGTTTTAACCACTTGAAATAATCAGCAAAATTGAAAATACCTGTACTTTTGGTTTAGACGCCCCTAACATTTTCTATTTTGTTTCTCCAAAACAGAAAGGAAATACTGCTCTTCACATTGCATCTTTGGCTGGACAAGCAGAAGTTGTCAAAGTTCTCGTCAAGGAAGGAGCCAATATTAATGCACAGTCTCAGGTATTACATTCTGATTTTCTGCAATGTAAAGAAATTTAAATTAACCTTGTGAAATTGATTTAACTTGTTTAGCCAGCTGTTGGGTACATAAATTTACTATAAACACACTGTGATTTATTTCAGCCAAGTTACTTTACTAACTCATACCATTTCTGATTTTCGTTATGTATCATCATCTTCCTCTTTTTTTCTAGCTTCTTTCTTTTTTCTTTTTCTTTTGGCTGACATTGTTATGCTAATTTCTACTATACAGAAAAATGATTCAGTTTTACACATATATGTATACATTCTTTTTCACATTCTTTTCCATGGTTTATCACAGTATATGATATAGATCCCTATGCTATATAATGGGACCTTGTTGTTTATCTATCTAGATATATAATAGTCTGCTAATTCTGGACTCCCAATCCATCCCTCCCCCTCCTCCTTAGCAACCACAAGTCTGTTCTCTGTCTGTGAATCTGTTTTTGTTTTGTAGATACGTTCATTTGTGTCATATTTTAGATCCTACATGTAAGTGATATCATATGGTATTTGTCTTTCTCTTTCTGACTTATTTCACTTAGTACGTCATCTTCCTGTTAATATAACTGAAAATTTGACAAGTTCACAGTCTATCATTGTCTTTAAGTGCATTAAAAAATGACATAGTGTTTTTCCTTGAATATAACATCTGTGAAAGATGAATTATTCATGCAAGTTATGTCACTCTATAAAGTATTTTCTTTCCTTAAATTTAAAAAAAATATATCAAATGATTAGAAGTCCAGTGGAGAATCTGCTATAAAGTGGGAATTATACTCCTTTGGGTAGTTTGCATATCAAATGTGGGCTTTATAGATCTCCTTAGGGAAATAGGAAAATTCGAGACCCATAGCCTTATACTAATTACATAGTATAGAGAATGATAATCTTAAAATGAAACTAATTACAGTTTTAAAATAATAATCAAAATGTACCATACTACAAACTTGATCTCTGTTTTTTCTAGTTGAAAGGTCGAGGAATTATTGCTTTACCCAAAGCTTTATTCTTAGTTTCTATTATGTATTTATGTAGAAATTGAGGTGCATATCTTTGTCATCAAATCCATTTGTTCCATTTTTTAAAGTTTTAGCCTTTCTAATAACATAGAACATGCCAGAGGTGCTATTGGCAAAATAAACCAGTTCCTCTCTGTCCATTCCTTGGGTTAATCTCACCAGCTTGCCTTTGAAGACCTTTGTATAGGAAGATTTATTACCTGTACTGTTCATTCATTCATCAGGCAGACGTGGCTCTGCTTGTATAAATGACACATGTTCTGGACCCATAAAACACTAGTGGGTAGAATTTAAAATCAGCCCTATTTTCTTTGACCTTAATTGTAGGGAAGAATCTGTTGAAATTACAACAGACCAAACATTTTCAATTTTTATCTCTATTCCATACTGTTTTGAATAACCACATTTCCCTTTATAATCCACATTTTTAGTAAAGCATCAACATTTTAACACTTACTGAGAATACGCCATATTCTAAAATCTTTGTTAAATGAAATTCTTTAAAAAATTGGTGTCATTGTAAAGGACTCTAGTATATTCTATAAAGTATAATGGCATTGTGGGCTTAGAGACATAGGACACTAAAAAATTGACTGCTCCAAAGTAAGGGATAAAAACTTTTCATTTATGTTGATGTTTGGTAGAAACCAACACAATACTATAAAGTAATCATCTTTCATTTAAAAATAAATACATTAAAAAATTTAAAAAACAAGCAAATGTTTCTTCATAGGTAGAGAACATCTTTTTGCCTTAGAGCAGAGTTTCACGAACTTTAGCCTGCATCACCTGCATGACTTGTTAAAACGCTTGTTTCTGGGCCACACCTCAGAGCTTCTGATTCAGTTCTGGTGAGGGACCTGAGAATTTTCATTTCTTACCAATTCTCACATAATGCTGATGTTCCTGATCTAGGGACTACAGTTTGAGAACCTCTGCTTTAGAGAGAATGTAAGAGAAAACTGAGTGTAAGAATATTGCAGTAAGACTGTCTAAATACAGATTCAACTACATGTACTAAATCAACAGTCTGTGACCTTAAAAAAAGCATGGAAACAAAAGCCTTCCTTTGTCCATAGGAGGTTACTTTTGGTTAAAAGTTCACATATATGTTGGTACTGTGTATCTACCAAAAGAGCTTGCTTACTTTCCTCAAAATAGTCAACTAAACATAGTAATTTCATATAAGTTGACAGGTATCAAATAAGGTAAAAACTTGTTAAAAGTTATATCAGTGATTTTACTATTAGATATTATATGCTTTGGAGACTTTTCAAAGAAAACAAACCATTTAATCAGTGATTTAATTTCAGTGTCAATGAAGCTGTTCTATATAGTCACCCCATGCCAGATTATAACAGATCTTTTTTTTTTTTTAATTTTTATTTTTTTTTTAATTTTTTTTTTTATTATTGTTTTTGCCATACATTGTCATGATATCACCATGGGTTTACATATGCTTCCCCTCCGGGTCCCCCCTCCCTCCTCCCTCCACCCCGGGAAATCTCGCTGCACCAGCCCCCAGCATCAATCCTGGGCTGGCGATTGATTGTTATAACTTAGAATATTTTATAACTTAAAATGCTAGGATTTATATAACACAGATTGATTATTTTGCCATGTGTGTGAGCAAATTCCGAAGGCGTCATTTTAAGGATTGTTGAAGGGGAATGCGAGCTCTTCTCCATGTTTGATTCTTGTCAGTGGTGGCTTGCTAAGGTACAGATTTCTTGTGTGAGAACAGTGAATGTCAGGTAAATCACTAGGAACTGTGCTTATGGTAGGTGGACACTCACTTCCTTTTGAGAACCAAAAGAAGAGCATAGGAATCCCAGATGCATAATGTAAATTCTGAATTTTGTACTCAAATTATGTCCTCTCCTACTTCTTTGTAAGAACCGTATGCGTGGCAAATGCAGAATGCTCTGTTACTATAGCGTCATGGCTTACTGCACAGTGCTTTGCATTTGACCAGCTTCTGAGTTATTTGGAAATGGAGCACTAAGGTTATTGTTTTTTTTTTTTTTAATTATTGTTTTTGCCATACATTGTCATGATATCACCATGGGTTTACATATGCTTCCCCTCCGGGTCCCCCCTCCCTCCTCCCTCCCCCCCGGGAAATCTCGCTGCACCAGTCCCGAGCATCAATCCTGGGCTGGCGATTGATTAGACACATGACGATTAACATGCTTCAATGCCCTTCTCCCATCTCATCCCACCCTTACCCTCATCCACAAGGTCCACAAGTCTATTCTATACATCTGCGTTCCTTTTGTTGTCTCCCATGTTGGGTTCTCATTACTGTCTTTCTAAATTCCATATATATGTGTTAATATACTGTATTGTTGTTTTGAATTGAGAAAGTAGGAAACTCTCAAAAGCTCCAAGGAGCTATCACTGAGTCAGCATTTACAGACTCATAGGTTATGGAGATGTATGCCTCTATGGATTCTTATGCGTTCTTTACATAAACAGCGAGACCCGTGGGTGGCTTGCCTTCATACGGCACAGTGCCAAGTTTGTAGGTAGTGTCCTTCATTCAAGACGAATTCTAGAACACCGGCGGGAGTAATCGAAGTGTTTTAAATAGAACCATGTGATGGATGCGAGAACAGTCAACAGATGCTTCTTTGTTCAGCAGTGGTAGCAGTGTGGTCTCTACTGAGTCACTTCTTGGTGTGACTTTAAGCCTTGCCTTGATCATGTAGCTCCTTGGCTTGGTTCTTTGGTCTCCTGGATTTAGTGGTGTGAAGATCTCATCAAGACCTCAGTTCTACCTTCACTACAGACCCCAGAGAATACTTTTTTTTTTTTCTGGCTGAAATCCTATTAAGGTCTGAATAAGCGGATTCTCCTGAAGCAGAATCCATGCAAAAGGTTTAATGTGAAAAAAATTTTTACCTAGTATTTGTTGTGAACTATAAATGCTATATCTTTGTAGAATGTTCAAACTATGAACATGTGCCATTTCTGCAAGGATATGTGGCCTGAGAAATCTCCCCTATTTAATATCAACATGTGTTGACAGAGAAACATTTCTCTGTCAAATCTTGTTCCTCATGTAAATGTTATGTTTTTACATCTTTATTATAGTCTCTGTATATAAAATTATTAAAATCAGAATGACTGTTCTAATAATAGAAGTGACTTAAAAATGTGTATTTGGTTTTTGATGTTACAAAGAAAATTGGCTTATGTTCATTAGATTTTACCACAGCTTTAAAAACAAGCAAACTGAGTCCTAGAATAGATGATACCTCCATACAACTGAGGGGTCTTATGGAGCATGGGGAGAGAACTTGTGGTCAGCTGCAGCTCTCTAACCTTGACCTTCATTCAGTGGAGCCCATAGAGTTTGAGTTCCCTGACAGTTATAGAGGAGGGGAATGTGATTTCATTAGAAGAATGTCCAGGGAGCTGAGTGTGGCTTGGAAGAGATTCCAGATGCCAAAGAACTGCAGCCCCGTTGACATATCTTGCACTTAGACTCTTAGTTGTAAAAAGTCTTTTCATGTGTTATTTAATTTCATTTTAATTTTATAATTATGTGAATCAGCAATGGTTATCCTTATTTTGGATATGGCGGAAACCGAGGTACAAATAGGAAAGCCAAGGTCTCATCATACATTAGGAGCGACAGACGCGTGGCCGTATGGTATGGACCCCTTCCCTCCACTAGTCTTCAGGATACTTCACTGTTTCTCACTGAGCTGTCGCTACACCTTCTGTCTCCTCGATGGAGGTCCAAGACCCTACTTATCTCCCACCAGAGCCAGGTCTATGGCTTAATGCCATCCGTTCTCTCCCGGTCTGGTCACTCAGATGCTAGGAATACGAAATGGATTCCGCAAAAGCTAGACAACTAGCACATAAAGGAATTCATTAGCACTGTGACACTCAGCCATCCATTTTTTAGTGTTCTTTTACCAAACAGTTTTTAACAAATGGAATATTTTATACTTTCTGAAATATAGTTTGTGATTTTTTTTTTTGATTCGCTTTTCTTATCTAGTCTACATTGTTCTACTTTTTCTTGGAATTTCTTGTTTTCAGTTTTTTTTTATGAGGTCTTCAGAAACACTGTAGTTTTTATTTTATTTCAATGGTGAGTCCAAATAAGATATTCTGATTTTATATTCTTGATACCATACTTTACTGAATTTAGTTCTCTTTTCCTTGAATTCTTTTGCCTGTTTTATGATCACTACTCTTTGTAGTAATCACTATTCTTTGTCGTTAAATCCTAGAAATTCAATTTGTAACATAAACATGATTACACCGCTATTTTATTAGCTTTCAGACATACTATAACCAGTAATACCAGTTACAAGATTAAGTAACCATCGACTACCCCACCAGAATTACAGGGGTTCATTTACCTACTATGCTTCCCAGATAGCTCAGTGGTAAAGAAATCTGCCTGCCAATGCAGGAGATGTGGGTTCAATCTCTGGATTGAGAAGGTCCCCTGGAGGAGGAAATGGCAACCCACTCCAGTGTTCTTGCCTGGAAACTACCGTGAACAGAGGAGCCCGGGGGCTATAGTGCACGGGATTGCAAAAGAGTCGGACACAACTTCATAACAAACAGCAACCACTGTATGCAATGATAAGTATCTTTTCAGGTATGGCTTCCAATAGATTTTTCTTCACTGGCACTCACCCATTGTCTCATAATTCGGATTGGACTGTAAAGAGGAGGAAAGCCTACACAGTTGGCCAGCATGCCCACTTCACTGAATTGCTTCTATATGACCACAGAGCCATCCTGGGCTCTCCAAACAAAAACTCAGAATGGGACATTCCATTCTGTCTCTCTCTTTCTCTCTCACACACACACAGAGTATAAATGGGATCCATGATCACACATTTCAAAAAATGTTTTATTTTCAGCTTTTTTCCCAAATATATACATATGATTCTTAATAAGGGTTGGTTTTTTAATTAGGAAAATTGCTACAGTAATACAAATTCTCTGATGTTAAGATGATGACATATACTTGCATTTGACTGGAGGTAAGATTGAAGTCAGGATTTATTTTTTTTTTTGTCTTTTTGACTCTGAAAGTCAGTTAATTGGGTGATTACAAGTTTGCAAGAGTATCTGCATTCTTCAGCATTCCAAGTGAAATGAAAGTAATATGCTTTCTCCAGTTCTCTACCCTCCAGTATATTTGGAGAAATGATGAGGATTGATATATTTAAAAATTGCCTTGAATGGAATTATTGTCTCAGATCCCAGTAGAATTCTAAGGTTAAATTTACTAGTCTGCTAAATGCATATACACATATCTGAAAAGACATGGTAATATTTTCATTTGTAGTAAAATAAAGCAAATTTCAGATTTTTGTAATAAAATTAATACACATATTTTGTCTTCCTGTTCATCTTCCTGGAGACAGGTGAGATGGAAAGACTGAGTGCTAATTGTCATTTTTTCCTGAAACTTGAATGAATTAAGGCATAAACATCATCAAATCTAACTCTTTGGTAGATGTGCCATTTATTTATCCCTTCACAAGCCTATCCAAGTCCTATATTGCTGCATTTTAAAGGAACTAAATTTGTAGTAAGGTAAAACTTGTAGGGAGAAGAGCAAAATGGCACAGATAGCTTCAAATTTCTCTTAATAAATGTGGAGTTTGAATTTCATAGAGGACTCCCTTTTTTTTCCCCTCTCATTCTGAGATAATATGGGGATAAGCTACTCTGGCAGTAAGTAGTTATAAGAGCATTGTAGCAGTTTGCCTCTTATTTCAGATCTGAGAGCTCAGTGTGTACATTCCACAGCAGCTAAGATGCTAGATGAAGCCATTGGGAAGACCTCAAAATAATGATCCTTCAAGGCGAAGATCACAGAACAAAACTGACATTGTCAAATATGTAATTGCAATTGGAAAAAATATGCAATTACAATCGTAATTTTGAAAATAAGACACTAAATAAAACTTGGCAATAGAAAATTGTTGGAAGTAATCCTTTACTCCTTCCCTCACATACTCAGCAGGTATTTGGGAATTAATGTGTGCTCTGTAATGTTTGCTGAAGATATGATGATTTAGTAGAGATGAGGGTGGTGGAGTCTGAGGAAATGATGACTGAACTGATCTCGTTTTTTAAAAATTTATAAATAATTTTTCAAATTTTCTTTTTCCCCCATGTTTATTAAAGTATAAATGATGAATAAAATTGTGAGTTAGTTGAAGTGTACAACATGATAACTGGTTATATATATTCTTTGTGAAAGGGTTTCCCCCCAAGCCATCAAATTAATTAATCATCTCATTTCAAATATTCCTTCCTTCCTTCCTTCTCTTCTTTCTCTCTTCCTTCATCCCTCCCTTCCTTCTCTTCTTTATTTCTTTTTCCCTTCCTTCCTTCTTTCATAAGAACATTTAAATTCTATTCTCTTAGCAAATTTACATTATACAAGTGTTATCAGCTATAGTCACCGTGTTATACTTTAGATCTTCAAACTTTATTCACCTTATAATTGAAAGTTCATACCCTTTTACCAACCTCTATTTCTCTCATCCCCCAGCTCCTGGCAACTGCTTTTCTACCCTCTGTTTCTATGACTTTTTTTTTTTTTAAGATTGCACATATAAGTGATACCATGTGATATTTCTCTTTTTCTGTCTGCCTTACTTCATTTAGCATGATTTCTGCCAGTGGCCTGTTCTCTTAAAGAAAGGAGTTAATATTAGGGATAAGAGGAGATACTGTGTGCTATGGCAAGATGAAATAGTGCATGCATGAGCCTAAAATAAATCTGAGAGTTAAAACATTAAGGGGAAAATAAGATATATATGAGGCCTGAGAGAGAAAGTCAGATCCTATGGGACCCTGTGAACCATGTTGAGGATTTTGTTTTAAGCTATTTATCCTAAGCCCAGTGTGATGTGGAGATGGGAGATAAGATAAGACTTAGATTTTGAAAAGGTCACCTGGTACAGTTCAGAGAACAGCTGGGAGGGAGACAGGACAGATGGAAAGCAAACTGTTTGGAGATGATTGCAGAGGTCAGCTCTAGCCAATAGGTGAAGTTAGCTTAGAGTCGAGTGCTCACTGGTGCTTTGGGTGATGGAGAAAGGGAACTGCTTTGAAAGAGATATAGGACCTTGTTCATAGCACTTGGTCATGGTGGCATAAAGTAGGTGAGGAAGAGGGCAGTGACAACGATGACTTTGGATTTCTCGTCTGTCAACCGCTATGGGTGGTGACGCAGTCCATTGGTATAGAGGACGCTGGGCAAGGACAAGGTTTTGTTTTTGTTTTTGTTGTCAGGGGTGCAGGTGGGTAAAGAACATGAGTTTTAGGTGCTAGTTAGACATCCAAGAGGAGATTTTAATGGGAAGCTTTGAGCTGCAGGTGAGTAGAGGGTTATTCTTCATTGCAGTGTGCAGGCTTCTTACTGAGGTGGCTTCTCTTGTTGCAGAGCACAGGTTCTAGGTGCATGGGCTTCAGTAGTTGCAGCTTGCAGACTTATTTGCCCTGCAGCATGAGGAATCTTCATGGACCAGGGATCGAATCCATATCCTCTGCACTGGCAGTCAGATTCTTAACCACTGGACCACCAGGGAAGTCCTCTGACTAATATCTTAAGTATTCATTTATTTTCTTATTTGGGAAAATTTGCAGCACCGAATATGCAAGAGGCCTGGGTTCCATCCCTGGGTTGGGATGATCCCCTGGAGAAGGGAATAGCAACTCACTTCAGTGTTCTTGCTTGGAGAATCCCATGGACAAAGGAGCCTGCAGGCTATAGTCCATGGGGCCACAAAGAGTTGGATTTGACTGAGTGATTAACACACACACACACACACAAAAGCAGTGCGCAATAATTTACTGCACATGTAAAATACTACAAATTTATATGTAAATATATTACACCACTGGGGCTTCCCAGGTGGCACTAGTGATAAAGAACCTGCTTGCCCATACAGGTAAACATAAGAGATGTGGGTTTGATCCCTGAGTCTGGAAGATCTGGAGAAGGACATGGCAACCCACTCCAGTGTTCTTGCCCGGAGAATCCCATGGACAGAGGAGCCTGGTGGGCTACAGTCCACAGGGTCACAAAGAGTCAGACACAACTGAAGCAACTTAGCACTGGAGCATACTACAGCATTAGTTATAGCTAAATGACTTAAGTGTTAGAACTGAAATCTGTGGATTATTTCTACGTTTTATGTCCACTCTTCATCAATGAAAGCAAATACATGTTTTTAAGATATTAAAATTGCCCATGACCCCCATTGCATAGGTAGGCAGCGTAGTGAAGTGGATGAGAGTACAAATTCTGAAGCGAGATTATCAAACTATTCTACTTTCTACTGATGTAACCACACTGCAGTGTCTTCCTCTCTAAAGTGAAAGTGAAGTCGCTCAGTCATGTCTGACTCTTTGCGACCCCATGGACTGTAGCCTACCAGGCTCCTCCTCCTCCTCCTCCTCTTGGATTTTCCAGGCAAGAGTACTGGAGTGGATTGCCATCTCCAGGAGATCTTCCAGACCCAGGGATTGAACCCGGGTCTCCCGCACTGTTAGGCAGACGCTTTACCATCTGAGCCACCAGGGAAGTCTTCCTCTATAAAAGGGACATAATAATAATAGTACCTCCCTCATAGAAGTTGTTGGGAGAGTGAAACTAGCTAATTCATGTATAGCACTTAGAATGATGCCTGGCATAATAAGAACTCAATGACTGTTAGCTGTCGTTATTGATAGATTCAGTGACAGTGCGTTTGTGTAATAACAGCCGCTCTGCATACTCACTGCTGCCTGTTCTTAGCACAGTGAAGAATGCAACAAAATCAGTTCATTGAGGTAGATTAAGAGATTGCTACTAACAGTGGAATCTGTAGTTCACATGACTGGCTTTTTCCACATGCTTTTCAGAACACTGCCATTTGGCTGCATAGTTATTCTAAGCATAGATGCAGTAGTAATTTACTTCGTTAAGTAATTCAATGATCAGGTCTTTTAGCGTAGAAACATTGATTACCTAGAGACCCTTGCAGCTTCACACTAATGAATTAAAGAATTAGAATTCTCAATTTAGATATTTTGGATAGTGAAATTGAAGTACAAAGAGCAAAATGTGGTTATAGTGAAATGTGATTATTTTTGAAAATCACTTTCAGGGACAAATTCCAAATGTCGAAAATTCTAAACAGAATAACCTTATAAGTATGGTTTTTACATTTTGCTTATAGTACAATAATAAAAAATCTTTTTGAAAATATCTAAAATATAGTGCTAATACACCTTAGTTAAAACAAGGTATCAATGTTGCTAAAGCCTCAGGTTGAAACTATAGAGAAAGTTTAAATTCTTTAAAAAACATCCAGAGTGTTTGATTGATATGGACTGGTTTTCTTTAAAGTTCCATATTACATCTATTATTTGGGCAAATAGCACTTTTCAGGATTAACTGGTGGAACTGTTAAGGGTCGTTTTAGTCCTTTATTACTCATATTTTTGTATCGAACATTGTAGTATCATTTTAAATGATGTTTCAAGCATGTATTTAAATTAATAAATTAAAATTTAATTTTAATAATGTAAAAAAATTCAGCTAGTAATATTAGGCTGCATATGAAGCAATATACCAAAAACCACTGAAATATCAGCCTAAATGTTAAAATATTACAAGTATTCTCATTAAAGTCTGTAACAAAAAAAAGACTCTTGTTTGTGATACTATTCAACATTGCATTCAAGCCGTAGCCAATGCAGTGAAATAAGAAGAATACGAATGAGAAGAAAAGACAAAAATATGGTTTCACATAAGATTTAATTGTTTAGATAATCCAAAACTAACCAGTTATTAAAATATTACTTTTTTTACTAATTTATTAAGAGCTTACTACCTGCATAATTCTATCTCATGCCTCATAAAGTTGTCCTTTTGTGAAAATACTGATTTTCAGCAGTATGAAAGTTGAATTATTCTTTTAAGAAGTTAAATATTAAAGCAAAGAAGCAAATTTCATATCTAAAAACAATATGTTAGGACTTTAAGGGCTTCTGGTGGCTCAGTGGTAAAGAATCCACCTGCCAATGCAGGAGACATGGGTTCCATCCCTGGACTGGGAAAATCCCCTAGAGAAGGACATAGCCAACCACATTAGTATCCTTGCCTGAGCAGAAGGGCCTGGTAGGTTAAGTCCATGGAACTGCAGAGTTGGACACGACTGAGCATATAGGCACAGAAGACTCTGAAGATCTTAATTGAAATTAGATTTGAGAAGTACAAGCAAGAGAGCTCCAGAAAAACTTCTACATCTGCTTTATTGATTATGCCAAAGCCTTTGACTGTGTGGATCACAACAAAATGTGGAAAATTCTTAAAGAGATGGGAGTACCAGACCACTTTACCTAACTCCTGAGAAATCTTTATGCAGGTCAAGAAGCAATAGTTAGAACCAGACATGAAACAGAATGGTTCCAAATAGGAAAAGGAATACGTCAAGGCTTTAACTTATATGCAGAGCATATCATGTGAAATGCCAGGTTGGATGAAGCACAAGCTGGGATCAAGATTGCTGGGAGAAATGTTAATAACCTCAGATACACAGATGACACCACCCTTATGGCAGAAAGCAAAGAAGAACTAAAGAGCCTTTTGATGAAATGGAGAGAAGAGAGTGAAAAACTTGGCTTAAAGAGCAACTTTTTGAAGATCATGATATCCAGTCCCATCACTTCATGGGAAATAGATGGGTAAACAATGGAAACAGTGGCAGACTTTATTCTTTGGGGCTCCAAAATCACTGCAGATGGTGACTGCAGCCATGAAATTAAAAGATGCTAGCTCCTTGGAAGAAAAGCTATGATGAACGTAGACAGTATCTTAAAAAGCAGAGATGTTACTTTGCCGACAAAGGTCTGTCTAGTTAAAGCTGTAGTTTTTCCAGTAGTCGTGTATGGATGTGAGAGTTGGACTATGAAGAGAGCTAAGCCCTGAGGAACTGATGCTTTTGAACTGTGGTGTTGGAGAAGACTCTTGAGAGTTCCTTGGACTGGGAGGAGACGCAACCAGTCCATCCTCAAGGAAATCAATCCTGACTATTCGCTGGAAGGACTGATGCTGAAGCTGAAACTCCAATATTTTGGCCACCTGATGTGAAGAGCTGACTCATTTGAAAAGATCCTGATGCTGGGAAAGATTGGGCAGGAGAAGAAGGGGATGACAGAGGATGAGATGGTTGGATGTCATCATTGACTCGATGGACATGAGTTTGAATAAGCTCTGGGAGTTGGTGATGGACAGGGAAGCTTGGCATGCTGCAGTCCATGGGGTCACAAAGAGTTGGACGTGACTGAGCGACTGAACTGAAGAAGTTAAAGCTTTATTATAGTGTGCTTATATAACTCACTTCAGCTATATTTTCTGTTCTTTTCAAATCATTGGTAAATTTTAAAAAATGATTTTAAAAAGTCACAAAACCTTATCATTATGAAAGTATATATATTTTCATTTATAATCAGCATCCCTTTAAAACTTTGAATTTTTGGAAGTTGAAACATATGAGAACCAAAAAGTGTCATCAAAAGATATTTATTATTTATCCACTTATACTAGAGGTTGTCACACATGCGGTCTGAGTGTACTTGGTAAATTATTTTAAAATCTAACCATTTAAACATATTGACTTAAAGACTCCCACAGATAGCAGAAAATGTAAGCAGTAGAGTAAAACTTTGACATTAAAATGCTAAACAAAGGTGTATCTTTTCAGGAGAACAAGATAAAGACTTTACTAGGTGACCGCAAACAGAGTTCAGTTCAGTTCAGTTGCTCAGTCATGTCCAACTCTTTGCAACACCATTGACTGCAGCAGGCCAGGCCTCCATGCCCGTCATCAAATCCCAGATCTTACTCAAACTCATGTCCATTGAGTTGATGATGCCATCCAACCATCTCATCCTCTGTCATTCCCTTCTCCTCCCACCTTCAGTCTTTCCCAGCATTAGGGTCTTTTGAAATGAGTCAGTTCTTTGCATCAGGTGGCCAAAGTATTGGAGTTTCAGCTTCAGCATCTGTCCTTCCAATGAATATTCAGGACTGATTTCCTTTAGGATGGACTGGTTGGATCTCCTTGCTGTCCAAGGGACTCTCAAGAGTCTTCTCCAACACTACAGCTCAAAAGCATCAGTTCTTCTGTGCTCAGCTTTCTTTGTAGTCCAACTCTCACATCCATACATGACTACTGGAAAAACTATAGCTTTGACTAGATGGACCTTTGTTGGCAAAGTAATGTCTCTGCTTTTCAATATGCTGTCGGAGATTGCTTTTCTTCCAAAAACAAGTGTGTTTTAATTTCATGGCTGCAGTCACCATCTGCAGTGATTTTGGAGCCCCCCAAATTAAAATCTGTCACTCTTTCCACTGTTTCCCCATCTATTTGCCATGAAATGGTGGAACCAGATGTCATGATCTTAGTTTTCTAAATGTTGAGTTTTAAGCCAACTTTTTCACTCTCCTCTTTCAGTTTCATCAAGAGGCTCTTTAGTTCTTCTTTGCTTTCTGCCATAAGGGTGATGTCATCTGCATATCTGAGGTTAGTGATATTACTTCCAACAATCTTGATTCCAGCTTGTGGTTTATCCAGCGCAGTGTTTTTCTTGATGTACTCTGCATATAAGTTAAATAAGCAGGGTGACAATATACAGCTTTGATGTACTCCTTTCGAGATTTCGAACCAGTCTGTTGTTCCATGTCCAGTTCTAACTGTTGCTTGGGAGGCAGGTAAGGTGGTCTGGTATTCTTATGTCTTTAAGATTTTTCACAGTTTGTTGTGATCCACACAGTGAAAGGCTTTGGCAGTAAATAAAGCAGAAGTATGTCTTTTCCCGGAACTCTCTTGCTTTTTCAATGATCCATCCGATGTTGGGAATTTGATACCTGGTTCCTCTAGCTTTTCTAAATCCAGCTTAAATTCTGGAAGTTCACGTTCATGTACTGTTGAAGCCTGGCTTGATGAATTTTGAGTATTACTTTACTAGCATGTGAGATGAATGTAACTGTGCAGTAGTTTGAACATTCTTTGTCATTGCGTTCTTTGGTATTGGAATGAAAACAAACTGACCTTTTCCTGTAGCCACTGCTGAGTTTTTCAAATTTGTTGGCATATTGAGTACAACACTTTCACCATATCATCTTTTAGAATTTGAAATAGCTCAACTGGGATTCCATCACCTCTTCTAGCTTTGTTCCTAGTGACACTTCCTAAGGCCCACTTGACTTCAGACTCCAGGATGTGTGGCTCTAGGTGAGTGATCATACCGTGGTGATTTTATGGGTCATGAAGATATTTTTTGCGTATTTTTTCTGTGTATTCTTGCCACCTCTTCTTAATATCTTCTGCTTCTGTTAGTTCCATACCATTTCCGTCCTTTTTTGAGCCCATCTTTGCATGAAATGTTCTCTTGGTATCTCTAATTTTCATGAAGAGATCTCTAGTCTTGCATCTATTTCTCACTTCCACTGTATAATTATAAGGGATTTGATTTAGGTCATACCTGAATGGTCTAGTGGTTTCCCCTACTTTCTTCAATTTAAGTCTGAATTTGGCAATAAGGAGTTCATGATCTGAGCCACAGTCAGCTCCTGGTCTTGTTTTTGCTGACTATGTAGAGCTTCTCCATCTTTTGGCTGCAAAGAATATAATCAGTCAGATTTCGGTGTTGACCATCTAGTGATGTCCATGTGTAGAGTCTTCTCTTGTGTTGTTGGAAGAGGGTGTTTGCTATGACCAGTGCATTCTTTTGACAAAACTGTATTAGCCTTTGCCCTGCTTTATTCTGTACTCCAAGGCCAAATTTGCCTGTTACTCCAGATATTTCTTGACTTCCTACTTTTGCCTTCCTGTCCCCTATAATGAAAAGGACATCTTTTTTTGCTGTTAGTTCTAGAAGGTCTTGTAGGTCTTCATAGAACCGTTCAACTTCAGCTTCTTCACCATTACTGGTCGGGACATAAACTTGGAACACTGATATTGAATGGTGTGCTTTGAAAATGAACAGAGATCATTTTGTCATCTTTAAGATTGCATCCAAGTACTGCATATCAGATTTTTCTGTTGACTGTGATGGCTATTCCATTTCTTCTAAGGGATTCTTGCCCACAGTAGTAGATACAATGGTCATCTGAGTTAATTTCCCCATTCCACTCCATTTTAGTTCGCTGATTGTCTATGTTCACTCTTGCCACTTCCTGTTTGCCCACTTCCAATTTACCTTGATTCATGGACCTAACATTCCAGGTTCCTATGCAGTATTGCTCCTTACAACATCTGACTTTACTTCTGTCACCAGTCCCATCCACAACTGGGTGTTGTTTTTGCTTTGGCTCCTTTTCTTCATTCTTTCTGGAGTTATTTCTCCACTGATCTCTGGTAATATATTGGACACCTACTGACCTGGGGAGTTCATCTTTCCGTGTCCTATATTTTGCCTTTTCATACTGTTCATGGGGTTCTCAAGACAATACTGAAGTGGTTTGCCATTCCCTTCTTCAGTGGGTCACATTTTGTCAGAGCTCTCCACCATGACCCATCCATCTTGGGTGGCCCTACATGGTATGGCTCATAGTTTCATTGAGTTAGACAAGACTGTGGGCCATGTGATCAGATTGGTTGGTTTTCTGTGATTGTGATTTTCAGTCTGTCTGCACTCTGATGGAGAAGGATAAGAGGCTTATGGAAGCTTCCTGATGGGAGAGACTGACTGAGGGGGAAACTGGGTGTTGCCACAAGCGCAGCAACCTGGCAAATTTTACTTTACTTCTGAGTAAGAGATAGACGGCAATGAAATATGTTTAATTAACCCTGAAAAACTGCATGCAGGGCTGTAGACTTCATGAGAGACATTGTGGTCTATTGGTTTTGAACCCCTACTCTGTGACTTAGTATTTTTATGACCTTGGGCTTATTACTGAAACTATCATTGACTCCATATTCTTGACCTTAAAATAGGGATAACTGTATTTACTGCACAGGGAAAATATAAAGATAAAGTGGGTTAGTACATGTAGAGTGCTTAGAACAAGTACCTGGTACACAATAAACGTAATATTCTGCTGTTGTTTGTTTAGTCACTAGTTGTGTCCAACTCTTTGACATCCTGTGGCCTGAGTCCACCAGGGTCCTTTCTGTCCATGGGATTTGCCAGACAAGGATATTGGAGTGGGTTGCAATTTCCTTCTTCAGGCAATTGTCCCAATCCAGGGATTGAACCCATGTCTCCTGGTTGGCAGGCTGGTTCTTTACCACTGAGCCACCTCGGAAGCCCAAATGCAATTTATATGTTAACTGTTATCCTAATTATTAGATATCATGGTATTACCTGCTTAAGTTATTGAGTAAGAGATAAATGGTATGGAGATCAGGTAGGACAATATCTGTTATTTTGGATTGTCCATTCCAGCTGTGAGATCATTATATTATCTGGAGAGAGGTAGAAGAAAGATTTCACAAAAATTTCATCTTTAGTGATTAACAATATATAACTTTTCTTTGATATAATATAGGTTCAGAGCAAAGAGCATGATGTTGAAAGATGAGAAAAGGAACTTGCTACAAGCAGCAAGAAAGAAAAAAGGCTATATTCATTGAACACATACCATATGCCAAGCCACTGTTTCCACTGTTTCCCCATTTATCTGCCATGAAGTGATGGGCCAGATGCCATGATCTTGGTTTTCTGAATGTTGAGTTTTAAGCCAACTTTTTCATTCTCCTCTTTCAGTTTCATCAAGAGGCTCTTTAGTTCTTCTTTGCTTTCTGGCATAAGGGTGATGTTATCTGCATATCTGAGGTTATTGATTTTTCTCCCAGCAATCTTGATTTCAGCTTGTGCTTCATCCAGCCCAGCATTTCTCATGATATACTCTGCATATAAGTTAAATAAGCAGGGTGACAATATATAGCCTTGACATACTCCTTTCCTTATTTGGAACTAGTCTGTTGTTGCATGCCTAGTTCTCACTGTTGCTTCCTGACCTGTATACAGGTTTCTCAAGAGACAGGTCAGATGGTCTGGTATGCCCATCTCTTTCAGAATTTTCCACAGTTTGTTGTGATCCACACAGTCAAAGGCTTTGGCATAGTCAAGAAAGCAGAAGTAGATGTTTTTCTGGAACTCTATTGCTTTTTCCATGATCCAGCAGATGTTGGCAATTTGATCTCTGTTCCTCTGCCTTTTCTAAAACTAGCTTGAACATTTGGAAGTTCATGGTTCACGTATTGCTGAAGCCTGGCTTGGAGAATTTTGAGCATTACTTTACTAGCCTGTGAGATGAGTGCAATTGTGTGGTAGTTTGAATACGCTTTGGCATTGGCTTTTTTGGGGTTGGAATGAAAATTGACCTTTTCCAGTCCTGTGGCCACTGCTGAGTTTTCCTTATTTGCTGGCATATTGAATGTAGCATTTTCACAGGGTCATCTTTCAGGATTTGAAATAGCTCAATTGTAATTCCATCATCTCCACTAGCTTTGTTTGTAGTAATGCTTCCAAAGGCCCCCTTGACTTCACAGTACAGGATGTCTGGCTCTAGGTGAGTGATCACACCATTGTGATTATCTGGGTCCTGAAGATCTTTTTTGTACAATTTGTCTGTATATTCTTGCCACCTCTTCTTAATATCTTCTGCTTCTGTTAGGTCCTTACCATTTCTGTCCTTTATTGAACCCATCTTTGCATGAAATGTCCCCTTGGTATCTCTGATTTTCTTGAAGAGATCTCTAGTCTTTCTCATTCTATTGTTTTCCTTTAGTTCTTTGCATTGATCACTGAGGCAGGCTTTTTTATCTCTCCTTGCTATTCTTTGGAACTCTTCATTCAAATGGGTTTATCGTTCCTTTTCTCCTTTGCTTTTCGCTTCCTGTCTTCACAGCTATTTGTAAGGCTTCCTCAAACAGCCATTTTGCTTTTTTATTTAACAAATTTCCTTAAATATGATTTCATAAAGGAAAGAGCTGTTCTTTTTATCTTGTTACACATGAAAAACACCCTTTGAAGGCTAAAGATAAGAAAACCAGTTGCTTAGACAAATCCTATTTTTTCTTTTTCAATTGTTAAACTAAGCTTCTCTCTGTACATTTTCTTGGTATTCTCCAAGTCCTACCCTTTTAATACATTACTTTATTTAATGAGCAAGCTATTTTTGGCAAAACTATCATGACTAATATTTGTCATCATCTTTCAGTTTCCTGAGAAAATTATTAAAACAGTATACATTTTCCTGAGCCATTTTACCAATTTTTTGTCACCTTCTGATTTTGAAACCAGAAACTGAGCTCAAGTTACAGGATGCTCTGAGCGACCACACACTATACAGGCTTTCTCAACTGGGATAGTTTATAACACCAGGAAAGAAAAGTACTGTCTGTTGACAAATCAGATTCTAATTTTAGACCTTTAAAGGTGCTTAGGTCTAAGACAACCTGATTCTGGACTTACATGATTTAGTAAATATTCACTTGCCACAGCCAAAAGAAGGATAAGAGTTCTGTTCAATGGCAGTGATGATGGCTTATGAACACAAACTAATAGTAATCCTTTTGCAATTAGATCTGTTAAGCCATCATCATTTGAAAACATAATAATCATTGTTATCTCAGAGACCATGACAAGTCGGGGAGGGCATGCTTCAGAAACACATCTAAGAGATCAGCCGATTGGTTGCTGTGTACGTTTTGAAGCCACTGCATTGGGGAAGGACTATCAGAATGTTTTTGTTCAAAGTCTGATTTTTAATGGCAGAATAAGGAATGGATTGGACTTCCCTGGTGGCTCAGAAGGAAAGAATCTGCTTGCAGTTCGGGAGGCATGGATTCTGTCCCTGAGTCAGGAAGATCCCCTGGAGGAGGGCATGGAAACCCACTCCACTATTCTTGCCTAGAGAACTGCATGAATAGAGGAGCCTGGTGGGCTACGGTTCATGGAGTTGCAAAGGCATGACTGAATGGCTAACACTTTCGCTTTCAAGGAATGAATGGGGTATATTTATATCCACTTACGAGTGAACTTTAAGGGTACATCTTCCCTCAAAATAATTTGGATACAGATTTTAGCTTTTCTATTTTGAGATCAAGAACTCCATGCACCCAAACCTTTTAAGCAGATCAAACACGGTTTTTTAAGAGACGGGCTGCTCTTGGTACCACCAAGATGCAGTGAGGCAGCCTCTGACTCAGGAGGGATACATCGCGCTCATGGCTCTCAGGAGTGGCATGACTCAGCCTTGTCACCACAGATGCTAATTAGAGTTTATTTCCCTGGAGGAGAACCTGCTGTCTGTTCAGTGACAATTCTAGCCCTGACATTTTTGCACCTGAGACCACTCTCCCAAGGAATAGCCTCAAGCATGCTTAGATAGCCAGCTTCTGTGTCTTCTCTGTCTCTTGTATGAAATCAAGATTCTAGATGACAATCACCAAGCTTCCTTTTTCCAAAAATATGGCAACTCCCACCATCTTTCACATTTCCTTTATTTCTGTGGCTGCCAAAATTCAAGTGTTCAGTGATCACACTCAGCTCATTCTGGGTCCTGCTCATCCCCACTAGATTTCTGCAACTAAAGTTTATTTACTGAAGGCCTTTATAGCCCTGTCTTAACTATCGGTATATATGTTAACTCTATGTGTATATAAAGTATTTTAGGTAACCTAAAATCCTTTGTGAATGTGAATATATTTTGAAGTTTAAATTATAAATAACACTCCAAGGGACACCAAGTGTGAGGACGTGACTGAATGGTTTCACAAGCTGTCTACATGAGTTTCTGAATCATTACATTATTCATTCTTTGAGGTTATATCTTTGGCAAGTTGTGAACTAGATGTGTAAAGCAGCTGTTAAATTTTGAGTATATCATGTGAGGCTGGATATTTTAATGGATCTATTTTCTTTCTTGGTCTCAGCACTGCCTGGAAGCACTGTCTGCTCTAACTCTGTGACAGCTTTTAAGAGAGCTTAGATAAGGGTAAATCAACACAGATCAAACCCCATACTTAGTAAGGGAAGAGTTTTGTATTAAGGTTTTTATTGCCGTACTACTCTGTGATTCAAATATTACCAAACCTGTTTATATTCTGCAGTTATGTTCTAATTTCTGTTGGTGTAATATGTCTAATATGATACAAAATGAGATGTTAATTTTATCCCAAATTGTTAACATTGGACAAGAGATAAGAATTGCAATGTAAGTCTGACCACTATTGAGTGACTGAGAAAACTTCTAGCAAATATTTTGGAAACAAAGAAAAGAAACTTTTACTTGGGAAAATTAAGAAAAAAATGTTTGAAATCCAATAGAGTTGGGTATCTGCATGTTCTCAACTGTATGGTTTAATTTTTAAATTAGCTTGCAAAGTACTTTAATTATTAAATGGCAAAAAGTGACTGACATTACTGAGGGAAGCAATGATATCATATGTATTAAATATCTAAACTTTTTGGATACGTGTTTCAGGTGATAAAGAAATGCTATTTGATTGCTTTCTATATTTACTAACAAAACTAAGTTTCCTAGTTGCAGCTGTTGACAGGATTATAAGAAATATGGCTTTACATTTGTTGGTCTAAATGAATCATATATCATTCTGATGTTAGGTGTATTTTTAAAGACTTAGAGCAGCATTTTATTTTCTCAAAGGCAGCTGAGTAGAAATAAGAAAACTATTTAGTAAGCATTAATTTAATGTTTTTGTATAATTTGCAAGAGAAGTACTTATTACTCCCATTATACTTATTTTGAGTATTTTAATCTGGTGAGTCAAAATTCTTTGACCTGTATTAGATTTAATCAACCTCAAAATAATAAAACAATAACCAGTTAAGTTAGCACTATAGCTTAATTTGGGGCTTCCCTGGTGGCTCAGACAGTAAAAAATCTGCCTGCAGTGTGGAGACCGAGGTTTGACCCCTGGGTGGGAAGAATATGCTGAAGGAGGGAATGGAGGATAACTTCACTTTCCTTGATTGGAGAATTCCAGGGACACAGGAACTGGCCGGCTATAGTCCATGGGACTGCAAAGAGCTGGGCATGACTAAGACTAATGCTTTCACTTTTCATAGCTTAATTCAGGGCTTCCCAGGTGGCACTAGGAGTAAGTAACTCACTCTGCCAATGAAGGAGAAGTAAAAGACGTGAATTCGATTCCTGGGTCAGGAAGGTCCCCTGAAGAAGAGCATGGCAACAACCCATTCTAGTAGTCTTGCCTGGAGAAACTCGTGGACAGAGGAGCCTGGTTGAGCTACAGTCCATAGGGTTGCAGGGTTGCAAAGACTCAGATGCGGCTGAAGCAACTCAGCATGCATGCATAGCTTAATTCAAAATAATTATTTCAGTTTTAGGTATTTTACTCTGCTGAGGGAAAATAAAAGCACCCTACAGTGATCGTTATTGGCTTAATTTTCTCAGTGTCCTGGACCTGTACAAGTAGTCAATATTTTTGGTTTTGAAGGTGACACATTTCTTCTTGCTTCAAAGGTTTTGGGTCATTATGGAGCTGCCCCAAAATGCACATTTTTTTAAAGCACCTGCTACATATACCAAGTAAATTGTATTACATGCTAAAGTCCTGAACCTAATAATCTGTGTTATTCAGCAATTTGAACATCTAGAAAAGTGTATTTAAAGCCTATGTATCAGATAATTAATTTCCACTTAATTTCAGTATTCAAATATTAATTAACTTTGTTAAATTTTCGTCTTTGATGTTTAGGCATTTTTATAGCTTCTATAGAGATTAGTTCTACTAAAACATCTGCAAATTTAATTTTAGTTTTTATCATTAAAATAATTTACTACACATGCAACATAAAAACATTTATGTAGATTATTATATAAATTTTATGTGATTAGTGAGAAAGCATTTAATCCAGGGGTACATAAATTTGCCATCTCTATCAATAATTTAGATAAAAGTTAGCATTTATATATGCAAAAACAGTAATGGAAGAAAACCTACCACTGAATACTTTAGTTTGTATTTGCCATTCACACAGAAATATTTTAAATCTTATTGCTTGGAAGAGCAAATTTACTTCCTTACTGAAAATGATGCAATTGCCTTTTTGTAGTTTAACCTCATTCTTAAAAGTCTATTTATATTTTAATTTTTTCAGTTTTATTGAGAAAATGTTTCATTTTTATTGATCATGTAAGCTTAAGATGTATAGTGTGATGGTTTGAGTTACATATGGTTTGAATAGTTACCACATAGTTTCAGCTGACATCCACCTTTTCATAGAGACATGATAAAAGGAATAAGAAAGAAAATAAAATTTTTCTTCTTGTGATGAGAACTCATAGGATTTACTCTCTTAACGGCTGTAGTGTTAGCTATAGTCATCTTGTTGTAGGTTGCATCCGTATTAATACTTCTACTTCTGTGATATACTTTGTAATACTCTGGATTTCCTGGAATGTGCTTTATTTTAAACTAATGGCAATATAAGCTTTATTTTAGTATAGGTGTCTTTATCAACTAGGATGCCTTCAATTGCAAACAAGAAAAAACTTACTTCATATTTGGGTAAATAAAAAAGGGACTTTCTTCGTTTTCATGAATATAGCGTTCAAGTGCAGCCCTGCCACGCTTGCTACTCAGTCATGTTCAACTCTTGGGGATCCCATGGACTGTAGCCCACCAAGTTCCTCTGTCCATGCCATGCAAGAATACTGGAGTGGGTGCCGTTTCCTACTCCAGGGGAGCTTCCTGATCCAGGAGTCAAACCAGCATCTCCTGTACCTCCTGTAGCCTTTACCACTGTGTCACCTGGGAAGCCCACCGTGTTGAAAGAGATAAATGCTAAACTCCAGTACTAGGTTATTTTTGTTGTTTCCCCTCTCCCCCGCCAGCTATTCATAGCCAAGAGCTCAGATTCACTCTTTCTCTTTGCTGTGATTTCTGCAGCTTCATTCTAGACTGGGCTTCCTTGTGGACCTAGGATTAGAGCCAGGCATTTTCTTGCTCAGGGTTAAAATAAGGGAACCCTGCTCCAGCTTCCGTAAGAGAATCCTGAGTCTGACTGACTGGGCCGTCTTAACTCTCTCGCCCAAACTTGAGACACTAATTATATGTAAGGGAATGAAATGTGTTGATTGTCTTAAGCCATCTGATACTCTTCCTGGCCTAGACGATGAGGAGAGAAGTTCAATTTTGTTGGAATTACATGAACTGTGTCAGGAAAGACAGATATCTAGAGTGTCTCGTAGATATTCTAAGAGGAAATCAGAATGCTTTTTAAAAAAAGTGGAAGATTTCAACCATAACATCCATTAATACTATGTGTTTAAATCAACTGAAAAAAAAAGTGGAAGGATCTTGGGTAGGCATCAACAAATCGCTACTGCCATATCCTCGGTATTTTATTTTAAAAAAATCATTTGCTTTCTTCTGTTTTAAAATTTCATTTACTTTCTTTTAAAATGCATTTGCTTCCTCTATGTTTATTTAAAAATTCATTTGACTTCTCAGTTTTTGTTTGCAAATTCAAGAACATAAACTGTATAATTATTCAGTAATGGCTTAACAATGTGATGAAGTATCTATTTACCTTTGTAAAGTAAAACACGGAGATACATGTTTTCAGTATTTTGGAGTTCTGTGAGAATGAATAGAACATCACCAGCCACCTTATCTCCTTTGTAGAATGAACTAGGGCTATGTCACCTGTTAAATTTAAATTTTAAATGAGAAAGGAGAAAAGCACAAATCTAAACTCTTGATAGTTGTCAGGAACTGAGAGTAAATTGTTGGTCAGAAGCTGTTTATTAGGTGCTTACTGTGCACTCAGCAGAGTTCTCATTGACGTGGAAGATTCTGAACACGTGTGAGACAGGAAGCTGCTTTAAAAAGTGTATAGGCTACCTTCAAAATCCAGACAAGCACACAAGAAAAGGTAAATAACAGATGGTAGACAGTTTGGTAAAACTTGCATGGCACTGGCTGTATTCTAGAGGGGCTTCCCTGATAGCTCCGATAGTAAAGAATCCCTCTACAATGCAAGAGACCTGAGTTCGATTCCTGGGTCAGGAAGACCCCCTGGAGAAAGGAATGGCTCCCCACTCCAGTATTCTTGCCTGGAGAATCCCATGGACAGAGGAGCCTGGTGGGCTACAGTCCACAGGGTCACAACAAGTTGGACCCAACTGAGCAACTAACACAACCAAGTAGAGAGGAAGGTTGAAATTGGCTAAATTGTGTTAATGAAAAATTCTCAGAGGACTGAGACCAGCATTGAGAAGGAGCTGAGGTCTGCAGAGGGGAAATTGAAACAGAAGACTTTCCACATGGGAAGATTAATGACAACGATGGCAGAAAGTACAGTTGAGCTTGGTGAGCGTAGAAACGTTGATGAGAGGCTGCTCTGGAATGACACTATATTACTCATTGAAGGTTTGTTCTTAATATGACAGTGGGCGAGGATAGAAAAGGTCTTTGCCTTTAGCCATGGTTTGTGAAAACTAATCTTTGATTATGGTCAGTAAGATGACAATCAGTGCAGAAAAGTATTGAAAATAGTTTTAGAGAAGTTGGTTCAGGTTGATGTATAAGGTGCACTGGAGTGAGTAACTTGAAATATGTAAAATAGGTCATCTGCTTTCTTGGTTATTTATCCATGAGAAGGTGAGAAGAGTGATTATAGGACTACAGTATTTTCAGTTGTGTTTCTGATTGCTGGCAAAATCCAGACATGATAAAATACTGTCTGTCAAATTTGCTGCTAAAACATATGGCAGATTAGTGTAGTAGAAAGAACATGAGCTCTAGAATTAGTTATATGTGGGTTCAAATCCCAGCTCCATGTATAAATGGTGTGAAAATGTAGGCACACTTTTTTTTTTTTAAGTTTTTCTGGTGTGGACCATTTAAAAAGTCTGTATTGCATTTTTTAAAATATTGCTTCTGTTTTATGTTTTAGTTTTTTTGTCCATGAGGCATGTGGGATCTTTGCTCCCCAATCAGGGATTAAACCCACAACCCCTGCATTGGAAGGTGAAGGCTTATCCATTGGACCACCAGGGAAATCCCTAGTCATGCTTCTTAATCCCTGTGAATGTTAATTTCTTTGAGTCATATAGAGATATATTACTTATTTCACTCGGCTGTTAGGGTTCAATGGCAAATATAAAGTCCGTAGCCTTCTCTCTCTTCACCACCACTCCCCTAAATTTCTTAGTCACTGGAAATAAAGACTGGAGGAATTCTTATGCCTCAGAGTGCACTTGGACATTCTCCACCAAGCAAGTCACAGCACTTTTAATGCTGTCATCTCTAGTGAAGAGTCTGAGAGAAGGCTCGTTGTCCGATTACTAGAGAAATGTCTGTTTGTTCTTTGAGGCAGTGTAGTTCTGTTGAAGGAGACAGCTGACGGGAGAGGAAGGAGCACTGCATTTGGAGTCATTCAGGGTTCAGACCCTGATCATACCACTTGATACCACAGGTGAACGACTGTGAACTGTAATCTTCCTTTTTTAAAATATATATCTATTTGGCGTTGTGTGGTATCTGCGTCAGATCATGTAGGATCTTCTGTTGCAGTACACAGACTCTCTAGTTGTGCTGCTCAGGCTTAGTGGCTCCGAGGCATGTGGGATCTTAGTTCCCTGGCTAGGGATCAACCCCATGTCCCCTTCAGTGCAAGGCAGATTCTTAACCACTTGACCAGCAAGGAAGCCCCAACCATAGTCTTATATGACCGTAATAACATAGGGTGGGGATGAAACACGTCGACCTAGCAAACACTTCATAAAGTTTAACCTTCCTAGAAAAATGTAATATTAATCGCTTTAGAGTCATATAATAGTTTAGCTATAATCCTTTAAAGAGGACCTTTGGAGAAAAGATGGTTATAATAACTTATAATATCCTAACCCTTGTAAGGAACTGTCATGTTTAGATTATCTGAGAAAATGTATATGACATTTTAATTAATAAAATGCCTTCTTAACTACTAAGCAAGTGTATAATTCTATCTTTTGTTCTTTTGCCCTAAGCACACCCCCGAAGTACACAAAATAGCCTTTATTTTTGTGACTGCAATTAGTACTCACTGGCTTTTTACATCCTTTGCAGCTGTGCATTTACGGTATATTTAGGCAAATAATTTTAATCATCCTGACTTTAAAGCTATGCGATAATTTGGGAACGCTTTCTAACCTTATCTCTCATAATGCTAATTCAAAAGAAGAAGCTGATACATAGTATTTGGAATAGAAACTAGAGGAGTAATTCCTAACCAGTGCTAACTGGTATATGACAAAGAGTCTCTGAGTACGTCATAGCTGAGGCTGCTGAAGAATTCTGCTCTGTGAAAAAGCTAAATCTTAACAGTGACCTTCCTGCAAAAGACAGGAGGTTTCATCGAAAAGGAAGTTCTACTTTTGCAGAGTTCAGACCCAGAGTTATTTATGTGCTCAGTCGTGTCCGACTCTTTGTGGCCCCATGGACTGGAGCCTGCCAGGCTCCTCTGTCTTTGGAATTTTCCGAGCAAGAATACAGCAGTGGGTTGTCATTTCCTTCTCCAGGGGATCTTTCCTACCCAGGTCTATCGAACACAGGTCTGCCGACTCTGACGTCTCCTGCATTAACAGGTGATTCTTTACCACCAGCGCCACCTGGGAAGCCCAGAGCTATTTATAGCCATTACCATTTTCTACTTTTAGGATTGATTGTGTAACTTGTTGATGAGTTTTCCAGTAGATATGGAGAGTATATGTAATGTTTTTATCCACTGGCAAATGACACAGGGAATTAAGAATATTATAAATATTTAAAGCTGCAGTTTTCAAACTCTCTGAAATATAGATTATTCCATCTAAGCAAATATATGCAAACTGCATACTTCACTCATTTCTTCTTATTAGTGCAAAGACTATATCATTTTTAATTGCAAAATACTAAAGGAAAAGTAACACATGACTATGAAATTATGCTGCTCTGCCTTTGTGTTTGCAAATAGTGATAACTCATAAAACTCACTATTCTACTGGGAGGAACCCTGATATACCTCCTTGGAACACAACAGTTTACAAACACTTGTCCTGGTAATCTGGGAATAAGGAAGACATTGCTGAACAGTTGTAACTCACTCAACATCAAACAGAGGACCCCTGTTTAATATTTTATTTTCAAAGTTTTTAGGTTAGATAGCATTTGAAGGAGGTTATATGATTAGAAAAATTTGAAAAAAAAACCAAAATTAGAATCTGAATTTATTTTGTAAACAGAAAAGGAGTAGTGTAGAGTAAGAGTGGTAAGAGATGTGGTCGGCAAGGTAGGCCATGGCCAGATCATGTATGACTTTGTTGGATGTTGTATCAGTCAGTTACTGCTATGTAACAAATTATCCCAAAACCTAGTGGCCTAAAACAGTAATAAACACATGTTATCATTACAGTCTATGTGAATCAGGAATTCATTAGTAGCTTAACTGTGAAATTATGGCTCAGAGTCTTTTATGAGGCTGTAGTGAAGATGCTGACCAGGGCTTTCCTGGGGCTGGAGGATTCACTCCCAAGGTAGCTTTCTGTCGCATGGTTGACAAGTCGGTGCCAATTGTCAGTGAGAAGTTTCGGTTCTTTCTCTTGTGAGTCTCTCCACAGGCTGTTTGAATGTTAACATGACATGGCCGCTCATTTCCTTCAAGGAGACAATCCAAGAGAGGCCTAGTAATAGGACAGTGACTTTAAACCATAGCCTCAGCAGTCACACATCATCAGTTCCACTATAATCAGTGCATTGCAAGCAAAGTACTAAGTTGGCCCACACTTTAGGGAAAGAGAATTAGGCTCCACCTTTTGAAGGGAGGAGGGTCAAAGAATTTGCAGACACATTTTGTTTCATTTTTGTGTATGAATTTAAAATTTTTACTTATATTTTTACTTTTTAAGATACCATTGCCAACAACACAGTTCCTTTCCAGAATTCTGTCATATGTACATAAGATTTGTGCTTTTAGACGTATGCAGTGCTCTTTTTTCGGAGAAGGCAATGGCACCCCACTCCAGTACTCTTGCCTGGAAAATCCCATGGACGGAGGAGCCTGGTAGGGTGCAGTCCATGGGGTCGCAAAGAGTCGGACACAGCTGAGTGACTTCACTTTCACTTGTTACTTTCATGCATTGGAGAGGGAAATGGCAACCCACTGCAGTGTTCTTGCCTGGAGAATCCCAGGGACGGGGGAGCCTGGTGGGCTGCCGACTATGGAGTCGCACAGAGTCAGCCACGATTGAAACAACTTAGCAGCAGCAGCAGCAGTTCTCTTTTTTGGTAAATATTTATTTTATATTGGAGAATAGTTAATTGATTTACAAACAGTGATGTGTTAGTTTCAGTTGTACAGCAAAGTGATTCAGTTATACATATACCTATGTCTATTCTTTTTGAGGGTTTTCGTATACATACCACTATATATGAAATAGATAGTCAATAAGAACCTACTTTACAACCTAGGCAGCTCTACTCAATATTCTGTAATAAACTTTATGGGAAAAGAATAGGCAGGCATATTTTAAAACCAGGACAGACATAAAAAAATCTTGGGTCCTATTCCACTTGACTGATTCATCCATTTACCAGCTATTTAACCTCTACCATGAGTTAGGCATTGTTATGGGTGCAGATAAGGCCTCCCAGGGAGGGTGAGGCTTGTGTCAGGGCTTGAAAGATGAGAAGGAAAGGGTTAGAGATCCCAAGTATCTTTGCCTCTGCTGTGCCATTTACTTCCTGCTGACCTCCTGTTCCAGGCTTCCCAGGTGGCTCAATGAATCTGCCTGCCAATGCAGGAGATGCGGGCCCAACCCCTGGGTTGGGAAGATCCCCTGGAGAAAGGACCTGCAACCCACTCCAGTATTCTTGTCTGGGAAATCTCATGCACAGAGGAGCCTGGTGGGCTACAGTCCTTGGGATCACAAAGAGTTGGACATGACTTATCAACTAAACAGCAACAAACCTTATGGTCTCTGTTTAACCTCTTTCGCTGCCCCGTCCACTTGAAAGTTCACTCAGTCTCCAGGTTAAAATTACCTCAGTTGTAAAATGATGAGTCTCCTTTTACATATAACATTTTCATCTAGAAAAATAGGACATGTTTTTTAATCATTGAAATATACTTAATTTTAGCAGCATAAAACTGAAATTAAGAACAAATAAAATGATAAAGAGAAGTTATAGAGAAATTAATTTATACACCATTTGAAGTTTCCACAATCATCTTCTATTCTTTTAGCTCACTCTTGATTTATAAAATTACCTAAAGTATATCTTTAGCTGGATAGTAATATGCTAAATGTGAATTGCAGTTTTCTGTTACCAGCCCAAAAGATCTTTTAATTTTTTCTTTTAATTTTTAGACCTGTAAGAATCTTTTGACTTTTCACATAAAAACCACATCTCTTGAGAGACAGAGAAAATGAAACAAGGAAAAAAAGAAAAGCTGCCAAGAACATTTCATTTGCTCTAGATCTACTCTCTTGATTTCATTAGTTCCTAATTTCCTCTCAGATCTTTGTGCTTAGGCCAATGATACCATTTTTCAGTGTTAACTGCTCACTCTTTAGTGCTCTGAGAGCATTTTATTCATGTTTCTCTTTTGGCAATTATAATATGTCTTGTGCTATGATTCTGTATATGTGTAGTAATCAATGAATTCTATTGCATTTTCTGCTCTTGAGGGCAGGAACAATATTATATTCATAATTGTTACTCTCAAAGCACCTAGTCCAGTGCTAAAGTGAAAAACTTTAGAACAAATTTGGTGCTATTATAAAAGACCTTTTTTTGAAGTTTTCATTATTATAAAAATTATTTATGATCTTAGAAGATAACTGGACTTACTTTGTTAATCACTTCTCAATATGTATAACCTTTAAATCATTATGTTATGTACCTGAAACTAATATAATATGTCAATTATATCTAATTTTTTAAAAAATACCTATTGAATTGAATGGTAACATTGACTCTTATGTTAAGATAGAACTGATTTTGTATGGTCAACCATTTCAGATCATCCAACTGATATATGTTAATTTGTATAATAGCAGAATAAGGTTATATGTTCTGGCACAATTAAGTCTGAAAAGTTATGGTTTATTAAAACTTGGTGATAATGATAGTTCTTAGAGTTTTGGTTCTTATCTAAAACTTTGATTCTAATCCATTCATTACTTTTCATACTCACATCATCTGTTGCTGTATAATTTCTTTGAAATGACATACAAATAACAATAGATTAATTGCATTAAAATGTTCCCAAAACTGCAATAAATCTACACATTTGATAGGAAATTATTAGCTCATATTCGTTCAATTTTCCCAAATAATCCAATTACCAAAAAAATTTCTCTCCAATTACTAAAACCTCATTACTGGTTCATAGTTACATCACTAATGAAAGTAGGAAAAATATTTTTGGTAACATTGCAAGTGTTTGAATTCTCCAAAATATAATTTCTGGATTTGAAGAAAAGTCTTATAACTTTTTAATAAATCTGAAAAATGATATAATGACTAATAAATCATGCAGACTGAAGCCACTTCCAATCATTAAGTGGCATGTAAATACATATATATAGTTAATGATGGTTCAAAATCCCCAAATCATACTAAATATTTCTAATCCTCATTTCTCATCTGAATTATTACAAAAACCTTCTTTCTACTCTTCCAAACTATTCTCTGACCATTTTCTAATTCATCCTCCCTATTCTGGCAACTAATCTCTTTAAAATGCAAATGTGAACTTGTCAAACCTCTGCTTAAAACCCTTTGTGTGTGCATGTGAAATCACTTCAGTCATGCCTGAATCTGTTTGCCCTTATGGACTGTAGCCCACTGGGCTTCTGTGTTTGGGATTCTCCAGGCAAGATTACTAGAGTGCTTTGCCATGCTCCCCTCCAGGGGATTTTCCCAATCTAGGGATCAAACATGGATGTCTTAATGTCTCCTGTACTGGCAAGCAGATTCTTTACTACTACCACCACCTAGGAAGCCCTAAAACCCTTCAGTGACTCCCAAGACTTTCAAATAAACTTCAGATGCCTTAGTGTGATGGATGGGTGCTGATCCCTGCCTGTCTCAGCCTGTTCCCCTCACTTGTCACAGTGAATTTTCTGGAGATCCCAGGATTTTCTCTTCTCATGGGCTTTCCTCTGTTTGGAAAACCTTCCCTTCTGTGCCTAAATTCTGTGTTTTTTAGCTTAGCTCAAGCCAAATCACTCCCAATGTTTTCCAAGTGTCACTCCTAGGGTTTCCTTCATACATAATTTTTTTATCCAGTTGAGTTCTGTGTCCCTTTATGTTCTCCTTGTATCCAACACATCATTTTTTTTTTTTAAAGAAACTAACTAGATATGTGCTCACTGAATTATAATACTATAGTTTGCTTACCTGTCCATCTCAGACTCTGGACCATGAGCTCCTCATAAACAGGGAGCTTTCATTTCTGAATCACTGGAGCTGAGCACAGTGCCTGGCAGTGAAGTCACCAAACACAGTTTTGTTTAATGAATAAATATAAATGCATGGCAAATAATTAATAATTGGTATGGAGAGGAACAGCATTCAAAATATTTAATAACCAGTTGGTAGAGGCTTCTGTTGGTCACCTTGGAACTACTCTGACAACAAGTATTTAATTGATTGTATTTATTTATTTTTAAATATGTATTTATTTCTTTGTGCCAGGTCTTAGTTGCGGCATGCAGGATCTTTAGTTGTGGCATGTGGGATCCAGTTCCCTGATCAGGGATTGAACCCAAGCCCCCTGCATTGGGAACGTGCAGTTTTAACCACTGGACCCCCAGGGAAGTCCCTCTGACTTTTTGATACTAACAAGGAGGAAATATGTCTACTTTGATGCCTACATGCAGTCAGACTATTACAGAAAAACATGGAGGCATAATTTATTGGAAAGTACTTATATACATGGACACAGGAGCCAATAGCCCTATGTTGAGGGCCTATCGATGTAGGAAGATAAAAGCTCCCCTATAAAACTGACAATGGTGTGAAAGCATTGCCATACCCTTTCCTAATTACCCAGAGATGTGTTTCATATTGTCTGGAAGACTAATTCTTACTAAATAGCATCAGTAAGTGAAGGAAGGATAATTTCCAACATCTTTAGCACCTGTAGTAAATCTTTACTGCCTTCTTATTTCACACATTTAGTAACAGTAAATAGCTCCCCTTCCTTCTTAGCAGAGATAATGTCTTAGCTCGTGTGTCCTTCAACTTCTCCATACACTATCTCAAACATTGCAAAAGCTGATTAATCCCATATTTCAATTTCTGTCCCCTACCACCCCAAACCAAGGCATCTGTGGTCACCAGAGAGACCTTCCTGAAATGCAAATATGATCCCTGCCAAAAACCATGTAGTTTTCTGCATTGCCTATACCAAAGTCCTAAAGGTAGTTTAAAAAAAAAATTTTTTTTTTAAATGCATGTGTGTTGATTTCATATCTGGAGACTCCACTTCAGGGGAGGCAAGGTAGTCCCTAGGCTTACTTATAAGTTTCACAGGAGATTCTATCACACAACCAGGCTGAGAACCACATATCCACAGGATCAGGTCCTTGTGGGGAAGAAGGCTTTTCCATGCACTGCCTCCTGCCTGTCACTTCCAGTTCACTTAATACCTGTGAGATTTTGGCAAGGTTACCTATTGCCTAAGCTCCAGCTGCCTGATTACAAATGGGGATAATAAATACCAGTGTTATAGCACAATTTTAAATATTCGAAATAGTATTGGGCCTTTTAATTTATCACCTGAACTGAGACTCTATTAGTAATTACTCCAAGATACTAGTCATAGACTTAGACCATCCCAGGCAACTGAGACATGTGGTCATAGTAATTTGAAGCCATGTATTCAAAGCATTTCTCACAGTGAATGAGACATGGCGTATGTTCAATAAGTCATTTTTATTTCCATTGTTCTTCACATCTGCATCCTGCACTCTGCTGGAAGCCCTTGCATGCTGAGGTTGTGGCACAAAGAGCAGATGGTGGGCAGGGTGCCCCCTAACCAAGATCCTGGACATTTGTCACTGCCTTTCCCCCCTAGACACTATACACTATCACCCTTGACATTTCTGTTTTTTTAGATTTTCCCTTTTCTTGTCTATTATTCTAGTCTACCATTAACGCTTACAGGGCCCAGGACAAGAGTGCAAAAGAGGTCCACTCATAGCATATTTTTATTTTTATTCTTTTTCTGTCTTCTTAAAAAAAATTATTTATTTATTTTAGTTGGAGGCTAATTACTTTACAATATTGTAGTGGTTTTTGCCATACATTGACTGAATCCGCCATGGATGTACATGTGTCACCATCCTGAATCCCCCTCCCACCTCCCTCCCCATCCCATCCCTCTGGATCATCCCAGTGCACCAGCTCCGAGCACCCTGTCTCATGCATCGAACCTGGACTGGCGGTCTGTTTCACATACGATAATATATGTGTTTCAATGATAGTCTCTCAGGTCATCCCACCCTTGCCTTCTCCCACAGAGTCCAAAAGACTGTTCTATACATCTGTGTCTCTTTTTCTGTCTCGTCATAGCATATTTTTAAATTAAAAGTTAACTTATCAAGCTAATACACTATCAAATCCTCCTACATTGGGTTTCCCCAGTGGCTCACCAGTAAAGAATCCACCTGTGATGCAGAAGATGCAGGAGACATGGGTTTAGTCCCTGGGTCAAGAAGATCCCCTGGAGGAGGGCATGACAACCCACTCCAGTATTCTTGCCTGGAGAACCCCATGGACAGTGGAGCCTGGCGGGCTACAGTCCATAGGGTTGGAAAGAGTCGGGCATGAAGCAACTGAACATGCACACATCCTCTACATTAGTAAATATATCTTCCAAGCAATAAGCCTGAATTTAGACTTCTTAAAAACCTTGGAGTTTACTCTTTGAAGGATTGGGACTGACTCTGGACTCTGGCCCCGCCCCTCATCCTAGGCTCCACCCACACCACGGGAGCGTCACGTGTGAAGGTGCAGACACCCCAGCTTGCACACCCAGGCTCTGTTCAGCTGCTACTCGCACTCTCCCACACAAAAGCATCTAGTAGTGTATGTTAGACTTCTGTTGCTGCTGTAACAGTTATCACAAACTCAGTGACTTAAAATAACCCAGTTCATTCTTCCTATATTAACACATGTGTGTAATCTAGAAGGATGGTGCTGATGAACCTATTTGCAGGGCAGCAGTGGAGTTGCAGACATAGAGGACAGACTTGTGGACACAGTAGGAAGGGAAGAGAGGGTGGAATGAATGGACAGAATAGCTTGAAAACATATACATTACCATACGTAAAAGAGACAGCCAGTGGGAATTTTCTGTCTGATTCAGTGAGCCGAAACCAGTGCTCTGTGACAACCTAAAGGGGTAGGATGGGTTGGAAGGAGGGAAGAAGGTTCAAGAGGGAGGGGACATATGTATACCTGTGGCTGATTCATGTTGATGTATGGCAGAGAGCAACACTATTATAAAGCAATCATCCTTCAATGAAAATGTCAAACTGTAGTTTAAAAAAAACCCCACAATTTATTCTTTCATTATTATTTTATAGTTTTAGAAGTCTGAAGTCTAAAATCAGTCCTACAAGGTTAATGCTAAGGTGCTGGCACTGCTGATTCCTACTGAATGTTCTGAGTAAATCTCTCCTTTCTGACCTGCTGCCTCCCTCTTGTAAAAACCTTTTGTGATTGCATCAAGCCCACCTAGTAATTCAGGTTAATCTCCTCATCTCAAAATCTTTAACTTAATCACATCTGCAAAATTCCTTTTACTATTATAGGTAATGTTTACAAGTTCTGGGGATTAGGATGTGGACATATTTGAGGATCATTATTCAACCGCCCGCAGGGTGTGCATGCCAGTGGACCCTTGAGAGGGTGATCCCAAGGAAGAAGTCTGATCCAGCGCCGAAGTACACTTGGGGCTGCCTGGGAGGGGACTGTGGGTGGCTGCCTGTCTGATGTGTGATCTGAGGGCAGGGGAGCTGCAGGATCAGAGAGGGCATGTCCCCTTAGCCCTCTGGATCCCTTACGCTGCTCAGCTAGAGGAGGTCCCTTTTAAGTCCACGACCCAAGACAGAAGCCTGAGGATGGCCCATTACTCCTCCTCCCTGTCAGCTGGCAGCCGCAGTCTATTTACCTTTCTCCTGATCCTCATACAGGGTTCTGTCTGAGGGAAACATGTAAGCAAATTATTCCATTCTGTTCAAAGTTCTTTTTCTCTTTTTGTGTCATGAAAGAGCCCCAGTCCACACCCACTCATTGTCTGTAACCCTCCTCACTGGCTTTTGCTTCCTTTGACTCTCTAATTCCATCCTTCCGCCACCTCTTCAGTTCTTAAAATACACAAGATTTCACCTGTTTTCTGTTTTTTAAAAATTATGCTCTCCAGCTATCAAGTTATTCCTGAATCCTACAAAACTGTCAGTTCATTCCTCTTGAAATATTTCTTTGTTTTAAATTTTCCACCATCATTTGAAACCTACAAATTTTCTTTGGTAATCAGATTTTAAATTACTTTTCTTATTCCACTTGTATTTGTGTGTGCATGCTCAGTTGCTCAGTCATGTCTGACTTTTTGTGACCCCGTGGATTGTGGCCTGCCAGGCTCCTCTATCCATGGGATTTCCCAGGCAAAAATACTAGAGTGGGTTGCCATGCCCTCCTCCAGGGGATCTTCCCCACCCAGGGATCAAACCCATGTCTCTTGCATTGGCAGGTGGGTTCTTTACCACTGAGCCACCTGGGAAGCCCATTCTGCTCATACCTTTGTATATTTATGTTTTGCTGTATCTTGACCATTTTGAATAATGTTTCGACACTTATGTATATGGAAGAATTTTTCAAAAAAACTATTTTTCTTTCCTTGTAAGTTTTTGAAACTCCCTGAAGTTTCACCTGTATTTTTACTTATTCTCATTTTCAAGTTTTAAGGAAACCAACTGTGTTTAAAATCCTGACATAGTTTTGAGAGAATGTTGAGTTTTGACAGTTTGTGAATTATTTCATGTGTTTTTAAAAATAAAGCTTTATGGGTTTTTACCTTAATAAAATATTACATATTGCAAAGGTTCTAATGAAAAGAAAATTTGCCAGTTTAAATTTAGTTTCAAATTCATTTATAAAATGTAAATGCTTTGAAAAAACTATGACTACATGCTATTGTCATATTACTGTAGTATGTTCTCCAGGAGGGCAGATGTCTGTCTTGTTTGTCATCGTTTCCCAGCAATGGCCCAGCTACCAGTGCTTGGATTTTTATAAATAATTGAGTAAATGAATATGAGAATTAATGAATAATAGAATTTCAGAATGGATTTTAAAAAGTAAAGAGGGTTCAGTATAAATCATACTACCTCAGTCAGAACATTGAAATACAGATTTTTAAATTTTCAATCAGATTTATAATTTCTCCCAGCCTATTTTGATATGAGTAATATTTTATACTTTTAAGAGTGTTAAAATGAGTATATTCAAGATAATGATCATATGTTTAAATGGCTTGTGAACTGATAAATACAGGAGATATTACATTAACATTATTTTATATAGATAGTATATATAGTGAGAATTCTATATATTATAGAATTATATAGATATTTAGATACTAAATATCTTTAGTTTTAACACAGTGTTGGATGATAAGAAATGTGAATCTCTGATACCGAAATGAAGGCAGGAAATGAGGGGGATATTTCTTCCATTTTTCTTCTTTCTTTGAAATATCATAGGTGGGAATTGGTTAACTTTGATTTTGTCTAATTTTATGATGGTAAATACAGATATGACTTCTTCAGTGTGAACGTATGTTATTTGTTTCAACATTTCAAGATTTTTCTTTATAGCATTCATTCTTTCCTTGTCTTATACTCCTCCCTGGTTTAAACTTGACAAATGATTGAAGATACCTGTTTCACTCTTTGTCCTCAGAATGGCTTCACTCCTTTATACATGGCTGCCCAAGAGAATCACATTGATGTTGTAAAATATTTGCTGGAAAATGGAGCTAATCAGAGCACTGCTACTGAGGTAAGACTGTCAACTCTAAAGACTTGAATTTTTTTATCTTAATGTACACTTTCTTTGTATCTAGCTGTAAAAGGTCTCCATAATCTTTCTTTTAGGAATGTTTATGTTACTATTGTAATCTACAACAGGGGCCGTGAACGAACAATCCAGTGCACAGTTGAGTGAATTTATAATTTGGGATTCATATCAATTTATTCTTATGTGAAATCACACTTCCATCAATTTTGCCATTCTGTAGCTTTTTTGGAGCTTTATACCATTGTACAATCAAATGATAGTAAATTCTACCCATCTCTTTTCATCAATGTTTTATCTTTGTTAGGATCTAATACAATTCCTTAAAGGAACTTTTCTTTTTTAGTAATAAGCACTGGTTCATAGTTCCTTGTACAGTTTCATGAGGAATAGGACATCGGAAAAGTGTTCATATTTCTAAAGTTCAAATCATGACGCGTTTGTGTGACTATGGTTACTGCAGCAACCGAATGGAATGTTCAGAATCAATTCAGTCTCCAAATATTCGGGACATCTGGACGTAAAATCCCTTTCCTTTCCCTATGTGTGTCCTCCAATAAGCAGAACCTGCCCTGTATTTTCCTTCTGACTTTTGCCCTAGGCAGATTAAGGAGTGAATTTAGTGACTGTTTGGAATAGTGATTTGTACCTGATGGTCAGGGTGTTTTTGAGCTTGGGGAAAGTGCTCAGGGGCCATTGGAAGGTTGGGAGTAGGTGACAGGAGAGGAAGGGAGGAGACCTCCATTGGGACATGCCTCTCCTCTCCCTTTTCAATCAGCTTTAACTTCCCTGGTTCACGTTCTGTAGCTCCACTGACAAAATTTTTAAACTCTTGGCCTGGAGTGAAAAGTGACTAATAAGCAGAAACTGTCTTGTTAATTTTTAATGTCTAAATGACCTCCTTTATGGGCAATTAAAGCTCCAGATGAACTAAACGCAAAATCCCTTCTACCCTGCATTGTTGGGAGAGGTCACTATAATCTGTTGAATTCATGTCCAGGCCCTTGATAGAAAAGTTTTTGTGGCACCTCGTAACTTTCTGACAGCTTATTCCCATTAGTTAAAAACAATCCCAAGATATCGCTATTAATGAGACCACGTTTCCTGCTTATGACTGGAAAGTACAACTACCTAATGTGAAAGGATTTCATGTTCTCCTCTCAGCACACACAGATTTGACCCCCTTACCGCATGAGTACAGCGTGATTTTTATAATTATGATTTTATGACTTTCTGAAACTGATTCTGTCTGTGAGTGGCATGTGAATATCCTCAGGCAAAGCTTGGGTGACAATATGAGACTCTATCTCTGCATCACATCCTCCGAGAATTGCAGCTAAATATGGTTATCTGCATTTTTTTCTTTCATTTACTTAAAAAGAGACTCATTTACCTGGAGAAATCTGTACACTACAGAATTCTGCCTATCGTATAGACTTCCTATTTCTAGTGTATGGTTTAGGGAAATGCAGCCTGCCAGCACGCTCAGCGATCTTGTGGCTCCTCCAGACTAGACCTCTGTACCATCTCAGTCTGTTTCCAGAAATATTAACACCTTTTTATGTATGTTGCATTGGTTGAATCCATGTCACACTGTGGTTCTCAGAAAATGAAAATGGTCTTTGATTTCCACACAGAAGTGTGGCTCTTGCAAGTCCGTCACATGAGGTTTTGAATCCTGGTTTGGACTCATATTTGCTTATTGGTTCATTTCTTAATCATTCGCATTGGGAGTCCTCAGTTGTGTCCGACTTTTGCAACGTCATGGACTGTAGCTGTCCAGGCTGCTCCGTCCATGGAATTTTCCAGACAAGAATATTGGAGTGTGTTGCCATTTCCTCCTTCAGGGGATCTTCCCGACCCAGGGATCCATCCTGTATCTCTTGAGTCTCCTGCATTGCAGGCAGATTCTTTACTGCTGAACCACCGGGGAAGCCCCCTTAGTCATTTAAATAACTATAATTTTTCCTATAATATATAGTTCATTAAATAACTATAATTTTAATAACTATATAAACTCTGCGTGTTTCCCTTTAGTCTATTGGGCTTCCCAGGTGATACTGGTGAAAAATCCACCCGCCAATGCAGGAGATGTGAGTTTGATCCCTAGGTTGGAAAGATCCCCTGGAGGAAAAGATGGCACCCCACTCCAGTATTCTTGCCCAGAAAATTCCCTGGACAGAGGAGCCTGGCAGACTACAGTTCATGGGGTCACAAAGAGTCAGACAGGACTGAACATGCACGAATGCATGCTTTAGTCTATCATTCTGTGAATAAACAACGTCTTCACAGGGCTTTTAGGTGATAACTATGTGATATTTTAGGCTGTGTTGTGTTGCTAAATACCTTCAACGATCATGTGTGCATGTATGAAAATACCTAAAGGAGACACCCTGAACCCATTAATAGCCCTAATTTGCAGAAATTACTAAGCAAGACATTATGACTAGTTTATCAGAGTTATGAGATCATTCAGTATGGCAGTGAAATTCATATTCAAAAGGAAGTATTTAAAGTTTTGAAATTTCCCATAATTATAGCAATTGACATTGGTAAATAGATGGTGAAAAATGAAGCTTATTGAATTTTAATATTGGTTTCCTTTTCATAGAGTTAGTGGAGATAGTTGAAAAAAAAAAATTCAAATATTTACCCTTCTTCCATGAAGTGTAGTTTAGAATGAACTCATGTGGTGGAGAGTCAAAGTTACATTCTCTGCAGGGAGTTATCTATCGGTCCAGTATCATTTTTATCATTTTCTGCTTTCTTCCTTCTTCCTGCATGTTACCAAAATTGAAAGCTACGGATTTTTTAATCAGGCCCTGTACTGTCAGCAAATGCCTTGTCTCTAAGGAAAAACATAAAATTCACACTCTTTTAATATAAACTATCCCAGTGTTGCGGGGGGGAATCAAATTAAATATGTATATGATAATGAGCCTATTCTTTCCTCCTTCACAGAGGACTTAATTTGTGCCAAACAAGTTCTAAATTTAGGCTACTCTCTTTCATCTTACAACACTACACGCTTTACTCTTCCATTTTATTAAGTAATGTGTTTATTTGAAATTCAATTCTAATTTTAAAAATTCAGTCCTTATTGTGGTAGTGCGTATATGATATGTACATTTGACGAAAATAATTTTCCCTCCAAAGTCTACAGTTACCTTTTAAAAAATTAACTAATCAATTCATTTTTGGTTGTGCTGGGCCTTCGTTGCTGCACAGGCTTTTTCTCTAGTTGTGGCAAGCGGAGGCAAGCTTCTCGTTGTGATGGCTTCTCTTGTTATGGAACCTGGGCTCTAGGGCACATGGGCTTTGGTAGTTGTGGTCTGTGGGCTCAATAATTGCAGTTCTTGGCCTCTAGGGCACAGGCTCAATCGTGGTTCACGGGCTTAGTTGCTTACAGAATATGGGATCTTCCTAGACCAGGGATCAAACCTGTGTCTCCTGCAGTGGCAGGTAGGATTCTTTACCACTGAGCCACCAGGGGAGTCCTACAGTTACCTTTTTAAAAACTATCTTTACAAACAAATGAAGCAGTTATATGTGGTTAAATAGCCATTGTCTCTGGTATGCATTTGTTAGATGTACTATCCAATTCCTCTTGTCTCCTGTATGAAAGGAAACTTTTAACTCTGAGACTTGTTTTCAAGCCTTTGTGAATTAAGGGAGGTTTTCAAATTAACAGAGCCTAGAGTATATATATATTTTTTTCTACTTGTCACCTTTCCATTTTTGAATACATATTTCTAGAGAGAAAATATAGCTTCCCAGTTTTCTAGCATGGTTATCCATCAACCGCTAAGACTCCTCTAACTTTGATGATCTGTGCTACTTCTTTAATTATTTTTTAAGTCTCAAAGTGAAAGGCTGATTTTCTGCATTATTTAGCACAATTTTATATTCAAAAGAATATAAAATTCAACTAAGTGTAAAATTAATGAATTAGCCTTATTTGCCAAAGAATTTTAGATCATATTATGTCCTAGGTTTCCCGAATTAATTGGTAACAGACCATTCCTTTAACAGTTGTTGTTTTCCCTAATCAATACAGAGATATTTAGCAGCTTGCAAAGTTAACCTTGTCATTTATTTCCCTGTGTTGGCTACCATATCAGTCAGACTTGGTTTTCATTATTTCTCCCCTTCTGACAGTTTTCCTTCTATAAGCAGGCATCACTTCGGGTTGCTTCTAATTTTTATTTTCAGATTCAAAACATGATTGAGCATATCCTGTGTGCAGTATGCTTCATTAGGAAATGCAGATGTTTTTAAGAAATATGTAGAATAGATATTTTAAAATATCTGATGAAGCCAGTACATAGTGTAATAAATGACTATAATTTGCTTCAGTCTTCACGGTAATATTTATTCCTTCCAACGTTTTGTCAATCTTAATCTTTAATTTGAAAATTAGGTGCACTGTTTCTTGGAGTTGAATCCCAGGCTTCCCAAAGCTGATGGAAATTTTTTCCTTCTGTTTTCCCAGGATGGCTTTACGCCCCTGGCGGTGGCGCTCCAGCAGGGACACAACCAAGCAGTGGCCATCCTCTTGGAGAACGACACCAAAGGGAAAGTGAGGCTGCCAGCTCTGCATATTGCAGCCAGGAAAGATGACACCAAATCTGCCGCCCTCCTGCTTCAGAACGATCACAACGCTGACGTCCAGTCCAAGGTAAAAGCTGCACGTATTTGTGGGCAGGAACTCTAAAGCTGCCGGCTTCCTCCTGGGGGATGATAAAGAAGTAGGCCATGGTGATAATGCAAAATTACTTCTGGTCATCAAAAGAGATAAAGTACTTTCAGAGGTATTTCAGAATAAAGGGGACTGTCTACTGGGTACAGTAAGAAAAACAAAAAAGAACCCTATAAGATAATTTTCTCTAAAAGGTGAAGCTTTTTAGAAATCTTATTTATTCTTTTTATGATAAAAGATAACAGGAACAGAAACAGAAAGATACAATTGTACTGTGTAGTGTTATAGTTGCTTTTGCTAAATAGAATGCATTTTGGCATGCTGGAATGGTGTATCCAATTGCAGAGAGCAGGTTGATTGTTTCCTTAATTTTGCACTGTGTAATATCTTCCCTCTTTTTCCCACACAACACTGCTTCAGATGATGGTGAATAGGACAACCGAGGTACAGTATTGCGGTTATACCAAAATATGTCTTTTTAAAAATTTTATTGTATTTTTTGTCCAATTAGAATAAATTCTCACTAATTCATACTAATGGTTAGAGCTTTCATTATTAGGAAATTAATTTGGAAACTTTGCCCATAGTTAGGGCAAATAGGTAGTTCAAAAATTTTAATATAACATATTTTTGAAACATTATTAATCAGTGTAACTATTTAAATAGCTTATTAGAGCATGAAACAATACTCTTCCATAATATGTATTTTACTAAGTGAGCTTTATTATTAACTTTTTGCCAATAAGAGATGTGACCTCCTTCTCTTAATGAGAATTCTCCGTTTAGAATCTAGTGAAGTGTAATTTAAGGATGTTTCTCTGCCAGTGTCTCATCCTCTTATCTAATTACAGTTGCCCTTTTTGTTTACCATGTTGTATATAATCAGTAATGATGTTGAGCATATCATGAGCAAAGCATTTTTATCATCTTGCTATCTGATAATAGTTGTCATGAAATCATCTGTTTTCCACATACCTAAATAAGTCCCATCCACCAAAGAAATCAATAAGAGCGTTTGGTTTAGAGTGTGTGTGTGTGTGTGTGTGTGTGTGTGTGAGAGAGAGAGAGAGAGAGAGAGAGAGTGTGAATATGTGTGTGTGGTGGTCTCTCTTTGTTGCTATCAAGAGGCACTAATACAAAAACCGTTGAAAGTATATTATAAAAATTAACCTGTGTTATAAAATTTAACCTTCAAAGGCAAGTGACTGTCTCTATAGGATGATTTTCACTTTGCTCAGGAAATTCTCTAGATTAACATTTCATATGATCACTGGGTTGTGGACCTATGGGCATTTTGAGTACTTGAGCTTAGTATTAGCAGTATATTTCTAAAACTAATACCTGTTTATTAACAAGTTTATCCATTGAGATGTGAATAGACTTAAATTATTCATATCATTTCTTCTGTTCCAAATCTGTATATGGACCTTAGGTCAGAGACTTTTTTAAAAGTGCCCAGCTGCTTGGTGAAATTGCTCAAGACTGGAATAATACAAATTGATGTATCTTAACTGCTGATTTTAGTATTTTTTACTTTTAGATGATTTTTGGTAATTGTTTACATTTTTGAAAGCAGTATTGGCTCTAATCATTATGTAGCAATTTGAGTAGATGCATACTGAGTTAGAAGTATTTCTTCAAGGACAATAGAATAACAAAGAAGAGAGACCCATTCATCCACAGTCCCGTAGAATCGTGACCTGTTAATCAGGGAAGGATTCCTGAGGGGCTTACACCAGCTGATCCAAGAGTCACAGCCTGAGGCATCACTGTGGATTTTCAATGAGGCTGTGTCAAGCAATAAATTAGTTTATTTCTGAAAATGGGAAAAATAATATTATTATACTTGAATAATTTGAAAATGATTCATCAGCGGTCTCTGTGTTTTTCTGGAATTAAATTGTAACTCAAATAATAGATGCATGTTCAGGATGTGACTGGGTGACAGGAAATATCAAGATAAAAATGAAAAACATCTAGTCAATTATTTCCTAAAATATTAAAGTTTGACATTTTGTAAAACAGGACCCAGGTTGTAGGCTGATGTTTTTTCCTTCTATATTGACATGAATATTTGGCATCATGTAGACACAAAATAAAAATATCATGACTATATGTGTAGGCTTTGGATTGATAGTTGCTATTCTTATTTTGTATCTTGCTTCACTAGAGTCGAAAATTATTTGCAGTTAATTTGGCCACTAGCACAGAGGAATTTCTGTTACCTAAGGTATCTGCATACTTATTTAGGCCATTTTAAAAGCAGAGTCACCAAGTGAATAGGAAAATAATGGTTGTGACGTGAGTAACATTTCTTAAAAACAATATTGTGTATATCAAAATTCATTTCAAACAAAAGAGGGCAATGCAAAATGGCCTCAAAACTGAAAGATTTGATGCCATTTTATAGGAGCAGTCTTTATTGTTCTTATTATATTTTATTAAGCAATGAAAATAATGGAGAGCAGGAACAATACTTTTTTTCATATGGTAAATAAGAAAAGAATCAATATGCTTCTGCTGTGAAAATGGCAGAAATTTCTAACTACACTTTCATTAGCAAAAATGAAAGGAAATATGCTTTTCTTCTGTTTAAGATTTTCAGACTCATTTTTAAAACACTCTGAGAGTAAACTGTTCTCTAATGCTCATATGATTTATTTAATTTCTTATTTTTTTATATCAGGCTTATCGATAAAATTTAGTTTAATTAACATCCAAATTTGGATTCCACTTAATTTTTGTCTTTATTTTATATTCATATTTATTCTAGTGTATTGTTTAACATTTGCTGTTTAAACTTTTTCTTCATAACAATATAGGCTGACAAAACTCAGTTGTTAGAGAGGCTAGAAATACCAGGACAGTATAAATGATGAGGAATGAAATTGTATATCTTCTGTAAGAATTTCTCACAGTATCTTCACAGTTCCAAAGATACAGTATCAACCGATGCTATTTTTCATTTTGAAAAACACTCAAACCAAAACACAAATTTTAAAAATAGAAGATTTGAAATTTTCTCTGGAGAAAACATTCTTTATTCATAGTTATATTCTGTGGTTGAAAAACTCATGTTGTTTCATCATATTTTGTTTTGTTTTAAAGCTAAATCAACTCAAGAAACATGGTTTTATATAGACAACAAATCTCATAAAGAGAAATAAATTGTTATGGTAATCAGAAATAATGTCGCCAAGAAATATAGGATATTTGTTTACCTGTTTATGTTGATTTATTTACCCCTAAATTTAAATCAGACCACTGAAACTTAAAAATCTTATTAAAGCACTTATGACCTGCTTTACCTTGCTCACATGTTAGGTAGACAGTTACCAAGTGACTCTCTTCACTAATCCAGTGACTCCGACTCATGGAGGTAAGATGCCTTGCTGACAGCTGTTTTCTGTACTTTCCATAGAGCGGATTCACCCCTTTGCACATCGCTGCCCACTATGGAAATGTCAACGTGGCAACTCTTCTTCTCAACCGGGGAGCTGCTGTGGACTTCACAGCCAGGGTATGGATTTAAACAATTTCTCATTTAATTTATTTGCTGATTGGCCACATTGTGGGGCTTGCAGCATCTTAGTTCCCTGAGCAGGGGTTAAACTGAGCCCTCAGCAGTGAAAGCATAAAGTCCTAACCACTGGACTGCCAGGAAATTTGGCATTTTACTAAAGTAAAAATAAACAGTGATAAAGATTTCATTTCTTCTTTCTTAATGGATTTATCTGTGCTGGAGAAATTAGATTTTCGATTTTTTTTTTTTCTCTTCAAATTGTAGGAAGTCATTATGACCCAACAAGTGAAAAATAGTGTGTAAATTCATATGCATGCAGATCATTTTCGATAAGGAGGATGCTGATTCTGACATCAGTATGAGCAGTAACATTTAAAGGTTACACCATGAATCATGAATGAGAAGCTTCAAGTTAACAAAAAGCTGTTAAAGTGTTCAGTATAAAATGTATAAGTACATTTATACTGTGTCCTAACAGTGATTATAGGGCACATAATTTCACACGGATTTTTTAAAATAAATTGAGAATTTGGTCATATGAGGAGTCTTATTAGCTATAGATATTATGATGTGTTATAGGTTTAATGGTATACTTTCACTGAAAAGAATTCACTTACATGACAGATATAAAATTCAGTATACTTAATATACTGTAAATGCAGTACTTGATTTTGCAAAATCATAGCATACCAAAAAATCAGGAACGTATCCTTGACGTCATGATGATTATAGTATAGTCAAGAAAAGAAATACATATAATTCATGCTTACAGTGTTTTTATCCTTAGAAGTCTTCTGCCCTGAAACTATATTGAGTTATTTTCAAGTTTTTCATACTGAATCATTCTGAAGAAGATATTTTTAAGAGTCATTTTTCCATTGGGTGTTTATTGGCATATGTGTATTCCATTTTTAAGCATAGCAAACTGTAGGACCCCAGAATCTATAAGTGTGTGAATGTTTTAAGAAAGATAGACTTTGGACTAGGGCTCTATCCTAGACAGGATCTGAAATTTTGCTTCTATTATGCAAAATTGCTTCCTTTCTCTCCTGACTGTGATGTGCAGATTTAGTACATATGTTGTAGTTATTGATTAACTTAGTTATGCAGTTTCATTATGTTTTTCATTCTCTATAGTGCTGTGTGGTTTGTGTGCTTTTTTAGTTTCTTAAATATTGAAAGCATTGAAGCCATAGAAATCTTGGATAAAATTGCAAAATAGGTCACAATCTCCTTTGTGCTCTTCGGCACAAAGTCACCGCCACCATGCCCTGTCATGCCCAACATGCTCTTGTTTGGTCTCTCCACGACGTAGAATGGAATCACTCCTCTGCACGTGGCTTCCAAAAGGGGGAACACAAATATGGTGAAGCTCTTGCTGGACCGTGGTGGTCAGATTGATGCCAAAACCAGGGTGAGTGTCTCTGTTCTTTCAATTTCCTACCATTAGTATTTTTTGTATTCTTTTAGCAGGCATTTTAAAATAGCAGTCCCTAAACACAAGCAGTGCATTTTCAAGAAAATTACCTTCTTGGATTTGATCTAAACTTCATACATCATATAAAGGTTTTACATGATAAAGTGGCATTAATATTTGCTCATAAGTACCCAGAGAAGCAGAACGCTAGACAGTTTTTCAAGTTCTTGCTTACTGATTTTCTGGGCACAAAGGTCGAAGGTTGAACTTGCTCATCTGTGATTTGGCTAGTCATAAATATCAGGAGCCCAAACTCATTAGTACACATTAAGCCATGAGAGTGTGGTTTTTATATAAAAATATTTTAAAACATGTTGAAAATCTTTTGGTTTGAACTTTTCAATTCCTAAGTTGTTTTTCTTAACTGGCTATGGTATAGGGATCTGAGCAGGAGATCTCCAGTTATGCTTATGGGAAAAAAGGCATACAGTTATTACCATGTTGCACTTTTACTCATTTCATCTTGCCAAGAGGCAGTGCCCTTTATTAACTTCACGTTTTTTGAGTAAAATATAGCTCTGAGTTTTTATGCACTCCCCAAAACTAGATGATAATAAGATAGCAGGACAATACAACTGTTTAAAGTGCAGATTCTGAGTGCAGACTATCTGATTTCAAATCCTATTTCTGCTTACTCGCTGAGTGATATTAACATTTTACTTCTCTTCTCTAAACTTAGTTAGGCTAAGTAATACTACCTACCTCGTAGGGTTGTGTGAGAATCAACTCTTAGGTATTTTTTTAAGTGCTTTGTGGTTAGTCGCTCAATTGTGTCTGACTTTGCAATCTATGGACTGTAGCCCACCAGGCTCCTCTGTCCATGGGGATTCTCCACGCAAGAATACTGGAGTGGGTTGCCATGGCCTCCTCCAGGAGATCTTCCCAATCCAGGGATTGAACCCAGGGCTCCTACATTGCAGGTAGATTCTTTACCATCTGAACCACCAGGGAAACACAAGAATATTGGAGTGGGTAGCCTATCCCTTCTCCAGAGGATCTTCCTGGCCCAGAAATCAAACCAGGGTCTCCTGCATTGCAGATTCTTTACCAGCTGAACTACCAATAAATTACTTAGCTACTCATAATGTTTATCATGTTATGGAAGTGATGTACAATTACTTGCTTAAACATTAAAATAGTACTTCAGGGTTAATCCTAGAGTACATTTGATTAATCATAAACTTAAAACTTTAAACATCCCTATTGTGTAAAATTCTGAAATGTATGGTGGAAGAAGTCTATATAAGTTAGTAGATAGAATATGTCCCTTGTGCTGTTTTATCATCACTTTGTTTAATCCTGGGACTTTGCATTCTCATAGTCGAAGGAATAAAGATCTAACTTAATTCCCTTGCAAATCTTAAGACTAAAAAAGATTTTAATAAATCTTATCATATTTGAGTTTTTAGAAACTACACCAGTCCCAGACTATACACTTTGGTTTTTAATGACTTTAGAATATGTTGCTTTTCAAATCTCGTCTCTCTAAGACATTTGGTCCGGAGCACCTAGGTCATATTATCATGCTGGAATTCTGGACTGGTTTGCTTTGTCCGGCACGATCTTTGCCATGGTGTCTAGTGTCTTTGCACCAGGGTTTTGTGTGGTTTCTACCCTCTGCTTTGATGGCATGCCTTTTCTCTTGCTATGCAGAATTTGGTATAATTACATATAACATCACATGCTTTGCTCACTTGTGCTCTGTATTTGAAAGAGTTTCTGTACCTCTTTCTTTAAGTACATTACTTACATAATGAGCCCCTTTACACTTACCTGTATGTCTTATTGAGACTCTAGTAATTGAGAGGACCCGTGTAAAGATAGCGCTTTGTAAATGCAAAAAAAAAAATTAATAATTATCTTCGTCAGTGTTTTAAGGATGCATGTTACTCTTATTAATGCTTTTCTGGTATATTCATTCATTATTGAGGCAGTTGATTTTATTGATCATCACAATATTTGCTTTGTCTTTTACAATATGCTCTAATTTGTTTGCCCTCCATACATTTGCATATATGATTTAAAAGTGTAACTGCAAATGAGCATTGCTTTTTCATAAAAAGAGTACTGAGAAACAGATTTTTATGCAAGTTCTGTCAGTGTAAGCATTGCTTTCTTCTTCTTAAAGGGAATATAGCTTTTAGATATAGCAAATAAATAGAATTTCACACAGAAATTTATAAAGTGAAAATAGATTTTCTAATTGTACACATGGTGCAGACATTCTGTTTATTCCTTCCTTAAACAAATAATTATTGATTTCCTACTTGGTGTTCTGAACCCTTGTGATAGAGCTGTTAACAAAGACAAGACTAGATCCCTGTCCTCAGAGATGCATATCAGCAATACCCAGGGGAGCAGGTTAGCAGTGTACTGGTAAAAGTTTAATAATAAGCTCTTCAAAAAAATAAACTATAAGCTCTGATTTGTAGCCTTTCCCTCTGGTGATTCGCATGGTGTAAATACTTCCATATTTCTATCATGGCCAACTAGAGCCATGTCATATCACTGATGCGAATTAAGAAAAGCTAGGCAAAAAAATGACTCACCAGTTTTCACAAACTGATTCCAGTGAACCCTGGGATCAGTCACAGTACTGAAGGTGGTACTGAGCTTTTCCCGTAAGTGAAAATATTTCCTCATTTCTAAAGTAGAGTTTTAAAAGCTGTTATGTTCTTTAGGTTTTGGCTATAATTATTAGACCTGTGTCCTTCTTACCAAAAGTAAAATCATGTAGAGGTAAATACTGAAAATCCAGGACTATGTCTGGAATCAGGAAGCCAATTAATGGTTTGTTTTTTCTCTTGCCCTTTAAAAATATATTTTAAAATGAAAAAATGTTGTATTTGTTTTTGACTATCTTTTTAGGTAATATAATAATGTGTCTATAGATGGAATTTTAAATAATATAAACCTTATTCTGTGATATTATATGTAAAGGCTTTGGGGGCAATTTAAAAAGTCATACCCACAGTTTCTCACCACTTTCACCAGCATTATAGCACTCATTGAGACATTTTGCATCTCAGAGGCATTCTCATCATTGACTAGAATCTCATGTGAAACCTTAAGAGATTTTCACCAAAGCCTTGGTTTTCTGGTGTCTGAAAAACCTCATTTTCATGTTAAAACAAAGTGTTATAGCTAGTTAAGCATGACATTATTAATTCAACTTTTATTAAAGGCATTATTCTTTTTTATCTTTAAACTTATTTTTATCTAAATGGGGAAATACTTCCTATAAGGATTATGGTTAAAATACTGAAATATGTATTTCAGTGCAAGCAATAAAAGCATACAAAAAACATTAGAGGATGGCAAATGAAAAACAATGCCTCAGAGAAAGAGATCACCCTTGCTACTCATTATTAGAAGTGATAATTAAAGTAATAGTAGTGGCTATAAGTTGTCATATGCACATGCTGTTCCAGGCACCCTGTTAAGTACTACGCTAATATCATCTTAATTCATCTTCCTAACAACTTACCAAGTATTATTGTTTACTTCTTGAGAAAATATGGTGGTTTCAATTGAGAAATGAGACTACCAGTGTGAAAAATGAGTTTCAGAGGAGTTATATAACGGAACCAAGGACACACAGCTTAGTAATTAGCAGAGCTTCTATTAACCCACAGACTTCAGGATACATTGCTGGAAGAATCAGCTAAGCTGACAGGGAGGAGAGGAGAAGATAAGAAGAGAAACCGTTGCACGAAGCTAATGCTGTGGGTTACTAGCCAGATAAATGGTGTCCTTTTAAGACTTACAGACCCTGCGGTGTGATTTGAAATGATTCCAGTGTGGTGGGGGCAAGAGGACACAGGGAAGGGGATTCTGAAGCGGGGGGAAAAGCTAATCTTCAAATACAGTCTTGAGAATGTAAGTTGATAACCCTGTATGCGAGACAGCCAAAGAGGCGCAGATGTGGGAGTGGGCGAGGGTGGGATGGTTTGGGAGAATGGCACTGAAACATGTAAATTATCATATGTGAAACGAATCGCCAGCCCAGGTTTGATGCATGATACAGGGTGCTAAGGGCTGGTGCACCGGGATGACCAAGAGAGATGGAATCGGGAGGGAGGTGGGAGGGGGCTTCAGGATGGGGAACACATGTATACCCATGGCAGATTTTTGTCAATGTATGGCAAAACCAATACAATATTGTAAAGTAATTAGCCTCCAGTTAAAAATAAATAAATTTATATTGAAAAATAGTAATTTTTAAAAAAGAATGTAAGTTTAAAAAAAAAAAAGATAATGAACAGGTAATAGCTCCTAAGAGTAAAGAGTTAAAAACATTCTTGAATACAAAACATCTCGATAAAGATTGGGGTCAGGGGATGAGACACTGTACTTTAAAACACTGTACTTCTTAGAATATATCCAAAATCTTCCCAGATTGATAATGTTGGGCAACTTGAATTTGATACAATGTACATATCATTTATACAGGCAGATACATTACATCACTAAATTGTAATATTTATTAGTAGAACCAATTATTGAACCCTTACTGTTCCTTGATATTCTGGTGGGTCTATAAAATGTTCTACATATTTTCCTATTGTTCTGAGAGCATTTTGGAGGTTTCAAAATGATTGTGCAATGAATATTTCATACAATCTATAGAAAACAATACTTTGCCTAAAAGTGATTTACAATAGCTTCTCTTCATCTTTCAAACAAGGCTGTAAGTTAAATTGGGTGAGAAAAACCATCCTCATTCAATATATCATGAAGCTGAGCCTTAGGCAGATTCACCCATGGTGATCAGTCTGAGACACCCTCACACCCAGAGCTCAGTGGTTCCAGAGACTACATGCTGGACTGTGGGCGTCATGTCTTCATTCACTGTGTTGGATTTCTCAAGCTCGATCTCCATGAAGCCCCCACCAAGCATACGTTGGAGATATGAAGTTGCATCCAATTGCTATTTCACTTATAATGCAGCAACCAATGCTCAGTATGTCCACCACCACTCACTGTTACCAGTATACAAATGCGTCATCATGGTAATCACCTTGCCCACACAGTTTTAAGTTCCTTTTGGCAAACTTTAAAATAAACTGGCATCTCAACTGCAATAGTTTTTATATATACTTTTTGCTGAAAAGACAGTCTTTTCATGCTAATTCTCAGATACCCAAAAACTGTGAGGTCTATTTTGGTTACTAGTATCTCAATACTGGCCAAATAGATTTAACAAAGCAAGGAATAGTTATCAGTAAGGTCCTAGCCAAAATCAGATCACACACTCAAATTTGATAATTTGAATAGAGATTATTCAAGGGCTTGTTTACACCATTGTAGCTTGACTGAAGGGGAGGCAACAGGGATGGTGGCATATCCCTGGGGCTAGTTACCAGCAGTGCTCATTACCAACCCTAGATCTGAAGGTGAGAAGTAGAAGAGGTCGCCTGCCCTTCAGAGGAGAGAGTTTTACACAAGAGAGTGCTTTGGTAGGAGTGCACACATGGTTAAAGAGTCACTGCCAGACCCAGGAGACCCTTCAGGAAGTGGCTTCCATGTCTTGCTGTGTATCCCATTGGCCAACCCCAGCCAGAAGCCAGGGGGCAGGGTAGCCCACAGTGGAGAAGGGTGGAGCACAGATCTGGAAGGGCAAATGGAAGATAGCTAGCTTAGACATCGCAGAATGTAGGATCAGGAAGAGTGTTGCAATCCAGATGAGTGATATTTATTAGGAGGAAAACATAACCCAGAGATAGTGGTCATTGAAGCAGAGACACAAAAGATAGGCCATTAAAATTTTGGACAATCAGAAGCTTCTAAAGTCCTCTTAACTGTCATCCCTCACTGTCTCAACTGCTACATACCTTCTCAACCTCTTTTCCTGAGACAATCCTTTTTTTTCCATTAACTCTGAAATCGCTAAATTTATGTACTCGGGGTTTTATTTTCTGTTTTGCTTCTTACCCATTGTTCTTATATCTTGTTTTATATATCTTATATCATATTTTCCATCTATTCTGCTCTTGGGCCATGTTGCCCTAAAGAGAAATAAAACCCAGAAGACAGAGGGTATTTAGAGATTCAGTTCAGTTCAGTTGCTCAGTTGTGTCCGACTCTGCGACCCCATCGACTGCAGCATGCCAGGCTTCCCTGTCCATCACCAACTCCTGAAGCTTGCTCAAACTCCTTTCTATTGAGTCAGTGCTGCCATCCAGCCATCTCATCCTCTGTCGTCCCCTTCTCCTCCTGGCTTCAATCTTTCCCAGCATCAGGGTCTTTTCCAATGAGTCAGTTCTTCACATCAGGTGGCCAAAGTATTGGAGATTGCCCTAGAGTTAAAAACTACTCGTGACATATCAAGGTCAGAAAGATTTTTAAATAGCATAACATGCAGTTGTGTCATAATTATGACACTATTTTAATACTATTTACTGATAATAAATTTAATCTTTGAAAAATAATTATGTATTTTGTAAAATGATGAAAATATGAGCAGAACTCTTTAGAGGAAGGTGAAAAAAATGACCCTTCTTTTTTTTATAAGCCTCATGGAGCATTTTAGAAGAATTTATTAAAAGTGACATTTTAAGAGAGAAGATAGATGGACAAGTTAGATTAAGAAGAATGTTTAGGAGCTGTGTTAGGATAACCAGGATGAAAATAGAATCATCAAATATCATCTCTGGGGGTGGCTCCAGGCAAGTAGGACTTTGAAGCTTAACAAATGCCCCACACTTTGCTTCTCCATCTTCCTAAATATGCAAATTCATGACCAGCCACAGTTTTTTTTGTTGTTGTTGTTTTACACTGAACCTCCACACATGGGATTTCTCTTATTCTCTCCCTATTTCTGTTTTGTCTTTGCCTTTCTCTTTCTCTCTATCAAGATCTCTCCATCTTGTTTTCTCTCTGAAGTTTTCTTCTCTATCACTTAACCGATAGCAGTGCTATCACTGATCTGAGTCACTGGGACTGAATTTAGGAAACTCTCTCTTCAAGATGGCAATGGATATAATTTTGATTTGTTTGTTTGTTTTAAGTGAATTCAGGCCTTATCTTTCATTCTTTTGGCAGGATGGGTTGACACCCCTTCATTGTGCTGCAAGAAGTGGGCATGACCAAGTGGTGGAGCTTCTGCTGGAGCGGGGCGCTCCCTTGCTGGCAAGGACGAAGGTGAGTTGTCATGAGGAAGACAGTGTCCAGCAAACTCTTTAAGACATTTTGATAATATCTATTTTTAAAATCAAAGCATCAGCTGAGCATATTCTAGTTGCTCAATAGTTGTGTTTGAAGAATGAGTCGTAGGTATCAAACTTTAAAAAATATTTAAAAAATACATGCATTGAGATGTATTAAATGTATCAGTTCAGTTCAGTTGTTCAGTCGTGTCCAACTCTTTGCAACACCATGGTTGCAGCGCGCCAGGTCTCCCTGTCCATCACCAACTCTCAGAGTTACTCAAACTCATGTCCATTGAGTCAGTGATACCATCCAACCATCTCATCCTCTGTCGTTCCCTTCTCCTCTTGCCTTCAATCTTTCCGAGCATCGGGGTCTTTTCAAATGAGTCAGTTCTTCACATCAGGTGGCCAGAATATTGGAGTTTCAGCTTCAGCATCAGCCCTTCCAATGAATATTCAGGACTGATCTCCTTTAGGATGGACTGGTTATATCTCCTTCAGTCCAATAGACTCTTAAGAGTCTTCTCCAACACCACAGTTCAAAAGCATCAATTCTTTGGCCCTCAGCTTTCTTTATAGTCCAACTCTCACATCCATACTTGACCAGTGGAAAAACTATAGCTTTGACTAGATGGACCTTTGTTGGCAAAGTAACGTCTCTGCTTTTTAATATGCTATCTAGGTTGGTCATAACTTTCCTTCCAAGGAGTAAGTGTCTTTTAATATCATGGCTACAGTCACCATCTGCAGTGATTTTGGCACCCAGAAAAATAAAGTCAGCCATTGTTTCCATTGTTTCCCCATCTATTTGCCATGAAGTGATGGGACTAGATGCCATGATCTTAGTTTTCTGAGTGTTGAGTTTTAAGCCAACTTTATATTATATTAAATGTGTAACTTCAAATTATTTCTATATTTTTACCTGCTGTTCTCCCTGTAGATAGAAATGTGAATATCACTGTATTATATGTAAATGAGGATATTATATTTGTGAGAATGTTTCTAAATATTGTTAGTCTACATTATGCTATTCTGAGATGGCTGTGTAAAATGCATATAAAATTATGTTTTAAAGAAGTATGAGTAGCAGTACAAGATAAGAGTTCTAGCTCTCCAATCTTTATTTCTTAGACAGTACTATTAAAAAGAATTACTCACCAGTGGTGTTGGTTGATTATAATTGGGATTAATAGGTGATGTGAAAAGCAAAAGTTAGGATAGTCTAGCTACAGAGAACCATTAAACAAGCATATTTTTCTCTATAGCATAGTACATCTAGTATATTTTAGTCTCATTTCATCAATATTCCCAGCCATGAGGAAAACTCTTATCCATACAAATAGAAACAGAGTGATGAGCTGATTTATTGGATATTTTATTTGGGTTACCAGAAAATGTTGTGAGACACAGTTTGAAAATAATCACACCGAATTATTTAATGGGAAATGTAACAACACTTGGATCCTTAAATACAGCAGAAATTTAGATAAGGGACATTTCTTTTATTTTCTCCCTATTGCATTTCTCCCATCCTCTGAACATGATTCATATCAACCGATGCTGTAGCTAGGGTAAGCTGAGAAAAATAAGGCAGTCAACACAAGTACATATTTTTCAATGTTATAATTACATATGTAATTGAAATCAATGGAGCAAAAACAAGCCCACAGGTTCAAAATTTGTATAGAATGAACTCAGTCTTCAGAGATGTGCCTCATAGGTCCTGAAAGGGTGGCTTCAAATCAGAAGTATATGAAGACAAAGAATAAATCATCTATATCATTTTCATTCTCATATCTATACTATGAATGTTGTAGAGATCTGTCTTTAAAATGCAACATTTTGGGCTGGGTAATGCATACATAATTAAGTAAAATTTTGTTGAGGAAGCATATTGAAATTTAAATGGAAGGAACAAAATTTCACACTGGTCACGCTGTAACTAATAAAAGATCTGTATCAGATTGAGGGTAGGTAGGTAGGCCATTCCACAAACTATAAAATAATCTCATCTGCAGAATTTGCCTCTAATTGTAATCACTAATGAAGACTATGGATTACCTCGATGGAATTTTTTAATAGCCTACTTGTAAAAATCAGATATCATTGATATATCATCAAACTGGTCTTCCCAGGAGACTCAGTGGGTAAACTATCTGCTTGCAATACACGAGATGCAGGTTTGATCCCTGTGTCGGGAAGATCCCCTGGAGAAGGGCATGGCAACCCACTCCAGTATTCTTGCCTGGAGAAGCCCATGGAGAGAGGATCCTGGTGGGCTACCATCCTTAGTGTTGCAAAGACTCGAACATGATTGAAATGACTGAGCATTGCATGCATGCATCATCAGTCTATCATAGTGAGTAGCTACAATGTGTCAAGCAGTGTTCTGAATACCAAGGGACTATCAAGAAAAATAATATGCCGTCTGTATTTTCAAGAAGCTGGGAATTTATGTGGGTAAGATAGATAAGGAGTTAGTTACAAAAAGTAGAACTATGTTTATGGTAAGGAACAGAAGAAAGTGAATTAACCATCTTGGAGTGAGGTGACACCACTAGCCTGGAAAGGACCAAGGCAACTAATACCAGACCATCTTCCCTCCCTCTCCATAGAATCTCCCAGCTTTGTATCATCTATTATTCCTCCTTCAAGCAAATATTCATCTATCTAGTTGTCATTCTCCCTCTTTGAAAATTCAAATTCTCGGTAAACTGTGACTCTTCTCCACAACTCATCCTTTAAAAAAAAAAATAATCTATTATTTATTTGGATGCACTGGGTCTTCATTGTGATACAAGATCTAGTCCATGACCAGGAATCAGACATGGACCCCTTGCATTGAGAGTGTCAGGTCTTAGCCACTGGACCACCAGGGAAGTCCCCACAACCCCTATAATGATTGGTGATTTTAGCAATCCTGGTGAGAGCAGTAAGTGATCCTCTCACTTGGCCTCTCAGTTGGGTCTCTGTGAAGCCTCTGTAATTTCTGTGTTTAACCTCCCCTCTGTCCAACCACCTCTTTCTCTGTCTCAGTGAGTACTCTCCAGAAGCCTGACTCCAGAAAAGTGCTTATTGGGCTGGTGCCATTAGCCAGGTGTTGAACTATCCCTCATTCACCTATGCTCTTACCTCTATGCACCAGAAATTCCCTGGTTACTTGTACCACTCCCTGATGTACTCGTACACACTTGCTACATTTCACCCTGATTAAATCCAGCTCCCATTTTTGAAGCTGAATGGGGCTGCAGAAAGCACCCAACTGCAGTGATGGGGCTCACTTTAACTTTGTCATCCCTGATGATCCCTGTGATCCCTAAGTCTGCCTGATGCTGCCTGATACACACTGTATTTTCTAGGTCTGTTCACGCTTACTCCCTGCCGTCTGATTGTTCTATACATTTTCTTTTTCCTTCAAACTTCTTTTTTTAAAAATTTTATTGGAGTATAGTTGATTCATAGTGTTATGTTAATTTCAGGTATACAGCGAAGTGAATCAGTTATACATACATCCACTGTTTTTTAGATTCTTTTCCCATATAGGCCATTGCAGGGTATTGAGTAGAGTTCCTATGCTACACAATAGGTCCTTGTTAATTATCTATTTATTTATAGTAATGTGTATATATCAACTTCAATCCCCCAGTTTATCCCTCTTCCACCCTTATTCCTCCATAACCTTAAGTTTATTTTTGTGCATCTGTGATTCTACTTCTGTTTGGTAAATAAGTTCATCTGTGCCCTTTTTCTAGATTCCATATATAAGTGATATCATATGCTATGTCTTTATCTCTCCTACGTTACTCAGTGTGATTAAAATGTGGGCCTGGTTTGGTTTTGATGCGCAGAACGGGCTGTCTCCACTTCACATGGCTGCACAGGGGGACCACGTGGAATGCGTGAAGCACCTGCTCCAGCACAAGGCGCCTGTTGATGACGTCACTCTGGACTACTTGACGGCCCTGCACGTCGCCGCGCACTGTGGCCACTACCGTGTAACCAAACTTCTTCTGGACAAGAGAGCCAACCCGAACGCCAGAGCCCTGGTAAACCTGGCCCAGTCCACATTAAACGAGTACAGGTTGACACCAGCCAACCCGCACTGATTGATCAGTGGTTGCAGACACCAGCGGGGCATGGTTACAGATGTGTAATTAAATCCAAACTTGTCACCTCCCACAAGTTGCCAGCCTACTTCATGCCTTCCGAGTTTGCTATTAAATAATGGCAGGGATAGATTTAAGACAACACCAGGGGAACATTGCCATAGTTAGCAAGTCACAGATAATATGAAACGTCTGGAGTGATAAGCATTTTTAAATGGAACATAGGAGTTGCAAAACAGACCGTTATAAAAATAAGTGCTATGCACCTCTATATAGAGTCAGAATAAAATTGTAAAAAAGCTGAACTTTATAATCTTTGGGGGGGAAATGTTTTAAAGTGGTGAACAGATGTGACTGTGTAAGATAATGTAAAGTGTGAGCTGTAAAGAAGTCACTTGGAGATGTTCCTTATTGACCTGATTACTCAACCATAGACTAATAGAAAAGTGATGCTGAGCATCTTTCTACTTCAGGAAGTATTTTATATGAACTATTTCAGAAACTACTCAAGAGAAATCTGCAAATGGTTGTCCCTAGAGCACCTTCTGGTTCCCTCATGGTCTAATATTGAATAAGTCTCCTTGCTTCACTTATATTTTAACCATAATCATTGGAAGTATTAGGCATGTATTAATTTATGCCTCTTGTGTCCTAATTCTCTAACTAAAGGCAAATCCTTTTTTCTGTTTGTTTATGTCAGTTAAATTAGTCTTCAGGCAATCAATATTTAAGAGAATGTATTAGAATTAGCAAATATTGGATCTTACTTTTATGAGAAATTTTGCATTGGAATCAACTTATTTATTGTTGCCTGGGAAACAACTATACTTTTTGGGTTATGTGCAATTACATGAGAATATTTGTTTTCTTATAAAGAAAAAAGTACTCATTTTTAATTGGGTAGTGGCCAATAAGCTTGTAAGATATCACACTTTAATCATTGCAGATCTTTTAAGTGCTGCATATTCATGTGGTTATTTATATCTGGCTTATTACATAGCTAATAGATGGGAAATTAGTTTAAAAATGTTGTGAATAATAATGTCATAGATTAAAGAAAATTATATGCTTTTCCAAGAATTATTAGTATAGAAAATAATTTTCTGATAAAAAGTCCCTATTGGGACATGCAAAATTGTTAACTAGCAGAATGGATACAGCTATTCTATATAGAGTCATCATTGTTCAAATAAAAATATAATATTTAAATATAACACATAAGGATTAAGCATGGGGTTAACAAATTTTTATGTAATTTCCCCCAATTCCTGCACATTAGCCTGGTATGGAAATTTAAAAAGTACCTTAAAGACTTCTCTGCATTTCTTTGCTTTTAAGAGATATCTTCTTATAGTTATTTCAAAAATTCTCCATACTATTTTTGAAAATATTTCAGCACTTATTAATCATTTCTTTCTAAAACAAAATGTATCTTGATTGGCATGTTATAAAAATGTTATATTAAAAATATAAGAAATATAACACAGCTATAAAAATATTATCAACATAATAATGATTTCTGCTAACATGCAACAACTCCTCATAAAAAGTTTTTAATATAAATAGTATAACTTCTGGCTATAAAAAACGATCAACACAAATAATGATTTCTGTTAATTTGTAACAGCTGTTCCCTAAAAAATATAGTAGCTAACCTGAAACATTTATTATAGAGGTAATCATAAATCTTAGATTTTTGAAATAAAATAGGTAATGATTTTTCATTCTAAGAAATAGCCCATCATCCAAAAAATGTATTCTTATCTTTGAAGCATCTTTAAGCCATTTCATAATCTGTCCTATTTGTATACTTTAAACCATTTTAGAACTAAACTATAATTATGTGTTTTTTCCATCTTAGAAGAATAGGCCCAGGTCTCTTTTGTTTTCTCTGTAACCACACAACAATGCCATACCTGCCCCCCACATATGACACAAGCCTCCAGGAATACACCATCACTGTCTAACTCCAACAGCTACGGCATTTGAAGAAATGGTAACAGTATGTGATGATGTAGCATTACTGCCTGCAATGTGCCAGCATGGAGTTGTGTGAGATTCGTTTCTGCATGTTTCCAACTAACCTGATTGTCTTTTGCACAGAATGGTTTTACTCCACTGCACATTGCCTGCAAGAAAAACCGCATCAAGGTCATGGAACTCCTGGTGAAATATGGGGCTTCAATCCAAGCTATAACAGAGGTAGAACACTGTTTCAGCTTGCCACGAAACATTCCTTCTCTTACTCCTTCTCCCCCTTCCTTCCACCCATCTTCTGTCCTCTTCAAGCTTTATTTGTCTGAAGAAGCCCCAAAGCCCCCGCCGGTGCAGAGGAGTAAAACTGCTGTCGCTTTGTTTCGCAGTCTGGCCTCACACCAATACATGTGGCTGCCTTCATGGGCCACTTGAACATTGTCCTCCTTCTGCTGCAGAACGGAGCCTCTCCAGATGTCACTAACATTGTGAGTATGGCTTGGGTCAGAATAACCACGGAGAAGGAGCGAGAGGACAAGTGTGGCTGTGTGTGTGTATGTGTGATCAAGGCTCAGTGGCCAGCCGAGCTTTGGGAAACACCCCTGTGATAACTTTATTGAAATAATTGCTAGAATGTCACTGAGGAGAACCTCCATAGTGTAAGGAATATTTTACACAAACATTGGAAGCTGTGGAGCAAGACTGTGTCAGCTTCCTGGTACAGATGAATTGACCACACATCTTAAACACACTTATTAAAACAAAATGCATTTTAAGAGGTCCTCTGAATGTGAATGAATTCTTGGTTGGAATAAAAACTTTAAGGCTCAATCTACTTGTTTTGAATGAATCATATTCCAGGTTAAAATATTGAGTACCATAATTGGTTATATCAAATGATTAACCAGAGGTAGACCAAGAATTTTTTTTTACTTAATATCAAATTCTCCCTCTTTAAATTACATGGATTTTCCATTTTTTGATTTTTCCTTTTGATTTGACTTTGCTGAAATAATTATACTTTGCAACTTTTCATGTATTCTAAAGTCCATGTTGGTCTCCAGACAACTTTTGTTCTGCCAATAAATGCTGGATATTTCAGAATTCTTCTACATAATCTAAGTTAGGATTTTTATTTCCCATTTCTTATTTCTCTCATTTTCTTGGAGTCTGCACAGTTAAACTTTGATCATTGAATGCAGATTTCCTTTTGAACAAGAGAACTTACTCTGTACAAGATGATGTCAAGTATTTGAAGCTCACCAGGACTCATTGAACCATTGAGAGGTTTTCAAAAGTATTCAACAGAAGTAACTCCCCCAATACATGTTAGTGTTTGTTATTAAAAAGAATCATGTTTTCAAAAGCAGTTGGTTTACTATGGCTATTAATTTTGGGTATCCCATTCCTTTTAAGTTGTAAAACAGAATGATCAACTTCACTTTTTATTCATATTTCCTCTCACTTTCTTATTCCCTTGTTTTACACACTATTCCCATACTGAAGTTTCTGATGCCTGGACAAAATCCATATGAATTTAATTCATTTGATTTTAAATATGATTTAATATCTCTCCATAGTATTCACAATTGGAGTATAAAAACCACTAAAGAATTGAAATATAGTCTATATTTATAATAACCCTACTTATGGCTTATTGATCCTAAAGTAATACTGTATGCTAATTTTAATTTCTCCATTAAAGATAAATTTCACAACATGCCAATTTGAGTTTAATTTATGGTCACTTCTTAGAACTTTAAAAGAAATCAACAGCATCTTTTTCTGTGTTCAAAAATGACTGTCTCTCTTTTCTTAAATTGAGACCTATACAATCCAGTACCTTTAAAACAAAGTTCTCTGAGTACTTTCTCACTGTACTGTATTTTCCTTCTCTGCATTAAAATGCCTAAGGATCTCAGGAGCAATGGTGATACTATGTTAATTACATTATCATGCTATAATAATAATATAGACAAGTATAGTCTATGCAATACTTCGTTGAAACTCCCTATGTTAATCTTTCTAAGGGGAGACTTTTTGGAAAATCTTTTTGAGGGGAGATTTTTGCTAAATATTTTCTTAATCAAAGAAAAGCCACAAGAAATGGTTGTATGATTCTGTGGTACCCTTAATTTGCTTCTTAACTGACCAATTCCAAATTATTTGATGCTTATGGACTTATTCCATATTGATATGCTCCATTCCACAAAAAAAACTTGTGTAGTCTACATATAGATTTTCAAATAGAAATAAATAGCAATAAAAATATTGACATCTTTAGGTTCTTAAATACTCCCAAATTTGGCAATTGCTATATTAAACTTTAACTTCCACCTGTTGATCATTATAAAGCTCTTCATTTTTCATCTTCTCATTTGTCCATCCATATTCTTTTTCCTTCAGATCCTTCAAAATAAATATTTGAGGGGCGCCTGCCAATGTAATCCTCTCCTTGAACGTGTTTCCTAGTTGTTTTTTGTTTGTTCGTTTTAAGCTCCTTCAGGGAGCAGATACCATACAGATAGGGTTGCCAGAAAAAATACAGTATTCCCAGTTAAATTTGAATTTCAGATAAACAACACGTAATTGTTTTTAGTATAAGCATTCCCCAGGCAATAGTCAAGACACACTTAACGCCAAATTAATTATTCTTTGTCTGGAATTCAAATTTAACCGGCCATCCTGTATTTTGGTTTGGTAATTCTGGCAACCCAATATTAAGAGGAATCTAACTTTCTCTAGCAGTGGGATGCCTGTGAACTGATGTATTCTCAGAACGTGAGGATATAGCTACTGGATCCAAAACTCTTTGCGGGTTGATTAAGAAACCATGTGAACACTGGCTGCCTGCTTGCTGTGTCAGAATTGGTCATTCCCTGACCCCAAAGTACCCCACCCTTGGAGCCTTTGTATGTTGCCTGAAATCATGTTGCATTTTTGAATGCAATGCTGTCTGTTGTGCTTTGATGCTTTCCAACTGATGCAGCCAAAGTGGAAGTCAACGTAGCTGTCAGCAGTCAGTCTTAATGACTGGGAGGAGGGGCATGAAGTTTGGTATCTGCTTTGGACATGAGCATACTCATTCTCCTGCCAGTCTTGTTTTTGTCTCAAAATCCACTCCAAGCTTGAAGTGCACCGATAACTCAGTCACGTGCAAGTATTATTACTGCAAAGCTCCCTTTCCAGAAAGCTCACAGATGTACTTTAAAACCTAGAAAGCTGAGCTGCCAGTGTGATACATCCGTAATCCTAAGTATGCATTGACAAGCGTGGGAGTAAAAACCCCGGCACTTTGGGGGCTGTCCAGAGTGCAGTTTGGGGGACACAGAGTTTTTCTCTTCTTATAATCAATGGATTCATGGCTTAAGTTCACACTGCATGTTATATTTAACAATGTCCCCTAATCCTTAAAGTTAATTAGCTTAAGGTAAGGAAAACAACGTCACTGAATAAGATGCGGTACCCAGTAACTAAGAAATGGAAGTTACTGATTAAAATAATATATAACATGTTTCATTTTCTTATTTATACTTATGTATAAACAAAGATAACATAAAGCTAAAAGAATAAGGACAATTTACGATAAAAGTAAATTATCCAAAAGTCATTAAATAAGAATTGAACATGGCCGTTGTTTTAAAGCGGACAGACGATTTGCGTGTATATATGTGTAACTTTTCTTTGAATATAATATTTAATATTTTAGGGGTTATATCTTATCAATTTCTAATGTGTAAACACTATAAAAAATAACTTATTTTAATTACAAATAAAGATATTGGAAATACTAAGAGTAGTACTGGAAACACTACATTTTGAAAACCCCTTACTGATAAAGTTTGGCTTGTAAAGGAAACATAAAATTCATCATTGAGTAGGTACTCCTGAGACCACTTTGATTTAACTTCTTATAAGAAAACTTATTTTTGTCTTCATTTCTTCCAAAATTAGTAAAATTGCCGTATCATTATAGGACTTTGAATAAAAAATTTGAGTTTTTTTTTTTTTTTTTAAATCAGAAGATCTAGCTTCATCTCTTTAGGGACAGGTTTTAAATGATATGGAAAAGTTAGAAATCGTGATTGAAGAGGAAAAATCTTTCTGTACATCCAAAGGGTGAAAACGAATTACAGCTCTTCTGATAATGTTATTTGATGTGATAACATACTCCAGATATATTTGCAAAAGTCGAAAGATAGCATCAGAAAATAAGGCCATCAGAGGATAAATGAATCACCAACAAAAAGAAAATTAGAGTTAGACATCCAATTCAGTGCTTTTAAATTCAGATCATTGGAAATGAATTTCTTATAATTTCATAAGGAGTGGAATGCTGAACACTAGCAAAAAATGAACTGTGAGCCAAGTACCAAACTAATGTTTGTCTTAAATCTCCTTAGTCTAAGTGTTTGTTGTGCAAGAAATCAGAAGAAATTATTCACCGGGATTTGTCAGGTGTTGTCCAATTACCTCAACCAACTTTGAAATCAATTTAGTCTATTTGGAATGGTTTAAAGGATGAAGTCAACCTTCCTTTCTAGTATAGTTGTGGTGACAAAAATAACCTTTATTCTAGAATCGTATTCTTTTGTAATTGTAAAATTGTTTAACAGAATGAACCCCCGATTTCTTTAGAACTACTGTGGTTTTAGTATGCTGATTGGAAGAAAAAAAAAAATCTCTCTCTTAGAGGCAGTAATTAACAGGCTTCCTAATGAGAAAATTCCCTTATGTCTAACCATCATCCTTCATGCTGCAGGGTAAGCTCCCTTTTCCCGATAAGTGTATCTTCCTTGATGCAGCACGGAGATGCTTAAGGAGAGACCCGAAGTTCAATGCCGCCCACCTCAACCTACGGCCTTGTTAACATTATGTACTCACCTCTGAGTGGTTCTCTCAAATAACTGTCTATAATTAAACATGCTCATCAGTGATAAGCAGGGACCTCCTGGGCAAATCAGATTTCTCATATGAACTGTCTTTAGTCTCATAACTCCAAGACAAATGCAATGTGAAATAATAGCTTGCTTCAGAAGTAAATGTTGAATCCTGAAAAGGAGTGGCTTCTGTATGGTACAGGCGCTACAATTTTTTGTGTTAACTTGATCTTCAGCATCTAGAGTCTCTCATTAATAATAACAGGATGAAGTTGTAATCACATAGGCAAGCGTGACAGATTTTAGGTTTGCAGGATGAAAGATGACTTCATGTCACCAAAGACAATTTAGGTTATGCTGGTTACAAAGTTAAACCTCAGGGTATCCTGGATGTTTGGGTAAGTTCACTAGTTTTTTTATGGAGTAGAAACATATACATATAAACATTTGTTCTATCCTTAGGAAGATGGAGAAGGTACAAAACTGTGTTTTTCCAGACTGAAGAATTATGAAATAATTGTGCCTTTACCTAGATTTCTTACACCTTTGGATATAATGCTATCTTTCACAAAAAGGCACATTTTTATCGTGTGCCACCCAGAGCCGTGGGTTTGCTTAAGATTCAGTGGTCTCTGTTTCCTGGCAGCGTGGGGAGACGGCTCTACACATGGCGGCCCGAGCAGGGCAGGTGGAAGTGGTCCGATGCCTCCTGAGGAACGGTGCCCTCGTCGACGCCAGAGCCAGGGTAGGTGCTGCTGCCTGGGGCTTGCTGCTGTTCATGCATGACTTCCTTCTCCAAGGGACGCCGCTGTCCTCCATCTCCTGATGCGCAAGTGCCAAGGGCTGTAGGTGAACGCATCAATTCAGTAACAGTTTTTCAGGCAGAAATGAAATGGTATAGTAAATATACATAACGGAAAATACACTCCAACTTTATATACAGTGTGGTATTGAAGAAATTTGGCATTGAGTAACATTTTTATGATTTTTTTTAACCTATGAAAGCACTTCCACAAATATCTTCATTTTCATGAGCTTAAATATTTTTATCTATATTATATAGATACTAACATAATAAAATTTATTTCTTACCACCAAAGCTGATCAAATTTCCATAGACATTTCTTACTAGTTACTGAGAAACAAATCATGTTCAAAGTTTTCATGTTTCCCCTTCATCTGCTTTACTTTCCTTCTTTTTGTAATGAGTTCTACTTTTCTTCTTACTCTGATTTTCCATATTTAGACATTCTGCCCTTCCACTCTTCCAAAATTTGAGAATCTTGGCCTAGGAGATTGTGTGACTGGATTCTTCCATTTCTAATTCTTCAACCTGATTTTTTTCACTCTTTTTTTTAAAAAAAAGTTTTGCTTCCCTGTTGCTTTTTTCGCCTTCTTCCTTTACGCTTAATAGTTTGTCAGTATCATCTGTTTCCTTTTCCACGCTGTTCTGTTAACTTTTGCACTAGCATCTTTGGGATTCTCATAGAATATTTACACACTTTTTCTCTCCTTGTTCAATATCTAAGCTAGAACTCACTTCAGCATGAATCCCACCATTGTGAGTCCATTTCAGAAACACTAGTGTACTAGAATGAAAGCATTCTACTGGAGTCATATAAATTGTCATTTTAGGCAAGTCATTTCACTTCTGGGTCTTTATGATTAAAATGTAAGCTTGGACTTGGAAACCTTGAAGCTCCTCTAGACCTCCTCAACATTCTCTGACTCTGAATGTTGCAGCATTTTTTCCCTGCAGACCTTCATGCAGAATGCAGTGATACATGGGCAGCCTTGACATTACTGTTGTACATTTAAATTTTATCCACCTTTCTATCCACTGAACAAGCAGTGTAACTTATGTTCTTTAGGAATCATCATTGGTGTTTTATGCTGTTATGTATCAAGTGTTTTTGTTATTCAATCTCTATTCTTCCCGGCCTTGGCATTTTTCTTGTTTTCCCCCTCCCCTCCCCCACCTTTAAAGACTATTTTTTAAAAGCAGTTTTAGTTTCACAGCAAAATTGAGAGGAAGGTTCATAGATTTCCAAAAGGCACCCAACCCCATAATCTCCCGATTATCAGCATCCCCCTCCAGAGTGGTACATTGATGATGAATGATGAAATGATGAACCTACATTGATACATCATGATACCCCCAAGCCCCTAGTTTGCACAAGGGTTCACCCTAGGTGTTGTACATTCTCTGGGTTTGCACAAATGTATAATGGCATGTATCCATCCTTAAGGCATCACACAGAGTAGTTTCACTGCCCTAAAGATCCTCTGTGTTCTGCCTGTTCTCACTTCCCTTTAAGTTTGCCTGGCAAGTCAGCAATTAGAAAAAAATTATGGTCAGTCAGTGTCCTCTGAGTACTCTGAACTTCACTAAGTTTACCAGAAATTGTGGTAGTGTTCCTGGTAAATATTTTATAATCCATGCTTAATCATAAAAGGCCTTCACATTTATCTCTTTTAATACAAAGTGAAGTGAAAGTGAAAGTCACTCAGTTGTGTCCGACTCTTTGCAACCCCATGGACAGGACAGTCCATGGAATTCTCCAGCCTATCCCTTCTCCAGTGGATCTTCCTGACCCAGGAATCAAACCGGGGTCTCCTGCATTGCAGGTGGATTCTTTACCAGCTGAGCTATCAGAGAAGCCCTCTCTCTTAATGTGAAAGTACCTCTTAATGTGAATTTGTTTAAGTCAAATTCCCACATACATGTGCTTCTGAAAACTCCCTCTCTTAACCTATTACCATTGTGGTAAAATTCACTTTCTTCCAAAGGGGAGACAGTAAAAATTTTACCTGGTCACCATACTGGTCTCCAAGGTCAAGATCTGGGTCATATGTATTCTTCTCTGTCGGGTTTTAGAACTATTACCTCATGGTTATATGATCATGGGGCTAAGTCATATTTATGAGTGATATATAATGGAAGAAATGTCATAGCATCAAAATAATATCTTTCACTTAAGAAGTGCAAGAAAGTCATAGCATCAAAATAATATCTTTCACTTAAGAAGTGCTCTCCACACACTGGAGAGCAGGGGCCGCCGTGGCGCGGGTTCCTGTTTACACTGTGAGCTTGCCTGCCCCCGGCCCCCGGCCTTTCTCAGCCAGTGTCCACCGTGGGCGTAACTGGGGCGCTGCCAGGACCTGCGCTTCTGGGAGCTCTCTTGCTTCAAGTGCCCATGTTCTGTTGGCACAATATGAGGGTCTGGCATTTTCTTTAGGGATTGAGCAATCACAGGGCTCCTAATTTAAACACACTTGAAACTTAACTAACTTAAGACTTTAGTTAGCTGCCAGCAGATATGGTTCCTGGGGATCTGGTTAGCTAGGAACTAGTAGCAGAAATTTTATCAAACATTTAAACCCTGTCCCAGGCATTGCTTTTTTGTCATTTTGGTAAAAGGGGTTGGGGCTCCGAAAATTTTTCAAGCTAGTAATGATGGTAAGGGTGAGCTCACGTCTGCCTGGATCGGGCTGTATCACAGTCAGTGATGCTTTATGATGAGAGTATTATTGCCCCTCATACTGCCGATGGTGACTGCAGCCATGAAATTAAAAGACGCTTGCTCCTTGGAGGAAAAGCTTTGACCACCCTAGACAGCATATTAAAAAGCAGAGACATTACTTTGCTCTGCCTTGGCAAGAGCTCTGTCTAGTCAAGGCTATGGTTTTTCCAGTGGTCATGTATGGATGTGAGAGTTGGATGGTGAAGAAAGCTGAGCGCTAAAGAATTGATGCTTTTGAACTGTGGTGTTGGAAAAAAACACTCTTGAGAGTCGCTTGGACTGCAAGGATTTCAAACCAGTCCATTCTAAAGGAAATCAGACCTGAATATTCTTTGGAAGGACTGATACTGAAGCTGAAACTCCAATACTTTGGCCATCTGATGTGAAGAGCTGACTCATTGGAAAAGACCCTGATGCTGGGGAGGATTGGGGTCAGGAGGAGAAGGGGATGACAGAGGATGGGATGGCTGGATGGCATCACCAACTTGATGGACATGAGTCTGAGCAAGCTTTGGGACTTGGTGATGGACAGGGAAGCCTGGCGTCCATGGGGTCGCAAAGAGTCAGACATGACTAAGTGACTGAACTGATAGTTGGAGGAGACAGAGAAGGTCAAGATATATATAGCTTTTCTTTAATATTATCTTATGTACCTTCCCAGTTCTTTGCCTTGGAGTGAATTAGCTTTAACTGGGGGTGGTAAATTAAACTTTTGTTATTCAACAGGAAAGCAACAACCCGCATATTCGCAAGTCTTATAATCTCTGATTTCAGGTGCAAAGAATTTCTTATTGAATCTGTATGTTCTTTCCTTTTCAATTTTCAGGTAGGATTGTACCAAAAATTGAAGAAATTAGGCAAGAAAGCTTATTTCCTAACTTTGAAAACAAAAACAAGTCCCTTAATGCTCTATGGTCTAAGAACCAAGAGACACTGGTAATTTAACCAGTTACTCAGTCACCTCTAGTCAAGGTTGGTCACTTCCCAGCTATGGATTGAGGGGTCATCATGGTCCCAACTCTCCCCCTTGCTCACTGAAAACACATCTGCTGGATTATCAGAAAAGCAAGAGAGTTCCAGAAAAACATCTACTTCTGCTTTCTTGACTATGCCAAAGCCTTTGACTGTGTGGATCACAATAAACTGTGGAAAATTCTTAAAGAGATGGGAATACCAGACCATCTGCCCTGCCTCTTGAGAAACCTGTATGCAGGTCAGGAAGCAACAGTTAGAACTGGACATGGAACAACAGACTGGTTCCAAATAGGAAAAGGAGTACGTCAAGGCTGTATATTGTCACCCTGCTTGTTTAACTTCTATGCAGAGTACATCATGAGAAACGCTGGTCTGGAAGAAGCACAAGCTGGAATCAGCGTTGCCAGGAGAAATATCAATAACCTCAGATATGCAGACACCACCACCCTTATGGCAGAAAGTGAAGAGAAACTAAAAAGCCTCTTGCTGAAAGTGAAAGAGAAGAGTGAAAAAATTGGCTTAATGCTCAACATTAAGAAAACTAAGATTATGGCATCTGGTCCCATCACTTCATGGGAAATAGATGGGGAAACAGTGGAAACAGTGTCAGACTTTATTTTTGGGGGGCTCCAAAATCACTGCAGATGGTGATTGCAGCCATGAAATCAAAAGACGCTTACTCCTTGGAAGGAAGGTTATGGCCAACCTGGATAGCATACTGAAAAGCAGAGACATTACTTTACCAGCAAAGGTCCGTCTGGTCAAGGCTTTGGTTTTTCCAGTAGTCATGTATGGATGTGAGAGTTGGATGGTGAAGAAAGCTGAGCGCCAAAGAATTGATGGTTTTGAACTGTGGTGTTGGAGAAGACTCTTGAGAGTCCCTTGGACTGAAAGGAGATCCATCCAGTCCATCCTAAAGGAGATCAGTCCTGGGTGTTCATTGGTAGGACTGATGTTGAGGCTGAAACTTCAATACTTTGGCCACCTCATGCAAGGAGTTGACTCATTGGAAAAGACCCTGATGCTGGGAAGGATTAGGGGCAGGAGGAGAAGGGGATGACAGAGGATGAGATGGCTGGATGGCATCACCTACTCGATGGACATGGGTTTGCGTAGACTCCGGAGTTGGTGATGGACAGGGAGGCCTGGCGTGCTCCAGTTCATGGGGTTGCAAAGAGTTGGACACGACTGAGCAACTGAGCTGAACTGAATGGCCCCAACTCTCCCCTTGCTCACTGAAAACATGTGTTGGAGCGTGTCACTTGCAGTATCCACCTCTATCAAATTCTGCTGGCCAGAAGCCCAAGAAAGGACACCCAGAAGCAACAGATGTTCATGGTGGCTAACCCCAAGTTCTTTGGTCTTTTGATTGTTGTTGCTTTTTTTGCTCTCCATTTATTTTGGTGGTTGTTAATTCTCTTCACTCCTCTCTTATCTCCTCTGTATTTCAGAGAAAGTTGTATCTTTTAAAGTGTTGTCAGTTTTCTTTCCTATTGAAAATCCGCCATTGTCCTATTAGTTTTCTTGCTGCTGCTGCTGCTGCTGCTGCTAAATCGCTTTAGTCGTGTCCGACTCTGTGCTACCCTTTGGACTATAACCCGCCAGGATCCTCCCTCCATGGGATTCTCCAGGCAAGAATACTGGAGTGGGTTGCCATGCCCTCCTCCAGGAGATCTTCTCGACCCAGGGATCGAACCCAGGTCTCTTGCGGCTCCAGTACTGGCAGGCAGGTTCTTTACCACTGCTGCCACCTGGGAAGCCCATTAGTTTTGCTAGTGGCTGTCATATTGTCTCTGTGGAGTGAATAGACAAAGAAATGTCTTTAGAATCCACTGCCTGAATTCATGTTCTGTGTTAATGACTGAGTGACCTTGGACAGTCCTGGAGAACTCATTTAATTCCTCTGGAAAAGACTGACTAGTCCATCCTACACCTTCCTTTGAGGTCTGTTATAAGCATAGGACTTGTCAAGTACAGGAGAGAAGTTTAGAATGTACAAATTTTTCTAAAATCCCAGAACTACTATTTATTATTTTGTTCTTATCATCCTGGAATGCATTTAGTGCTATTTCGTCTCTTCTTGTCACTCCCTCTTAATACTTCTTTTCTTATAACTTTTAAGATACTGCATTCTTTGAACAGTTCTTCCTCACGTTATCTTCTCTATTCATTCTTAACCGTGGAAGCTGGCTGAGCTTTTTCTTCTTCCCCTTTGTTAGAACATGCCCTTGGGCAGATTAGAGATATACCTCTTTTCATCACTAAGGTTACACACAATTTTCTTTTTATAAGGGGATAGTTTGGCCTGGTTTTCTGAACACTGAAAACGTTTTCCTGACCACACAGTAAAGTCAGGTGTTTTCTTGAGCCTCCTTGAATGTGTCCTTCCTGTCTCTTATACCAGCTATATCCTCTCCCTTTTTTAAATGAAAAGCACTTGACAAATTCTTAACCCCATTAGCTTCTTGCCAGACTTCCATTTAATCTTTGAAGCCCAGTCCCAGACCCGTCTGCCACATTTCCTGGAATGACATCCTTTTAAATCAGATTATAATATCTTCTTTATCCATAGTCTCTCCTTGAAGAAAATAACCAGCATGTGTATCCTTGGCTTGCTAAGTGGAATAATAACACCATTTTCTCAGCATCCTTTTTTCTTTTTCTCTTGATACAGTTCCCAGAATACTGTCTCTTGGTGAAAGCTTTTGGATGAGAATCTAGGTCTTAGGACTTCTGGACTAGATTTCTTTCTTATTCAGAACCACAGGCTGGTTTATATTTAAACATAAGTGAGGGCCGAAGCCTTAATGAGTTGAGAAGCAAAATTTGGCATGCACAGAAAATAGTGACCAAGTTCATGGAAATATCTACTTTTAAACAATCTGAGGAAGAGTTTGTGACCAAACAGGTCATTCTTTAACAAGATATAAATTGTGGTCAGAGTTGAAATAATTTCCTTTGGGGTAGAGGTTCCTAGAGATTCCGAGGAGACATCATGAAACACCCGGGCGAAATGCACTATCGGTAAAGTTCAGTGTATCCTGGCACTAACTGTTTACTTGACTTGAGTTGTAGGAGGAACAGACGCCTTTGCATATTGCCTCCCGCCTGGGTAAAACAGAAATTGTTCAGCTGCTTCTACAACATATGGCTCATCCAGATGCGGCCACTACAAATGGGTACACGCCGCTGCACATCTCTGCCAGGGAAGGACAGGTGGACGTGGCCTCGGTCCTCCTGGAAGCAGGGGCAGCCCACTCCTTGGCTACCAAGGTAAGAGGAGTGGCTTCATGCCAACGTGGACCAGGAGCAACCTGGAGTCACAGTGTGTGGGGAAAGGCAGATCTGTCAGCCTGCCACTTACTTCTTTGTCTTTGACTATTTTGGATTCATTTTCTAGATGACCAAGGGGATTGTGAGATTACGTATAATATCTTCAATAAAGAGGGCTGAATTTTCTTCTTCTAATTTAATGCCAGTGTTATTTCTAGAACTTATTATTATTTTGGCCATGCTGTATGGCCTGTGGGATCTTAGTTCCCTGACTGGGGATCAAACCTGGGCTCCCTGTGTTGGGAATTTGGAGTCCTAACCGCTGGCCTGCCAGGGGATTCCCCCTAGAACTTTAAAATGATTTCCATAAAGCGGGGGCTACATTCTCTTCACTTTCCATGGTAAAATCTGTAATATATTGCCATGAGGAAAAATACTATTTCAAATAACATTGAGCTAGTATTACTAGTGAGGAAAAGAAAATTGCATTAGATTGGCAGTACTGTATTAAGAGTTAAGAGTTTGTTAAGAGTATCACCTAAAAGTTCACTTTACTTAATCTTGCATTTTCCCAACCTCGGTATCAGCTATCACACCTTTTCTGTTTTCTACTTAACCAGCTCACAGTGGTTAAACAGTGGACTAAACAGAAGTGGGCTGCAGAATCACTCTTTATTAGTCACTATTGTATTCTGACAAAGAATATCCATATCACAGAATTTTACTTATGTTCCAAGTTTAATGCTAGGGCAGACCAATTTTTTTCCACTTGACGCATTCTATTTGAGATCCACTGTTTGAATGTGACTTAGAAGGAAACATGAACACAATTTACTGGAGCAAAAAAAATGAACCAGTCCAGAAGAGGAAAATGAGACATGTTACCACCTACAACAGCTGAACTGTTTGCAGGGCAAAATAATTCGGAAGAGTCCAACAGTGATTCAGATTATTAAACAGACACCTTCAATCTGCTCATCATGCTGCTGCTGCTGCTGCTAAGTCGCTTCAGTTGTGTCCGACTCTGGGCGACCCCATAGACGGCAGCCCACCAGGCTCCCCCGTCCCTGGGATTCTCTAGGCAAGAACACTGGAGTGGGCTGCCATTGCCTTCTCCATTGCTCATAATAAATAGACATAAATACGACATCTGAGAGAGAAGGCAGTTTACCGGTATAAACTGAAGCATTGTGGCTTCTGTCCTCTTAGCGGTAGAAGCAGTCCACTGTCTATTATGACTTACCTGGCTGCCTATTACTGCAAAACATGTTTTGATATAAGAAACTGGTAGTTATTCAAATGCTGAAGTCTAAAGGGTTGAAAGTATTTTTAAATTTTTTAAAATCATAAACAACAAAAATATATTTGATTCTTGAAAACTGAGGGGGTTAAGGGCACCCACGCTTCATGCAGTTGAAAATATTCATCAAACTTGTAGTCTGTCCTCACATCCACACTTCCTCTGTATCCTGGTTTCTTCCATATCCATTGTGCATCCTTGGATTCAACCAAATGCAGACTGTACAGTCCTGTAGTATTTGCCATTGAAAAAAATCTGCATATAAGTGAACTCTCACAGTGCAAACCCATTTTATTCAAGGATCAACTCCATAATAATAATAAATAGCAGCAACAGCAACCCAAGAAAGGTTGGGTGATTGTCTCCTCAGATGAAGGTGATAAATAAGTGAAATTCAGATATGTAAAATACAAAAATATGGAATAAAATATAGTCCCTTGTCTTTCAAAGGTTTTTAGAATTAAAGATATATCTAAAGCAATATTAAATTACAACAGTTAAATGGAAGAAACTATTAAACAAAACAGTTCCACAGTGGAAGTGACTGGGATTCTGAAGAGTAGTTGACTCATCATTATTAAAGCTATTTGAGTGTTTATAAATACCAGAGGGCAAGTGAAATCCTGATGAGATTAACATAGGGGAAGAAGGAAAATGTGTGACTCAAGAGAGATTCTCCAACCTCTATTTTGTGATTCTACAGTAAAGATTCTATGTAGTCTTGTCTAATAATAGTTTCCAAATTTATAAAGGGGCTGGATCGCTATTCCAGCAAGACTTTAAGGATAAGTTTATTTTTTTTTCTTCTTTACCACGTGGTTTGTCTCAAAGAACTCTACTTCATCCTGGGGGTCACCCCGATCATTGTGTGTACGGAGGAGAGTATTAATAACATATGTTGGCTTAAATGGACTTCTTGTATTCATCCCACACTTGCAAAAAGCAGATTTACTCTCCTCCAAAGACTGACTAGTACCTAAAGTTCAAAAAAAGCAAAAAGAAAAGAAGACAGCTTAGCTAAAAATAACTTGTATGGTGATACTGTGAGAAAGCAGTGTTGTTTCTTGAGGAATGTTCTGTATTCTGAAGAGGGCCTAAGTGGTCTGGGGAATAGACCGTATCTTAGACCACTTAACCCAGGTGTGTTTGCTGTGTGTGTTTTGCAAGCCCTGGTCAGCTTTAGAATCCTCCCACGCCCACCCCAGTGCCAGAAGAGCATGTGGTTTGACTGTCTGGCCAAAAGGATGGATTTGTGATCATGGTGTAGGAGCTGTGCCATCCTAGAGATCTGAGTCCAGGAACTTGGCTATATTTGTAACACACTGCTAGTTACAGAGAATGACGTTGATTAGGCACACAGGACATTGAATCTGTACATACAAACGGGTAGGTGAGCAGCAGTTTGTCTGGTGTTAATCAGCTCAATAGAATGCCACAAGTAAAGTATATTTTCCAAAAGGTATTGGGTAAAGTGTGGGTCTTCTGAGAAAAGGAATAATAGGAGGAGACGTGGTTTTTAAGGTGAACACTTTTTGTTCTGTCCACCATTTATCTTGTTATTAATGCAGAAAATGCAATTAACTGAATTACAAATCATTTTTTTTCATCATGACTGCTAAAATGCTGTAAACCTTAAATGAAGAAATTTGGAATTCAGGTATTAAAAAAGACTAGGAAAAAAGACTCTGGACAGAAGGCACTATTGTTTTAATCCTATTAATTTTAGAGGTAAGAAAAAGACAGGATTTTTTTTTTCACTCACCTTTGTACATTCCAAGCCTATAAGGTCCAATTTCAGTCTCCAAGCCCTCAAAATAATGTTTCTTTTGTCCAATCTATCAAACCAAACTCTTGCTTGTTACATTTTATTCCTTATTGTAGTTCTCGTTTATGACTAACGGATTTAATGTTTCCGGTATTTTTCCCAACTGGAGAATCAACATAGTTTGCTTAATAGGTTTTGTTAAAACAGTTTTGTTAGCAGTCACAAAGACAGATGCTACATTTTACTTTTGTTCTTCCCATTTTCAGAAGGGTTTTACCCCCTTGCACGTAGCTGCCAAGTACGGGAGCCTGGATGTGGCAAAACTTCTCTTGCAACGCCGTGCTGCCGCAGATTCTGCGGGGAAGGTAAAAGTTTTAAGTAATCCATGTTTGTTCTTAGCCTAGGACTCGGTTAAGTTGGAAACTTGGGTGATCGCTGTTTCAAGATATTTTTCTCAGTCTTCTGAAAGAAATATCAATGTAATTGATGAAACTGTGCCAAACAGTCACGAGGGAGGTGTCTGTCCGTGACCTGTCCCCATACACACCGATTCTGAAGGTGTTTAAAAGAGCTGTGTCTCAAAAGTGTGTGGGTGTCACAGCAGGGTCCAGAACGTCTCTGTATTAAGACGAATCCTTGCAATGTTAATGTAATAATTCTTACATGGCATTTTAGACGTTTATTTATGGTGGAATCCAGATGCTCGGTGTTAATCGTAAGCTCAACTGATCATTTTCAGTTTTAGTTACATTTCTATTATGAAAATCATGAGATATTTATTTCGACGTTTTCCTATTGACTACATTAATTCATTAACATGGACTTAATCGGTATTAGTTTCCATGCACCCTGGCAGCTTTACAGCAGCTAATGCTAATTTATTAATACTGAAACTTAAAACACACCCTTTACAGAATGGCCTTACCCCGCTCCATGTTGCTGCTCACTATGACAACCAGAAGGTGGCGCTGCTGTTACTGGAGAAGGGTGCTTCCCCCCATGCCACGGCCAAGGTGAGGACCACAGAGAGGACTTAGGGATGTAGGATGTAACTAATCGGACCGCACGTGGGAACTGGTTTTTCAACATCCGGTATTGTTGTAACTGCAACTAGTACTGACAGGAGCTTTTGGTATTAGCATTTTTTTCCCTTCCATTTGACTCCACAAAACCTTTTAAAATTTTGTACAAGTCAGCAAATATTAAGGAGCTGTGCCTAGGAACCAGGAAAGATGACGCTTACTGTCAGCACTCAGTCTTTTAAACACAGAAGTATGAATTTTGACATAGAAAGTTCAAGTTTTTCGTTTTCTTGTATAAATCCCAAATGTGATACACCCACCCTTTTATTTGCTCATTTTTTCTGACTCAGAATTTTTATTGCGCTCTATGAAAGGCTCTTTGGTTGTTAACTGTAGCATACATCCTTTTAAGTTTCTAGTCTAGGAATGCATTTTGGGAATATGTGTAGCAACAGTTCATAAAAGAGCTCCAACTAAGACTTGAACCTTTGGATGATGTTTCTATCATTTGAGCTGCCTCTTTATTACATTGACAGTACACATGAATGTCATATAATACATGATGTCATCATTGTCTGTTGCATTTATTCATTCAGCAGACGCATATTGAAAACATGTCAGAGTTTATTTATTTAAAAAGAAACAGTATTTATTGTGGTGGAAAAATATTCATGCTATATTAGATGACATAGTAGAGCAACAACTGTTACCATCTATATGCCAAACACTTTACATGCAATGTCTCGTTTATTTTCATAATAATCCTGCGAGACTAGGGTAATAATTTCTATTCTACAGATGAGGAAGTGAGATTTAAGTAGGTTAATTTGTAAGTCCAAAGTCACATGACTAAGAATTGACAGAGTTAGAATTTGATCTCAGACAATCAGACTTTAGAGCCAGCACTCTTGACTACTAGGTCTATTATGTGTCAAAGCATTAGAGAATTATCCCCCTTCTAGTATAGCAATATGTACATACATACTCACATGTCTATTTAAATTATATACATTATACATATCTAGTAAAATATATACTGTTTAGAAGTATATTTTGTATAAAACCAGATATTTTGTATATAAAAATGTTATATATGAGAAACTATTACAAACATTTAAATTTTGTACCCATACCTACATATGTGCCTATATGTGTATGTGTAAATATGTATACACATATTTTATTGTTACAAATATATGGTTTGTGATGTTTATCAAAAGAACAAGACAAATTTTATTATTGCACATACTATTCTTATTTATAACCCCTTTCCTCTATAATGTCATCAATTCTGCATTTGTCATAAAATGTCTTTCTTCTTACTAGACTATAAACTATTTGAGGACAGAAATCATGTTATAGTCACATTTGTATGTCTCTGAGGTGTCTCATACAGTATTATGTAGGTTCTCAATAAATTTTAATGAAAGAATGAAGACTGAGCAACTATTCCAATGGAATAAAAAGTACCTGCTCATTTAACATCCCAGTGTTTTTTCCATTAACCTTCTAGGCTGACCATTTTAAACAAAGATATGAAAGACTTTGTCAATACCCAATACAACTCTTTATTTGAACTCTTAATATGTATAAAGAAAGGGTTGTTGTAAAACTATAAAATGGATGTTCTCCTCCCACAAAAGACTCTCCATCTACCAGGGAGAGAAGACTTAACTTATAATGTGGATGATTTTTCTAAAGAGACAAATATAGCCTTGATCTCTCGCCTGGACAAAGTGTGGTCCTTACTCAGGAGCAAACGTACAGAGTCCAGAAGACTAGGGAGAGCGGCCTCTGCTCCAGGGTTTGCAGTGGGGTTTAGAGGGCTCCTCTAGTGTCTTCCCCTCGCGGGCCCCAGCTTGTCAGGAAGTGTGAGTCCTGTAGCTCTGAGGCCGCTCTGAGAGGCTGCCAGTGGGTGGGCCCCGCCGCTGTTTCCACTCTTGACACTCTATTCACTACATTGCCCTCACCACCCCCCCAAACCCCCATCCATCCCCCCACCCCACCTTGGATCCTGGGTTAAGTATTGCTGGACTGTGAGACCTCTTATATTGCTAAAGCTTAGCATTCTGTTTAATCTCTTATGTTGTTAGTTTTTTTTAATTTTTAAAACCTCTCTGTCCTTCTCTACATGAGTCCTGGATTTTACCTAACCTCGGTAGGTTTACTGATACTTTGCTTAGCTTTGGTAGTCTGTGCTACAGGACTAGGGGGAGTTGGGGCTGAAGAAAGAAAGCCCACTGCAAAAAAAAAATGTGTAAACTTATAGGGTCCACAATAATCGATGTGCTCTTTTATTCAATAGAGCCCATGGTTCACGTACAGTGTTCTCGATCACATGGAACATAAGGGACCTGTGAAAAGACTTCCAGGAAGAGCTGCTGAATTTCCCAAGCAGCTCAGAGGGAAATGTTCATTGGAACTGAAAGATGTTTATATTGACTTGGAGAGAAGACAGTGGGATAATGTAGGGATGTTTGAGAATCAAGATTTCATGACAACACATAAGGCCTTTTAAATTCTCAAAACCCCTTTTTATTTTTTGGTACACTTTGCAGTTAGACTTTAGGAGTCTCATAAGACTCAGAAGTCTCATAAGTCTTCATCAGTATGCTGTCCTTCCCTTCATTGTGTCACAATTAATAGCAAGTCACTGTTTTTAATTTCTATCACATATTTTTCATGAAAAATTCTACCAGAATTAACAAAGAAAAGGAAAGGAAACAATATAGGTTCCAGACTTACACTTGTTCCAGAGTTTTGTTAATTTGTTTGTCCTTTTAACTAAGTATAAGGTTTAAACTTAGGCTGTTATAAGCAACGCTTGAGTTCCTCTGGTTTCGGGTTCTTTCCACAAACTCCCACGTAAAACTAGTAGCCTCATATTTCTACCTTTGAGCAGCTTTTAGACACAAAAAACAGATTGAGGATTTTAATTGACCATAAGATTAATATAAGCTGATTTTATTGTTTAAATTGAAGAAAGTAGGGAAAGCCACTAGGCCATTCAGATCTGACCTAAATCAAACCCCTTATTAATATACAGTGGAGATGATGAGAAAATTCAAGAGATTTGATCTAGTAGACAGAGTGCCTGAAGAACTATGGACTGAGGCTCATAATATTGTACAAGAAGCCATGTCATAACCATTCCAAAGAAAAGGAAATGCAAGAAGGCAAAATGGTTGTCTGATAGGGATTTGCAAATTACTGAGGAAAGAAGAGAAGTGAAAGGCAAGGGAAAATGGGAAATATATACCTAACTGGAGAGTTTCTGAGAATAGCAAGGAGTGATAAGAAGGCCTTCTTAAATGAACAATGCAAAGAAACAGAGGAAAACAATAGAATGGGAAAGAACAGAGTTCTCTTTAAGAAAACTGGAGCTATCAAGGGAACATTCCATGCGTGGCTGGTCATGATAAAGGACCTAATGGAAGCAGAAGATATTAAGAAGAGGTGGCAAGAATACACAGAAGAACTATATAAGAAAGGTCTCCGTGACCCAGATAACCACGATGGTGTGATCACTCACCAAGAGCCAGACATCTTGGAGTGTGAAGTCTAGTGGGCCCTAGGAAGTATCACTATGAACAAAGCTAGAATTTGTTCTAGCTTTGATGGAATTCCATCAAATGATGACATTCCAGCTGAGCTATTTCAAATTCTAAAAGATGATGCTGTTAAAGTGCTGCACTCACATGTTAGCAAATTTGGAAAACTCAGCATGGCCACAGGACTGGGAAAGGTCAATTTTTATTCCAATCCCAAAGAAGGGCAATGCCAAAGGATGTTCAGACTGCCGTACAGTTGTCCTCATTTCACATACTAGCAAGATAATGCTCAAAATCCCTTAAGCTGGGCTTTGAGTATGTGAACTGAGAGCTTCCAGATATACAAATTGGATTTAGAAAAGGCAGAAGAACCAGAAATCAAATTGCCAACATCCATTAGATCATGGAGAAAGCAAGGGAATTCCAGAAAAACCATCTACTTCTGCTTCATTGACTATATGAAAGCTTTTGACTCTGTGGATCACAACAAACTGGAAATTCTTAAAGAGGTGGGAATATCAGATCACTTTACCTGTCTCCTGAGAAATCTGTATTTGGGTCAAGAAGCAACAGTTAGAACTGGACATGGAACAACAGACTGGTTCCAAATTGGGAAAGGAATACTCCCAGCATACTCAAAGCTGTATGTTATCACCCTGCTTATTTAACTTATATGCAGAATACATCATGTGAAATGCCAGACTGCATAAATCATAAGCTGGAATTAAGATTTCCAGGAGAAATATCAACAATCTCAGAAATGCAGATGATACTACTCTAGTGGTTGAAAGTGAAGAGGAGCTAAAGAGCCTCTTGAGGGTGAAAGAGGAGAGCGAAAAAGCTGGCTTGAAACTCAACATTTAAAAGATCATGGCATCTGGTCCCATCACTTCATGGCCAATAGAATAAAAGGGGAAAAAGTGGAAACAGAGACAGACCTTGTTTGCTTGGGCTCCAAAATCACTTCTCACAGTGACTGCAGCCATGAAATTAAAAGACTCTTGCTTCCTCTTTCCCGGCTGGAACCATGGAGGGTGCGGAAGAGAAGAAAAAGAAGGTTCCTGCTGTGCCAGAAACCCTTAAGAAAAAGCGAAAGAATTTCGCAGAGCTTAAGATCAAGTGCCTGAGAAAGAAGTTTGCCCAAAAGATGCTTCGAAAGGCAAGGAGGAAGCTTATCTATGAAAAAGCTAAGCATTACCACAAGGAATACAGGCAGATGTACAGAACTGAAATTCGAATGGCTAGGATGGCACGAAAAGCCGGCAACTTCTATGTACCCGCAGAACCCAAATTGGCATTTGTCATCAGAATCAGAGGTATCAACGGTGTGAGCCCGAAGGTTCGAAAGGTGCTGCAGCTCCTTCGCCTCCGGCAGATCTTCAATGGCACCTTTGTGAAGTTCAACAAGGCATCAGTTAACATGCTGAGAATTGTGGAGCCATACATTGCATGGGAGTACCCAAATCTGAAGTCTGTGAATGAATTGATCTGCAAGCGTGGTTATGGCAAAATCAACAAGAAGCGAATTGCCCTGACAGACAACGCATTGATTGCTCCATCTCTTGGGAAATATGGAATCATCTGCATGGAGGATCTGATTCATGAGATCTATACTGTTGGAAAACGTTTCAAAGAAGCGAACAACTTCCTATGGCCCTTTAAATTGTCTTCTCCACGAGGTGGAATGAAGAAAAAGACCACCCATTTTTTAGAAGGTGGAGATGCTGGCAACAGGGAAGACCAGATCAACAGGCTTATTAGAAGGATGAACTAAGGTATCTACCAGGATTATTTTTGTAATCTGGTCAATTAATAAACAATTGAAACAAACAAACAAAAAAGACTCTTGCTTCTTAGAAGGAAAACTCTGACAAACCTAGACAGCGTATTATAAAGCAGAAACATCACTTTGCCTACAAAGGTCCATATAGTCAAAGTTATGGTTTTTCCCGTAGTCATGTACAGATGTGAGAGTTGGACCATAAAGAAGGCTGAGGGCTGAAGAACTGATGCTTCTGAATTGTGGAACTGTGGAACACTCTCAGACTCTTGAGAGTCTCTTGGATAGCAAGGAGATCAAACCAGTCCATCCTAAAGAAAATCAACCCTGAAAATTCACTGGAAGGACTGATGCTGAAGCTGAAGCAGCAATACTTTGGCCACTTGAGGCTAAGAGCCAACTCACTGGAAAAGACCCCGATGCTGGGAAAGATTGAAGGCAAAGAAGAGGGCGGCAGAGGATGAGATGGTCAGATAGCATCACTGACTCAATGGACGTGAATTTGAGCAAACTCCTAGAGATGGTGAAGGACAGGGAGGCCTGGTGTGCTACAGTCCATGGGGTCACAAAGAGTTGGACATGACTTAGCGACTAAACAACAACAGAAATCTTTCTCACCACACCACACACACTGACTGGCTATGCTAGGCACATACTAAGTAGCTGTTAAATGATTAAAAAGTATACTCCAACTAGAAGCACATTAGTAGGAGTGTTATAACAAGATCATGGAAATAATGTTGTTTTATTCTGTGCTATTAAAATCATATCTAAAGTATATTAACCAACTAGAGTCGGTCCAAAGCAGGTCCTCCTCAGTGGAGAACTCTAGAAATGGGGCTTCTGTCAGGAATAGTTGAGAGAATGGGAAATTTAACCTGAAAAAGAGAAGACTAAAGGGAGATATGAAAACCATCTCCAGGTATTTAAAGGATGGTGATGGAGACAAGGAATCTGGCTTGTTGCTCTTCAGGAGCAGCATTATGATGGGGAGATTTTAAGCTTTGGGGCGTTTGTGTCTTTATCTGTCTTATATATATAGTAGAATGGTTTGCAAAGATTTGGGTGTTATCGGATTGAAACTTATGATGAACAAGAATTTGGATTTCTTATAACCTTACTTTTTAACTTTTCTGTTGATTAGAGATTCTTATTTCCATTAGGCGTACATCAGGGCAATTGCTAAGCTTACAATATAGGTGTGTTTTTTAATCTTTATTTTTGTAGAATGGCTACACTCCTTTACATATTGCTGCCAAGAAGAATCAAATGCAGATAGCTTCCACACTCCTGAACTACGGAGCAGAGACGAACATTGTGACAAAGCAAGGAGTCACTCCACTCCACCTGGCCTCACAGGAGGGCCACGCAGATATGGTCACCTTGCTTCTGGATAAGGGAGCCAATATCCAGATGTCAACCAAGGTATTCCAGTTTGGCCTCTTGCTTTCATCAAGAGTCTCTTTTGAGTGAATGTAAATAAAAGCCAATCTAAGATAATTTGGAACAAAAAGGGGGCGTGTATTGGAGAGGAACAGGGATATCTTATAGAATTCAAGGATAGCAAAGAGGTCAAGCCTTACGAGGGGCTGGAAAATCAGAAGGAAGTGAGGGGCGAGGCTCACAGACTCTGCCTGGAGGGCTGTCTGTGTCTTGACTTTTCTGGCAAGTTGGTGTCATTTACCTCTCTCTGTGCACCCGCTTCCTTTGCTTCTCTATGTCTGTGAACAAAGAGGCTATCCTGTTTCTCCCAAGAGTTAGTATCACCGCAGTTTAAGCAGCTTTCCAGATTGCTATAGAACCTGCTGGTCCTACTTCCAAATTCCAGAGAGAAACACTTGCTTCTAAGCTGTTGTTCTGTGCCTGCGACCCAAGTCATTTTCAACTGGGCTGAGCGTCAGAGGCAGCTGTTGATCAGTATCAGGGAACTCAGTAAAATAATGATTTCTGGCCAACTTCTGCTTAGCTTGGGTGGTTGTGGTGATGGTCAGAGAATCAGTGTTTTTAAGAAAGCACCTCTCCAGAGAATAGCCTTTGTGGACAAGGCTTAACTATAATATTAATGTGGAAAAGTATTAACTATAATAGAGTAAGTCAGGGACATAGCAGAAAAAGATATTAAAATTTTTGCAAGTACATGTCAGTCTCTCTCCATATATATCCATAACCCTATTTATGTATCTTTCTTTTTACACTTCTTTGTACTCCATTGGAGCCAGCTGCTGAGAAACAGGAAAACTGGAGCCTATTTATAAGTTAGCTTATCATTTATATCTCCTGATGCTTTTTTTTAACACATGGTGTGGGTTTAGTGGAAGTTAAGTTTCTTAGGATTTCCCACAAATAAACAAATAAGATATTTTCCACTGTTGAGTTAATTATTACTTTTGGAGACTCAGTTATAGGTTGGTCTTAATAACATTAGTAAATAGGTTATGTAGCTTATGTCCTTTAGAAAGAGCTGTGAAAAAGACAGGTTGTCTTGACTGCCTCCAGAGTCCTCTGTGCCTTAATCACTCAGAAGTGTTCTAGTACATTCCTTGCCCTTATGCATTTCTTTCTTCTCTATCAAAAGGCCTCAGAGATCCTTTTTTAAAGTATGATGAGACTAATTATAGGCTTAACCCTCCAAAAGATATTTGCATTTTTAACAAGAATGAACATGATGAAGCTTTACGGTGAAATTCAGTGTGTCAGCCAAACAATCAAAGTCTGGGGCATGGATTTCCTTGTGATTGTTAAAATCATGGGACTCAGATGGTGTTTTAGCTCACTGGGGACAGTCTCATCATGAAACCAATGATAAAATATTTCATTTTACATCAGTACACAAACGAGTCATATGTTTATTGTCCATTGAAAACAAATCTTCATTTGAAAATAAACACAAGAAATCCATAAACGAATCATGCAAAATTTTGAGTAGAATTGAAATTCTAGACATTTCATGAAACTGATCACACTGTGCTTCTGATGGTGTAATTTTTAATTCATAAAAATGGTACACATATATCTAGAATCAGTTTGCTATATCCTCCCTGATGGTATTCTTCTAAACATATTACTTCTTTTGAGATAATTTTAGCAGTCAACAAATACTTAATGAGTATTTTTGAATATTTTCTCCACTCAGCAATGGAGAAAAATATTCCATTTGAACCACAAAGTATTTATGTTATCTGTATAATGTGGTTTCAATATTGGGTGGTTTCCTAAAGACCAACAATGATGTACTTTGTTACTGGAATAAAACTTAGTAAATATATTAAGATCTATCTGAATAACAATATGATATAGAAAAATATAACCTTGCCTTTTTGTTAGTGTTATTTATTTTATAAATTTATATGAAGTAAATATAGGAAAATGCAACTGTGAAAGTATCTTAGATAATAAGCAAAGCTGGTAATAAATTCCCATTGCTTTTTTAAACGACATATATTCTTTTTCTATTTAAGACCAACTAAAATCAGGGACTTCCTTGGCAGTCTGGTGATTAAGAATCCATGCTTCCACTGAAGGGCGCATGGGTTCAATCCCTGGTTTGAGAACTAAGAACTCTCATGCTGCTCAGCGTGGCCAGAAACAAAAGTCAACTAAAATCAACTAATATGCTCTAAGTGACTATTTCTCAGTAAGAACTATAATACAGAAATAGATATTTCATTCCTTATCCAATCACCATCTAATAATAAAACCAATTGTAGAGTCTACCAGTACATCTTAGGAAATAGATTACTTTTTTTGAAAAGAACTCTTTCAACATCTTCTGTTTTCTTAATTTATTAGGAAGGTTTACATAATTTGGTTTAGGCATGCAAATTTACCATAATAAACTGTAGAGGATTTTTATACTGGTTGTTAGTTTGTCATCTTATATTGTAAAAAATCCATTCTGCAAATAATGTAGAAATCAGCAGATACATTTGAAATGCCATTAAAGATCCTTTGAGACATCTGATGATTACTTCATTTAATGATCACTTCAGTAACATTTTTAAAAGACTGATTATTTCTAAGGAGAAATAATTTTATGTTTGCTATTTTAATATAGAGAATAGCAAGATGAAGAAAAATCTGCTTTGTCCTAATATTCATAATGTTTATACTTTAGGACTATATATTATTTATTTAGAAATGATAATATTTTAATGCAGAAGTGTGTACCTTCCATCTCATTCTTATGGTTTATGAAACTCAGAGCTGAGCTCAGCCAGAACTCTAAGAATTAAAAGGCCTCAGACTCTTAAATATAACGCCCTTTCTCTAGTTGGAGAATCTTTTTCTTTTTATTTCTCTGTAAATATTATTTAGAGTTTTTAAAGGTCAGAGAACTTGTCAGTTTATAGAAGGAACACCATGAGTAGAGATCATGAATTTTGAAGAACATGGTTTAGATTTCTCAACCCAACCTGACTGTAGGAGGGCCAGCCTGCAGGCCATGGTTGAGACACTTTGATTGGATATGAACTCGGGGAGTGGGAATGCCCACTGAGAGGCCAAGTAAGGTGCCTTCGTATGTAGATGCAAGATGTACCGGGAGAGGATAAATACCCTAGGTATTTGAACAAGACAGCGGGAGATGAACATATGGTATGAATATCCTGTTAGTTGGAATCTAAGTTCTAAAAGGGCAGAAGCTTTTGTTCACTGATATATTCAAGTGTCTAAGACACTTCCTGGCATGTGAGAGGTACTCAAAAAACACGTTTTAAATGTACAAGTGATTTTGGTTTTAAGATACTCTAAATTTCAGTTTTGCTTGATGGGAGATGCTTGCATATGTAGTGAGGCTGCCAGATGGTGGCTCTGGCTGAATAAGTCACTTTCCCCTCCTTTCTCTGTTCTTTTATTAATTCTTAACTGTACTTTAAAGCGTACCTAATCACTGAAAATAATTACTTCATGTACATATGCCAGGAAATTTACATATAACTGGCCAAATTTATGGTGTGATATATGAGTGATTGGGTCACTATTTAGCACTTAGGTAAATCCCCAAAATAGTATCCTGTCTTTGGGTGCTGGAGAAATTTATTCTGAACTTATTTCCTGTAACTCTGGATGTTTTTTACATTGATGTGATGTTTTACTGCTGAAAATATAGATTATTGCTGCAGTTATAAAGTAGAAGTAGTAATTGGTTGATCAATTATTTAAGTGAATAAATAGATTCAGCAGGAGAAACAGAACAGGTTTGAAATGAATGTTGTTTGGAAGCTTATTAGCTGGGTTATTTTAAAGTCTCACATCATAATATAAGTACCCAATACAGAAAATGTAATTTGAGGGAAGTGTTGATTAATTTATTAGAGAGCATGTTCGTGATGGAAAGTTATATTCCCTTGGAGGGTTTGTTTTAGATACCAAAAGATGCAGTTTCTAGGGAGAGGTTCTGAATTTCACAGGATTTTTTTTTTCAACACGCTATTATAGATGCTGCTGTGTATTTTCTTCTTCAAAGTACCCCTTGCTTTTATTCTCTCCATAGAGTGGACTCACATCTTTACACCTTGCAGCCCAGGAAGATAAAGTGAATGTCGCTGATATTCTTAGCAAGCATGGGGCTGACCAGGATGCTCACACAAAGGTAAAGCCAATCACTGTTGCTACTGGGACAGGTTCTGACCTGGAGGATTCCCCGCCCTGTTCATGTCACCCCAAGTCCAAGTCCCCACCTCTTCAGATGGTCATTCTGATTTAATTGTTGCTCCCTCTGCTCACAAATATTTAATGGTTCTCCATTTTTGCTGGAATCAAGTCAAAATGGATAGCAGATGTTAGGGCTCTTTACCAAAAGATTCCAACTTTGCAGGCTTAAGTTTACCCCTCCCCTTCATCACATCTGTTAGGCAAAATGACTTGCTTTCTTCTTCCTGTGCCTGCTTGCCTCCATGCCCTTGATTTCTAAACAACTTTTCTCTATATATATCATTAAATTCTACAAGCTCACCTTATTCTTATAGGTGAGCAAAAAAAAAAAATTCTATGTTTTTTGTGCATCTCCTCTGGATCCTATTAGACTCAGTCTCTCTTCCTTGTTTTCGATCCTATTATTTGTGTCTTTCTCTTAGCTGCTTGTCAGATTAAGTTGCCCAGTGACAGATCTGCTGTGCTGTGTTAAGTTCCTGTGCTCAGGGGTCTGCTGTGTCCATATCTATATCCACAGGATATCTGTACAAGCAAATAGAATTTCTACCAATCCTACCAGGACTGGCGTTCTCCCTAATCCCTCTCCCCTTCAGCTTTAACCACTGGAGTACTAATTTATTTATTATTATTATTTATAGCTTGGTTACACTCCTTTAATTGTGGCCTGTCATTATGGAAACGTGAAAATGGTCAACTTTCTTCTGAAGCAGGGAGCAAATGTCAATGCAAAAACCAAGGTAAAATACTTGTTCTCATTTCTGTTTTCTGTAAGCCATTGGTTCAGTCATAGGGACACTTCACTAGCTCCCCATAGTTAACATATTTTCTTTTTAGTGCTTCTAGTGATTTTGAATAAGCCATGTAGCTTTGTGCAGTTGTTTGAGACTTCATTTTAGTAACTTTTGACAGCCATGTAGGTCAGCTTCAGAATACTTCTATTATGAAGTTCAAGTAGCTGACATCAATTTAACAATTCGCTGCAGGATGCAATAGATGCCGTCCAGAACATCTTGATGTTCAGGCCGATTTCCTTTACCTTGTTTCAGGGCATTTGACCCCCTTCCCCTAGCCCTCATCCCAAAGTGGGAAAATACAATTAGGCCGCCTGGACTGCCTGCCTTTCATTTTTAATGAACTGTGTCTCATTTGGAATACCACATGGTCGTGCTCAGTGAAGCAATAGTATGTAAGCCTGGGTTGGGAGTTTTCAAGGATAATGGAGAGCTGAGTGTTTTTCCCAGTGTAATCTGAAGGGGTCTAGCCTGCAAAGCACGATGGGAACATAACACCACACTTCAGTACATTTGGATTATTTCAAGGAGCTCCATTTTTTTTAGTTCAAAGATATATGCAATTGCATCGTTTGTGTATCACTAATCCCTAATTTCAGCTATGTGAGTAGGCTCAAGTAAATTACTGTGAGCACATTCAGGATTTTTCAGAGTCATCATTCAAGATGATACTAATTTGAAACATAACAAGTTTTGTAAGTTATCTTTTTCATATCCTCTTTGAAGCATAAACAAAAGCATGTCTATATATATATAAGCATATTTGTAAGTGAATTAAAGTTATTTTTAAAATTTTACTATTAACATTTGAGATTCAAAACTTCTAATCTGACTCTAGCACGAATGGTGACTGTCTAATTTCTGAGCAGTTCTTGAGTTCTCATGAAACTGTACTTGGAGACTTATTTAAAAACTCCAATATGACGTCTCCCTCAGGCATTAATGTGTAATAACCATTTTGGCTGAATCAGTTCACATTACAAGTACTACAGGAAAGACTTGGAATCCAGGTATTTTCTCGTAAGGCCTAATGCAGCAATACAATGAGATTTTGGCAGAACTTGAAAATATTTACTATATTTTTATGTTAGGTGTTTGACTGCTGAAATAGTTATAATATTGAGAAGCCAAACATGTGGTCTAGATAGCGTCATTTGTCTCCCTCGGGTTTGATCTGCATTCAAATGGACATTTAATTTAGAGAAAAATGTCAGTTTAACTTTTAAGGTTTTTAAAAAGTGAACTATGTAGATTTTACTTGCAGTTGGAAGTATCTTTCCATATATCTTCAGAGGAGTGGATTGATCCGTACCTCAAAGGACAGTCTTTTAATAAACACTTCAGAATGTTTTCACTTGGAATGACACTTTTGGAGAAGAAACTTAGTTTTCTTCCTCACATCTCATATGTAACCATAGTTACTACAAACTGTTTTGTTGCTATGAAAATATGTGTATTTCCTTTACTCTTCATACATTCATCACTTGGTATAAAAATTTGGAAGAGTTTGTAAAACTTTGGTATAATATTTATAAACACAATGGAAAGGAAAAAAATTTTTTAAGAAAAGAAATATTACTTATTTTATGCTCCTGAAATATCCATGTGTTGCCTGACTTGAGAGCAGAGTGCCTGCAACAGCTATCTTTTCAGAGTCCCTGAAGTTGATTTATATTTCCAGGTTTCCTGGGGTCATCCCATTACAGGGATGTATAGCAGACAAGGCTGAGCTGATGCCATCCAGTCTGAGAGATCCTCAGACAGACTCTCACACATATGGTGCCTCCCCATGGATGGAAAGGCCTACGTGAAAGCACAGACGGAATCACGTGGCACCCCCTGTGTTGCTTTTTTAAAAGCCTTCTAAGTCAAGTAAATCTTAAAGATCTAGTTGGCTTGATTGGATGATTCATGAATCGGTGGCATCCATCTAGCAAGTAGGAAGGAGTTCCCAAGGAAGACAGAAAGGGAAGGGTTTTTAAATGCAGAACCAGGAAGTCGTAAAGAAAAAAAGGTAACCTATGTGTGGCGGACAAACGGAGTCTCAGTTGCGGATGACCTCGTCTTGTATGCAGGGGGCCCACGTGGCAGATTACCCCCTTGGTGCTGACCAGAAAATTCCTGGCTGACCAATTAAGGCTACATTTCTGGGGAGGTTGAATCTTCTATTAGGTTAGGTATTAAGCCTCAGTGTGGTGGGATTGCCTGGCATAAGGGACTCTATTTGGGGCCTGAAGTTTTCTTTTTAACAGCACAGGGATAGTCACTTAATGTAGACAGGAGAAGCAAATGTGCATGTTGGTCATGAAGAGGTAGTGACCCTAGAAATAGGGGATGTATACTCTTACAAGTTTAAGGTATGTATGAATGGGCTACTCAGAACTTCGAGCCCAGGGCCCTGGGGTCTGACACGTACAGATAAAATTTTATCAGGTGAGGCAGGTAGACAATAAAAAAGTAATCTGATGGTCATTATCTTCATGATCTTCTATCTAGGATCTGAACCTAGAATGATTGTGAACAAATTACTTAGCCCTGCTATTTTCAGTTTCATCATTTCTGAAATAGGGAAGACAGTTATTCATTTATTCACTCATTTGTTCATGTACTCATTTATAAGACACCTACTCTGTACCAAGCACCCTCATTTTCAGAATGGTAGTAAAGATTAAGAGAATAAATATAAGGTCCAATATCTGGTGTAAAATGGGTGCTTAAGACAACGATAGCTATTACTGTTTCACTGTGCCTCTAAGGCTCCCAGTGCAGTTTGCTTGTACTGATGTCCTATGCAACCAATCTGTACCATACCTAGCACTCACCTGAGTTCTGAGCAAGATTGGCTTCTCACTAACCTCAGCTGCAATTTTTCACAAATCACAGTTGCAGAACTTTCATCTAAGTGAAAGTTTAGACCAGAATGTTTAAAAGAACCTACTTTTAAAGGAGTTTTTATTTGAAAGTGGGCCACTCAGCTTCCAATGAAATCTTCTGTAAAGTGTGTACGTCTTTGACTGAAAATGTTTTCTGAAAGGAATAGAAGATTTAGATTTACTGTCATTCGTTTAAAATTGCTAAAGCTAGTCCAGAGGTTAGTGACGAAGGAAGTCACAATGAACAAACAAAATGTGGTTTGTATGATCCTCCTAAGTTTCAGTTAAACAGTTGATGCTTCCATTTTCCCTAGGGAAGGAATCACTGTGATTATACTCTTCCTCATTATAAATCTCCTCGCTCAGCACATCCATTTTGAATGCTAATTAGAATGCTAATTGGTGAAAATATAATAATAGTTACCATTTGGAGTCTGTTAATCTTGCTAATTTCAGAAGCCAGCTTCTTTGTTTAGCGGACCATAAGGTGTGAGGGAGTTTTGCTGCTGAGAAAATGGGTTGCTGGTGATATCTTGCTGCAGAGAAACAGGCATCCGCGACGACTTGGGTGTAAATAAGACTTAAGACATTCGAAATGAAGGCTAACTAGTTTTCCTCCTTCTCCTGCACACCCCTGCTGGGCCCGCCGCCGCCGCCCTCGTCTGCAGAATGGCTACACGCCTTTGCACCAGGCCGCCCAGCAGGGCCACACGCACATCATCAACGTCCTGCTGCAGCGCGGGGCCAAGCCCAACGCCACCACCGCGGTAAGGGGGCGCCGGCTGCCCCTCACCACGCCGCCCCTCGTTCCCTTTGATGGACTTAGAATCCCCCTTCCCGGGAGCCGCTTGGCGGAGCTGAGTCCCCACACCACCCCCCAACCCTAACATCCTTCCTAAACCTCCGCACTCGGGGGGGAAAGCCCGTATTTTCCAGAAATCGGCCTGTGATTTCTCTGAGAGCGCTGGTCCCGGGAGGGAGCGCAGCGGCCTGACTCAGCCTTCCCTCGGGGAGGGGGCCCCGGGGCTCGGGCTGCGGAAGCGGACTCGGCTTCCAGCTGGCTCTCGGCGGCGAGCGGAGTCCAGCGCTCCCGCCCGATCTTCTTAAGGGAGTACTTTCCGAGGCCGGTGGCTCCGACTAAGCTCTTTGGGATGTGGAGCCATTGAAATGTAAACTAAGCAGTGCAATTAAGCCGACCGGGATCCCCAGTGGCCTGGCCTGGGGCCTCAACTGCTTGCAGGAGTCCTTTTGCTGCGTGGAGAACTTCTGCACAGCTGTAGCTAAATCTGTTGCCACGTTCCCGGTGGTAACATCTTACCTGCAGCAGATGGCCTGACTTCTGATGAGGACTGAGTGTACTTGATTCTTGAGTAGTTTTCTTCGGAGGCCTCCTGCATTCAAAGGTGACTCTCCCAAGCACTGGACAGAATTTGGAGCGCTTGCTTGACAACCTCAGGGTTAAAGCGATCCACTGCTTCTTATTAGAGCAGCTTGTTTGTGTTACCATGGTGACCTGGGCTATAGTTTGAAGAAGTTACACAGAAGATTCAGATGTAATGGTAAAAACTAGTGATTTTCCTAAGCTGTGCCTTGTTTTGGAAGAAAATGCTGGCTCGCGTGGAGCTGCGGGTGAGCTCATTGGCTCACCCCGCCAGCCTCCCCCCACCCGGCTCTCACTGCCTTCCTGTCTCTTTCCCTCGCTCTTCAGAATGGCAACACTGCCTTGGCGATTGCTAAGCGTCTGGGCTACATCTCGGTGGTGGACACCCTGAAGGTTGTAACGGAGGAGATCACCACCACCACCACGGTAAGTAAAAAAGAACCCATTGACTTTGGCTCCGTGGTTGTGCTTTGTAAGGCAGAGGCATTTTCATTTACAAAATGGTTTGAGCTTTTGAACTTCTTTGCGTGAACAGGTTGTAGAGACTTTGGGTGAACTTGCTGTAGAGCCTGTATACCTTGAGGTGTGCGTATGTAAACGCATTTACACAGCTCATATAGGGATTTCAGCTTCCCTTTGTCAACGTAAATCCATATGAAATGTGTGAATGTAATTTTACAACACTTAGCCCTTTTTCTGTGACTGACTTCCTTTTCTCTGGCTCTTCTGCCCTGTTGCTGGAGTTGGGTGGTAGCACACTCCACTTTTTATCTTAGTCTGAAGGTCACCCCAGTCGCTGGGAAGACCTTGACCCCTTCTTAGCTCAGGACTGGCTCAGATGCATTCGCGGTGAGAACAGTTCACCCTGATTTTCTTCCTATTTCTGAGTGTTTTTTTATTCAAAAAGAAAATTGAGTAGGCTTAGGAGAGAAACCGTGTCTGCATCTTGACAGAGTATATATTTAATTTTTTTTCAACTATATGAAATATAAGTGCTGATTCTTTAGGCCAGTGATCATCACTGGCCTTTGCCAGAGAAACCCTGGAACAGTGAAGACCATGATGGAATCATTTCTAATGCTCTTGTGCTATTCACTTGGAGCAGAGCTTAAAGGAGGCCTCCTGAGAGGGAGACTCACAGCTAAAAGTGCTCTTCTCTTTGCTTTTATTTATTAACTTTTCTCTTTGAGAGAGAACAACAGCCCTGTAATTTCTCTTCGTAAAGTAGAAAAGGAGAGCAACAGCAGATCACTAGCTCCTTCCTTAGAGGTGAGATGAGATCCAATGAGATCACAAATCAACAAATAAAAAATTTTGAATGAGGTTCTAATAGATGCTCCAAACTAGGAGTGATGCATATAGTTTTAGAACTGTTGATTCTTTCGATGGATGTGAAGAAAAAGAAGAGAATTTTGTTCTTCAGGCTGACAGCAAGTCCCTGCTGACAGACGTTGAAGGAGTTTGACGTGAAGTTTTAAATAGAGTGGAAGGTTGATATATTAATGATCTGCAAGACACAGACTAAATTTACATAAGAGAATGGCACTGCTTGTTTCCCCAAGCAAAATCTTTGGCCAGTGTACCACAAAAATATTTTTAAAGATTCACAGCATAGCATTCATGAATTATACAGGAGAGAAGTCTTGTCTTGTTAGTGCTAATCTCAGGACATGTAGCACTGTCCTGAGTCACTGTATATGAATGAATCGTAATGGCTTTTTCCTACTGTATGGTTCCTTATACCAGGAGAATCTTCATATTAGGGACCTTTACATATGTCTTTATTCGACACCTTTGAAACAGTGTGCACATCACAGATAAGTGAAACTTTAGGTGGCAACATTGGCTAAACATTTGTTCTAGTCGTCTCTCAACTTTATTGCCTCTTCCGTGTTCTAGGAATCATGTATATGCATTTTAATCAAACGGCCACTAGACGGCATCTTTTAGCTCTCGTGACCTGCTTTTCTTTCATTCATTTAGTGTTTATTGGACATAAAAGGTGTGTTGGATTCCATGCTGGGTGCTGAGGAGTCATCAGTGGTAAAAACATTATTCTTCCCGACCAATAATTTACAGTGTAGGGGAAGTGGAAACTGAGATTTTAAGTTTTGTAAGAAAATCTTTAATATCACCAAAACTATAAAATGTGCATGTTTCAAAGCGATCTCAGGCTCATAAATATTATTTAGAGTGATACTTTAACCATTTAGAGCTATATTTTAAAAGAGGAGCAATTGCTTTCTAAATACTATTGCCACACAAGTTCTCAGGTACCTTGTCACAAATCAGATATATGGTCATATCCCCACATGTAGCTCTAGGGGGGTGTGAAAACTCCTCAAAGCTCCTCCGTGAGCTTTTTTTTTCTTCTTATCTATTATTCTTTACACTGCCTCGGTAAGCATTGCTCCAACAAAAACCACCATACTTAGCAATCAAATTTCTGTGTGAAAAGCCAGCAAATAATTATAAAACATAATAAAATGTTTTAGATTATAACTGCTTTCAGATGGCAGAATAAGAAATCATCAACCCACATTAACCAAACAAGTACCCCCTTTCTCTAAATGGGTAGTTTTACTGGTTACATTTTTTGTTACTGTCCTGTCTTTACTTTCCGCTTCTCTTAGAATTGGATTCTTAGAATTATGAGTTTTATTGTTTTATGAAATGGAATTTGGGTCTAAGGATTGAAAATACAAACTTATTCCTCCTGTGATGTAGGTCTTCCTACTTTATACTCTTTTTCAGAAGAGATTTTCATTCTTTTTCCACATAATGATGATATTTAAAGCTATGACTATTATTTAGTAATTTACAAATATGCCAAACATTGAGGGTAGATCTAGGATTCAAATTTAGGTCATCAGATTACAAAATCCATGTTCTTAATCGTTCTGATATAATTGACCTTGGCTTTGCTAAAAGTAGTTTAATAAGAATTTTCAGCTTTTAAAAACTTACGTAAATAATGCCCTTTATTGATTTTCATGGAAGAATCATATTCAATATCATTTTCTAAAGTCTATAGATTCACTAAAAATTATTTGGAACTACTCACTGGTGGTAGGCAAATAGCATGAAGCAATTTAATAATATGTAAAATAAACCAAATTAAATTTAATATTAGTACCATTTGAATGTATTAGCTGAGCTAAAACCACACACCTAACATGCAAACTTCACATCATTCACTTAGTACAATGTGCCATTTGAGCAGCCATGTGAGTTCTTTGCCATCAGAGAAAGTCTCCTTAGCTAGTCCTCCTTCCAGAGTTCTTCACCCCAAAGTATGAATAAAGTCATTGTGTGGAGAGGAGAGTAAGGTCGCAGTTTGTAAAGGAAAAGTCATGACTTCAGAAATTTGTGAGACATTTTGGGATTGCAGTTTGTTTCCTTAACCTTTGCTTTTCTAACTTCATAAGACCCAGCAGGGAATATGAGACAGTTGAGCGTTCTCCAGGGATCACAGTCATTGTCTGTTTGCTGGAATGGACATCAGAGTGGGATGGACACATTTCTGGCCAAGAAGCCAACAAGCTCAGTCTCCTAATGCAGTTTGGAAGAACTATGAGATATGACTCAGCCTTCTGTTATTGATTGTGTGTGCTAAGTCGCTTCATTTGGTCAAACTCTGTGCGACCCTATGGACTATAACCCACCAGGCTCCTCTGTCCATGGGATTCTTCAGGCAAGAATACTAGAGTGGGTTGCCTTGCCCTTCTCCAGGGGATCTTCCCGACCCAGGAATTGAACCTGGGTCTCCTGCATTGCAGGCAGATTCTTTGCCATCTGAGCCACCAGGGAGCAGTGGCTCAGATGATTGATCAGCACTCATCAGATATTTGCATAGTTTTAAAGTGATCGTGTTTTATGTTGCATATGATCATTGATATGTAGGGCATACATACTGAATAACCTACTGAAATAAAAATGACATTATATTTATATTAGCATTTAAACATCAGTCTTAATCTTATATGATACCATGAGTCAGATAAAGTGGAAATCATAAAAATGGCAATGCAATAAATACATGTAAATCATTTGACACCTTTTAAGGTGGAGTCAAGAACTTTTCTTTGAATACAGGTTCCTGACTAGAAGGCTAAAAGTTGTTATTCTTGCACAAAGAACATCAATAATACTACATACTTCATTGTGGATGCATGTGTGTATCCTATAATATCTATATAAATTTATCTGATGTGTTATCTTAAAGAGATAGTCTGTGTACAGAATTTTTTAAAACTTTTGACTCAGAACACTAGTCTGAATGCAGAACCTTTTTACACTTTTGACATATTTTTCCCAATGTGCTATAACTGTCTCAACCATGTCTGAGTAGCAGTTATTTTTGGTAACTCACCTTCATTGACACTTTCCAAGCCTTTAACCTTAGGTTTTTTTTTTATAGGAAAATATTACTTACAAAGTACTTAAATTATGTACAAAAATTATGTTAACATATACAAGTAGTATAAAGGTTTAGCTTGCAGTACTGATGGGAGACTGTGTGGGCACTGGAAGGTGGTAGGGTCACTCAGCTTGCTGCGACTCGCAGAGTATGTGATACAAAGGAAACGGTTGGCCAGGGCAGGACCATATGAAGCGCAGTGAAGCACAGTTTTTCTTTCACAGGAAACAAACCAGGTATTATCCCCCATTTATAAAAATAACATGTTAAGGACTCGTGTTTTATCTTCTACATTATGATGTAGTTAAGTCTGCCAGGTATCACATACTGGTTTTGCCACAGTATATGATTTAACTACATCCTATTAAACTTATGCTTTGTGCACTACTCATTTTAATTTTAAAGTTGTTTCTAGTCTTGACCATAGCATCTGAGATTCTATAGCAGAAGAAGATGTCTATGATCATTTAATTATATCCTTGTTTTCTATGGACTATTCAGATGGAGTTGCACAAAACTATAATTATGTTTGGCTAATCACGTTTTCAAAGGACACTTCATTTAAAGGGAACTTTTTGGCTTTTCATTCCTTTTATCATTAGTCATGAGTACAAGACTTAGTATCCATTCAACAAATATTTACTGATGATTTTTTAAAGGTCATGCACTATGTCATGTAAAAATGTATACTGTATTTACTACTTTGTAAATAGAAGGCATTTTTAACATCTGTACGAAAAAATACTCATGACTAATATGATCCGTGTGTTACTTTCTCTGTCGCCTCATCTGTTTGCTGACAGTAATTTTAATAGCACGCCATGACCAGACTAATGCGAAGCTAGTTCCATTGTCACAGGTTCACAGAAAATACAGTCACATCATCAGCATCTGAGATAGAAACTGAGAATGTTGGGCAATATAAGCTACCCATTTAAAGTGTATTTCCATCAGTTGTTTTTAAGTTGAGGCCCATCCTCTTGTGAAACTGTTTCCAGCGAAGGACAATTACTCTAGAACCTTTCTGCAAAAATTGGCTTTCTGGTGTAGTTTAGTACAATAGGTATCCCTTATCTTTTTTAATCATTTGATTTACACTTACACTTATTTGTAAAGTTTCCCCAGCAGTCATAATTTAATAGGATCTCATTGTCACTATCCTATATATTAAATGCAAAAAAAAGATCATTTTTCTTCAATCCATGCACTTCCTTAATACAGGAAAGTGTAACAGGTTGCAACTTAAGTTGCACAATAGACCCACCCAAGGAATTTTTTTTAAACACCTGTAATTGGTTCCACTCTTGAGAGATACAGATTTAATTGACTTGTGTTGAGACCCAAACAATAATATGTTTTAAACTTCTCTAATAATTATAATACACAGCTAGAGTTGAGAACCATTGATATAAAACTTAAATTATCATCTTTTTGTGTTAAATTCATAAATTAATATTATAATTAAATGGTATGTTTTTAAAGTTTGTTCCTTCATCAAATACTTATTTACCACCTGTTAGTCTCCATAATTTTGGATAGGTGCTTTTGTCATTCCTACAGTGTTGAATTTGTTTTCAGTGAATAAGACATTATGGAACTATTTAAACATCAGAAGCAACATTCTGTAAAGCTGAACTTAATTCTCTAGTCTTCAGTGTGCCTTCATCTGGATAACATAAGACTTTCTCTATTTCTTCCTTTACTTGTCTTCCCCAGAGGAAATCTGTGTAGTCATTATATGAATTTTAAATGTATTTTGCATAATTTAATGTCATCGATTTATACCTCTATGTATTTGAGAAGCCCCTACTATGTTTTTGGTTCTGTGGAAACCATCTCTTTAATGACTCAGGTGGAAGGCAGATGAGGCGTATACAGGTGTGTGTGATGTGGTTCACATGATGTTGTAGGAGTGAGCTGCTTCTGCTGCTGCTGCTGCTGAGTTGCTTCAGGCGTGTCCGACTCTGTGCGACCCCAGAGACGGCAGCCCACCAGGCTCCGCCGTCCCTGGGATTCTCCAGGCAAGAACACTGGAGTGGGTTGCCATTGCCTTCTCCAGTGCGTGGAAGTGAACAGTGAAAGGGAAGTTGCTCAGTTGGTTCCGACCCTTAGCGAGCCCATGGACTGCAGCCCACCAGGCTCCTCCGTCTATGGGATTTCCCAGGCAAGAGTGCTGGAGTGGGGTGCCATTGCCTTCTCCGGTAGGAGTGAGTAGTAGCAGATAAACACGGCTAAACAAATACACTCATTGGGGAGGGTCAAGGAGTGTTTCTCCAAGGAAGTTACGTCTTACATGAGCCAAGAAAAGGGAAGAAGAAGATTTCTTGTAAAGAAAAGGATATGGGAGGAAAACAGAGGCATAAGAGAACGTGGCTGCCAACACGGTTGCAGGGTTGAGGGAGCAATGTGGTCTCCCTGCCTCTGGCTACATCATCAGGCTTTATCGGAGCCAGTTCGTCTGACCCCTGACAACCTAGGGAGTTCACCCAAGTGTAACTTATAGTCAGCCATGTGCGGTCCCACATCCATGGGTTTAGCCAACCTCGGATCATGTAGTAATGTAGTATTTACTTTTGGAAAATAGCCTTATGTAAGTGGACCCATGCAGTTCAAACCTGAATTATTTAGGAATCAACTGTATTACATTTTTTCTGAAGAAAATGGGAAGCCACTGAAAGGTTGTTCAGTATCACATTATGATTTAATCAATCCCTCTTAATACAAGGAAATTATACCTGTATACTGGCCTTTCCTGGTGGCTCAGACAGTAAAGAATCTGCCGGCAATGCAGGAGACCTGGGTTCAATCCCTGAGTTGGGAAGATACCCTAGAGGAGGGCATGGCAACCCACCCCACTATTCTTGCCTGGGGAATCCCATAGGCAGAGGAGCCTGGCAGGCTACAGTCCATGGGGTCACAAAGAGTCAGACATGACTGAGGGACTAAGCACAGCACACATATAAATACATTTTCAAATTAATCAACTGAATTTCTCTACAAATATATTTGAAATTCTCTACTGCTTTTGGAAAGAAATGAGCTGGTAATGGTATATTAAGGACAAACAAGTCTGAAATACCTATGTAGCAAAGTTTAAAAACCTTGACAACCTATTGACTGTATTTTGGTGTCTTTAGTTGAAGATTATACTCTTTATTCTGAGAGATTTGTATTTGAACATTCTCATGACTATGCCAATTGATGTACTTAATACACTTTCAGTACAGAAACAAGAGACAGGGATACCAAAAAAAGAGACGCAGCTATCTCTAAGTGATATTTAAAGATGTGGGATTTGACTTTTTTTCTTTAGTTTTTAATCACTGTGGTATCCCTGGTATCTAAATAGTGCCTATCATGGAATAGGCACTCAAAATGTTTCTTGAGTGCCTGAATGACTAAAAAGTTCAGAGGACCTTTGTTTTTAAGACTAATTAATATCAAACTATTATGATAAGTTATGCTAGCTAATATTTGTTGAATACTATTATATTCTAAATACTGTTCTTAGAGCTCTTCTATATATTATTTCATCTAATCTTCATAACAGTTTTAGGAAGTAGTGTTATTATTCCCATTTTATAAATGAGGGAATTAAGGCATGGAAAAATAGAGGGACTTACTAAGGCCTCTTAGCTGATAAGTGATGAAGTTAGAATTTGAACTTAGGCAGCCAGACTCCAGAGAGTGGTCTCATAACCTTACCTTGTCTGTCAGGGCTGGAAGGCAGAGGATTTGGCAGGTCTGAGGTGCTACAGTGGAAGGCAGCTAAGCAGCAAACCAGAATTATAGCCCAGTGAAAGACTACAAGGATGATTGTCTATCTACTGTTGATCTTCTGGTCCAGAACAGATGCATCACATTTTCTGCCCAAGTCTGTCACGTTGCTTACAATGTCTAACCAATGGTTTTGTTTGTAATAGACTGCCTGTGTTCACTGTCTTTTTAAAGATTGTCTAGAGACATGACTGAGTCCATTTTAGGGAAGCCCTGAAAACACGAATCTGCTTTCTCCACATGGCTTCTAATGCCATTGCTAAAGAATGTGTTTTGCAAATGGGAACTCAAAATAATGAACTTTCTCTTAACGACTTCACTGGAGTGAATGGTCGTTTATCTTCAGAAAGAACAGAGGAACTTCCATAAAGGAGAACAAGAGACTAAGCTTCCAGAATGTCCACATGGAGAATATGGACTGCTCGGGGCCTGATCACTTGCTGATGCTTTTGACTGTATTCTCCTCTGAGATTCTTTTAATCCTTTGTTTTAAGTTGAACATTAATGATTTTTGTCTTTCCAGACTATCACTGAAAAACACAAACTGAATGTTCCTGAGACCATGACTGAGGTTCTTGATGTCTCTGATGAAGAGGGTAAGACTTCTTATTCAATCTTCTATGACATCTGTCATGATCTTACATGAAGGAAATCATGTTTCTTCAGGGACCAAGCTGGTACCGTGGGTGTATATGACAACATCTTAGCACTGAAAGTCACTTTTTCACCTTTGTTTCAGTACATTTACTTTTTCAGTTTGGGGGGAGGGAGGATTCTGTTTATGTATTTTCAACTGGTATTATCTTTAATGACTTACTAAATAACAGGACTAGGAAAAGGGAAAGAAACTGGAAATTGACCATCTGTTAAAATATCTACCTGATAATACAATTGTTGTTAATATGTTTTAACCATGCTAAAATACGATTTTTATTAAAATGCCTGAAAGCAAAAGAACTTAAAGCATGTTTTATCGATGGTATATTGAGAAATTTCTGCTTTCTAATTGGTTCACTCACACAGAATCTGCTTTAAATCCAGAGGAAAAGAGCCTTAGAGAAGGTTAAAAATAGCACAGCAGTAAGTCATACAAATTAAACCTGAAATGTGATTCTTTAAGTCAGAGAATGTGCCCTCTGTAGTTTTAAAGTTGACAAAATTATCTAAGCCCTTGAATTTCAAAGTTCTGAGGAGCTCTATGAGGAGCCCTGGGGACTCTCTGGAGTGGGTACAAGGCATTATGCTTGAGATCAGACCAGCAGGTTTCCTGTACTGTATTCCACTAGAGTAGTTGACTTTTCTTGAACAAAAAGAAAAATCTAAAAAATCCATGAATGAATAAAGTGAATAACCAAGTTTCAGTAGTACAGCTGTTGGTCAGGCATACATGTTTGAAAAATACATGTACATATGTATGCACATGGCAGGTGTATATGATGAAAAACTATTGCCATACTGGCCCTAGTAGGAGGCCCAAAACTAATTGCTTTTATGGAGAAATATAAGGTCATACTTTCAATTGAGATGCCCTCATTTGAAACCAATTCATTAATTCACTTGTCAGTGACAGATATTGAGCTGTCTCAACTTTTGTAAGGACTTACGATAAGAACAAACAAATGTTGGGTTAAATTAAAAGATGTTGCCAAAAATAATGGTTCCAAGTATTTATTATGATAATTTTGTGTTCCATCCTAATACTTGTCAATTTTCTGCATTCATATTTGCACACTATATTTTGCTTTGTGTGATCATCTTTCTTATCTTCACTTACATGTTGAACAGCTTTTAAACAGTTTGGTGACCACTTTATTGATGGGGAAGTCCTTAGTGATTCAGGTACCTTTCCAGGAAAGTGTTGGAGTGAAAGCTTGTCTTTGCTTTTAGTTTTTCTTAACTGGCTAGAAGCAACTTGCTTAATATTTACATCTGGGTGCCTAATACTCATCTGTTTTTGTTTTTTGGTTTTTTTATATAGCATGTGTAATATGAGTGAAATTGTTTACATGTGCATTTGAGTGTGTGGATTGTATTAACTTGGAAGTTTAATGCCATGAATTGCTTATACTATAATATTAATGATTTGAAACTATTATTGAGACCTGTTAATTAATTCCATTATCTAATGACACTATAGAAATATTTTTAGAAATGAATATTTATTTTTAGAATACAAATTTAGAGAAAAATTAATTTTTGATAAGTTGATATTGAATTAGCATGAATATATTAACTTCATTAGACTGCTTAAATATGTAGTCATACCATTCTTGGATAAAGATATGTTTTAGATGTAGTTAAAAATATATTAGATTAGTAATTATAATCTAATTTTTTAAAATTACCTAGGAATAAAGTAATCTTTAAAAATTTAGGGGAGACTTTGGCATAAAGGGAAAAGTGAATAATATAAAATATCCCCTCTATCAAGAAGACTCCAAAGTACATGTGGTACCACTTTAAGGAAGCCTATTACATGAAAATCTAAATTTATAAATGAGATAAATTAGGTAGTGATTATTTAATTTAAAAACACTTATTTTTAAAATAATTGATAAAGAATTCCAATAGCTAATGCTTCCAAAGTATTTACTGAGGTTTTAGAAATTTCATTTGTATGAAACAACCTCTTGAACCTACCCATTGCATAATATAAGATCTAGTTATAACATCTTATATTCTTTTGTTAAAACTGTCACATGTTAAAAGTTATTAGCGATAAGAACTCTTGACTTTAGAGGAATATTGGTGAATGATCAAGAATATCTTTCATGGTGAGAGAGGAAACTTTCTGTGGCTTCCTGTGTGCTAAGTCGCTTCAGTTGTATCTGACTCTTTGTGACTCTGTGGATTGCATCCCACCCGGCTCCTCTGTCCATGGATTCTCCAGGCAAGGATGCTGGAGTGGGTTGCCATTCCCTTCTCCGGGGGATCTTCCCGACCCAGGAATCAAACCTGAGTCTCCTGCATCTCTTGCACTGCAGGCAGATTCTTCACCACCAGCTCCACCAGGGAGCATTTTTCCCTACTAAAAAATTCAAGTTAAATAATTTTCTTGTGTAGAATATAGCTAAGTATTGTGACGTAACGTTTTAGTACAATTAGTATAAAAGTTTGGCCAGTTGACATTGCCAGTCCTTTAATTTTTTGTGAGTTTAAAATGTTTTCTTGGAACCTACCGTCATTTATATGGGCAAAGTCCAGCTGCATGTGTTTGGATAGTATTAGCTAATCCCTGATTTCTTTACAACTGTACTGTTTTTAATAATAGTCTGTGTATCAATACTCAGAAGAGTATTCAAGCCAAGTATAGATGTCCTAGCAGGCCAACTTGCTATAGTGAAGCAATCAGAATTTTCCAAATATGAATCCAATCAACAGATGGTTAAAGTAATGTTGTTGCGTGCAAGCTCTATGACTGGTACCGTGGCAGAATTAAAAATGAGCATAAATGGAGATGTAATGTATAAATTCATAACTGAAGGCACTATGTCATCCGCTTTTCATATCTGCCTGGGAACATCACAAGCAGGACCTAGCACAGTCTCATGGGCTTGCTGAAAGCTAAGAGATGAACAGGAGGGTGGCACAGGCTTTAGGGAGTGGAAAAGAACAGGATGGAAGGTCCTGAGATAGGAAGGTGCAAGAGAGGGACACAGTGGCACAGTAATCTAGCCATTCAGTGTGCCTGATGCGTTAAAACATACAGACTTCGCTGCGGAAAGCAGATATCTGAGGGAAAAGAGCAGCAAGCATCACAATGCTAGGTGCGTTGTCTCATCCTCAAGGCATCCCTAGGAGATCAGCTGTGGATTTCCCCTCATTTTTTTTTTTTTCAGGTGAGAAAGACTCACCTAAGGATGAGGAAACTAAGGCTTAAACATATTCAGTAGTTTGTTCAGTGACACAGAGCTACTAAGTGGTAGATGTGGAATCTAAACCCACTTGGAAAGCTGCTAATAGCTCAGTCAGGATGTAAAATAAGTCAGATGGCAGAGAAATGGAAGAAAAAGAGAAATGGGAATTCAGTCTAAGAATATTCTACTGTGCAGACTAAAACCAAGCCATCAATGTAATCCTTTACATCTTCATGGGATTGTGAGCTGCTTCCTATCTTTGCTGACTCAGCTCCACAGCCGTAAATTATATGATGGGGCTCTGGGATTCTAACACCTGTGTAACTAAACCACCTATGGAAATATGACCCACGTATCCCTTATACTCAGGGATTTGGGAGCAGGAGGTTTGTACCAACTTCTCCACTAGTTCTCTGGGATGATGTGTCCTAATAATCAAGAGAACTCCAGAGTGGCCGAGTGTTGGGATGAAATACAGAGGCACGTCTGTCTTTTCATTTTGACCCATTTCCACTGTGGGCCCTTGACAATGGGACAGCACCCCTCCCCAGATTTCAGTTCTTTACATACTTAACTGCAGAAATGCTAAGTAGTGTTGAGAGGGAGAGACCTCGTTAACATTTCAGAGAATCTCCTCCTCCTTGTCATTACGAAGAGTTGTCAGGAGGAAAATCCTTGGGCCCTTCCCATGTGTGTATGTACCTGTTCCCATACTCTTGTGATCTGTGCCTCTAGAGACTGGCTCTAGCCCTGAGGACTCTTTAGTTTCTGGATATTAAAACAGGAGAGTTTGAAAGCAAGCAATACATTAATGCAATACAATTAGTAGGAAAGGGTTTTCATGAATTTGTTTGGAATAATTGGAGAATACAATGAAAAAAAGTTAAATCCTAAAACCTGGAAGTCATAATTCTGTTAAGTAAGTAAATATGTAATGTCAGGGAAGGGGTTGTTCAAATATAAGAAACAGAAAGGAAGTTCACTTTAGGTTTGTTATGATGTTAAAAAAAGGGGGTTGATTTTTGTTTATTTGTTTTACAACAAATAAGGAAGTTGATAAAACAAAGAATGCTAGGGTATTACCACTCTGTCATAAACTCGTTCCAAGCCTGTAGAACTGTACTTGAACAAATAAGGGTTAAGTATTTAAATTCAGAATCTTATTTGAAAGTAGACCTGTATCCCTTTTCTCCGCCTTGGCTCAGGTAGGGAAGTAGTTGTACTGTGTGTTCACGTAGGGAATTTGCAGAGAAAAGTGGATGGATAGAGAGGAAGGTGGGGAAGAAGATGACTCGGGTGTCACCATGCTGAATCTGAGACGCTTATAGCAGTTCAGGTTGGGAAGTCCAGGAAACATTTGAATGTGCATGTTGAGTTTGTGAGAAAAGTTTGGGATGGATACAGAAAGTGCGTAAGCAAAATATAGGTGATCTTTGACGTTTGGAAAACACATGATTATGTATCAAATAAGAAGGAAGTTTGGAAGGGAAGTATCGACATTTAAGGAGAGTGGAGACTGGAAAGAAAGACTCAAAGATGTAAGGGGGAAGACCAGGGAGGATTTATGTCAGAGAAATTAAGGAGGGTAGTTTTGCAAAGAAGTCACCTCTTAGCCGTTGATTAATTTGTAAAAACAGAAAGCCTCTATTTGTGAAAGGAAAAGGACTCAGAGTATGAAATAAAGAAGGCCTAAGAGTTGGAGGAAGAGGTTACTCTATTTCAAAAAGGGCAGAAACATGGATGTTTCTGAGGCAAGAAAGGGCTGGCAGAGAAGCAGAGGTTGAAGGTAAAGGATCTATCAGACAAGGAGTTTAGGAAGATGAAAGAAGATGAGGGTTTAAAGGCCAGAGTAGGCTTGCCTTGGACTGTAGGAGTTACTTATCATGTTAAGAGGCAAGAATATGATTGTCTTATTTTTTTGGACAACTTAATAACATTTAAAGAATTAGCTGTATCATATTTTCCCCAGACTTATTTTTCATTTTCTGTGAATTTCTGTAGACATTTCTACTTTCCATCCCACACTGCAGACACTATCAAATAGCATGGTTTACACACACATGTCCTGGGAGAGGAGTTTTATGGTGAGAATAGTAGCTAGGCACATACCTTTCCAGATAATTCCATCATTGGGTTAGCATCCGGCCACTGGCACCAGCATGTTGGGATTCTGCGTCTTTGGCCATTTCTCTCTGAGACGTAAGTGTTTCCTGGTGACTCAGATGGTAAAGAATCAACCTGCAGTGCAGGAGACCTGGGTTTGATCCCTGGGTCAGGAAGATTCCCTGGAGAAGGGAATCATAACCTACACAAGCATTCTTTTTTTTATTGTTATTTTATTGAAAATTTTTGTTTTATATTGGAGTATAGCCAGTTAGCAATGTTGTAATAGTTTCAGGTGGGCAGCAAAGGGACTCGGGCATACATGAAAGTGAAAGCCAAAGTTGCTCAGTTGTGTCTGACTCTTTGCAACACCATGAACTAACCAGTCTATAGAATTCTCCAGGCCAGAATACTGGAGTGGGTAGCCTTTCCCTTCTCCAGGGGATCTTCTCAACCCAGGGATCAAACCCAGGTCTCCCGCATTGCAGGCAGATTCTCTACCTGCTGAGCCACAAGGGAAAGCCCAAGAATACTAAAGTGGGTAGCCTTTCCCTTCTCTGGCAGATCTTCCTGACCCAGGAATCGAACTGTGGTCTTCTGCATTGCAGGCAGATCCTTTACCAACTGAGCTATCAGGGAAGCCCACCAGCCATACATAAACATGTACGTTCTTTCCCAAACTCCCCTCCTAGCCAGACTGCCATATAATATTGAGCAGAGCTCCATGTGCTCTATTATAGGACCTCCACTCAAGTATTTTTGCCTGGAGAATTCCATGGATAGAAGAGCCTGGCGGACGACAGTCCATGGGCTTGCAAACAGTCAGACATGACTGAGAGACTCTGAAACAGAATCAGGCATCAGGGTAGAAGCAAGGCCACCATGGGGGTCTTTAAACCCTTGAACTTCATATTGGGTAATACAGAGCCTAGGAGGGGATTTTTTTTAAATATAGCAGCTGTCTTTGGCAGATAGTGTTGTAATAAAACCATCAAAATGCAGAAGTGAGGGAGAATGTAAAGGACAGCCACTCTCTCATGAACTCAGTGTAATACGGGGTTTTTCAGTTGTACAGTGACTTATCACCACAGTCACTCAGTTTGATATAGTTGATTAAAAGTGTCCTCTTCCAGTTGCTTTCTTTCTGTCTTTTAATATGACTACATGCACCGGAGCGGAAGGCTAAGTTCATTTGCATCTTCTACAAGGTAAAACTGCTGACACTGGGCCTTGTCTCTCCAGACTGGGAGTGAGTCCAGCTGGGTAACCTTCTCTTCTCTTTCCTTCACGATGTAAACCTTCTGTCCACTCAGGGATGTCAAGAGGGGAAGAAGAAGGGGAGGAGTAAGACAGAGAACCTGAAGTGTAAGCCCTACTTTATTAAGGAGTTTTGAGTAATTTGGGGGCCTCCTTGGTGGCTCAGATGAGCTTTCCTGGTGGCTCAGAGGGTAGAGCGTCTGCCTGTAATGCAGGAGACTCTGGTTCAACCCCTGGGGTCAGAAAGATCCCCTGGAGAAGGAAATGGCAACCCACTCCGGTACTCTTGCCTGGAGAATCCCATGGACAGAAAAGCCTGGTAGGCTACAATCCATGGGGTCGCAAAGAGTTGGACACAACTGAGCAACTTCACTTTTGGTGGTTCAGATGGTAAGGAATTTGCCTGCAATGCAAGGAGACCCAGATTTGATCCCTGGGTCAGGAAGATCCCCTGGAGAAGGGAATGGCAACCCACTCCAGTATTCTTGCCTGGAGAATTCCATGGACAGAGGAGCCTGGTGGACTATAGTCCGTGGGGTCGCAAAGAGTTGGACATGACTGAGCGACTAATACTTTCACTTGTGAGTAATTTTAAGAAGAAATTGAAGCGCATTTTGACTTGTCTTTGTTCTCTGTAACCATCTTGGTTGCTAAGAGACTGGTGAGAGCTGGCAAATTATGAGAAGCAAGATGAAATGCAAAAGCCAGCTGACTCTGGGGGTGGGTAGGATGCTTCAGTCGGGGTGAAATTAGGAATTTGACGCTAGAAGGCAAAGTTCAACTGTTTGATTGCTGGAGCTTAGAGGAGGGTTGGGGTAGTAGAGTGGGGGGTAGAGCAAGAATGAGAGTATGTTCAAGCACTTTGGGTTTTAAATAATTCTGTAGGCCTTTTGCTCAAAGGATCCCCGAAATACAGCTTGTATTATATGTCATCATGAATTCAGTCATTTCCTCCACTTTTTCATAAATAAGGCTTAGTTTTCTCAAAGGTTAACAAAACTTGCATTTTTTTCTGAAATAATTTAGGCTTACATCCAAACAATACTTGTCTTTTGATAAGCCAAGTCTAAGAATTGATCTTAGAACTTCTTGTCTCCCAGAAATAAACCAAGGGGGAATCCCAACTTATTTGACTCATAAAAATACTCCTGTGTAAAGACTTACCAGTTATATAAGAGGGAGAAATAGTGGAAAGTCCCACAAGTCCTGTAATAAAATGTCCAAGCTTCCTGATCTCGGTGCTGTGTTCAGAGACAGACTTTCTTCGTGGATTCTTCCCATTGCTCACCAACATGAACACTGACTGGTCATTCCACTTAGTAGTCTCTCAGGAAGTAATACATGTTACTCTTATATCCATACTGTTTTTGCTGCCCTCCATGACCCCTTACACACCAGCCTCTCACTTGAAATACCCTCATCTCTGCCCATCACAATTGCCCCCAAGCAACTGACCAGCTCCCATCCCTTCTTCAGCGATTCCTTTTGCAGCTTCCCTGGAATTTCCTAGGACTACTGCAGCAAATCACCACAGATTTATTCTCTCACAGGTCTGGAGGCTGGAAGTCCATGGTGGGACCACGCTCACCTCCGAGAGCTGTAGGGGAGAACCCTTGATCACTTCTTGCAGCAACCCTCGGTGCTCCTTGGCTTATAGACACATCTCTTTAACATCTGCATTCACATGGCATTCTCCTCTGAGTCCCTTTGTGTCCTTCTCTCTCTCTTGTAAAAACACTCTTTTTGAAATTATCCAGTATGATCTCATCTAAATCCTTCTTTTACATCTAGAAGGATGTCCTGACTCCACATAAGACCACATCCTGGGGCTCCAAGTTGACAAAATGAAATTTTAGGGGGACACTGCTCAACCCACTGCACTAGAAGAGATCTCTCCCTCCGTTGGCCTTTTTGGTTCTTGAAGTTAACTACCATCGTGCATTTCATGTGCATCTGTGTTGTTATTTATCTATGGATTGCTGCTGTTGCTGTGTCTTGCTTTGTGAGGGAACACTTTGAAGAAGAGATTATATAGAAGAGTTGAAAGGGAACCAGTTTAACAAAATTAATTTTAAAAATTTACTCATGTTTTCATTAGAGTTATCAGATTTATGAACTATTTAAACAGTGCAATTATATTTTTCTTTATATATTTTCAAAAATTATTTTGCATAAATGAAGTTTAGCTTATATTTCAAAGTGTCAACACTTTGACCATTTTGTATTAATAAAAATAATACCTAGTAATATTATATTCTAGAGCTCTGTATTACGTCCTTATGTATTACTCAATTCAGATCCCCAGCATGTGAGATAGATTATTAGTGTCACTCTCATCGGAAGATTAACTGGCCAGTAAGTAGCAGAATTAGAATTTTAAACCAGGTCTATCTGATTTTAAAGACTCAACTTTTAATTACTATTCTGTGTAGCCTCACTCAGCTAAAACTAAATAAAAATCTAATTATTTCACTGAGGAAAAATAAAAAGTAATTTTAATGATGAGACTTGTAGCTGCCAAATATTAAGTGTAATGATTCTGAGAAAAAGCTCCAGTGGTGAATAAATTGCATCTCTATTTAGTGGAAGATCTTTTATTCAAACTATCTTTGGCTTTAAGTAATTTAGAAAGCTAATAATCTTTTGATTATGGGCTCTTAGGGTCATATATACAGGGAAGTAATGAAATGCTGAAGACATGCTTTTTATAGTTCTTTAATGCTGTGTCTTTATAAATAAATTAGTGCTGATTTGAAATAGTTATTTTAAACAGAAGAAGTTAAAATAATATTTAACTTATAAGAATGAAGTACATTCCTTCAAGTTTTCCCTTACATAGGTTTTCATGCTTTGTGTGATTAGTGCCTTTAAAGGATCTTCAGAAATAGTTTCTCGCAGCTAAATTATTCCCCCATTCTAGCACGTTAATGGTATAGAGAGCATTTGTGTGAATGAGGTATCATTTATTGAATTCCCTGAAATTTGTATTTTTGAAAGTGTTCTATGTCAGTTCATGGGCAGGAATGTACTCCCACCATCTGTGCTTCCAAATGACAACTACAACACCTAGTCATCTCTTGCTGCCACCGCTCTGTTACTTAACTCACTTTTTCCCTGGTACTTCACCTTTGGGAAGCCATCCCAGAGCATCCTTTCTAAGCTCTATAATGTTTCTAAAATTAAATCCCTGGTTGTTTATTAAAATGTCACAATCTGCCCACTTCGTTCTAGTGTTCTTTTCCTAATGTGCGTATTTTGCTAATATCTGTGTATAAGTCGTATTAACTCCATTTAGTACACTTCTTATTTGTTTTAGAGCGGTAGATATTTCTTAGCATATTGTTGATTACATGAAGACTGTTAATGCTGGCTACTGTGTATAAAATTATTGAGACCACATTCAGAAGCTAAGGTGTACATATTGTACTGATTATTAAGTTAAATATAAAGCTATAAATCAGCTACTATGATAAAAAATGAGTAAAGTAAGTTGGCTGACATTAAAAGAATTCCAATTCAGGTAATTATTTCTTCTTGTTAAGTAATAGAAAAATGGGTCAAATATTGTTTCCCCGAGTTTCAGCACTTTTTAATTGCATGTGTTCTGTTTTTTCCCAGTATGCAGTATTTCAGTGATGTCACTGCTATTGTGCTGATCTTTTTCACAATTATCATCATATTTTGTAGTTGATATTACATTCAACAGGTAATTCTCCATCTTTCTCTGACTTTTTCAAGGTGATGACACAATGACGGGTGATGGGGGAGAGTACCTTAGACCCGAGGACCTCAAAGAACTGGGTGATGACTCCCTCCCCAGCAGTCAGTTCCTGGACGGGATGAATTACCTGCGATACAGCTTGGAGGGAGGGCGCTCCGACAGGTATTCACAGAAAGCTCTCACTTTCTGATGATGACAATAAAAGGTGTCCGATACGCTGAGCAGTTAGTATATTGTCTTATTGCAGTCTCAAACAACTTTGTGTCCATTTTAAAGGAAACCGAGGCCTAGAGAGATTAATTTAGTGAAAGCTGAACTTTGTAAGAAGCAGAGTCATGGTAAATAAAGAGCTCTGAACCATTAAAGTATGATACTTTTAATCATCTACAATTTTTTCTCTAGGCAACTTAAAAGGGTAGTTTTGCCTTATGGGCAATCTTTACTCAGTGGCGGTTACAGGCACTCCCAAATCCTCTTGGGGTTTTTTTGTTAGTGGAATCATTTCTGTGAACCAAACTATGTTATGAAGAAGGATTTAAAAATAACAAATTTGGAAGGAAACGTTGCCTGAAACTGACTGTTTTATGAAAAAGAATTGGAGCAGAATCCCCCAAGAGCCTGGGTACCAAGGGCAATCTGAGCAAAACATGAGGGAGACCAGGTTTTATAACCAGATCCAGGGAGGTTTACATTTTATTCTAAAATATACAATCAATTTTGGGGGTTATTACTAACTGGCACATCAGGTGTTTATTTTCTTTGAGACAAACTGATTAAGAACATTCCATGGTGCCTCAGCAAAAGTATGACTGCCAATTTAGGTTGTGTATGATTGTTCATATAGTGTAGTATTTTTGCCAATCACTCATCTCAGATTTATAATTTTAATATTGACTCTATTTTTGGCTATATCCAGCATATGTGGAGTGTAAGAAATAAATACCTTAAAGGGTAGTCAATTCTAAAGGGATAGTTAGCAAAAACAAGCCTTCCTTGGGCTTTTTCCTTGAGTACTAATGCCTCCCTCCGACCTTTTTTTTTTTTAAATTCAATGTACATGTAAGTACCTTTCTGGACTCACTTTGTGGTAGGTGCTGGAGGTACAAAGATGACTAAGATATAATCGCAGAATTCCTAATCTAATGGCCTGAGAGAAAGGTGAGGCCAGCGGTACCCACAGTGCCCGTGGATCCCTGAGGCTCAGGCTTCCTGGAGCAGATAAGCCCAGATCGGGAAGAAACGATGAGTAATAGTGGCAAGGAGAGGCAGGGAGGGCATTTGAAGCTTTAGTGAGGTGAGCGAAGGCATGTGGTGTATGACAGAAACAGCTAGTGCAGTGCGGCCGGAGTGCAAGTGTGAAGGAGGGGAGGCCTCGTCTGCATTTTGGATGGATCTCTGACAGTGAGATGGAGGGTGAATTTCAGCGGCTTTGCACAAGGGCTGCCCACCTCTGGCAGTAGTAACCATCTGAGCAACCGTTGCTGCAACTTTCACTGGAGTAGCTAGGATAAGACTTGAACTTTTAACCTGGATGGTAGCAATCCTGGAGAGAATTTTAGAAATGAAAAATTTGAGAACATATCAGTGAGGCAAAACTGGCAAGATGTGGTGACAGATTTTATGGGGTGGGTGAGGAAGAGGAAGAAGACCCAATTGGCTCTTTGGCTTCAGTGACTTAGATGGAGAGGGTCCTTGGGATCAGGATATAGGAGAAGCTGCTCCGAGAGTGAGGGTAGCGGAGCTTGTGAGGGGTCGGTGTCCTAGATTCTGAATTTTGATACACTGATTAATGTGAGCCTTACAATCTGAGATTCTTGGAAGACTTTAAATTGCAATAAAATGTTAATGGCCTTGCAAAAATTCACAGTAATTGTGAATAATCAAATTACTGTTATCCAAAAATCCGTTTTTTTTTCAGCTTGATTTCTCTTGTTAAGAATAAGTGCTTAACTTGATCCTTTTGCCTACTTTAAAATATGTAGCATGGAGAAAGATTTAGAACAATACTTTCTGTAAGACAAGTATCAGTGGTTTGAGGATTCTACCTAAACTGAATACTTCTCAGCTTGTAAAGACAGGGGATATGAAACAAAGAAGACATGATCAGTTGTCCGGGTCCACACGTGCATTTGTCAAACACCAGATGCGTACATCCTTGCTGAGTTGGCATTATAGTCAGCATCATTTTCATGGCTGCAATTTTTTTTTTTTTAAGTTTTGCTTAGCCAATTGAGTATGTTATCTTTTTCGGTAATCATTTTTTCCTTTTCATTTCTTTATTTGGTGTGCTTTCAATAGTACCATGCCCAGGTAGGTATTAACTGCATAGCATGAAAACATGACCTTCCTGGGTACATCCACATCTCCCTGCTCACTGCTCAATATATGTGTATTGTGTGTGTGCGTGCATGTGTGTTTTGGCAAGGGTTGCTTATATTCTAGAATTATGGATTTATTCTCAAATTAGAATTTTTATGTATTAAATTGAGTGTCAATATTTGAGCTAGAAGGGGGAATGTTTTGCTAGGATGAAAAGTCTGTGTGACTTGCCCCCAGCCCAACTTTATTTTAACTGTCACAGCTCCACCTTGTGGTAGATCATTAGCATGGCTTCCCCGAAAGAAAGATGTTTAAGTCACTCAGTTGTGTCCAACTCTTTGTGACTTCATGCACTGCAGCCCACCGGTTCTTCTCTCCATGGGATTCTCCAGGCAAGAACGCTGGAGTGGGTTGCCATTTCCTTCTCCAAAAGAAATGTAATTAGCCTATTTATGGTTGGAGATGGTAGAAAAAATTACTCTAATCGCTAAAATGTATATGGATGCAGAGGAATAAAAATAGCTAAACTTGGATTACATTGAATAGGAACACAACCAAGATCTGATTAGTTGGATTTTGTTTCCACTTTATTTTATTATTGTTTATAAATTAAAAAGTGCTATTCAGAGTCAGTGCAGAACTAAAAAACAGTCAACCACAGAAGCTTCCCCATGTATTAAAGCAAACACATTGAATTTTTGGATATTCACTTGTTATAATAGGTTTGGAAACATCATTAGTTAAATTTCTAATCTTGCAGCTTACTAAGATAGTAATTGTTACACTTTTCAGTAAAATTGCAAACTTTGATACCACCTAATATGTGTCCATAAAGCAGCTATATCATGGTGAAAAAGTATAAATTTAAGATTATAAAAAAAACTTTTGGCTCATTCCTTAGCTGAACAGCAAGTAAAAATTTACACTTCTATATATATGTGTTATTGCAAATTTAACTGAACAGCACCACCTCTGACCTAATTTTTAAAAGTGGCAATTATGTTGCAAAATCTTTGAATTTACTTGCAGTGTTTTAAATCAGAGTAGACAGTTTCTGATCCAGAGACTCGAATTATAGTCATTATTCCTTTAGAGAGAAGAATTTCCTTACTCTTGGAATATTCTAACTTCATTAATTTCATATAAGTAAATTCTATGATATCATAGAAAAAAGAGCAATTAGAACTATAAACATTGATTAAATACCAATTAGCATTTTAGAAGGCAGTAAATAGAGAGAGCTAAAATAAAATCAGAGGGTAGAGATATTCAGACATATGGTTTTAACTTACCCATTCTCTTTACTCTGTCTCTCTAACTTCCCTCACTCTCTGTCTGTAGATCCTAATATCTTTTTTTCCCTACCTTAATCTCCTTTTTGTGATCATTTTGTCTCTTTCTTTCCTGTCTTCTCCCTCTATTTCTTTCGTGTTTGGGCTCTAGGAAAGACAAAAAATAGCACCAACATCCCTTTGCTCCTCTTGGTTCAAAACCAATTGAAAGGTAGACCCAGCTATTAGGTTGATGGGTATCAGTAATCCACCTTTATTACTGATACATTGATTGTAGGGTGTGGCTTTTAACTCGAGTTCCAAGGAACTCTTAAAAACCTCATTAATACCTCTTTACAGTCACACCCAAAGGAGCTCTTAAATACCTCATTCCTAACACAGACACACCTCCACTCAGTTATGGGACCTCCCTGAGAGTGCCCTTGAGACCTGGCTGCCCTCTTTCAAAGTTTACGCTTTTACGGTGGTGGCAGCCACATCACTGGGTCTTAACTGGGGCATCTTTTTTTTTTTTTAATCCATTTAATTTGTTCCCATCCAAGCGAAATATCCATTTTCCCTTTGAGACCTGTGTTTCTACTATTCCAGGGCTGCATTTAAGGGTAAATTCTACGTAGTGATGGAATCTCTACTTGCTGTTATGAGCAGGCCTTTTTATTCCTGTCCTCCAGGGCCTGTTGACCCTTTTGTACTGTTCATTAATATAAATCTAGCACTTTTAGATGTGTAAAGTCACCATCTAGATCTGTGAATTTCAAAGCCGAGGGTAGAGACTATGTAATTAATACATCTAAACCCAGTAGAACTTGATGGGGGAAGATGGATGAGCCCATAGACAACATATCAATTTAAGAAGTTGACCTCTCTACTCGTTTTCCCTTCTTGATTCAATTCAGAACAAAATAAAGGAGAATAGAGTTTAAGAACTGTGGATCTAATGCTGCCTGGTACAAAACACATACAAGTGAATCTTTAGCTATCTTTGTAGTTTAAAGCAGGAAAAAAAAAATACTCAGTCCACCAGTTGAGACAAGCTTTTGCTGAGATTAAAGACCCCTGTACCCAATAGTTTAATCCCCTTCCTATCTTTAGTTTCAAAATCAGGCCAAGGTTAGTCACAGTAGCCTATTTATGAAGTGCACCATCAAACTCTAGCTACACAGCTGTAAAAATAGCAATAATACAAGCTGCTTCCAGATGCCAGGACTAAAACCCCTGTGAATAGTTTGCTCGGCATCCAGCCTACTCCTGCCATGGCCGTGTCAGGAGCCTCTGTCTTCCCCAAGAGCCTGTAGAATATAAAATAGTGTATTGACAAATTCTATTTAGATTTAATTGTATTATAAACACACAGACTTATATAGGTGTAAAAACATGGGATCAGATAATTTAACTTTTTTGATTCATGTCACTTACCCTCTAATATTCAGCATTTACTTTGGAGGCATAGATCCTACAGCAAAATAGGAGAAGGCCTGAAATTACTATAAATTACCAAGTGATGATTTCCTCAAAGCTAATTGGAGATATTGACACCTCTCAAAGATGACAATATATGGCTTACAAACTTAGGTATATTTGCAAAAGAAAATAGTTTCTACTAATAGATCTGCTAACTTGGCATATAGTCCATAATTCTATAGCGCTTCACTGGCCAAATACCTACTAGCTAAAAGTAAATGAAATCGTGCTTCTATAAATAAAGCGAAAGTTTGCCTACTCTTTATTTTCCCCTGTGGGCTTTGGGCTCATATTTTGAATACAGATCTTTAATTCTTGGGCTAACATGTATAAAATATAGTTTATTTAAGATACCAAAGTATCTGTCATTTGATTGTACAAATTGACTAGGAAGTAAGGAAATTGCATCTGTGCAAATATCGAGTTTCACCCATTGCCTATGAGTATGTAATTCAGAACTCTGAAATTCAGATTTACCAGAAGTGTAAAGCATTGTTCCTCAAGGCCTAAATCCCACTGTGAAGCCAAGCCTCAGCTTTGGTCAGCATCCGCTGGCAGATGCGTGTGCGCGCGTGTGTTGTGGGTTGGTCTTGGAAACGGTTTTCTGTGCTCTTGCATCTCATTGCCTCAGCAACCAGCATTCTTTGGCACTTCACTCACCACACACAGGACACGCACAGGGAACAGTGCTGTCCTTTGAAACTCCCTTGTTGGAGACACCAGAGACAAACAGGAGAAACTCTGCTTCCCCAGGAAGCATCATCCGGCCCCCGTTCACCTCGCTCTGTGGCTCCCAGGGGTGTGCGCCAGCGTGCAGCCAGGCACAGCTGGGGAGGAGGAGAAAGAGGTGTGGGGAGAAGGGAAAAAGAGAATGAAACCCGTGCTTTCGTCTCATTCTCTCCGAGGGCTCTCTTCTACTCTACTAATAGTTTTCCTAGCTGCAGGGAGATTTACATTTAACACAGATTTAGGCACTCCGTCCTGGAATTAACTTTCTGTGTGAATTTCTTATCCTGGCAGTAAGCTACAGTTGCTGGTTTAAAACATTTCTGGGAAGAAAATGAATCAGATTAGGAGTATCCAATTTTATCTTCTGGATTCCCTTGTGCCCTGGCCATTGAGTGGTAGGAACCAGTCAGGAGATGTGTTAGTTTAGTTGCTGGACAGAGAGGTGTGGCCACATAGAGACCTGCGTTTCCTTCTGCCACGGTTGCGGTTTATGTCCCCCTGGAAGTTGCACTGTTAGCTAATAGCACGCTTTTTTCGCTCTCCTGCTCGGCTCATCATTCCATCCTCCCAACCCTACTACTGCTGTTGGTATATCACCATGATCTCCTGCCAACCTACCAGCCTTCGATCCTTCAGTTCCGACAGGTCTCACACCCTGAGCCATGCCTCATACCTGAGGGACAGTGCCATGATCGACGACACAGTTGTGATCCCCAGTCACCAGGTATGTGACTTTTTGCCTTTGCTTTTCTGTTTTCTGGAGACCTTTTTAACATTATCTGATGGTGGAAATGTCTGGAGGAAGATTTTTAACCTAAAAAAAACCTGTCTTAATTCAGTTGATAAGCCTAGGATAAGAGATTTACAAGTTTTTCAAAAGCATAAAGAGTGTTTGCTGCGTTTCTCAATGAGCAGAGTTTTTCTAAAATAATATACTACTTGTGTCTTCAGCTATCCTGGATTCTTCTGTAAAGATTATATATAAAACTCAATTTCTTTGGGAAATCTCTATTAAAGGAAAATGTAAGGTTGGATGCATTTTAAAGTATAAGATAAAAGGTACAGGTTAAACTATGTCTCTCAATATTTAAAATGGTTTTCTATGAGAATGAGAAAAGATGTCAAATTTATTATGAACTTAATTTTCAATATGATGATATCAGTTTTGACTGTATATAAGGAAGTAGATGAAACCTATGTTTTTCAAAGACAACTACTCAAGTGTAACCCTATATCAATAATGTAATTTAAATTGGAATGCATTATAAAGATATATTTTAAATGCCTTAGTCTCATATCATATTTTTAAAGGAATGTTTTTCCATGTAATACCACTTTCCTGTGATTCCAATTTTTGAAGTTCATTATGTTTTAATTTAATTGAAAGAAAGTCTTTCTTATTAAATCCAGTGTTCTTTGTGTTTAGGTGACAACTCTAGCCAAGGAGGCAGAAAGGAATTCTTATCGTCTAAGCTGGGGCACTGAGAACTTAGACAACGTAGCTCTTTCTTCCAGCCCTATTCATTCAGGGTGAGTAAATCAATATTATGTATCCAGATCAAGAGGTAAAAAGAGATGAGTGAAAATAACAGCTTTGTCCAGTAGCTTTAGCTGATGGCTAGCTTACAGGGGAAGTGACCTTTTTTAAAAAGGTCATGCTTTATCCGCCATGGACTCTCTCCACACAAACAGACCAGCAAAAAGGGTTGAATTCAGCATAGAAGAACTGACTATTGTTTTAAAATAACACATAGAACTGCGTCAAATAGCTTGTTAACTAACCAGAGTATACCTGTGGCCTCCTTATTGTTCATATTTTTGTCTTTAAGATACCTTGAAAAGAGGGGCAAGATCATTTGCTTTTGAAAGCTCTGTTTACCAAGATTGACTAGTTTAATAAATGCCTTTCTTTGCATATTAATGCATTTAAAATAATGTTTACAGGAGTCTGAGTCATACAGATATACAGAGGAGTTCATGTGATGCCTGAAGTGGTAATATATTAAAAAGGGAGATTTGAGTGCAACCCGTTAGGTTCTCAATTATCACCTTAAAGTCATTCAGGTAATATATATGCCACTACTTAAGAGATGCTGCCTACTTATATTAGCTCATTAAAAAGTAGGATTTTGAGTTAATGATTTTAAATATCCTCAAAGATGTTCTTAAGTTAGAAGAATTCAATTATTTGGGATATAAATTCCTTAAGGGATTTTAAATTGTAATACTCTTCACAATTGGTCTTTTCCTTACATTTTAATGGTTTCAAGTTGTATAGTAATTCCATAATTATGAATAAAATTGTAAAATGTTTTTCTCTAATTACTTTTTAAACCCTGCTCATATTTTATCTAACTAAACGTAATATTTTTATTTAAATTATTATCCCAAATTCTTTATCCATAATCCACAGAATGATTTTGAGTGATGGATCCTTTCTTGTTTTTATTATTCTGAAAGATTTTCCTTTCAGGAAAACATTCTCACCTACTGTAGTTTAAAATTTGGGACTTCTTAATCTGATATTCTGTTAAAGGCTCGTTAAATTAGTTACATAGATATAAACTTAGTTATATAGATATTGAAAATAATCATAATACTCTTCTACGTTAAATAAGTAAAAGCTAGTTTTTGATGCAAGTGTTATCCAGGGGAATAAAAACCAATTAAACCTCATTCAAATTTACTTATTTTAAGTATAAAATGAGATAATTAAAATCTGACAGCTTATAAGTGGTCAAAAAGCATAACATCACATGCTAAATTTTTCAAAAAGAAGAAGAAGAAAACCTTGGGCCTAGAGTGTTGATGGATAACAGATCAGAATTTAGAAACCATTATCTAGTATTTGAAGTCTGTGTCCAGCCTACAAAGTGACAAGATTATTTTAAGCAAAATGTGACATAGAAAAATTGTCTCATTGCAGAGCAAGATTTTAAAGATCCTTATTTTTTTTATCATGAAACATGATCACTGACTCTGATCCTCAACTCTGACTGTACATGGGAATCACTTGGGAGCTTTAAAAATACTGATGCCCAGGCCACAACTGAATCCAGTTATATCACATTCGCTGTTGTTGGGGCCTTGGTATTGCTATTTTCTACAAGCACCAGTTGTCAAATATATTTGTTTTATATGAGCTATTAGAAAGGAACAACATTGCTTAGTAAAGCTTCGACTAAAGTTTGACTTAGGTAACATATGACTAGTTCCCTCAAATATCTTTTTTATCCTTTCCATTTACTTAAGCATTCTCTCTTTACACACTGTTGAATTCTGCAATGCACCAAATTTTATGCCCGGCACTAAGGAAAACAGATGAGTAAGCCATAGCCAGTACCTTTAAGAAACTTGCTGATGTGTTGTTATTTGAATTTGGAGGACAGTCTCTGAAAGAGCAATAACATGATGGTTAAGAGTGTGCTTTGGAATCATATCAAACAGAATTCAGATCCTGGCCCTGATATTCAATATGTGACACTGGGCAAGTTGTGTAAAGTGTTTCAATTTATTTATCTATAAGATGAATGTTATAGACTCCATAGGGGAGACTTAAGGATTAGATGCTTCTTAAGTAGTCAGCATTTTGCCTAGAAAGAATAAATACTCAATAGATTTTAGCCACTAGTATTTATACAATCCACACACACACATCTTTAGCAAATTTCCAATTAGTGGAACGAAAGTATTCTGAACTCTCTAAATGGGAATTACCAATGTGTACAATTCATAACGGCAGTGTTTGACTTATTTTTTGATCAGGTAATCTATCATAAAGTTGTGTTTCTACTATAGTGTTTGAGTGAACACTGCAAAAGATGGCTCCAATAGAATGGATAGTTACCACTGAAAATTCAGTATTTCTGAATATGATGGTATTTGAAAGCTACTGGAATATGAATGTAAATAGTATTCACAATATATCATATAAAAATGACTTCTTATAATTTAATTTGTTATACGTCAGGTTCCTGAGTAATAGTTTTTATATAATTTTCAAGGAGCTGATTTCTCTTTAGTTAATTAGGTGAATTCCTAAGCCACTTTAAAGCCTGCCCAAATTGTAAGAAAAAAATAGTTTTTGATAGAAGGGATAATAAAGTTAGCTTTTATATGCATATGTCACTAATTTTGCAGATAAAGATCTATTAGATTAGATGAAAAGATTTTAGATTAGTAGAAGACATAACTTCTACCAATAAGCACCATTATTTTCTGTTACTTCTACTGTTTCCAATGACTAGTGTTCATCACAGTAGGAGAATAGGTATCAGTGATTAAAAAATCTGTTCTGATCAATAAATATAGCCAGTAACTAGAGAAAGAAAGGCTGACCATAATATTTTTGTTGTTGTTCTTAAAGAAGTTGCCTTACTGATTCACAGTGTGATTATTATTTCTAGTATCCTAACCATGATCACATCCAATGCAAGCTTGACAAGAACTTAAATTTTACATTTCTTCCCCATTTCATAAGTGCGTAATGAATCAACAGATGTAAGCCACAAATTCCTATCAATAGCTAGTTTTGTGACTCATTTTAAATATTATTTCAAAAGTCTTTGTTGTTATAGTTTTTTAATGCCAGCCAAGTGCCAACAAATACATGTCAGTTCATTATGTTGTATATTAGACATAGTAACTAGAAGTCAATAGGAAAGTAATCGTTTATAGGACTTCTTTTTCATAAAAACATGTTGAAGATGGTTTTGCTGTAAACCTAAAACTACTCTAAAAAATATAGTCTATTTTTTTTAAAAATGTAAAGATGTTAGCTCAAATAGTGGAAGTTGATAATTGAAATTCATAGAAATTAAAGATGTTTTTCATTTGACAACATCAATATTTATCTAAGTACCTGTGGCAGTTAATTTAATTGTTCATGTATTTCAAACACTCTTTTTTTTAATGGTACATGAAGGTAAATTCTTTAGGGTGCAGAAAATTGTTTCATAAGCAGTAAAACAACTGTTTTGTCAAGTTAGGGTTCTGGTCCAAAGTATACATGTATCCATTTGTATATCATCAGGTGTTGAAAACCGAAGTGGACTCTATGAAAACATCTGGAGTGTTTTGAGGGAGAGCAGACTCAAGTAGAAGAGGAAGGAAAGACAGGACTGTAAAGCGAGATTAAATAGTGTGGCCAGTGAGGAAGACAGGGAATGAAAGTCTTGAAAAAGCACCAAGACTTCATTCGGATAGTTTTTGTTACCTGTAGTAGGTAATTCATATTACCTACTCTGCCTTATAGTTTATGCTACTGTTTGTCACTGGAGCTAGTTTTTAAATTGCGCCCTTTCTGTTTGCATTTCTTATGTAGCAGCCCAAAGGGCATTATCATTATTTTGAAAGTATTAAAAGTGTGAGTGAAAAGCTATGGAGGCAAAACTATGTCTATCAGATCAAAGACTTTTTAACTTTCATTATACGGCCCCTTGCTTGATGTTGTGTAGCTTCTTGGATATTTAGACCTTGAGTAGTCACATACGCCACTGTTGAATAAGGCCCCAAATCCCTCTCCGGTGATTTTATATCCCAGGTCCCTAACCTGGGAGTTACTCCATAGCCCTCATATCTGGGTCTTCTCTCAGCCTCTTCATAGAGCTGTATCTCATTTGTACTTCCATCGTTTTTTTCAGTGAATACGGTATTGGTATATAAATATTTCATTTGAAAGTCACTTCTGATTTCCTTCTTTGTATTTCACTTTATCCATTCCTTCTCTGTGCTAAAGTATCTATTCTGTTGCAGCCGCACCTCTCCATGTCTTGATCGTGACAACAGCAGGTGAACTTCCACATAATTCCTTCTCTGAACATGTTGCCTCTCCTCTTCCCCTTTCTCCATGTCCTTCTCCCTGTACCTTGCCTCGGGATGCTTTAGTGTGACCATACCTAGCCAGAGAGAGCGAGAGAGAGAGAGCACATGAGGGAGAATGATGTATTTTCTCCACATCATGACCATTACTGAATTCCCCATTATGGTACAGGGAAAGTGGGTATTTTTTATTTTGTTGGAAATAAGTGAGGTTATGCATGCTAAAATGAATGTAGACCTAATGTGAGAGGCTGTCTTCATCATTAAGTCTCCATATCTCTGCTTCTTTTGAGGGAAAAAATGCCACACAGAGCTGAAAGATGTTGTTCCCAGCAATTATGCAAATTGGTTAAGCTATTTTCAAGTTATAGTAAAGGTTATGATTTTAAGTGTCACTCTGCAGAGTTTTTTAGTCTAGGTGAACCAAAGGCTGAAAGTTTATTAATAGTGCATTCGCTTGCTAATACTGCTTTAAATGCAACTTTTGATATTTTGGAAATTGTACTATAGAATGATTCCAGTGTTCTAAAAATATCTATGATTCCATGTTATTTTGATAAAGTTATTTTTAAAAGTTCTTATCAGACTACTGGTTATAGTGTTTTTATTATACAGTCATCCATCAGGATACTGAAGATTGTCTACAAATCAGACAGTTTTCAATTTTGACAAGTTTATATCCATTTTTTTTACTTTTTCTGCAATACACACTAAATATTTTGTTTCTATACATGAACATAGTGATAAATACATTTTTGGTGGTTTTAACAGGTTTGAGGCACTTTATTTCAAAGCTATTTTTCATCAGTTTTTCAGTTGATGGAATTTGGAAGATTAGGAAAAATTAAGGAAATTATAGAGGACAGGGAGCTCACGGTACGGTTTTCTCACAGTAACCCAGGAATCCGATTTAATTTAGGCCCTCTTGCTATGTATGTTGGATCACTGAAGCACCCTGATGACAGATTTTTTTCCTATTTTCACTCAATAACTAACTCTGAATGCTGCAATCTCCTCCCCATCCTTACCCCATGGTCCTGGATGAATTAAACGTAAGCCTAAGGATTCGTAACTTTTGGGGTGGAGGATATAGTCCTCCAAAGACCAGAATCATTGTTTTCTGCTGCCTCCTCTGAAGCATGTATCTGTCTAGCTAATCAACTACATATTCCTAGGCAAGTTATCTGCATAATAATGGTGGATTGCTTTTGCTTTTATTCCTTTTAAATTGTGATAACACTGTATCTCACAATTTAGAAAACTTCAATAAGGATTTCTACTTTGCATGACTGCTGAATTTCCTTTGAAGAGTAAGATAAACAATTAAAACCAAGTATGTTATGTGCTGTTTTTTTGTCTGTACAGTCCGAAGTCAGTGTTTAGTGTAGTATGTGTATACATTTTCTGTAAAACTACTCTTGATTGTTTTAGCCATACAGCAAAAACAGTATATATTTCTTGGAGGAATAGCAGTTTGTTTTTCAAATAGAAATGCTTCCAGAACTTCTGAAATGGAACATTCCAGTAGGTCGCCTAACCTAGTTAGAATTTTAATACCAGAATGCCATAGTAGAGTTTGAGTTTAATCAAAGTCTCTCGTTTCATGGATGAGAAAACTGAAACCTAAAGAAGTGAAAAGACTTGCCCACGGTTACAGCAGTAATTCAAGACAGAGTTAGATCTCCTGACAGATCCAAGCTGGAGCCAGGAAAGAATTTGGTACTTGTTGAATTATCTCGTGCTCTGTAATAATAGTGTTTTTTACATCTTCTTTAGTACAGTTCATAAACTAATCAAAACTCCATATTAAACTACTTTAGCAAAGTTCTGGGTTCATTGTAGATATTTAATAAATGTTAGTTTCTCTGTTTAATTTTTTATATTATACACTAATCTTAAGACATTCAACATATATAAAATTATGTGCATTTATTGAATTCTATCTGCTTGAACCATAATGATTTAATCCTCCTTCTACCCTTAAGTGGTGATAGGATTATTCCTCATTGACAGATTGAGGCTTCAGTCACAGCTCACAAACAGCAGAACCGAACTTCAATCCATATATCAATACATTTTACTTTAGTTCTTTTCGTCTCCAAATGTTAGGGTCAAGGTTATCTTGTCCCATTTTTAATCTCCTGAAAATAAGAGAAAATAAAATTTACTTAATCAAATTTGGTATGTGAACTAATTTCTCTCATGATTCACCCTAACCTTTCACTTTTTCCTGTGATACAAAAAAAAAAAAAAGGTCTCTTACAATCTGCTTTTTGAAATTGTTATACATCACAAAATAACTATTCACTAATCTCTTACCTCAGCTTTGCTGGTGTCTCCGTGGTTAACAACCAGCCTGCCAATACAGATGACATGGGTTGTCTCCCTGGGTTGGAAAGATCCCCTGAAGAAGGAAATGGCAACCCACTCCAGTGGGAAATCCCATGGACAGAAAGGAACGTGGCACACAAGTTGGACACAACTGAGTGACTAACACACACATCCAAGTAGTTAACACCTTTTGATATCCTGATATTTTTAATGAAAACATTCAAATGCTAAGCCAATTTTATATTATAAACTATTGGGATTAACTGATTAGCATGTTGGCTTTTATCAAAAGACTTCTCATCAGTACCTAGAAAAAAGAATTGAATAGTTATTTCTCTTATTCTCTCTTAGTTAAAGAAAAGACTTTTATATATAATTCTGCATGGTCAGCTTTTTAATTAGTTGTTTACTCTAATGAGGTCTGACTGGTGTTTGTCCAGGGACCAAAGCATTAAATAACTTTCTACTTCAGCCTTCTTTTCAATTAGAAATGAATATATACAGCTTCTCACAACTTAGTCTTTTCACTCTTCCATCATTCACTATTAAGCAGCATCTACAGTTACACTGTTTGAGTCTGATTTGCTTAGAGTATTTCCTTACTAAGTTTGTAATATTTTTATTCATTTTGACTATCAATATTTAGCTCTTTCATGACTTCCCATCCTTTTGTTTCTTTCTTGATATCTTTCTGATTTACTTTCTTCTCTATCTGCCTGCCCTTCTCTCCCTTCATCTCTCTCTTCCTCTCTCCTCTAATAATGCCCTCAATAGAGCTTGTTGCTTTTTATTGGTCTATTGCACTTCCTTTAGTTATTTCATAAAGACACAAAATCTTGTTTTTGTTGGAAATTTTTTCTGAATTAGACACATTGCCACTTTAATTTTTCAAATTTGCTTGCTGTTCTGGTGCAATACTTAAATAGAATTGTCTAGATCTGTGATGACACCAAGACATATATAGTTAAATTTACCCAGTGCAGCTCCAGTCTTTAAGTCCTTTTACTTCCCAGTCTTTGGTCTTTCTTCATATAGTTTTCACTCCTAACAAAATCATTACTTTGGTGTATCCAAACTCTTGGTTTTTTGCTTACCCTCATTTTCTACTAATCCTCTATCGAGGTAAATAAATATATTCATTCTCTCATTTTCAGGCAGGGAAGTGCCTGTAGAGGAATATTTAATATTGAAGACAGTCCTTCTCAACTATTCAGCTATTTTATGAGCCGAGTGTCTGAGTGTAGTAATTTGAATGAGGTCTGACTGGATTGGTTTTCCAGGAATCAAAGAATTAAATAACTTTCTACTTTAGCTTTCTTCTCAATTAGAAACAAATATATGCAGCTTCTCACAACTTACCCTTTTCACTCTTTTATTCATTCACTATTAAGCAGTTACTTATTAACTGCCTACTGTGTGCCCCGTTCGCATTGCACTAGGCACTTGGGACACGGGAAGAAATACAGAGCACGGGGTCACCGCCGTTGTGACACAGATTTGGTCCTGTGTGTGGTTGAGTTCATCTCTCCTTGACCAGGAGAGTAAGGGATTCCGAGTGAGTGAGACGTCATGTGACATTTGGGGTTTAGACTGGGAGCATCTTGGCAGCAGTGACTATGTCTTTACTCTCTGTACCCTTGCTCAGTTCCTAGCGGAGCACCTGGCACTTAACAAGAAGTGTAAAAAACGTGACATGAAAAGCAGCACCGAAATTACGGAGTAAATGAGAACAAAAGAGAATTTTAAAAGAAAGTCAGTAACATAGAAATCAGAGGAAGTAGTCAAACATGTAGGTGCTTAGACCTTGTCACAGCCAAGTATATAGCTACTTCGATTCACTCCGTATAGAATGCACCACTAGAAGATGTTCTAAATGGAATCTATAGGCTGTAAACTATTACTGGAACAAATACAGTGAAAATATGACATGTACCATGAATGGGGAAACACCCTGAATGCTTTAAAAAAATACAGATAGTATTGGATATTGATAATATTGATCAGATATATTACAATAATTCCTTACTAGTTTGAGTCCCTATTCTTCAGCAATGGTGCTAGTAATCAAAAGATGAAAAATAAATCAATAAATCTACTTATAGAGAAAGGCAGAAATATGGCGATGAGTTTGAAAGAGCAGAAACTTCATTTTTTCTAGTTTTTATAAAAATCAACATAAATGCCATAGTCAAATGAAGATGATAAAATGGAAAAGAACCCTTTGTAGTCATCTAGAAGTTTTACCAGTTCTTTCATTCTTTTGAGCAACAGTGTATTTTAAAAAGCAAATAGAAAATAATTTTAAGAATTTCTACTTTAACACTAGTAGTAAGAAAAGCAGCCAACATTTTCTCATTGTATTTTGATAAAGACCAGAAACATCCACACTTCAGAACTGACCTGTTGCTTATACTCCCCAGTTTGTGCCCCATACTAAAAACTAAGAGGGCTGGGTTTGAATTGGTAGGTCTAGACTGGCTCTTGCATGGGGAAAGAAGTGTGAGACCTCTTCTCTTGGTCTCATTCAGATAGGCACTCTGGGCTCCTGCACAGACGTCTGTGTTACTAGCAACAGGGGTTCTGTTTAATAGCATGCTTAATGAGTTCTGTGTTCTGCTATGAAGAAGATGCTAAGGTATTTTTCCTTCACTTTTTTAAAAATAACACAAATATATGTGTTTCTACTCCATAACTTACTTTGATGAAATGCCCTTCGAATGTTTTATATGTCTGTTATGGATGTAATATCTGAGTGTGACGAATCTGGTATGGTTCTGTGCTGGTTAAGTCTCAGTAGATCTTATACACCTATGTGTTGCTTTCCTCTTTCCGTTCTGGTATAAAATTCTTGCAAATGCAAGGAGAATTGGGAAAGACAGTAATGTTATCTGTGAGAGGGTGTGCACAGTATTTGTGTGTGTCTTTGTGTATATGTATGCGACCATCAGATTGCCTGGTTTAATTTTTCCTCCTTGACAAAGTGAGTGCCTCCCAGACTTTGAGTTTTACACTAACCTAGTGAGACGAACTCAAACTAAGCTGCAGAAACATCCTGAAGGAACCAACTTCAAAGTTGAGACAAACCCTTTCTTTTGGTACAGTTAAAATAGACAAGCCAAGTCACCTTGGATCATTATCCCCTTATTCATGAACAATTAGATTGGCAGAAAAGAAGCAAAAGAAGAGATGCCTTTACCTTTCTGAATTACTAGCTATGATTTTCCATGTTCAAGTTATTATAATTTGGGGGAAAATCATGATGAATGGATGTCTTCCATTAGCATGAGCCCAGGATTTCCCCCTCAAAACCCAGAGCAGAGGGGATTGATAATCTTGTTTTCTGTCTACCCTATCAATTAAAATGGTATAGAAGAGAGATTTCTACTTAAGAAGTGAAAAAGCACCTTTGAATCAGTATTTGGGCTCTTTCCAAAGCATTTGATTATTTTGGTTTTCCTCTTTTTTAGGATGTAATCAGTTAAAAACCTGCATCCTGGGTATGACAGTGTTGTAGCAGGATGCATGCACATGGGTTTGGTCTTGAGAGAAAGCCTGTGAATTTTTCTTAAGCCATAGAATTATGCAAAAATGATTTGGACATGATGTTAATTTTTGAAAGTCAAGTTGAGTTAACTTGGAAAAGCTACAATTAAGTTTTTCCTCTCTGCTCTATCTTTATATTACTTCAAATTATGGAGTTTTCAGGACACATATAGAAGGAAGCAAATGCCTCTGCATTTATAACAAAAGGAGACTCATATTCTTTATGTAATTTCATTCCACTTTCTAAGTCAGTTGAATGTATTTTTAATTTACAAGTTCATGTTTAATATCACCATTGTCAAATTAGGAGCAGAACTGTTGTTTAGTAACAAATCAAAAAATACAAAAATTAAAACAGCAACCAAACTGAAATAAAGGCACTGGTATAAAGTAAAATTACTTTTTAAGGGCATGTTTTTGGCCACCATGCATATAAATAAGCAATGTTTTAAGAGCAGAGCATTATGAAAAAAAAGCTAACTTGACAAAGCTTGTTTATCTGCCTTCAATATTTCAAAACACATCTAATCTTCCATTTTGATTTTTAGTTTCCTGGTTAGTTTCATGGTGGATGCCCGAGGTGGTGCTATGCGAGGATGCAGACACAATGGGCTCCGCATCATCATCCCGCCTCGGAAATGTACTGCCCCGACACGGGTCACCTGCCGACTGGTCAAACGCCACAGACTGGCCACTATGCCTCCGATGGTGGAAGGAGAGGGCCTGGCCAGTCGCCTGATTGAAGTGGGACCCTCTGGTGCTCAGTTCCTTGGGTAAGGGTTTCTGATAAACCTCCCAGTTAATCACCGATGCACGTGTGTCCTCTACATGAAATCACTAGGAGGGAGTGGAAAAAGGTACGTCCAACTTTTGAAAGAAGATTGGCCCCTATGAAATTTTTTAAGAATTGAAAGCAATGCCTCAGTGTTTGACCGCAATTAAATGCCTCTTATTTTAAGGCATTAATGGGTTAAGCATTCAGGTAGATTATTACTTCTTCTCTTTGGATGTGGTAGTAGCTGCCAGGCTTCCACTGTGAATAATCATACTTTGGTTGATGGTAGGTATTTTTTAATCTGGATTTAAGTGGGAAAGTCGTAGAGAAAAAATACAGTTGGCCCTTGAACAATGCAGGGATGGGTTACAGGTGCTGACCACCCCCTACACAGTCAAAACTTTGCAAACACCTGAGGGTTGGCTCTGCCTGTAAGAGGCTCCTCCACATCCCAGGTACTGCATCTGTGGATCCAACAACCACTGATGGACCACGTGGTTCTGAAATAATTGCCCTTGAAAAAAATCAAATGGACCTGCCTAGTTGTTCTAGGGTCAACTGTACCAGTCTGTTCTGAACAGAAACTTGACGTCTTGTATAGTTACAACAAACAGAAGCATCATCTTCGCTTTGGAGAGCAGTGTTCTTTATAGAACATACAAAAAGTTAATCTATGTCATTTGTCTTTTCTGTTATCAAAATTGCTACCATGAGTTAAAATTTATCCTGGCAGTTTTATTTGGCATAGATTTCATTAAGAGGACAAAATCAAGAATGACTTTTACCATGCTCATTTTGGCAATTTTGAGCAGAAATAAGCTTTTCTTCTATTTGTACTGCTACTGTTATATTACCTGGTATCTCAGTATGCCAAGAAATGGTAGCACCTGCTGAAAACTGACAAAATGAAGTTTTGGATGGGGACAAGTTTCAAAATATTTTGAAACAAATCGGTTGTATTTAAGTCTTGTTATATAAAGTCTTTGTGCTAAAAAACTGGGAGAAAATCCTATTAATTATGAACTCTCTTGCTTTGCCAGTGTCATACTGGGGAGAGGATTTCTCACTTTAGAACTCCGGAAACGTTCTAAAGCCTCGTAATTTGGAGCAAACTATTAACAGCTTGTTCCAAATTATGTTCACACCTGAAAAGGTGTGTATGTATTTATTTCCCAGTTATGGAAACTACCTCCCATGTCCTCCTATCAGACAGACCAGAGATTTAGAAGGAGCCTGTGAAGTTCTGGGTTGCATCAGAAAATGCCATTATGGTTGAAATAATTCCCCAGTGATTCCTTTCATATTCTGTACCAGGTCCTTTCTCCTTCCTCATGCATAGATAGTTGTAGGCTTTTTAATAATTGTCAAATCTGTTGAGAAATACCCATGAAAACTTCTGGCCTCATTACAGAGTCAGAGTTTTTGTTGTGTTCCCAACAGCTTTGTCTTTCCTGTGGAGCATCTTTTTTTTTTTTTTTTTTTTTTCGGCTCATGCCCTGGCGGTGAACCTAAGCAGGAATAGATCCGACCCCCAAGCGCCCTCCTTCCACGCGCCTCCATTGTACACTCTGGGTGTCTGTTCTTGCTCTCTGTGACCAATGGAGGGGGCAGAACCAAACGCAGTGTGAAACCAAACCTCACTGTGTCCATCAGCTGGTGACGCTGGGGTTCTGTGCAAACCACACCTGAAGCTTACTTATGTTCTTTCTTTCCCTGCTGCTTTGGATGTACTCAGTAAACTTCACCTGCCAACGGCTCCTCCCCCACTTAATGAGGGAGAAAGTTTGGTCAGCCGCATCCTTCAGCTGGGGCCTCCTGGAACCAAATTCCTTGGGTAGGAGTGACTTAAACAAATCGATGGCTGCGGGCCCCCATTCTTCTCCTTCTTCTGCAATATGATTTCTCCTTTTGTCATTGTGCCCATGACATGTCCCTCTCTATGATTTCAATTCTGTACAACCTATCTTTAGTGGACCATTTCTGACCCTTGTGGTATGTGACTTTTATTTTTGAGTGATGTTTTTATATCTTTTCCCTTAAAGTGCTGTGACCTTCATTTTCGTTTAAAGCATGAGATCTGCCTAATTGTACTATGTGCTAGTGACGATGTTGTTATGATAAATTCGGAGTCTGTATCAAAGCAACCTGGACTGATACCAAATCAAAAGCCTCTCTGGATTTTGAGAGTGAATGTGACCGAAACAAAGTAGGGCAGTGCATGTTCTGGATCCTGAATATAATAGGCATTGGACACAACCTGGCTGCCTGCTGAGGTGCTCGTTTCGGGCCACACTGTGTACACATGCCTACTGTTTCCTTGAATGGAGGAAATAGAGGGAAAGAGTCCTTGAGTGCATGTCTCCCGAGTTCCGAAGTAGTTGACTTTTCTGACATCTCCTCATTGATAGCACATGAAATTACACAGTGTATGAGCCACTTTCCCTCTTAAACCATTTTGTCATTTTGCACCTTGTAGAAAACGTTTGAAGAGATTGGCATACCTCATAGATATGCATGTACGTTTCTTTTGGTTAAGTGTGTTATCCTTACATTTATCAAAGGAGAAGTTCCAGAATGCCACATGCACTCACAGGGAGACATCATTGGCTTAAGGTAGCAGCATGGCCCCGAGGATTGGTGCCCCCGAGGTGGAGTGCTAGCTGCTGTGGGACCGCCGGCTAGCTGCAGGGCTCCGGAGGACGGCCCCGCTCTGTCCCTGTCCCCAGAAAGAGGAGAATTCCAGGTCACTTTGCAACAGACAGAGTCTAGGCGCTTGTCATTGCTGGTGCTTAGCTCCTGTCCACACTGAATGTTCTGCCTTGCTGTGTCAGGCCTGTGATCGTGGAGATCCCTCATTTTGCTGCCCTGCGAGGAAAAGAGAGGGAACTGGTGGTCCTGCGCAGTGAGAATGGGGACAGCTGGAAAGAGCATTACTGTGAATACACGGAGGATGAGCTGAATGAAATCCTGAATGGCATGGATGAAGGTACTTCATGTTGAAGGTTTTAAAGAACTCTGAAGTGGAGGCATGATAATGATGTGTTTCTTTATATCCTAGGGTGTGTGTGTGTGTTTCCTAATCCAGTTTGGGTCTTCTCTGCTGGCGCTTGCACAGTAAAGCTTGCCTATTGACACTAGGTTGTGGTGAAGGAAATAATACCAGGTTATTGCAGGTGCCAAACAAGAAGGCTGGGTCTTTGAACATTAGCTGCCCAGACGCCTTGTTTGGCACCAGTGACTCAAGAATCCATCTGCCAATGCAAGAGACGTGGGTTTGATCCCTGAGTTGGGAAGGTCCCCTGGAGAAGGAAATGGCAACCCATTCCAATACTCTTGCCTAGGAAATACCATGAACAGAGGAGCCTGGTGGGTTACAGTCCATGGGGTTGCAAAAGAGTTGGACATGATTTAGTGACTAAACAACAACAACAGAATGTTCTGGTATATTCGCATGGTCATGCATTGGAATGCACAGTATATGAGCCTAGTCTTATTTTTGTTGCATTCAGGAAAATGAAATTCTTTAACAGTAAGTATCTTAAGTTAATAAAGAAATACAGCCCATCTCTATCTTTCGTGCAAACTTTTCTAAAATATGAAAGAGAATAGATGCTGTTTCATGACGAAATGAATAGATACTGGATAATGTATCCATGATTTTTAAAAATGCCTAACCTGAACATTTAGATATTTAAAATACTGATAAAAAGTGCTAAACTTTTCTCTAGGAAGACTTACATATACCCATAACCACTGCTTAATAGGATAATATAATTTTTCCTTTCATCAACTTATTTTTTAATTGGAGGAAAATTGCTTTACAGCGTTGTATTGTTTTCTGCCATGCAACAGTGCAGATCAGCCATAATTATACACATACTGTGTGTGCTCAGCTCTTTGCAATTCTGTGGACTGTAGCCCACCAAACTCCTCTCACCATGGATTCTCCAGGCAGGAATACTGGAGTGGGTTGCCATTTCATTCTCCAGGGGATCTTCCCAACCCAGGAATTGAACCCACACTTCTTACTTCTCCTGCATTGGCAGGCAGGTTCTTTCCCACTAGCGCCACCTGAGAAGCCTCTCTCTTAGGACTCCCTCCCTCCCTCCCCTCCCCTAATCCCATCCCTCTAGATCATCACAGAGCACCAGGCTGGGCTCTCTGTGTTACATAGCAACTTCTCACTAGAATAATACTTTTAACTTTCTATTAAGGAGTTAGGAAAATTAAGTTCACTCACAGTTTACACTTAATTTAAACAGAGAGTTAGCTCGGATTGAATTTCATATGCATACCTACACATAGAGTTAAGGAATGTATTTTTCATTAGGGCTTTAATCTCTGTAAATTCCAAATCCCAGCTTAGGCCATTTAGCCTCAGGTTGAAATACCTTAGCTTGACTAGAGGGACATGCTCTTTCTTAGGCCTCCTGAGGTTGCACAGAAATGAGATGTCAGTCCTGATAACCAGAGATATGTTCCACTTTACCTGACTACAGAAATAGGCACATTTTTTTTTGCCCAAGTGCCAAGAACATACCAAAATTTGCACCAACCTGGGCACACAACTGTGTGGCTGTTTGTCAGATTTTGTCAGGCTTCCAGGACCACTAGCTGTAGCTTCATGTGTGGCTCATGGATAGTAAAGTGCAGCCTAACAGCAGCTGCTTTACTGTTTCTTCCTGTACCCTGCTGACGTTTAGTAAGAAGAGAGGCCACGGAAGAGGAAATTATGCCTTCTAGAAGTGTGGGTCAGTATTTTCCAATTAAGATGAAAAAATCAGGATTCTTACTGATAAAGCTTGTTCTGTGCTGTATTTAGCTACTTCTGCTCCTGGGAACCATTTCTTTTGCTTGCACTGAGTTTAGGATATTTCCCTCTAATATATTTACACTGCCATGTTGTCCTTAGTCATTAACACTGCCATGTTGTCCTTAGATGGGGACCCACTCTTATAACTTTTTACATAAGTAAAAAGCTCATTTTGAAACGGAATCAAATTTGTATATTTTTATGTTTGTTCTGTGAAAACCTCTTCTTTCATAAGTATATGCTAGTAATTGCCAATGTATCAATCTTTAGTCATGAATGATCAGATCCTGGGACTTCTGACTTTTGCTATGTAGTTATATTCAAGAGTCAAGAAAAACACAGTTGCTATTCATGCCTCTGTAAGAATTGTATAATGCTTTCTAAAACTGAATAGCTTTCCATAATCTCTTAAAATTCAGTAATCTGCTTAGTTCAAATTTTCAAATTTTAAACCACTTGGATTTACTGTATTGCCCTACATGTCTACACTAATGCAATTTATCAAGAGTCCATTATCCCATTCTCCTGATGTTAGATGATCTGCTTGGTAAGTTCATGATTTCAGGGGAATATTGAAATCCTAAATTTTCAGTCACTGATCTTTTTAAAATATCCACAGTGATTATCTCAGAGACAACCATGCCACTGGAATGAACACACTGATACAAAATCTTTCCCTTCAAAGACAGATTTTATTCCCGCACTACTCCCCTGAGAACCACAAGGACCATGTTACTTCTTAAAACCACAAATAACTGGTTTTGAACTAACTTTGAAATTTGCAAAGAAAGGAGCCCTTAATCAATTTCCTCTTCATCACGTTGAGCCAAAAATAGGACAGGTTCCTCTTGTTGCCCTCAAACCCCCTCATTTACAAAGACAGCCTTGCCATACCGCGTCTGGAACTAGATGCTTCTGTTTCCCAGTGCCCTGGCAAGACCTAGTTCTTACAAAGAGAGAAAACGTGCCAACCAAATGCTGACAAGTCCTGAGAGATTTGGGTATTGTTAGGGTAGCCTTGCTTTTTAAATTTTCCTATTCTTTAAAAAAGAAGCGTTTTGCTGCCACATCTGTTCAGTGTTAAACCTATGCCCGTGAGTTTGCTAGAACGCTTTCAAAGGCGAATCCTTGCCCTATGAAGATGGTCGCTTCTTGTCTCAGTGCTGGATAGCCCGGAAGACCTGGAAAGGAAGCGGATCTGCCGCATCATCACCCGCGACTTCCCACAGTACTTTGCGGTGGTGTCGCGCATCAAGCAGGACAGCAACCTGATTGGCCCCGAGGGGGGCGTGCTGAGCAGCACCGTGGTGCCCCAGGTGCAGGCCGTCTTCCCCGAGGGGGCGCTCACCAAGCGGATCCGTGTTGGCCTACAGGTACGCCCACATCAAGAGGCGGGCTAACCTAGCGTGGGGTTTAGTCCAGGGAGTCAAACCCAGCTTTTCAAAAGAGAATTAAATGGCTAAAGAATCCAGTTATCCCTGGGTGAGCAAAAGCTGCCCTTAGAAGCCATCAGTGTCATAAAGTTGTATATGAGTGTTTGGTGACAGTAGGAGAGTACCGTTGCCCTGTTTGAAGACACAGAACTGACTTATGAAGTAAGAAACAGTGTATTAGGAAATTTGACATGGAATATAATGATGTATTGTTTACAATATTTTTCCTTTCTTTTAAAAGGCTCAACCTATGCACAGTGAGTTGGTTAAGAAGATTCTGGGCAACAAAGCTACCTTCAGCCCTATAGTCACTTTGGAACCTAGAAGAAGAAAATTTCACAAGCCAATTACCATGACCATCCCTGTCCCCAAAGCTTCAAGTGATGTCATGTTGAATGGTTTTGGGGGAGATGCACCAACCTTAAGATTACTATGCAGCATCACAGGTGAGTCACATGGGACTATTGTATTAGTAATAGGAAGTTCTGGAAGAGGAAACTTAGATTGTAAATACTAAATTACCTTTGTCATAAGATGCCTGCATATTATTAATATGCATTAGTTCAGGAAAAGCACGCTAACTAGGGAAGTGAAAGGGAGTAGGAAGTGAACTAATATTTTCTAAGTAAAGCCTGATGCCAGACTTTTAGACACTTCATACCCATTGTCATTTTTATCTCCAAAGTAGCCCTCTGAGTAAACTTTAACTCCCTTTTACTAGAAAGGAAACCAAGATGGAAAGAAGTTTTTTTTTATAATTTGCCTGAGATTATACTGTAAATATCTGACAGAGTTGGGATTCAAACCCAAGTCCATGTACCTCTAAACCCAAGCTTTAAGCCTTCACTGAAGATATGATCTTATACCTGTGACAAACTAAATGATATCTTGAATAATTATACCAACTATTTCAAACTTTTCTGTCCAGGAATTGGTTATGACTTTATCATTAATCTGTTGACTAACTTTGGAAAAAAGGAAGGATATTTAGCCTTCTCAATTGGAAGTTGTAATAGCTTTCCATTAACCATCAAACTCCAGAGAGATATTCCTAGGACACTGGTTGTCTCTGACGAATAATACTATCACAGATAGTGAGAGATAAAAAAATTCCATACAGGTAACCTGTGTTAGAACTACATAATTGAGAATTTCCCTATTTAACAAAAACTGCATGGTACTAGCATTCAGTAAATATTCATACTGTTTTTAGTAGGAATAATAACCACATCTGCTTCAGGATTTTTTTTCATTTCTCCTCATGTTAGCAGGAATGTTCACCTTTTTTTTTATCCTCGCTCTCATTCTTCCTTCTTATCGGTGTTTTTTTCTGTACTCTTGATAGCAAACCATTGAGACTTTACCCCATAAGTTTAATAATATGACATAATTTTAAAATACATGGGAGTTTCCCTGGTGGTCAAGTGGTTAAGACTGTGCTTCCAATGCAGAGAACTCAGGTTTGATCCATGCTTGGGGAACCAAGGTCCCACATGCCACATGGCACGACCACAAAAAAAAACAGACACTCAAAACCAAAACAAAGCAAAAATAATAAAACAAAGTACATGCGCTAAAATGAGAGTAGTATGAAATCACATGCTCCACTCATGGCCTTTCCCAGTTATTCATTTCTGCTTGTTACGTAGCATCCCCATACTTTCTGGTTCGTGTGTGTATGATTAATCAGCGTGGATGCAAAACAAGTCAGGTTGAAAAATGTCCATGGCACATCCTGCCCTTCTAGATGATCAAATGAAGATACCACCTGGGCCTTGACACCATCTAGTCTAGTTATTCTGGGCCTCTGTCTTGGGATGGATTTGTCCTAAACAATTTCTTAAATTTACTTGTTAGTTTTTACAAACACATTAATAGATTTTTAGATTTTTGTGTTTTGCTCTATTATATAATTCTGTTTAGAATGTATATTTTATGGGCCTCCTAGAATAAGGAATTTTGATAACTCATTCCCTTCTTTAAGAAACCTTAGAGTCAAAATTTGTTTTCATCTCAAACACATATTTCTCCTGCAATGCCTGAAGACATTTACTTATGCCAACCCAATTTCTCAGTAGAAATGAAAGTCAGGGTCACCCTCCAGAGTCATGTGTCTCTGTACAGAGGCATTCAGTCACTTGTTATTTCACTTTGCAATACTTATTGAGATTTCAATATTTTCCAAGGATTTTTGCCAACTTTCAGTTGCAAATTAAAAGGAAATTTTGTTTCTTGAAAATAATTGCCTAAAATATCAAGTGAAAGAATATTTGGATTTTTGTTTTAACAAAGCATTCAGCTCCTTGGTTAATCGAAGGATCTTTTAAAATCATCAACTGAATACAATTCAGAATTATCTTCAGAAACTAGCAATTACAATAAAAAACTTTAGAATGTCAGGGAGAGAAAAGAGCACCTAGTAATTTGAAGCAATTATTCAAGTGACCTCCCTTAAATTTAGTTCCGTGAAATGTGGTGTTAATGTTTGTTTTCAGTGTGTCATTTTTTTAGCATGTAGTTTTCAGTCATTTTGTTTCCGGGGTGTCATCTTGAAGAGTGAATGAACATAGTCAGAAGCCAGAACCACAAAGCCTTTATTTTACAACACAGAGTTTGGAGTTCTGCCTAATATTTTTTCAACAATCATGTTATTTCAGGTGGAACCACCCCTGCTCAGTGGGAAGATATTACAGGAACTACGCCATTAACATTTGTCAATGAGTGTGTTTCCTTTACAACCAATGTGTCTGCCAGGTATGGTTATACTACACAGAAAAACCATTGAAATTGTTTGCCCAAATGTCTTTTGTTTTCCTTTGTTTCATACATTCTTTAAAAGTAATTTTTTTTGGTTTGGTTTTAAATATGGTCTGCATTTACTTCCATGTCTTAAACCAGACTCACCAGTAAGTGTAATAGTGATAATGCATTAATGAAGTATGAAATACAGCCATTCAGATTAAAATCTAAAGAAAATAAATTATTGCCAGCTATTACTATATGACCCAGACTCTGGTTTTAGCAGACACAGCTAATTTTTCCAGTCCTGAAGGACTTAGGAATGATGGATTTCCTGCTGTCAACAAAATAGCCTGAACTGTTTTTTTTCCAAACAGAATGATAACCAAACCACAGAGCATATCATGGTTTGCTTACACAGTTTAGTGTTTTCAGTGACTCTTATGCATCATAGCATATTTACATATTATCCTTCCTGTGTCACATATCTTTAGAAAGCTTAAGCTGTCTAGTTTTGTTGCATGTGTGTACACTAACTCAACTTAGAAGTTCTCATTTGCTTGAACTTTAATGGATTGCCAGGTGTTTTCCTATTTATTTGATTTGATAACTATAAAATCTTGTGACTTAAGAGCAAGAGGTAATATGTCCATTTTAAAGATGAGAAAGCTGAAGTTGAAGGTAGTTAAAGCTTACATGCTTATTCAGGGGTAAAGTGATAGATGCATGAATAACAATGCACAGCAACAGCTGGGTGTAGTGATATGTTTGTAGTCTGAGCCACCCAAAGGGCTCAGCTCTGAGTCTCTGGTTCGTGTGTCTGTGTGCCCTGCCATTCACTCATCTCCACTCTAATGCCAGAAAATGACAAGTTCTGAATGGAAAGGGACAGAAGAGTTACGGAAAGAATTCAAAAAAGAGTGTTCACATCAGAGTGGTCAGAGAGAAGGTAGCCCATGAAACCTAACAGGCAGATAAGAGTGGAAAAGATGGTAGCATGAGCCAAGATGCAGAAGGGCATTGGAGGCTGGCAACAATGGAGTCTATAATTCAGAAATAATGCTGGAATGTTGGTTAACATTATTTACAGCAGGTCTTATAGGAGAGACAAAGAAATCAGGAGTTATTATATTATTATAGTAATAATATAATTCTTTCAGACAGTCGAAGAAGCAGTGAATCAAGTATAGTTGAATCAGTATAAAGAAGAAGGAGGTAATAGTGAGTGTCTGCCAAGAACCAGGAACTATGCTGCCTTCAAAGCATTACAGTAAATGAAATAGGCCAGACCCGAAAGAACAAATATTGCATGTTTCCACATAAATGAGGTACCTAGGATAGGCAAGTTCATAGAGACAAAGTTTAATAGAGTTTACCAGGGACTGAGGTGAATGGGAAAGTTCAAAGTTATTGTTTAATGGGTATAGTGTCTCTGTTTGGGATGATGAAGAATTTCTGGAAATGGAGAGTGGCTGTGGTTGTGTCGTATTTTAAATGTACTTAATGCCAATGAATTGTGCACTTAAGAGTGGTTAAATGACAAATTTTATATTATCCTTAGTGCACACAGCCCATTTCTTGGAGTTGAGGTTGCCAATTAAATTATATTTTATCACAATTAAAAAGTAGAAGAAGAGAGATGGATCAGGAACTTGAAGGAAAGGAAAGCTAAGAAGATAAGACAGTTTCCAAATGTTTAAAGATTATGAGCAATGAGTCATGAAGGAGGGATCAGTGATGGAGGAAGGTTTCAAAGTGAGAGGATGCGGAATCAATCTTTGACATGTATAAAGAGCAAATTGAGAAAATGTGCATCTGATGGTTGCTGCTGTTTCTGTGAAGTTACCTTTCTGAAGGCCTGAGGGGTGTCGTAAAGGTTTAGCAACATTACTATAATGTATAAAATGATATCTGAAGGAAAAAATTACCAAAATATGTCACAGATTTGACTGAGGCTAGAAATCATAAATTATTCACAAAGCCAATAATTTCTTCTATGGATCATATTAAGCAATATCTAGGAGTTCTGAAGCAAAAGCAGATATTTTAAAAAGTAGTTTGGTTGATCCAACCTTGGTGACTATGAGTTCTTTGGAAAGGAATGATGAGGTGAAGAAACATTAGATAGATTTTGTTGAAAAGAGTTTTAGGAAATGAAATGAAGAACAGCAGGGCTGATCAAAGAAAATAGAAGCTCATCCAGCAAGATATGGGCAGAATATCAGAGTGCACCACAAAAGGATTCTAGATGCTTAAAATGTATTTCAGAAGACTGAGTACTCAGAAGACTTTCCAAGGAAGACGGTTACACAGTGTTTAATATTTGACCTGAAACACCTGGTACATCCTCGTCTCTCCCTCCTCCTCAGTCCTCCTACGTTTCCTCCCTTCCCTGTCTGTCTTTCCCTTTGTTTTTGCTTTCTCGCATTATCTCCGTCTTTTGCTTCCCACTTTTTCCAAGAGGCATGTAATGATTGCTCTGATGATACTGAAGGAACTGATTTGTTTTTCATGTAACTGACTATCCTTTTTCACAGTTGCAGAGTCCATGGATACAGAGAGGTGACTGTATTCTGCCTTTTTGTAAAATGAACCTGAGCATCTGTGGATTGCAATATCTGTGGAGTTCCAAGAAGCAGTCCTCCATGGATACTGACGGATGACTGTAATTAAATTTCAGATAACTGACTTTATTTTATTTTATAGGTTCTGGCTGATCGATTGTCGACAAATTCAGGAATCTGTTACCTTTGCATCACAAGTGTATAGAGAAATTATCTGTGTACCCTACATGGCCAAATTTGTAGTGTTTGCCAAATCACATGACCCCATTGAAGCCAGGTTGAGGTGTTTCTGCATGACTGATGATAAAGTGGATAAGACCCTGGAACAACAAGAAAACTTTGCTGAGGTGGCCAGAAGCAGGGATGTGGAGGTACTGTGTTTGAAAAACCAATTTATATTAGTATGTTGTTTATACCTCTTTTAATATATTTAAAATAGTATTTAATAAATGTTATTCAGTCGCTCAGTCATGTCCGACTCTTTGCGATCCCATGCACTGTAGCCCACCAGGCTCCTCTATCCCTGGGATTTCCCAGGCAAGAATACTGGAGTGGGTAGCCATTTCCCCTTCCAAGGGATCTTCCCGACCCATCTCCTGCATTGACAGGTGGGTTCTTAATGCTGAGCCACCAGGGAAGCCCATCTAATAAATAATGCCATAAAAAACAGACCAGTCAACATCTTGATCAGTTAGAAGGCCAGTGTCTAAAATGTGCCATTTTTAGCCAATTTGGACCATTCAGTAGGGATAAAAGGACTCTTTTAAAAATTATTAAGGGAAAAATTATTCATTATTAATAAATTGTAAGTATATAAATGGATATAGCAATTTACATGTTTTTATGTTTCCTTGGTCTTTTTTTTTTTTTTTTTGAGGTGACTAGTGGATTTTTTTTTCTATTATTCTTTAATCATAAAGAAAACAACCTGGAGGGGTGGGATGGGTGGGATGGAGGTTCAGGAAGGAAGAGGCATGTGACTCCTGTGGCTGATTCATGTTGATATGTGTTGGAAACCAACACAACATTGTAAAGCGATTATCCTCCAGTTAAAACTAAGCAGATTTTAAGGAAATTTAAAAACTCGTAAAGAAAACAGCCGAGGAGGTATATCCTTTGTATAAACGTAAAAATATAATATCCAGGGCTTTGCTACACTACATTTTCTTATTTCTTAATTTTCCATCAGTGTGGACCTTTGATATTGAATTCAAGTAACCCAATTCATTGTGATGTCAAAAACAAATACAGATTTATGATTTAAAGACATATTGATTTGGGAAAAGAACACAGCGCGGTGTTAGAAATGAGAGCAGTAAGATTAAATGCCCCCGTGCATTTGAAGGTTCCTATTAGTAGGAAGAGGGAGCGCTGGTACGTGCTTGTCACAGATAAGACAAAATGTCAGTCAGGAGTTTAGAGATTATTGTTTGCACATTTTAAGAATTTTAATGTTCCAGTAATGTAGTAATTTTAGCTATTGTATTCTTTTTGTTTTTCTCTATTTTTATCAGGTCTTAGAAGGAAAACCCATCTATGTTGATTGTTTTGGCAACCTGGTGCCATTAACCAAGAGTGGCCAACATCATATCTTCAGTTTTTTTGCCTTCAAAGAAAATAGACTTCCTCTCTTTGTCAAGGTAATATATACATGGAATGTGGTAATGCATTTTATTCAGCATCAAGTAAGGCTTTGACTTCCTTTGGGAGAAGAGAATATTTATTTTTCAGTCATTTCTAATGATTTTTATTAAAAGTATTTCTATAAAATTTTAAACTCCTAAAGACGATTTTCTAAAATTTCAGATTCAACCTTGATTTTTAGTTATAGGCTAAGAATGAAGGATAAATCGCCAACTGATTAATTAGGAAAACTGGTCATTCTTTTCCAAATTTTAAGAGAAGCCTCTCTTTATTTTTTTCAACTATTATTTCTTTTAAATATTTGCACTTAAATTTTTTTAATATATGAACCCCACAAATGTGGAGACCAAAAAGAGTTCTTAGTGACAAATGTTTATAGTAAAAGCTCTTAAAAGACCCAGTTAATCTATCAAGAGATTATCCCAGATAGAGCAATAGACAGATATACTTTCATAAATTCATTCATAAATTCATGGTACTTAAATGTACCATGAATTTGTTGTCCCTGTTTGGGAATATTAATCTAGGTTAGGAATTTGCCAGTAACATATGCAAGTTTCATTTTAGATACCAGTTCTGAAGAGAACAAAAATGAGTATGAGGGAGGGATTCATGAAATAAAAGGAAATAATAATTCTAGTGAAGTTTTAATGTCTATTAAGTTTTCTCAAGATCTCTACTGAAGGCCTTCATTGTGCCATTTCTAGTTCAGTGGTTTCCCTGATTAAAGATAGGTTCTTCTAAGGGGTAGTGGATCCATTTACCATAAACAGCTATATAATTATGCTAATATTTGATACTGTTAGTGGGCAAAAGTTATCCTATAGACACAAAATACAAAAATAGGAAAATGACTTAAACATTTCCCTAAAGAAGATGTGCAAATGGCCAATAAGCACATGAAAAGATGTTTAACCGCAGAGAAATTCAAATTCAAATCACTGTGAGATACCACTCAGTACTCATTAGGATGGCTATTATCAAAAACAAAACAAAACAAAAACAAATAGCAAATATTGGTGAGGATATGGAGAAATGGGGACCCTGATGCATTGCTGGATGGCATGTAGAATGGTGTAGCCGTTCCATACTGTGGAAAATAGTATGGCAGTTCCTCAAAAAGTTAAAACATAGAATCAGCATATCATCCAGCAATTCCCCAAAAATTAAAAGCAGAGACTCAACCAGTTACTTGCAATATTCATAGCAGCATTATTCCCAATAGTCAAAAAGTGGATGCATATTCCAAATAACCATCGACAGATGAATGGATATACAAAATGTGATATATGCATACAATGTAATATTATCCAGCCTTAAAATGAGTAAAATTAGCCAGATATCAAAAGACAAATATTGTATGTTCCGTCTTCTATGAGATAACTAGAGTCGTCAACTAGTCAGAAAATAGAATAGTCATTACCAGCATATAGGGGAAGGAAGGAAGGAAGATTACTGTTTTATGGAAACAGATTCAGTCTGTGAAGGTGAAAACACTCTCAAGATGAATGGTGGTAATGATTGTACAACAACGTGTATGTACTTAATGCTGCTAAATTATACATGTAAAAATGGCTGAAATGATGTTTTGTATACAATTTAACACAATTTTTTAAAAATCAAATTCTGGTATATATTGCAGTGTGAATGAATCTTGATAATATCATGCAACCTGAAATAACAGATACAAACGAACAAAGATTGTATAACTCTGTCTGAACAAGGTACCTAGAGCAAGCCAATTTATAGGGACAGAAAGTTAAGTAGAGGCTACTAGGAGCTGGAGGGAGAGGAGAATGGGGAGTTACTGCTTAATGGTATAATGTTGCTCCTTTGGCTGATGGGAAATTTTGCACAGTAGTGATAATCACATAACTTTGTGAATGAGCTTCATACCACTGAGTTGTATGTGTAACAATGGTAAGAATATAACTGGAAATGGTCAGTTTTACGTTATGTAAACTTTACCGCAATTTTTAAAATGCTGAATGATTTTTTAATCGTTCTAAGTGATAATAGGACAGGGGGAAGGAACACTTTCAAATCCTCACTTAGCGTCAGCAAGCGAGTTTTACTTTTCTATGGTTCTTTTGAGTGTCATCTCACTGAAGTAAGCAGTTTGTGTCACATGTGAGTGAAGCATGTATGCCTCTTTTGTTTAAGGTACGTGATACGACTCAGGAACCTTGCGGACGACTATCATTTATGAAAGAGCCAAAATCTACAAGAGGCCTGGTGCACCAAGCTATTTGCAACTTAAACATCACCCTGCCAGTTTATACGAAGGTATTATAATCTGCTCTAGTGCAATTCAGGCTGTAGAGGATTTGATTTTCAAATCCTTTAGAATAGCTACAAGCAAAGACCAGGTGTAACAGTCATTTTTGATACCCTGTCCAATTTGTGATTTTCCATTTATGTAAGGAAAAAAGTAGCTCTACCTTATTTTGCATTAAATTTGCTTTGATGGAACAGTTTCTATGAGTATATATTGGATATGGAAGAGAGAAAATTTCAATTTAAGATGTAACCTTTGGACTGACTTTGAACATAAAATAATTCGCTTTGCCTTCCTTATTTTTACGTGCTCTCCTGGCACCATGCTAGTAGAGCTTTCGGCTCTGCCAAAACCTTGAGTCTATTAGCTTCTGTTTACTACCAGTTTGCAGGTGGATTATGTATTATGAAATTCAGAGCAACTTCAGGATATTTTACCTTGTTGCTAAAATAATTATGTGTTCATTTTGCAATCTATACTATTTGGGGAGCATCAAATTCATTTTTCAGCTATTTTAACATGATTAGTATACAAAATACTCACATGTTATAAGAACAGATTTAAACACTGTTGAAAGGAAAATTAATACTTGACCCAAATCTACTACAGGCTTTTCTCTCTATTCAAACCTCTCCTCTTTACAGAATTCCTTGATTACTCTGATCAAATCAAAGAAGACAAGAGAATGGATTAAATGTTAGGAAAACCTTTTTTTTTAGTTTTTGAAAAATTTTGACTAGTATTTCTTTTTAATGGCAAGTTCCCATGTGGCAATTTATAGAAGGTTATAGCAAGTTGTCAGAGTGTATTTTAGAGGTTGAGAAGTGGTATACTGGCAGGTGAGACTTGGAGGAGAGGTGAGAAGTGAAACTGAAAGTCGCTTAGTCATGCGCAGCTCTTTGCGACCTCATGGACTGTACAGTCCATGGGATTCTCCAGGCCAGAATGCTGAAGTGGGGAGCCTTTCCCTTCTCCAGGGGATCTTCCCAACCCAGGGATCGAACCCAGGTCTCCCTCATTGCAGGCGGATTCTTTATCTGCTGAACCACAGGAGGAGAGGTAGAAACATATGTAAAATCCTAAATCTTAATTCCATGAGACAGGACATTTTGTATGTTCATTTTCATTTATCATTTTTCATGATTATTCTTACAAATTAGAAATTGGTCACACAGAGAAAACCGTGTAGCATCATATTTAACACTAAATTCTTATTTAATGATACAAATGAAATGAAATACCAGAATCTGCATATGTAAATTTACATGTTATTATAAGAATTAGAATACAGAAGTAGGCATATGCATCCAAATAACTGTCATCTAATAGCATTCCAACAGTAAAGAATGTACTTTGGGGATTGTAGTGCTGATCACTTTTGAATCACTGAAGCAGAATGCCAAATAAGAACCACGGAGAAATATGTAAATGCTGGGGCAATTCATCTGAGTGATGTGTAAAGATGAATGAGCTTTGTCTCTGATTGAAATGAGCTTTCAGTATGCTCTAAAAGAAAGTGTTTAGTTCATTATTCCTTTTTGTATCTAAGTCAAGATATATCAGGCAGTTATTAATTCCATGGTGGTCCAGGACAGCTCTCCATTTAGTAACTAAAAAAAAAAAAAAAAAAGAAAAAATTGACAAACATGGTAGAGTTTAAATATATTTGAGAACAGAGTAGCTCTTTATTACAAGAGCACTCCTAAGTATTGCCTGTGTATTGAAAATATCTTCACTGCATGTTCATTTGTGGCTTTTAACATGCTTAACCAATACCTGTAATAGCTGAGATATTCAGTTCAGTCAGTTTAGTTCAGTCGCTTAGTTGTGTCCGACTCTTTGTGACCCCATGGACTGCAGCACGCCAGGCTTTCCTGTCCTTCACCAGCTCTCAGAGCTTACCCAGACTCACGTCCATAGAGTCGGTGATGCCATCCAACCATCTCATCCTCTGTTATCCCCTTCTCCTCCCGCCTTCAGTCTTTCCCAGCATCAGAGCCTTGTCCAGTGAGTCAGCTCTTCACATCAAGTGGCCAAAGTATTGGAGTTTCAGCTTAATCATCAGTCCTTCTGATGAATATTCAGGACTGATCTCCTTTAGGATGGACTGGTTGGATCTCCTTGCAGTCCAAGGGACTCTCAAGAGTCTTCTCCAACACCACAGTTCAAAAGCATCAAGATATTATGCTGAGATATTATCATTACCATTTCTATAGACATATGCCATCAAATCCATGAAATGTCACACTTTGTGGCTGCTGGTAACCTATATCTGAAATGAGTACATTTATAATATTAGTTCTTTTGTCTAATAGATTAGTATGTTTATAATATTGGTTCTTTTTTCTCTTGAATCTACAGATGTTTGCATTTAAATCAATCTTCTTTAATTTTTGTGCTTGTCTTCTGTAAACTGTTAGTAAGAAAAAAAATGCGAATGCTGACTGTATGCTTGCCCGGTAATGTTTGTTGTCAGGGTACTTAGTCTTGTCTTTTCTTCTAAATACTCTCTACTCTTCCTGCTCTCTTTCTCCATCTTGCATGGCATCTTGGGGTGGCCAGGAATCAGAGTCAGATCAAGAACAGGAGGAAGAGGTAATTATATGGCATTGTCGCTTGTTAATGGCTGTGTCATTGCATGTGATAAGAGCACATGATTAACAGAGAAGGGTTATACAGTTGTTTTTAGTAATTGAAGGGTCACAATTTTACTTAACCTCCCTGAGCCTGTTTTCTCATGTTATGGACTGATGTTATAGGACAGTAAAACTTCTCTATAAATTATTACCTATCTGTGCAATAATACAGATTTCTCTACCAGCTACTGAAAACCAAACCACAATCTCAGTGGTTCTCAAAAGGTTGGTCAGGAGATGCCGGGAGGATAAAACCGTTTCCTTAGGACTGAGTCATCATTTGCCTTTTAGCCCCCATATCCTCACAAGCTACGCAGAAGTATTTCAGAGGCTGCATTGCATATGATGACATTATCACCCTGACACTATGGAATGTGTGCGTGTTTATACTTGGGTTCTTGTATTTTCTCAGCTTTCATTTGTAATACAGATACTTATTTATATATGTTAAACATAAGCAAAAGTTCTTCAGACTCCCCAGTATTGTTTTTAGGAATATAAAGGGAGTCTTAAGAACAAAAAGTTTGAGAACCACTGAAATCAAAAGGAGCATATAGTTCATCCATTTTACTATACTAATATTATAATGCAGAACTTTGCTAATAATGAGCATTTCTTATAAGGTAGACACTTTATTAAGTATTCCACATACCCCATCAACAGTGATCTCACAGTCATGCTAAGAGGTGTATGTTGTCATACCAGAGGTGTTATATGACAGATGAAGAAAATGAATCTTAGAGAGGTTACTTTGAATAAATAGCCATTTGAATTATACCTGCTTTGATAGTCAAAGTTATGTGTTTGTTTTCCTAATAAAGATCTGAAAATGCCTAAGCATTATAGAAATGAAAGAAGTTATTGAAAAAATTCTTATGCTTAGTTAACATATTGCTTCTTATCTTTAAGATAGACAAATAGAATTGTTATTTGTTTCACATAAATGTTTTCAAAAAAACAGTTTTATTTTTTAATGTTATTCTGATGGATTTGAAAATACAAAACCATGAAGAAAAATGTAATAAATAACCCTTGTACTCACCAGCTTGAAATTTAAGGCCTTTATCAGTTCAGAGACTACCCATCAATTCCCTTCTTTATTCATACCAGCCGTGGAGCAGGATGAGAGGTGTGATTATAGACTCATTGTCCCATCGTGTATGACCAGATGCACAATAAACTTACAAGACTGAAGCCGTTCTTACCCTCAAGTGTAGTCACTCTTTGTCTCACATATTCAATTTCCCTTCTGTAGCTGATGACTCTCTCCCCAGGCTGGTCAAAATGATACCTACATACTTGGTTGAAAGAGCAACGCAATTATGAAACCAGCTTTGCTATTATATCCAAATGAGTTTTTCTATTAGGCTTATGATTTTCCTATTGAATATTTTCAGGAACTATTTAGTGCAGTAGTTTGTGTTATTTTGGGGATTTGGAATTCTGTCTTGTAACTCATAATGAAGCTGTTTCTATAGAACGTATCACCCTGGCATGTTCTTTGCTTTTTCTCAACTAAATTGACATTACTGTTCTATACCTACTTCACTTTTTTTTTCCTGGCCCTTTTCCCTAATATGTATTTCTAACATCAAACACCTCTAGGTCATCTTCCCAGAGAAATATGTTGAAAAGGACTTTCTACCCATAGTGTCCAGAGAGCAGATTTGTTTTTTCCAAAGTTAAGATAAGAATCAAAGACACTCTTGGGAAGAACTGTAGCAAATTACTCTGACCTTCCTATATAACTTATGGTGTCTCCCATGTTTATAATTACAGTAGAGTTTATTGTGTTCATCGGGGATGTGGGACATAACACTATTTGTAACCATTCAATTTGTGTATCTTTTCTTTCAGATCGATATGACATCAGAAAAAAGTAAGATTTCAAATAAAACTGAGTTTGTTTGAAAGCTGGCTACAATAAAGAAAAGCATGAATTAAGATGCAAGCTAGTTGCCATTACTAACCACCATAATAATTACATTTTTATATTATCCTTATTAATCATTAATATACTTTTAGAAAAACAGCTTGGCCAGTTAAATTATGAGTATATCTAATTTGTGAGCAAATTATCAGTAAAATGCAATGATTATTCATCTAAGCATTCACTTTCTTTTGGATCCCTGTTAACCCTGCTTTTGCTGTTATGCTTGTTTAGAAACTCACCCTACGGTTTTGTCCTTTTGTTAGCATAACATTGTCATCTCATTTTTTTAAGCTCTGATGTGACAGTATCACTTTTTATATCAAGCAACACTGACATCAGTAGAGAGCTCACTACTTATGTAGGTCACACCTGCAAAAGTGATACTGTCTTAATAGTTCTCAGCTGAAGCTAAGGCTCCCCTCACCCCTCCCTTGCACCTCTTGCTGTGGTGAAGCGTAACTGACTTCTCTAGGGCTGAGGCCTAATGGGCTTGTGTAAGGGTGTTCTGAAAAAAATAAGAACCAGGAAAAGCGAAAATGAAAACCTCCTGGATGAAATGACTCATCATAACAGTATGTCATAATGTCATAATAGGGCTAATTTTAAATAATTATGCAAAGCCTAAACATAATATAGTACAGAAAGAACTGGTTTTTATAGACACTGAGAGAGCCATCTTAGAGCTCATTTTAGGTTTGTAACATTCGGTGAAATTTTCAGTTAGCTGGCTTGTTTCTGATGACTAGGTTCTTGTGTGGAAGAAGTTGAGTTTTTCAGGATTCTTTCTTACTTTTATGCCCCAAATGGTTTAGATAAAAATCTAATTTTTAATGTTTATTCATCTTAAGATTTATTTTGATTCACTGTATTTCAGAGTGCTATTCCCAAAAGGAGAAAACTTAGAAGTATGTTTAATATGGTCTTTATGCCCAATGCATCTTTGGACTTTTTCCACCTTTTTTGAAGTCCTGGCACAGTGTAATTTACTGCTAAGTTTTTGAAATACTTTTAATTAAGAGTCTTCTTACCCTCTTAAGTATGAGGGTTAAGATCATAATGTAAGAAACAAGCTAGTTTCCCTTATTAACTACTATTACTAACCACTATAAACCATTGTCTGCTGCTGCTGCTGCTGCTAAGTCACTTCAGGCATGTCTGACTCTGTGTGACCCCATAGACGGCAGCCCACTAGGCTCCCTCCTCTGTCCCTGGGATTCTCCAGGCAGAACACTGGAGTGGATTGCCATTTCCTTCTCCAGCGCATGAAAGTGAAAAGTGAAAGTGACGTCGCTCATTTGTACCCAACTCTTAGCGACCCCATGGACTGCAGCCTACCAGGCTCCTCCGTCCATGGGATTTTCCAGGCAAGAGCACTGGAGTGGGGTGCCATTGCTTTCTCCGAAATCATTGTTTAGGACTAGCATATTTAAAATTCTGGATGTTTTCATTGTTTTTTATCTAAACAAATCTGTGTTAATATAAGTTAAATATATCTTTATATATGCATTTTATGGAGTATATCTCCTCAACAAATATTGATTCTCTCAAGAGAAGGCACTTATGTTTATAAAAAATTTAACATTATTATTGGTTTCATTAATTCCTTTTTATAAAGAGATTTTATTATTCCACTTTTTTCTTTGGTACTAATATGTCTATTTAAATAACCCTTTATTCCTTGGATACAAGCTTATAGGAATTAAAAATTCATCCATCTGGCTCAGTCATTTAAAAAAAAGGTTACTTTATTGATATAGTGCCATTAATCCTCCTGAATGAATCAAGGTATTGTGACTTACATTTCGCTTCCCTTTGTGGGGGCTGCACTGTGCAGGATGTGGGATCTTAGCTCCCCGGCCAGGGAGAAAATGTTTATCCCCTCTAGTGGGAACTCTTAACCACTGAACTACCAGGGAAGTCCTGTGTTTGGCTTTCTTTAGTGTAAAAGCAATCATAAAATCTTCATCCAGGTATGAAATAAATCTCCAAAGAACGGCTCTGTTAAAAGGACTTTTTGAACTAAGGTCTTTAATGAGTAAATCCTAAATGAGTTTGAGTTTTCCTCCTTGCTTTAATGGATGCAGGTACCCATTAACCGTACCTCAGACATACTGCATTGAGCATCTTGTGTTTGGACTTTAGGGAAATAAATATGCTTCACCACAGTAACGTTTTCCACATTTGTTCTAATTTCTCACCACCCTCCTGCCCGTGCATTTCAGCAAGACTGCCTCTCCCACCAGTTTTAGTCCGCCTTTGCTTTGCATGGAAATAACTTGGCTTACATAAACTGTGCGTGTGTCCCGTGTGACTGTCTCTGATTTGGGTTGCCATGCATCACATTTTAACTTTGGACTCACATATAAGTTTAATCACAATCGTTTTTTGTTGTTGTTCTTTCCTTTCCTTTCTTTCCCTCCTTGGTCTGTCCATTACATGTCTAAGCAAGGAGGTTGCTCCAAGGAAAGGACCATGCCTCTCAGCACAAGACTGTTTGTTTCATTGTTAGGTGTGAATTTCCCTTAGATGAAATGCCGGTTTGCAGCTGATTCAGATAGATTTTATATTGTCATTGTATACTGCAGAACTAAACATGCTGTGTTCCAGATTTTTCTATGATTAAATAATGTATGTACATCATTAGGAAGTATTCTGAGTTTGCTACTACTGGCTTTCTCCTAGAGGAAATCAACTATCTGCGATTTCTAATGCTTTTTTCCTTTTTTCCCATATTCATTTTTTTTCGACATTGATCTGTAACATCTGAACAATCTTGAGATATCTCTGTGTAATTTCACTGCGTTCGTTCTTTGTTTTGTGATTGTGTGTCTTGATTATTTGTTAAAGCTTTGTTATATGTGTGGATGTGCTACAAGTGAGAAAATTAAGCAAGTTATTTCCTGCTCATTTTTCCTTTTCAGTTTTTTTTTCCGTTAGCCTTGCTTTGCTTTTGTATCCTGAGACCTTGTGGATCCACCATTCCCAGCCCATTTTGTTGTCCCTCCCGCCACGACAGGAAAAGACACTGTGTCGTTTCAGTCCTGATTACATTTGCCAATATCTTTTTTGATTTCCATTTTACTTTCGATGTTTTTCCATTCACATCAAAGATGATGAGACAGAATCTACAGAAACATCTGTCCTGAAAACTCACCTGGTTAATGAAGTTCCTGTCCTGGCAAGTCCGGACTTGCTCTCTGAAGTTTCTGAGATGAAACAAGACTTGATCAAAATGACCGCCATCTTGACCACAGATGGATCTGATAGGGCAGGTTCCATCAAAGTGAAGGAGCTGGTGAAGGCTGCCGAGGAAGAGCCAGGGGAGCCTTTTGAAATTGTTGAAAGAGTTAAAGAGGACTTAGAGAAGGTGAACGAAATCCTGAGAAGCGGAACCTGCACAGGAGATGAAGGCAGTGTGCTGAGGTCTCAGCCAGAGAAGGAGTTAGTGGAAGAGGAGTGGGTCATTGTCAGTGAGGAGGAGATAGAGGAGGCTAAGCAAAAAGCGTCTTCAGAAATCACTGAATACCCATGTGTAGAAGTTAGACTAGATAAAGAGACCAAAGTAGAAGTAGAGAAAGACTCAACGGGGCTAGTGAACTACCTGACTGAGGACCTGAATTCCTACGTGCCTCCTCACGAAGAGCAGCCCCAGAAGGAGCGAGATATGGCAGGGGAGAAGCGTGAGGCTCAGGGTCCTGGCAGGCACTCAGAGAGCGAAGGCCAAGATGCACCCTCAGAGGAGACGCAGAGTACACAGAAGCAGCCCAAACCAAGCCTGGGGATAAAGAAGCCGGTGAGAAGGAAATTAAAGGAGAAACAAAAGCAGAAAGAGGATGGTTCCCAAGCTAGTGCAGAAAAAACAGAACTTAAAAAAGGTAGTTCAGAAGAGTCATTAGATGAAGACACAGGTTCCGCCCCCGAGTCTCTTCCCACTGTAAAAGCTCCGTCACCTCTGATAGAGGAAACGCCCATTGGTTCCATAAAGGACAAGGTGAAGGCCCTTCAGAAACGAGTGGAAGATGAGCAGAAAGGTCGAAGCAAGTTGCCTGTCAGAGTCAAAGGCAAAGAGGAAGTGCCCAAAAAGGTCACACAAAGGACACATTTGGCTGCACCCCCCTCTCTGAAGTCAGAGAGGCATGCGCCAGCATCCGCTGCCTCTAGAACAGAAAGACACACTTCTCTTTCCTCCTCTGCCAAGACAGAAAGGCACCCTCCGGTGTCACCATCGAGTAAGAACGAGAAACACTCCCCCGTGTCACCCTCGACCAAAACTGAAAGGCGCTCCCCCGTGTCCTCTTCTGCAAAAACAGAAAGACACCCACCTGTTTCGCCGTCAGGTAAAACGGACAAGCGGCCCCCTGGATCTCCCTCTGGGAGAACCGAGAAACATCCGCCAGTATCTCCCGGCAGAACAGAGAAACGCTTGCCGGTCTCACCCGCTGGAAGGATGGAAAAGCATTCTCCTGTCTCAAGCTCCGGGAAAACTGAGAAGCACCTGCCAGTGTCACCTTCTGGGAAAACAGACAAACAGCCACCTGTCTCCCCCACCTCAAAAACAGAAAGAATCGAGGAGACCATGTCTGTTCGGGAGCTGATGAAAGCTTTCCAGTCAGGTCAGGACCCATCGAAACATAAGACCGGACTCTTTGAGCACAAATCTGCAAAACAAAAACAGCCACAAGAGAAAGGCAGAGTTCGTCTAGAAAAAGAAAGGGGGCCGATAGTAACCCCAAGAGAAACGCAGAAAACGGAGAGTCAGACAATCAAACGAGGCCAGAGGTTCCTGGTCACTGGACTCTCAGAACCCAGAAGAGCAGTCCGTGCTTCCTCCACAGGGTTTAAGAGAGAAGATGGGGCTGGAGAAAAGGAGAAGTCTCTCAACCACAAAACACCCGAACCTGTTCAGCCAGTGCCTGAAGAAGAAAGCCATAAAGATAGCGAAGTCCCCAAAGAAAAGGTGGCTGACGACCAAGGAGACATGGATCTCCAGATCAGCCCAGACCGGAAAACCTCCACTGACTTTTCTGACGTCATTAAGCAAGAACTGGAAGACAACGACAAATACCAGCAGTTCCGTATGAGTGAAGAGCCTGAGAAGGCACAGCTTCACTTAGACCAAGTGCTCACTAGTCCTTTCAACACGACATTTCCACTAGATTACATGAAAGATGAGTTCCTCCCAGCCCTGTCTTTGCAGAGTGGCGCTTTACATGGCAGTTCTGAGAGCCTGAAGCCTGAAGGGGTGGCAGCTTCTCCGTGTGGCAGCCTAATGGAAGGGACCCCTCAGATTAGTTCAGAGGAAAGCTATAAGCATGAGGGCCTAGCAGAGACCCCCGAGACAAGCCCAGAGAGCCTTTCCTTCTCACCAAAGAAAAGTGAGGAGCAGACTGGGGAAACACATGAAGCTACCAAGTTAGAAACACTGCCAGAAAGTCATTCCGAAAAAGGACATCCCTCAACCAAAGATGTTGCTGATGGTTCTGAAGGGCAAGGCGCTGCAGTCACCGAGGCAGCAGAGTCCTCTGCTGAGTGTCAGCCGACAGAGGCCACCCCAGACCCTTCCAAAGACATGTGTCCCCCACGAGAAGGTGACGGCCTTGGTGGTCAAAGTGTAGCATTAGCAAAAGAAACACCCAAAGGACTGACTGAGGAAGTGACCTATGATGAAGGTCCACTTGCACACACTAGTCCAGCCCATGAGACGCAAACTGATACTGAAGCTCAGGAATCCACAGCCACCAAGCCCTCAGAGGAGACGGAGGCCTTGCCGTTGTCCGAGGCTGCTGTAAAGGCAGGCTCAGGGACTGAATCGAAGCCCCAGGTAGCCATTAGAAGTCCCCAAGGGTTAGAACTTGCACTCCCTAGCCGCGAGAGTGAGGTTTTCAGCCCCGGGGCTGATGAATCCTTCGCTGTCAGCCACAAAGACTCCCTGGAGGCCAGCCCTGTGCTGGAAGATAACTCCTCACACAAAACTCCCGATTCTCTGGAACCGAGTCCTCTGAAAGAATCCCCTTGCCATGACTCTCTTGAAAGCAGTCCCGTTGAACCAAAGATGAAGGCTGGAATTCTCCCAAGTCACTTTCCTCTTCCCTCAGCTGTTGCCAAAACCGAGCTCTTCACAGAAGTGGCCTCTGTGCGTTCCCGGCTGCTCCGAGACCCCGACGGCAGTGCCGAGGATGACAGCCTTGAGCAGACGTCTCTCATGGAGAGCTCGGGGAAGAGCCCCCTTTCCCCAGATACCCCCAGCTCTGAAGAAGTTAGCTACGAGGTCACACCCAAACCCACAGACGCAGGCACACCAAAACCAGCTGTGATTCCTGAATGTGCAGAGGAGGATGACTCAGAAAATGGGGAGAAAAAGAGGTTCACGCCTGAAGAGGAAATGTTTAAAATGGTAACCAAAGTCAAAACATTTGATGAACTTGAACAAGAAGCAAAGCAGAAAAGGGACTACAAAAGAGAACCCAAGCAGGAAGAATCTTCTTCATCCTCTGATGCAGATGTTGACTGTTCAGCAGACATGGATGAACCAAAACACACAGAGAGTGTTGAGGATGAAAGTGATGTTCCTGTGGTATTAACAACAGAGGGCAGGAAAGCTTCTTCCTCCTCAGAAAGTGAACCTGAGTTGACACAGCTGAAGAAAGGTGCTGACTCGGGCCTCTTAGCAGAGCCAGTTATTCGAGTGCAGCCTCCTTCCCCACTTCCATCCAGCATAGACTCCAATTCCAGTCCTGAAGAAGTACAGTTCCAGCCTATTGTTTCCAAACAGTACACTTTTAAGATGAACGAAGATGCTCAGGAAGATTCCGATAAATCAGAAGAAGAAAAAGATTATAAGTCACGCTTACCTGAAGACAGTCATACTGTTTCCACTGATGGATCGGAGAGATCTGATGATGATCTGAATGGAGATACTTATCAACCAAAACTTTGTGACGGCCTTGGGTGTGAGATTGGGAGTCCTAGCAACTCAGCTGCTCCTGTCTCTTCAGGTCTCCACAGTTCCCCTGGTGACGATGTCAGTGAGCAGCTAGTTATCCATAAGGAATCACTAGCTCTCCACGACACTGGCGAAAAAGACGTAGAAGAAGAGCTTGATGTTCCTGGAGTCAAATCTCCACAAGCAGATCCCCCCAGTGAAAGCTCTTCATCTTTTCCCTCTTTACCTCTTTGTCCAACATCTGAAGCAAAAGAATTAGATGAAGACATGGTCTCTACAGCTTCTGCTACAGAAATGGAGGTCACAAAAACTGACCAAGCTTTTGAGAGCTTACTAGAGGACTGTTCCATTCAAGACTCACTCATTACTACTCAAACTGATAGATCATCCTTGGATGTTCCAGTGTCAGACCCAGCAGAGTCTGATGAAATCTATGATCCTCAAATCATAAGCCCTTATGAAAATGTTCCTTCTCAATCTTTTTTCTCTGGTGAAGAAAGCAAAGCCCAAACAGATACAAGACACACAAGTTTCCATTCTTCTGAAGAGCATTCTGTTACCATCACATCCTCTGTTGAAGACATAGTAGAGTCAAGCTCCTCTGATAAAACTGTTTCAAGTAAAGAATCTAATTTTGAGGACCAGGTCTTGGAAGTAGAATCCAAACAAGAGAGTACCTTGCAGGAAATACAGTCAGATGGAGCCTCCTCATCTTTGGAGCCAACTGTACCAAAAACATCAACACCTGTTGGTGAACAAATAAGCAAAGTCATCATCACAAAAACTGATGTGGATTCTGATTCCTGGAGTGAAATCCGTGAGGATGACGAAGCCTTTGAGGCTCGAGTGAAAGAGGAAGAACAGAAGATATTTGGTTTGATGGTAGACAGACAATCGCAGGGCACCACCCCTGACACCACTCCTGCTAGGACCCCAACTGAAGAGGGGACCCCAACCAGTGAGCAAAATCCATTTCTCTTTCAAGAAGGAAAATTGTTTGAGATGACTCGAAGTGGTGCCATTGATATGACCAAACGGTCCTATGCTGATGAAAGCTTTCACTTTTTCCAAATTGGGCAAGAATCTAGGGAAGAGACTCTCTCACAAGACATGAAAGAAGGGGGTACAGATGCTGAGCCCCCACAGGTGGAGACATCAGCTGAGTCATTAAGACTCTCAGAATCAAAAGAAACAGTGGATGATGAAGCAGAGTTGCTCCCAGATGACTTGAGTGAGGAGACGGAAGAAATACACACTTCAGATACCCCACTTAGCTCCCAAATAGACATCTCAGCCTCCATAGAAACATCCATGAAAGAGGCTGCTTCTACAGGGCTTGAGGACCTACCCACCAGGCAAATGGGTGATTCCCTTCCTCTGTCCAGTGTGAAGCAGACAACTTGCCCTGACTTCCCTGAACAAGTTATGCAAGTTCAGTTAGATTTTTCCACAGTCACTAGGTCTGTATATTCAGATCGGGGTGACGAGTCTCCCGATTCCTCCCCAGAGGAACAGAGATCAGTCATTGAAATCCCTACTGCACCCATGGAGAATGTGCCTTCTACTGAGAGCAAATCCAGAATCCCTGTAAGGACTCTCCCCACTTCAACCTCAATACCTCCATCGGTGGAATATGAGAGTTCCCTTTCTGAAGATTTTCTACCCAGCCTGGATGAGGAAAGTAAAGAAGATGAAGCAAAACCAAAGTCTAAAATCCCCGTAAAAGCGCCTGCCCAAAGAGTGGAGCAGCAACCTTCACATCCAGACTCACCTCTAAAGAAGACAGATGGTCCTCAGGGACAGGACTTGACAAGCAGCGCACCAGATGATAGAAGCAAATCTGAATCTGATGCCAGTTTGGACGTGAAGACCAAATGTCCAGTAAAAACTAGAAGTTACATTGAGACAGAAGCAGAAGGCACAGGTGAGGAGGAGGAGCTTGAGTTAGAATCAGAGGAAGGGGCCACAAGACCAAAGATATTTGCATCCCGATTGCCAGTAAAGAGCAAAAGCACCACATCTTCCTGCAGGGGGCCCACAAGCCCACCCAAAGACAATAAGGAGCATTTCTTTGATCTTTACAGGAACTCCATAGAATTCTTTGAGGAGATTAGTGATGAAGCTTCCAAGTTAGTGGATAGACTTACACAGTCAGAAAGGGAGCAAGATTTAGTTTCAGATGATGAAAGTAGTAGTGCCCTGGAAGTTTCAGTAATTGAAAATCTGCCACCTGTTGAGACCGAGAACTCAATTCCTGAGGACATCTTTGACACAAGGCCCATTTGGGATGAGTCCATTGAGACTCTGATTGAACGCATCCCTGATGAAAATGGCCATGACCGTGCTGAAGGTATTTGCCAGCCACTGGGATTCCCTGTGCTACGCATGTCATAAATTTGATATAGTTTTTTTTGTATGTCTGTTTTATTTGGTGATTTGTGTCTCATTTCCTTTAAGCTTTCTGTAGTGGTTACTATGTTTGTGTAAGCCCTTTGTGTTTTGTGCTTTCTCTGTATACTCTTGTCCGTGGAAACAATCTCAAGATTGAGTAATGAGAATGCTTATGGAAAACATAAACATGATCGGCAGGCAACCAGGATCTTGCCTTTTCTCTAGCTGCTGCACGTGAGGCCATGCAAGCTTTGAGTTTTGTTGTTCTGACTTTCCAGGCTTAGCCTCAAATTAAGCACATGGATTTATTTGGTTTGGTTTTGTACTATGAGGATTCGTTGCTTTCTCTTTTTACCTTTGTGTACTTTTGAAATAATTAGTACTTAGCAATTTTATGATCATTAGAAAGCCATTTGCACAAGATTTCACATATGAAATTCTAATTGTTGTGGATTTGTTTTTGATTTAGAAAGGTTGGATTTCAGATACCATTGGTAAATACTTTAAGCAATCATAAGGTAAAAGCATGCTTTTCATTTATGCGACAGATGAATAGAGAATGGACTCTGATTAGATGCAGCAGACAACGAAAACTCAAACTTTGCATGATTTAAGTTGACTGTGTGGGTATGATGACCCTTTGAATTATGAAAAAAGGAAACCATAGATGGCTTTGAGAAGAAGCCTCTGGTCTTCCAATATCTCTACAATAAAGACTATTATTCTTAAATTTGGATTATAAACAATGTCGTGATACCATGACCTAAAATGCTGCCCATCAGTTAATGGAGGTTAAAAATAAAAGGCCAAACTGTAGTCTGTGGGAGTGTTATCTGAGTTTACTTAGTAGTAAGCGGACAGAAACTTTGCCCAAAAGACATATATACATACTAATATAACAAACACATATAACTGTGGACATTTTATTCTTCCTTCTTCCAAGGTCACCGGGACCAAGACAAACATTGTTTCAGGCCATACGGAAAAAAATCGGGATGGTCCGATCAACCCCGTGATCTAGGTCTCTTTTGAATCTTGGATGTGATTTTTTTGCTACATGACTTGGAAGTGATCTTATACTGCCACAGGCAATAATAGGAGGTCCTAACCAATTTCTCCACTTCTCCATCCCATTTATGATTTTTCTGCTGTTTGATGAGCAAGATGATTATCTTAGGGTGGGCAGTATCCTCTCAGACAATTTAAGAGGAAAATCATAAGATTACTAGAAATCAGTAACTTATGAAATTATGTCCAATGACTAGTCTTGATTAAAGAGATATGGAAGCAGATGGTTTTCATGATTTTTATTGAATGTATTCCCCCATTCCATTCCAGAAATCAGGCTAACACAAAATTTAATATGATTTAAAATGTACTAGTTAACTTGTGCTGTAAATCAAATATTTGGACAACTGACTGCCTTCCTTTGGATGATCAGTACTGTGGTTCCTCCCCTGTCATGGACAACTTTTGGCCATTCTGTTTTTGACCTTCTATAGATCAACAGGATGAGCAGGAACGGATTGAGGAAAGGCTGGCATATATTGCTGATCACCTTGGCTTCAGCTGGACAGGTAAAATGCATATGACCCATTTCTTCAACAAAACCTGCTTGGTTTGAATGACATAGTTTGCATCAGCCAAGTGTCATTAACAGTGAGAAAGATCTTTTTTTATTTTTTTCCTCTTGAGAAAGACCACATGGAATAGGGAAAAGAATGATAAACTGTGAACTCAAAAATCCAGGGTCTGCATTAACTCACTGTGTGAACCAGGGCAAGCCTTTTATTGTCTCTAGAATTTTGAATAATAGAACTTTAGATTGAGAACAAAACAACTCCCACTACCCTCCTTTGAATATCTAAATTTTGGAGAGATTACTGTGTTTCAAAACCATTGTTACATGCAGTTGTCATAGAATTTAATTTGAAATTCAACCAGGGTTTCTTGGTTTAGATACCTTGTATCAGATATTTTGATTGTGAACAGTACTAAACTTCAAATGAAAGTTAAAATACATATGAATGAGATGTTCACTAATTTTCTGAGGAATAAAAATGTTTCATTTTAGAAATTATATGTTAAATAATTTTTTGATGCAAAGTGAATTCTAAAATCAATGTGGTTTATTTAAAAATAGGATTTTAAATATCATCAGGAAAGTATATCATCTTTCCTATGATATACTAAAAGCAAGATTGTCAAGATTTTTTCTTTTTTCTGTTTTTTTCTCTTTTTTTGGTCTGACTTTTATGTCATTTGTGACTACTTAATTGAAACAGTGTAAGGGTTTTCCTGGTGGCTCAGACACTAAAGAATCTGCTTGCAATGTGGGAGACCTGGATTCATTCCCTAAGTTGGGAAGATCCCCTAGAGAAGAGAAAGGCTACCCACTCCAGTATTCTGGCCTGGAGAATTCCATGGGCAGAGGAGCCTGGCACACTGTGTAATTGAAACATTATAAAGTTAATATTAAGCTCCTTTAAGTCTCTTAAAGATTTGGTATGAAGTCATAATACTCTTAACAAAGATAATTGATAATATAGAATAAATGACTGAAATAGTTTAAAGTAATTTAATAATACTGATCATATTTATTTAATTGAGGAATTTAGAGGAAGGGAAGATCTCAAAATATCCCTAGTTGACTTATTAAATAGGTAGCATTCCGAGTTATTTATTTTGCCTTATAAGTATGTATTTATGTGCATGTTAAATGCAATATCTATTATATTTGGTGAAAATTCAAACCTTAAAATCATATAGAATTGTATAATATGTAAAGTAAATAAGTCCCTCACACTTACCTACATCTTATCTTCAAGATCCATTTCTCAAGGGTAACTGCTAACACTTTCTCATGTATTCAGACAAAATCTGCAGTGCTCACATCTATGCCTACTATTTCAAAAATAAGCTGTGTAATTAACAGTATTTCTCATAAATAATCCATCAGCATAGAAATATCTAGGTAATTCTTTTAAATAAATATTTAATTCCACGGTATAGGAGGCCATTTTATCAATGGCCTTTGATTCCTAGGTTGATGGATACCTAAGTTGTTTCTTGTTAGTGGCAGTAAGTATCTTTGTGCACTGGGTAGTTTTGTGGCTGTCTGTAGGGCATGGGCTTCTCTGGTGGCTCAGAGGTAAAGAATCCACCTGCTAATGCAGGAGATGCAAGAAGTGTGGGTTTGATCCCTGGGTCGGGAAGATCCTGTGGAAAAGAAGTGGCAACGCACTCCAGTATTCTTGCCTGGAGAATTCCATGGATGGAGGAGCCTGGCGGGCTACAGTCCATGGGCTGTGTAGAGTCAGACACAACTGAGCATGCACACACTGTAGGGCATACTCCTAAAAGGAAAATTGCTGGTAAAAGATGTATATATTTTTAATTTTGAAAGGTATTAGCAAATTACCCTCTAAAGAGGACACCTCATTTACACACACACACACACACCCCTCAATACATTAGCATCTGTATAGAATGTTAATGGTATAGACTTTAAGAACTTTGTGGCTTCTTCCCTAGGTCAGTTAATGCTTCCCAGACCTTTTATTCATATGACATAATGTTATAGAAAAGAATTTATCCAACCACCATAATACAGCTGCAACCAATATTTATCCAAGTACCCAGAAACAGGATTTATAGTATTTGAAAATTACCTAATTATGATTAAAAATGAGACATGGTCTCGTCTACTGTTTTCACTCATTTATTTTCCATTATCTTGGTTAAGAGTATAAGCCAGTATTGATGGTCTCTTCTCAATTTTGGAATTAAGTGGGTCTGAATTTACATATTTTATAATCATTGTTTCAAACTTACTTTTTCCACTCTGACAGTGATCAATTCTAAACCCAGCTGTAAGGAAAATATCTGGGATTAGTGCTAGAAGAACAAAGGCATATGAGAGTCTTTTCTAATAAGTAGGAAAACATGAAGGAAGTCTGTTACAGCAATACAAAGAACACATCATTTGCAAAATCACAAGACAAGGTGTTGGGACTCAAACTTTGAAGTTAATGTGTTTGCAAAGAAGTATTTTCTCTTCTAGAATTAGCAAGAGAACTGGACTTCACTGAAGAGCAAATTCATCAGATTCGAATTGAGAACCCGAACTCCCTCCAGGATCAGAGTCACGCACTGTTGAAGTACTGGCTGGAAAGGGATGGGAAGCACGCTACAGGTAGGTGGGAACTGTAAAGAAAAGGCGACAGGAAGGAGGTAGGAATGAGTCTTATTCAGTACCTTTTATGCCAGGTGCCATCAATCTGAAGCACGACTATAAGCAAATGATAAGAAGCTATACAACATTTCTCAAATAAGCATGTTGCATGAAACTTCTTGTACTGTGTTTCTGTGATCAGCATTAAGCAGTGAAAAGTGATTCTAGCACTGGTTGCTGACAGGAATGTTATTACGATCCTTAAATTTTCTAAATATTGACAGCAGACACTTGCTTTATTAGTCATTGTTTTATTGATGGTGCATTACATTCAGTTCCTGCTTCCTTTACTCCTAAATAACTAAAATGTTAAGTGGATATTCTGACCACATCAAATAAAATGGGAAGTAATCATAACTGCTTCTTATCCTTCAGCTAGTCTAAATTTGCTACTTCCTTTAATATCTCTTTGAAGACCTACCTAGAGACTTCCAGCCCACATTTATATCTTTCCTTCTTTTACCATTTTTCTAGACAGGATTGCAGAAAATAAAAATAGAGAGCACCCAGTTAAATTTAAATTTCAGGTAGTCAACAAATACTTTTTCTAGTATGAGTATATCCCATGCAATATTTGGGATATACTATTACCTAAAAAGTTGTTTTTTATCTAAGGTTCACATTTGACAGGACTTTCTACATGTTGTCTCATAACTCTGCTTTTAAGCGTCATTACCATGCTGTGTGCCCCATTTTGTGTGTTTGTCTTGTTTGTTTGGTTACTTTCACAAAGATCCTTAGTTGAGCTTTGGCTATTTTGGGTACAGATATCGAAATTATAGTAAATTTTTCCTATACTTAAAATGTCTCAACAAAAAAAATTCACTAAGACAACTAAACGAAAGAGTTTAAAAGACTAGCCCTCTGATGTAATCACTGTTTTTCCTTTACTATCCCAGATACCAGTCTCATTGAATGTCTCACCAAGATCAACCGAATGGATATCGTTCATCTCATGGAGACCAGCACAGAGTCTCTCCAGGAGCGCATCGGTCACAGCTATGCCGAGATTGAGCAGACCATCACACTGGATCATAGTGAAGGTCAGACAGCCTGTGTCTGTGTGAGTGTCTGTTGTGGACGGTTAACTCAGGCATGGGACCCACCACCGTCCTTTCTCAGAGGGTTGCCTCTGGTCTCTGGTCATACGTTCTTCTCCTCACTACCCTGAGACTTCCTTGCCCATTTTAGGTACCCAAACACTGCTCATACTTTGCTATTTCATCACTGTCTCAGTCATTGTGGGCTGCTCCAACAGAAAACCGTGGTAGCTTACACAACGGAAATTTACTTCTCTTGGTTCTGAAAACTGGAAGTTCAAGATCTGGGTGATAGCATGGTCAGGGTCTGGTGAGGGCCCTCTTCAGGGTAGTTCATGGCTGTCTTCTTGCTCTGTCCTCACATCAAGGACAGCTGGCTCTCTCACTGCTTCTTATAAGAGCACTAATCAGATGCATGAGGGCTCTCCCCTCAGGACCTAATTCCCTCCTAGGGATACATCGTCCAGATACCATCACCCTGAGACTAGGGTTTCAGCATATGAGTTTGAAGGGGATGCAATGTTTCCAGGTGGCTTATTGGGTAGAGAATCTGCCTGCAGTGCAGAAGACGCAGGCAGGTGAGAGTTTGATTCCCGGGTCAGGAAGATCCCCTGGAGGTGCGCGTGAGCAGAGGATCTGGCAGACTTCAGTTCATGAGGTCACACAGTCGGACATGACTGAAGAGACTTCGCACGCACGCATGTACACAGACAGCCCACAGCACCCATCAGCATGGGTGATCCACCCAGTGCCCGTTCTTCAGCTCCATGGTGGCACTTCTGATGCTTTTTTTTACTCTACCTTAGTAACCCGTATCTATGCCTGCAACCCAGACTGAGTCATCAATGACTACTACTTCCAAGTCCTAACTTGAGGTATTATACTTGCATCCTCTTTTGCTTCTACACAATCATCCTTCAAAGCCACTGGACCTCCAGCCATTGTTCCTACCTCGTTTTTGATATTAAAATTTCTCTAATTTGTCCTCATTCGTTTCCATTTTCACTGACTCTTTCTCCTTCTATCCGTCTCATCACTATTTTTGCACTTTCTCTTCTTCTTTCAAGCCTCCAATATTTCTCTTCATTTTTTCCAACCTGATCATAATTCACATTGCTTAGAAAAAATAGGAATAACTATAAGCAAATGTCCATATCCGTTCACCACAAAATCTCCCAATTTAAGTGCATCTCAGTGCTTATACGCTACCTTCCCTGCTGTATGAAATGCCCTTGCTTTGCTAAAACCATCATCTCATCTTTTGTACTGGGTTTCATCCCCTTTACCAGCTATGGACTTCACTCTTGCAATGACCCACTCTGTCTTCCTACAACTAGACCATGTTCTAGAGCATTGCAATGTACTTCATCGATCCCAGCTTTAAAAAACAAAGCAAAGTGAATGTCTTCTTTCACCCAACATGTCCCCCTGTATGACTGTTTTGTCTTTCCAGCCATTTCATGGGAAGTCTCTTCCAAAGAAGAGTCTAACTTTCCCATGTCTACTTTTTCTCTTCCTGTTCGCTTTAGAACTGACTCTAGAATCCATACAGGCCAGGTGTGGTCATCACCACTCAACAGAAAAGAATCTTGCAAAATTCACCAATTGCTCCTCATCACCAAATGCACTGAGCAACTCAGTCTTCATCTTCCTTTACCTGCTTGTAACATTTGACACAGAAAATGAATCCCTTCTTCTTCTTCTTAAAATGATACCCTTTCTTCTTGTTTTTTCCCCCTATTTCACAGGGTAGTCTCCCTCACTGTCTTTGTGCAGTTTACGGTCTGTAAATTCACACAATGGCATGTATTATTGTCAGCAGGAGCCTCGTGGCTTGTCCTGGCTCCCATCTCTCCCCTTCTTTCCAAGTCCAAGACACCTGACTTCTGGGCTGCTCCCTGGGCACCTCCGTCTTCTCAGACTTCTAGGCTCTGGTGCTTTTTGTCCCCTCCATTCTGAAGTGTTCTTCCCTCAGATCATCAGGTACCTTTTTCCCTCACTTTATTCAGGCCTCTGCTCAAATATCAGCTCCTAAAAGGAGCCTTTTCTGACAAGTTTATCTAAAATACTGGCCCAGCTTTCCTCTGTACTTTTCCCCTGGCTTCCTTGCCCCCTAAAAGTTATTATAAATATATATCTGCAGAAATGCAAGTTCAGTGAGTCCAGAAACTTTTCCTATCCTGTTTACTACTACGTATCCAGCATCTAAACAACACCTATTAGATATAAAACTCAACATATCATTATCTACTGAGTGAATAAAGAGATAGATGAATGTCAGTCACATTTCTGCCAAAAATTTTTTCAGTGACTCCTTATTGCCCTTGATGTAATGAAATTCCATGGCCTGGCCCAAGAGACCTTTCATAAAAAGAGTATAACCTCAGAGTGTTGTTTAATACACGGTAATACTTGCAAAGCAGCTAGAATACTGCCCATGCTGTGCCAAATCGCTTCAGTCATGTCTGGTTCTTTGCAACTCTATGGACTGTAGCCCATCAGGCTCCTCTGTCCATGAGAGTCGCCAAGCAAGAATACTGGAGTGAGATGCTATGCCCTCCTCCAGGGGATCTTCTGGATCCAGGGTTCAAACCCATGTCTCCTGTGTCCCCTGCATTGGCAGACAGGTTCTTTACCACTTGCACCACCTGGGAAGCCCATAATGGTACCTGATGTACAGTATAAATATTCAGAATGTGTTAGCTATTAGTAGTAGTAATAGTAGTATTTTTATTACCATTCTTATTAACCCTCTTCTTACCACATAGATTTATGCCTTGACTATTGCAGTTGATTCCTGCTTATCTTTAGATCTCCTAAAGATATCTCACCCTCTGCATTGCCTTTCCTGATTCTTTAACCCAGTTGGGTACTTGGCATTCATCAACTAGCACTGGCGGCCCAGTCACTGTGCATTTTACTATTTCTTACTTGCCTATGCTTCCCTGGACGGTCAGCATTAGATGGAAAGCAGACACAGTGCCTCTGTCAACTTTGTAACCATGAACCTATCACAGACATGGCATGTAATAGTTACTTAATAAATACCTACTTAATATAGTTTAGCTTCAATTAAACACTTAATTTGAATCATTCTCCCCTCCAGGGTTCTCAGTACTTCAAGAGGAGCTGTGCAGTGCCCAGCACAAGCAGAAAGAGGAGCACGCCGCTTCTAAAGAGGACGAGCCCTCTGACCACCCTCCCATCGTCTCAGAGGAAGACATTTCTGTTGGTTACTCCACTTTTCAGGACGGCATCCCCAAAACTGAGGGCGACGGCTCCGCCACAGAGCTCCTTCCCCAGCCTCACAAGGAGCAGGTTCAACAGGATGTCTCAGGGAAAATGCAAGACCTGCCTGAGGAGTCATCTCTTGAACAGCAAGAATACTTGTGAGTCCCAAGAAGCGCCTGTGCTGGGTCAGTCCAGAGATGCCAGCCCCCATGGCGAGGGTGCCAGCCATATCCAAGCGTAAAGCGTTTTCAGATAGTTCTCAAATGACCCCACAAATAACAAATGCCAGAACTAGCAGGAAAAAAGGAAGATATTAAATAGACATCGTTTGACACCATTGCATGGCACAGGCCTGCTTGAACCACCTTCCAATTCGGTGACCTTGGGCGAATGCCTAAGCCCTTTGAGTTTCCGTTTCCACATCTATAGATGATGATAATAATATCCACCTTGTTCACCTTAGAGGGTCAAAGGTCAAGGGTGTGTCTCTGAAGGCGCTGCTGAACCCACAGACCATGGGGTTACCCCTTGTGTACCTGCTGCACCTCTCTTCTCTGTGCGTGCCGGCTGTGTTCTGACTGGTGCAGAGTGTGAGCAGGGCCAGTGCAGGTGAAGCCGCCGTGTGCCCTGAGATGGTGACCATAATTATAGCAATGCCACACAAATTACTCACACAGACTGAAAGGCCATTAGAGGTCGGAATGGGGATGAAGAGAAGTCGTCTAGAGAGCTTCCGGCCAAAGGGAGCTGCAGAGCACAGTGAGCTTACAACTCAAGCTCTGGGCTTCCTGGAAGCAAACACAAAAGAAAGTTTCTTAAATGACACTTGTCTAGAAAACCAACCAGATCACGAGAAAGGCAAGCATGTCCCCGCCCTGAAATGTGAGAATAGTGTGTCAGGAGGCTCTTTGTCCTTGAGTGAGCTTTATGCTGAAATCACTGGAATGGGAGAAGAGGATAAAATGGGCATTGAGATGACCTTGCCTTCCACAGAGTACCACTTTCTCACCCACCCACCTTTAGATTGTAGGGGAGAGCATAAAGGAGAGGTCAGGAAAAGAGAGAAGGAAGAAGAAAAAGATGGAAAGCAAAGAGGGACTATCAGAAAAGCACTCGGGGTATTTAACATCTATAGAGTGACAGAAAATTATAATAAAGTAGGGGAACATTTATTTTTTTTCCTTTAGAAATTGAGGTGATAGGAACTTCCCCGTCCATGCTCCCGATGCCAAGGACTTGGGTTCAGTCTCTGGTCAGGAAACTAGATCCCATGTGCTTCAACTGAGACCTGGTGTAACCAAACAAATAATTTTTAAAAAAAGAAATTGCGGTTATACAGATGGCATTTCTTAAACCATATCAATAGAAAAAGTTTCAATTCCAAAAGATCTTATCAAGTAATAATAATTTTCCAGAGATATAAGAATCTCCCTCTATTTATGATTATGGTAACTATATTTAACATGGGATTTATATATTGCTTTTTTAAAATTTTTGCCAAATTTTGGTCTTGCTTCAGAAGCCTTATTGTCCACAGATCTTTCTTATATAAACCTCCTCAGATCATCAATATTACCTTGAGTTATCAAAGAAAGATGAAATTATTTATTTATTAATATCTCATATTACTTATTACCCTACTTTGTAGAGATTAGGAGATGGTAATACATTTGAGGATAATTTTTATCTTTTTAAAATGCATCTGGAAAAACCAACACGATAATGTAAAGGAAAAAATAAATAAATAAAAAATAAAAATAAATAAAATGCATCTTTCCCAGTCAGTGCTATATCAATGTGCTGTAACTGTATTTTACATAGAATTTTTGTTCACATTTCATTTCTTGGCCAAATTTAGAAAACATATTTAGACGTCCATGAACTATGAAGACAGATTTCATCTTCCCTTCCTTCAGTGGGGGCAGAAATGCCTGTGTTCTCATGGTATACCTGGGCTTTTCTGTTTCAGCGTGACAACCCCAGGGACAGAAATGTCAGAGACTCAGAAGGCCACGGTAACATCTCTCTCCCCCGCCAAGACACCCGAGGAAATTGTCACCCCTCCCGAGGAGGAGAGGCTGTATCTCCAAACCCCGACGTCGAGTGAGCGGGGAGGCTCTCCAGTTGTGCAGGAACCTGAGGAGCCCCCCGAAGGCAGGGAGGAGAGTTCACCGCGGAAAACCAGCCTTGTGATCGTGGAGTCAGCTGAGGACCAGCCACAGGCCTTCGAAAGGCTTGATGAAGATGCTGCTTTTCAAAAGGTAAAATCTTCTCTGTTTCTTTGCCCATGTGGAACAAAGCTACACACCCTCTCCCATGTCCGTTTCTCCAGTGACCTGTTTTTTCACAAAACGGCTTTCCAAATTAATTAACTTGGGTCACAGGAAGCCCTCCAATCCCTTTTAAAACCTGAGAACCAGTGAATCTAGAAAAAGGTAGTACGTGGTTCTAATTCTAGCTCTTTGACCATCAGCCCCAGTTTTATAGTTGGAAACCCTTTTGCTAAGAAAAATGAGCATTGGGGTGAAATAATATACCTGATGTTACCTTTCAGAATTAGTTAACTTGTAAATAAAGAAGACTAGTGAGGGGAACTTACCGAGCATCAGGTAAGTTGGCCAGCCGTGGGAGAGTGCTGGGATCTGCCCCCTTGGCAAGTCTGTCTGTGCGGTCAGGTAGTGGGCACACCAACTGTGGGTATTGAGTGGGGTTTACCTCCCCAAAACAAACGTTTCTCATTAGAGGAAGCATTATTTCCAAGTGAGAGCTCCTATTTAAGAATGACTCAGGAAAAGGACATTACACATAAACTGGTGGCCAGTTCCCCAAGTCAGAAACCCAACAGCGGCATGAATATGCATCACTGTCTTTTCTTTGTTTTTAAGTGAGTTTTGATGTTGTGAAGAGAGGTGGAGTCCATCTTAAGAAACTCAGTTGAACCATTTATTCTCAGAACACAATCTGAATTGTTAGTATCCCTCTCTGCTCAGAACTCCTGGATCAGAATGAACCCAGGGAGAGGAAAGGACAAGAATCGGCATTTTCAATAGCTCCCTAAAGGATTCACACACACACACACGTGAAAATCTTTTTGATTGAATGTAAATTAAATTAGATATGTTTTTCCTTTTTTGGATTTAAAAACATTTTATATGTCAGAGTATTTTTAAAGCATGAATATACATCTTTTAGGAAAGAATGTTTTATAAAAGAATCAAGACTCAGGGAGGATAATATCTTTGGGCTTAACATCTACATTTGTTTTTGTTCACTCTGAGTGTGATATCTGCTGGCAAGATTTATCTAAAATCATAGTTTAAAATTAGGGGATATCCAGGAGATAAGAACTGCTCCAAATTTTGGCAGCTATTATAAATAATGAATTCATCCCATGAATGGATGTCTATTCCAAGTTTGCCTTTATACAGCCTTTATTATCTCTCAAGTTCTTGGCTTAAGTGAATTCTAGTAAAAATATTTCATAGATGCTGTGTGAACTTAAAAGTTGCCAATTTTAGTCTAAGAATCTGTAGGCTAACTGAAGTGTAGACTTGAAACAATTATCTAGATAATTCATATATTTAATCTGTCCTATGCATATAAGCAAATTTTGATAAATTGCCCTATATTCCACACGATTTATATGGGCCTATTCTACTTATTCTTGATGAATTTCTAATTCTTTCTCTTAAGCTTCCTATTTTGACCCTTTTCATCTCATGACCCTGACATAAGGGTCCAATTTCAGTCACTTTTCTTACTGACCATATTTATAGGCAGCAGATTTCTAAGTGTACTGAAAGTATAATTTGGCTTGGAATATACATATTTTCCTGCAGCAGGAAAGCATATGGAAATATAAGTGGTATTTTAAAGTATGCTGACAAAATTTAGTTGAGTAATCTTCTCTATTTTTTAATAGAATTTTTAAAAATAGCATTCCATTAGGAAAGAATGATTCAATCTATGGCTCCCAAGGGATATGTTTTCATCTAAAGTTATGATCTTAGCTCCAGCTCTGGCTTTGGGCCAGACCCATAAAATTGGATTGGCCTCTGCACCTCAGCTTCTCTGCACAGTGAGTCTAATACTATTCATAGCCTGTCTTCCTTGATGGCAGGGAAATTCAACTAGTGGCCAGATAATAGCTACAGGAAATTTTGACTTCCTGCAGAAAGTTCTGCTACAAGCATAAGACATTTTTGTACCTTTGGTGGATCATTTTAAGCCTAAGCCCAAGAATCAACAGCTCACAGGCATTTCTTGTGCTGCCTGTGGTCTGTGTCTACATCAGGAGTTAAAGTCCAAGCAGAGTGGGCAAGTTGCTTCTTTCTTCTGATATACTTTGACAGGTGGGTGCTCAGACAGCTCTCAGAATTTCAGGGTTTCTTTTTAATTCAGTAAACAAAAGGCTATCTTCTCGCTGAAGTCTGAGCCTGGCATTGCTGTTTTCACCCCTCCTGGCTTTTCCACCAAAGCCTCCATGAATAGAACTTGCAGAAACCAGTGTGAGCTGAAACAAAAACCTATAGTGAAGGCACTCCTTAGCATGATAAACAAAAACCCTGCTTCCATGCTTCCACCAGGAGCTAACAGAGGAATTAGGTGAGCTGGAGGCCAGCTCAGATGAGGAGGCGATGGTAACAACCAGGGTTGTCCGCCGACGAGTGATTATTCAGGTACCAGTTGTTACGTTACTGCACGTCCGGGACACTTCTGTCCCCATAACCCTTTGAGAGTGACCAGCCTGGAGTGGAGGGCTTGGCATGCTCCTTGGGCAGTGCATGGCCTTCAGAAAGCAGATCCTTAACTCTCCTCAGTTCTGTTTGTAAAGAAATGCAGCAGCAATGACATCCACAGTCTCCCTCTGAGAGAACGAACAGCAAGAGCAAGATTTAGCATCTTCAGCTCCACCCACCTCACCTCTGGCTGGTCTATTTTTGTTTGTTTAAGTTTGAGCTAACTTTGGTCAGATTTTCTAGCATGTTATTTCCCACCTGTTTTTTTTTTTTTTTTCCCCTTTTAAACATACTACTTGACAGGATTTGGCATCTCAGCAATGCTTCTTAGAGCTCCTTTAATTTTCTAACGTTCCTTGCATTATAAGCACTTGGGAGTAGTTCTTCAGCCCTGATGTCAAACACAGAAGTGACCCTTTTCTCCCAACTGTGTAGGGAGATGATATGCCTGACATACCCCCAGAAACAGTCACAGAAGAAGAATACACTGATGAACATGGACACACCGTAGTAAAGAAGGTATTATCTTAAGTATCTTAACATGACTGATGCAAGTTTCCTGTCTAAACATGTATCAGTACCCTGGTGCTGTCGCTCAAAAACAAGATACATGAATAAAATATCTTCTAGGTTACTAGGAAAATCATTAGGCGGTTCATCTCATCTGATGGCACAGAGAAAGAAGAGGTTACGATGCAGGGAACACCACAGGATTCTATCAGCATTGAAGAAGGGGATGGCTATTCCAAAGTTATAAAGCGCATTGTATTGAAGAGTGACACTGAGCAGTCAGAGGTGAGCCCATAAAATCCCCAGAACTGATTTTATAGAGAGGTGTAAAATAGAGCTCACAAGACATGGACAAGAAGTGGGCCTCACTTCTTCCCTTTATAAGGCAGTCTGTGTTTAGTTACGCATTGATTTTTTTTTTGTCTTCACAATTTGGAAAATTTTTAAATAACCACGAGGGAGATTTGTCACCACTGTGCTCATTGTCTTTTGTCCTTTTTATTTCCACTTCCTCATTAATTCAGTTAACAGCAGCAGACATCCAAAAGTCAAAATTTAAAAGACAGCAATCCTATTACCTGGCTAGTGGTGGGTTCTGAAAAAAACTTGTGCGAATGCACTGTGGTGCTTGTGCCCAGTCGGTCAGCGCGGCCTTGTCTAGGGCACCTTTGATAAATACTGGATTTATAAACTTCTGCATTTTAGAGTCACTGAAGTCAGGATCCAGAAACTCCCTTGATTTGTAGTTTTATTTCTTTCTGTTTTACTTCCCTCTTTCAGAAGCATACTTACCCTCTTTGACATGTAATTTGGGACATTCTCACCATCTTGCATCCATTCACATCCTCAAAATTTTGTTATACACATGAGGTTCTCTAAAAATCTGCATTTTCAGTTTCTCATGCCCCTGTAAGTTCCTTCTTTGATGGTTAATTTTGTCTTCATAATGTCAGAACAACCCGTTTACACTTGGGAAAAGAGAGTTCGCCTGCAGGGCCCTGTGTCTGCACCGCACTGAGCAGCCAGTTCCTCACTCGTGAAACTTCCTGACCAACCTCTGTCCAAGCAAGTGGCTCATTGGGCGCTGTGTCTGCATAGTCATCATGTAGATGTTACCAATTGATTGCAGTTTTTTTTTCTGCTTCTTGTTGACAAAATGCTGTTTTTAAGATGCACCATTGTAGTATGTGGGTTTGGGCATAAAAAAATTCATCACTGTCACATTTTGGTCATGAGAAACTGTGTATTGTGTGTCCTTCATTCATCAGGTAACTCTGTCTGAGCCCAGCATTTTGTCCAGTACCTCACAATTTCAGGCTGAACCAGTGGAAGGCCGTAGAGTCAGCAAAGTTGTTAAGACAACTATGGTACATGGAGAGAGGATGGAGAAACATCTGGGGGATTCTAGTTTAGCCACTGATCTTCCTTCAGCCAAAGATGACTTTGAAGAGGTACAGAAGCATCATCACTTTGTCTTTATGTGTGCTTTGTATTTGAGAAAAAAATGATTTATCATTGTGTCATTCCATACCTGTATTCATGGAAGGATGCAGAATGATTCAAGAGAGTAGAATTCCTATTTGAATAATGTGTACAGTGAAATCATTCTCCTCAACTGGTGTTCGATTGAGCCATCTGAAGAGTTTTTAAAAACCCACATGACCAGGATTCGCTTCAGCTTGTTCTGAATCAGAATCTCCAAAGTTGCCTAAACGTCTCAGAACTGACTTGTACTTCCAATTAGTAAGGGAGGGAATAGATATTGCGCCTTATTTTTGCTAATGGATATTCTCAGATATTTCCAATGATAAGCATTAAAGAAGATTGAGATATCTTTCATAGCCATAAGTAAATCAAGCATTTATAATTAAGTTCTGATTTTCAATAATTAGGAAATGGGTCCACAGTGACATCCATAAACACTTGCAACAATACAAAAATTCCCCAAATTTTGAAAACCAAATTTTTTAAGTTAGTAGCAAGCTAGTTTGGCAGGAAAACTTAGTATGAACTGACAAGGAATTGTAATGACTTGGAATCTTTTTTATTCCAAAAGAATGAGTGTTTGTGTTTTGCTATTGATATATTAATGGGTGTGATTTCAGGATACTGAACTGAGATATCCCCAACTGAGATATTAGAATATACAGAGTATACCTCATACTACCTTTCTAAAATCCAAAAAGAAAAAAATTCTGAAATTTGAAATACATCTGGTCCCAAAGATTCAGCCAAGGAATGGTGGGCACATGCAAAATACATCTTTGAAACATTCTTTGCTATTGAAATATTTTGAAGTTAAATGTTATGTGTATGCCCTCTTTTATACCCACAGTATGCACCGAGATTATATATGAACGCATTAGGATATTAAGAGCATACTTTATTTATAATACTTTTAGTTCTTCACATGTTGACAACTGGTGACCTTGAACTATCAAAAGAAGAATCACCTGAGTTATACACTCTGGGCTTTGTTTGTTGCTTTTTTTTGCCTCTGGTCGTTATTGATTGTATTTGTCATCAAAGTCTGTATTGTAGAATAGAGCAGGATGAGGCAAGGAGAAAATTATAAATCAACCAGTATAGGTAGGGATAACTGTAAAGTAGTTGAACAAGTCTCCTTCATGAATGGAAGAAATTTTACAGACCTGTTAAATAAAACTTGATCCTCAGATCTGCTCCTAAGAATTGCTTTTCTTTATCCTTTCAAGCATGTATTTTTATATTGACTGCCCATTAAGCAGAGTGATAGATTAAGTTAAAGTCTATGGTTTATGATGGACTTTGTCTTGTTCTGTTTTTTCCTTATTTCAGGCTTTGAGTTACACAGGTAGCCACATGAAAGTCCACTCCCCCAGTTTAGTAGAGAATGAAGTCCTGAAGGAGGATGGATCAATAATTAGAAGGTTTGGGTTAGCATGGGGTGATGCTTTGCCAACTAACACTTTTTAAAAATTTTCTAATTTTAAGAAAAGATAAATGGAGTCCTCACATCTACCCTACAACCTCTTGGGAAATACAGATTCACCCTGCATTTTAAGACTTCTGTCAAGTGATACATCTGTCACTCTGTCATTCCTGAAGTGTTCTCCTGTTGCTTTAGAAGTAATACTAAAGTGCTTCCCTGGTGGCTCAGTGGTGAAGAATCCACTTGCCAATGCAGGAGATGTGGGGTCCATCCCTGGTCCAGGAAGATCCCACATACCTTGGAAATGAAGATCCAGTATAGTCATAATTAAATGAACAAATAAAAAATTTTTTTTAAGTCATACTAAGACATGATAATAGTCAGACGGCTTTTACACAGTCACTTCCTAGGTTTCAGCAAGTTACCAGTTTCGTTGGGCCAACCATCTGGGATATTCCATTGTAGAACAGAGTAAGAGGAATCAAATCAAATTGCTCACAGATTAATCTAGCTGCCTTCAGCTCAGTCTTGGTAAATTATTCCTTTGTTGGGTTTTTGTTTTTGTTTGAAACAAGCTGTTTTCACAATTCTGCATGTGAGTGGCAAATAACGAGCATGAATTTGATACCCATGAAGCTGAATGTACCTAGTGAGGCTGAAGCCCGGAGCTTTAATAAATTCAGAAAGTATTACAAAAGCAGTAAGCAGCTCATTTCTGTGCATATGAACAAGGACTAGCTCTGAGGCTTCCTGGTCTGCCCTCATCCCCATCACTTGTTCGATGTGTAAACTTGGCCACTGTTACCTCACTTCTTTCTGGGCCTCTTGCAGTGCTGTGTGTATTAACAAAATGTTCTCAGCTTTTCAGTGAAGACACAATGAAAACTGAAGTTACTGCTGTGCTTTTCATTTCAGTGAAAAGAAAAGGAAGATTGTCATTTATAGTACTCTACAAGGCTATTTTTAGCTTGTGGAACATAATAATTAGAACAGTGAAATTAAAGGTTCTGTCACAATTCCACCCTCCAACCACATGTGAAAAACAGCCCCAGCTAGGAATTTAAGAGAGAGTAATTACTCACAGAACTTTAAAAATGCTAAATGAATTAAGGATAAAGTGCTTTTTATACTCTGATCTTTTACATCTCTTACTCAATTATTCATATGGGACCACATAAACCACACACACCCTAGCATCATGAGATCTTAGGATGGAATTAGATTGAGACCAGTTCATCCAAAACTATGACAGCTGGTGAATTGGAAGCCAGGAGTATAGACATCTCAGTCTAGTCCTATAGCTACTTAGTTTATGGAAGTGTATTTACAATCTGAAGCACTTTATCGTATATGTTGCTGAAGACATTTGATCATACCCACTGCTCCCCTGATAGGCATACAAGTCATTCCACTGAGTGAGTCGTATGTGTAAGTGTATTCATAAACACATTCATTGACATATGTGGACACAAAACACCAAACAGTGTCCTCTGATAGAAGCTTAACCCCCAACGCCAGTGCCCTAAAGGTTTATGCTAGATCTTGGTGGCAATAGTCAGAAATTTGCATTTTGGGTGAAAAAATATATATGGATGCTGAATAGTTATAAAACAATCTGACTTCAACCACTGGCACCACATTTGACCTTTTACTCAAAAGGAACAAATAAAAGTTTGCTTTCACATACAAAATAATTCATGTAGACTCAAAGGAAAGGGGAGGTAAGAGAACACAAGAGAAGGAAGGAACCAAGATGTCCTAAGGTAAGCTGGAAGTGTTTTGACTGAAGTCAGTCATTGAAGTTAGTCACTGAAGCTGGAAGCTAGTCCATTTTGACTAAAATGTCAGCCATTTTAAAAACCAAGGTGATCTTAACAAATGTGTAGAGATGTTAGACGGAAGAATAATGCTAAGGGCAGCCGAGGGCAGAACCCTCAGTTTCTTGACACTAGAAATCCTTAGAGAAAATACTGGGTAAAGCCTCAAAAAGTGATACTTCCGATACTGGTATAAAGTTGGTCTCTGTGGCCTCATGGTTGCAGATTTAAATCCTGAAATCTGATTTTTGGCCCTGCTCTAATAGTAACTGAGTTATTTTTTTAATTTGGAGCATTGCTTAAAATCTCTGAGATCCAGTTTCCTTACTTGCTATTATAATAAAAGTACCTGGTCCATAAGACATGTTCATCACATGTCTGTGGAATGAAGAATTGTATTTACAAGTAGAGAGGGAGCAAATCACAGTATGATCACCTTGCAGTAAGGATGCAGGAAAATAATCATACCAATGTAATAGCACATCAGCACCCCTTTCCTCAAGTAATCACCAGCCTGACGAGGGAGCCAAGAGAGCAGCAGACTGTAGAGTGGCTATAAGAGGTATAAAGTGAGCCAGTACCTGGGCTCTGGGGAGACACAAGAAGGCTTTGTCTCTTGGTGGTTTTTTCCTTTTCTCTCCCCATTCCTCCCGCTCCACCCCATCTCCAGATGGAATTTCAGAGGCCAGGTTAGACCTTCATCTTTTTGGTGGTAGTAACTTTCGTTTATGTTGATGGAATAATATCCCAGTTTTTAAAGATCTATATCCTGTGGAAAAGTTCTTTCAGAGTATTTTGGGGGAGTTCTGAGTTGGATAGTGACTATAAGGACTAAGCTGGAAGCTAAAGTGTTTTAAATAAATCAAATTAAAAGCTATTTTTCTTAGTCTGTCAAAAATTACATATGGAATTAGTATTTCAGAAGGAGCCATGTTATTTTGCTTCTCAGGTGACTCAGTGGTAAAGAATATGACTGCCGATGCAGGAGACATGGATTCGATCCCTAGGTCAGGAAGATCCCCTGGAGGAGGAAATGGCAACCCACTCCAGTATTCTTGTCTGGGAAATTCCATGGACCTAGGAGCCTGGCAGGGTATAGTCCATGGGGTTGCAAAGAGTTGTTCACAACTGAGCGTGCTTGAACACGTGATATTTTAAATCTGCACACCCAAATCAAAACAGGGGTGATTGTATGGTTCTAAGAGAATCATATGAAAGCATCACTTCATTTATTTGAAACGATTCTTAGTTTTTTTAAAAAAAAAATCCTCCTTATTCCAGAATACTTTTTAGAAATCTCATGAGTCATTTAAATAGGAGAGCCATGTTTAAAAGAAGGAAGTGCAGAGATGGCTGTAGTTGTTCTCCTAATAGCCCAGTACGGAAGTGTCGACAGTAAGTACCACTTTCGTGTCTCGGGTCCCCTCATACCAAGGGCAGTGGCTGCCTTCAGCAGTAAAGAAGGAGTGTAATGTTCTCTTGTCCGCTCTCCTCCAGGACAACAATGAGTAAAGCCAGAACCCAGAAGAGGGCTGTGGTGAAGGACCAGCAGGGAAAGCGCGTTTACCTGGAGCACCTGGAGGATGTCCCAGAAGCACTAGACCAGGACGACCTCCAGCACGACCTCCGGCAACTCCTTCGGCATTTCTGTGAGGAGGACTCAAAGCGAGAGGCCCAGTGAGGGCCTGCCCGATTCTCACACCAGAAACCACACATTCACTCAATATGCAACTTCCCGTTTCACGAGAAGAGTGACCTAACTGGCCTGATTAATGGGATACCCTGACATTTCACTTTTGGCAAACATGCGGCATTTGGTTTGAGTTTTTCCCCATCCTCTTTAACTGTAAGCTAATTTGTGACCAAAGATAGCATCCCTCATTCTGGATGCTGTATCCACTACTTTGTTGTCTGTGCTCACCTGGGACCTGGCCACCTCCATTGTTCTTCTTGGCTTCTGCACAAGCTCCATGAAAAATCCATTCAACGGGAGAACTTCACCTGCAGACCTCTTCAAATGATGACACATAGGAATCCTTCCAAGAGATACCCGTGTACAATGTATATAGCTAATGCTCAGATGAACACTATATTGAAATTAAAACCACTGCCTATCATGACTACACTGGGCATCACGGAGTAAAAGGCCTCTAGAGGAATTGCTGAACCATGGTTCGTTAAGATATTGCTAACACAATCAAATGATAATACAGTTCTACCACGAAAGAAGCACTTCAGACCTACCACGTCCTTAGAATTTCCAGAGTAGCCCTGGCTCCTAGTTACAGATGGCTTCATAACCTTGAAGAACTGTCCTAACTAAGCGCTTATTGCTGGTGCTGACCAGCCCTGATTTATGCCTCTCCAGCCGTCACCGAGGGCGGGGAGGCGGGGAGCCGAGGCAACGAGATGAAGCAGTGAGGTGTTCAGTTGCCAGCAGCAGCATCCCACAGCTGTCTAGCATCTTCAGGTCCTTTAGATTTGGGACATGTTGGCAGGGTATTTTAAAAAGCTATAACTACTGTAGTTTTCCAGTTTTCATTGCTGCTTTAGCAAACCACGCTGTCTTATTGGTGGTACTTTCTCCTGGCCACTGCACTGTAGATAATCCATCGGAAACAAGATTTGCCCCACCCAAATGGTTGAACTCCTTCACCATGCTGAAGTGGTTTCTTCTTTTTTTTTCTCCAGGTTTATATCTTCTCTAATACCTGCATGTAGCATTTAAAAATCAAACCACAAACCCCTCTTCTAATCACATCGATGGTTTTCATTCTTTTTACCCTCAGCAAGCACTTTTCACTTTTCTGCTAGGTCTGTTTTTTAGCTTGCAGACGAGATTGAGAAATCCTGAAAAATTTGGTTTGGGTTTAAAATTTTTAGTTTATTTATTTGAAATCCAAACTCCCTTGGAAACTCTGAAGTGCGTTTGTGCACTTTCCTGTCTGTCTGTTTCAAAGAAGGGACTTTAATCATCTGAGTGAATTTCCATGTCCTTTTCCTCATTCCTCTAGTGGTTGAAGCTGTGTAGCATTTTAACATATATATATTCACAAATATATTCATATAAGCAGTATACATTTTGAATCAGTTATTTGTTAAAGAAAAGTATATTCAATGAAGATGAAATTAAAAAGTTTTAAAAACCAGAGTCTATCCTCCAGGGACTGAACATTTCCCAATTCTATCTGGTCTTTTCCTGTTGTACGAAAATGACTCATTGTTCCGAATGTCAAAAATAAAGATGACAAACAATGGTACTTCATCCTTTCAAGTAATGTTGCCAAGAGAGAAAATTTCCTGGGAGGGAGGTTTCCCACAAGCCAAATCTCCTAAGCCTCAAATGATAACACTTTTTGGCAATTGGATAGGAAATAAAGCATTCTTTGGCAGCCAAAATGAGGGAGGCCAGTGGCAAAACTTTTTGAGCACACCACGGCCTTCTTGTCCAACCCTCCACTGGCGCTCAAGAAAAAGCATTTCTGTTGTGTTATTTGCAGTGCAGGTGATGTCTGTGTATCAACATGATGGTTACTCACCTCTTTTTTTTTTGTTTGTTTTTTTGGTTTTGATTTTTGCTGTGTAATCAAAAAACTTGAATACTGTGAGAAGAAGTGAATTTTCAGTTGATGAATCAGCATCTTGTTCCCATGGTGATAACACTAATTGAATATATCTATGAGGGCATGTATTAGTTAACGGAAAAAATACAACACTAACAATACATAGCTGCAATGTGTACAATGGCTGATTTAATTCAATAAAATGTACAAGTGTTAAATGTGGCAACAGTGATTTGTTCTTCTTGATCACTCACCTTTGATTCCAGGAGATAACAGATTAATATTAAAGAGATGGCATAGATGTGGAGCCTGAAGGAAGACACAGTTTGCTTTTGTTCTTCTTTGGGAACTGAATATGCTTCATGCCCAACGCTGTTAAGCACCGGGAGAAACAGACTGTATCCTGTCCAGAAAGAATTTTTATTGTTATTGTGATGCAAAAGGAGAAAAACAAAGATTTATTTTTAGTTTTGGGCTCACGAGTAAATGAGAAATGGGAATTTGGGGGCCTGGAAGAGATAAGAGAGACCCTGATTCACTTCTCTCCTACGCAGTCATGGTGCTTCTGCCTTTGGGAGCAGCATTTAGCTCTGGGGCTTTACTCATCTCTCATCAACTGAGAGTTAGAAATGAAACGGATCTGTTAATGCAAATAAAGAACAGGGCAGGAATGTGCAAAACTGAAATCAGTTATGTTTGGAGAGTATCTTTGGCCTTGTTTTTGGAAGCAACTCTTTATTGCTGCTATAATATTTTTACTGCAAAAACAACAGAAAGACACAGCTTAAGAACTGAGTCAAGTTTTATTTATTTTATGCTTTTTTTATTGAAGTATAATTGCTTTACACTGTTCTGTTATTTTCTGCTGTATGGTAACATGAATCAGCTCTGTGCATACATATATCATTTCCTTCTTGAACCTCCTTCCCACCATCCCCCACCCCTAGTCCTACCCATCTAGGTCCTCACAGAGCACTGGGCTGAGCTTCCTAAGCATCAGAGCAGGTTCCCACCAGCTATCTAGCTGACACATGGTAGTGTATCTACGTCAACCCTAGTCTTCCAATTTGTCCCACCCTCCCCTTCCCCTACCCCCATGTCCGCATGTTCATTCTCTACATCAGTGTCTCTATTCCTACCCTGGAAATGGGTTCGTCTGTACCATTTTTATAGTTTCCACATGCATGCATTAATATATGTGTTTTTCTCTTTCTGACTTACTTCACTCTAGGTCCTTGCACTTCTCTACAACTGACCCAGTTTGATTCCTTTTTATGGTTGAGTAATATTTCCTTGTACATATGCACTATGTCTTCCTTACGCATTCACCTGTCATTGGGTGTTTAGATTGTGTCCATGTCCTGGCTATTGTAAATAGTGTTGCAGTGAGCATTGGGGTTACATGTGTCCTTTTGGACTGTGCCCCCAAAGTATATATGCCCAGAAGGGGGATTGCTGAGTCTTATGGTAGTTTTATTTTTAGTTTTTAAAGGAGCCTCCATACTGTTTTCCATAGTGGCTTTATCAATATACATTCCCACCAGTAGTGCATGTTCAGTTCAGTTCAGCCACTAAGTCATATCTGACTGTTTGTGACCCCATGGACTGCAGCATGCCAGGCTTCCCTGTCCATCACCAACTCCCGGAGTCATGTCTGTCAAGTCAATGATGCCATCCCAACCATCTCATTCTCTGTCATCCCCTGCTCCTGCCTTCAGTCTTTCCCAGCATCAGGGTCTTTTCCAGTGAGTCCGCTCCTCTTTCTTTTCTAAATCCAGCTTGAACATCTGGAAGGTCTCTGTGCATGTACTGTTGAAGCCTAGCTTGGAGAATTTTGAGCATTACATAGTGCAAGAGGGCTCCCTGTTCTCCACATCCTCCCCAGTAATTTATTATTTGTAGATATTTTGATGATAGCCATTCTGACTGGTCTGAGGTGATATCTGTACTTTTGATTTGCATTTCTCTAATAATTAGTAATGTTGAGCATCTTTTCATGTGCCTCCTAGCCATCTGTATGACTTCTATAGAGAGATGTCTGTTTAGATCTGCCCATTTTTTGATTGGGTTGTTTGTTTTTTTGATATTGAGCTGCATGAGCTGTTTGCATATTTTGGAAATTAACCCTTTGTTGGTTGCTTCATTTGCAAATATTTTCTCCCATTCTGAGGGTGGTTTTTCATCTTGTTATGGTTTCCTTTGCTGTACAAAAGCTTTTAAGTTTAATTAGGTCCCATTTGCTTATTTTTGTGTTTATTTTCATTACTCTCCGAGGTTAAAAAATATCTTGCTGTTGTTTATGTCAGAGTGTTTTTCCTATGTTTTCCTCTAAGAGTTTTATAGTGTCTGGTCTTACATTTAGATCTTTAATCCATTTTGAGTTTGTATGTGTGGTGTTAAGTAGTGTTCTAATTTCATTCTTTTGCACATAGCTGTCCAGTTTCCCCAGCACTGTTTATTGAAGAAGCTGTCTTTTCTCCATTGTGTATCCTTGCCTCCTGTGTCATTGATTATGTGGCCATAGACGTGTGGGTTTATCTCTAGACTTTCTATCCTGTACAATTGATCTGTATTTCTTCTTTTGTGCTGGTACCATACTGTCTTAATTACCATAGTTTTATAGTATAGTCCGAAGTCAGGGAGCCTGATTCCTCTGTTTTACTTTCTCAAGCTTGCTTTGCTTAGTCAGGGTCTTTTGTATTTCCATACAAATTGTAAAATTTTTTATTCTAATTCTGTGAAGAATGTGATTGGTAATTTGATAGAGATTGCATTGAATTTCTAGATTACCTTGGGTAATATAATCATTTCACAGTATTGATCCTTCCAGTCCAAGAACATGGTATATTTCCCCATATGTCTGTATCATCTTTGATTTCTTCCATCAGTGTTTCACAGTTATCTGAGTACAGATCTTTTGCATCCTGATCTTTTATTGTTAATGTATAGGAATGCAAGAGATTTCTGTGCATGAATCCTGCAACTTTACCAAATTCACTGATTAGCTTTAGTATTAATAATTTCCTGGTGGCATCTTTAGGATTTTCTATATATAGTATCATGTCATCTGCAAATAGTGACAGTTTTGCTTCTTTTCCAATTTGGATTCCTTTGGTTTTTTTTCTCTGATTGCCATGGCTAGGACTTCCAGAACTATGCTGAGAAGAGTAGTGAGACTGGGCATCCTTGTCTTGTTCCTGGTATTAGAGGAAATGCTTTCAGTTTTTCACCATTGAGAATGATGTTTGCTTTGGGTCTGTTGTATGTGGCTTTTATTATGGAGGAGTAGGAGGACATGGAGTTCACATTTCCTCATAACTTAGGGCACCTACCAGATGCTGGTGGGGAACCTTGACACAGCAGGGCACAAGAGGAACCCCCAAGTGACCAAGTAGAATGTTGGGGGTGGGGAGGGGTGGGGGAGAGGACTGGCGCCCCTGAGGGGTGGCTTGCGGAGAAGAGGTGTCCCCACACCTGGAGAGCCAAGGGGATCAGTGGGGAAGGGGAGAGACCCTCAAGGATCAGAAAATCAGGGAAATGCTGCTAGTGTTTCCCCCACCCATTCAGGCCCTGGGGAGCCTGCTAGGGTCCTAAGTCCAACCTCCACACCCCAGGTCCTGAGCCTAGACCCCGCCCCCTCCCCACACCCCGCCTTCACAGCCAAGGCCTTTTCTGGTCCTCTTTTTTTTTGTTTTGGTTTTTGCTATTGTGGTTCTATTTTACCTTCCAGTTATTTTTTCATTTATATTTTTCCTAATATATCTGTTCGCTTTATAATTTTAGGTTTTATTCTTTGTTACTGTTCTGCTCTCTTTTTTTCGCCACACTGTGCAGCTTGCAGAAATCTTGTTTCATGACCCCTGAGCTCCTGTGGTGGGAGCAGTGAGTACAAACTGCTGGACTGACAGAGAACCTCAGACCCCAGAGGATATTAATTGGGGTGAAGTCTTCTGAAGGTCCTCATTTTGGCACCAGGACACAGCTCTGCCCAACTGCCTGCAGACTCCAGTACTGGAAGCCTCAGGCCAAATATCCAGTAAGACAGGAACACACACACACGAAAATGACATGACAAAAAAAACATGTTACAGATGAAGGAGCAAGGTAAAAACCTAAGATTTATTTAGATCTCACCTAGTGTGAGATAGAAAGCTCATTGGATCTGGCTTATCTGCCTGGTCGGTTTGCAAGATCTTCCACAATTGAAGTACCAATTATACCTGAAGTATTTCAAAGAAAAAAAATCAACATTAAAAGAATTTTTTCCAAAGTGGGGGTAGCTGTGTGACCATCCCATTTATTTCATGTGCTATGCTTTCTGTTGACAGGAACTCTGAGCTTCCATTTCCTTGAGCTTGATTAGGAGATTAAAGCCTCAGAGAATGTTCAGTGTCTTCTCATGTTTAATTATGTGGTTTGCAACCTTAAATAAAAAATGAGCGGTGATTCATATCACCTTTTATTTATTTAAAACATGAAGTTGAGGGGAACCCCCTAGACTGAAGGAAGATTATGCACATCTCATAAATGACTTGAATTAACCATAAGTACAGATCACCTATATGCACATTGAAATAGACTTGAACTTAAACTTGAGTCGCCCTTGTCATTTATGTCAACATGGAAGTTCTGGGTGTGGGCAAGTAGATATAAGCACACAGTAAACCAGATAAAGGGAAGCTAAGCAAATACTTAATGAGAACCAAAATCATTACAAGATTTTCTTGATTCACAGAGTAAAGATGGTCTGCTTATTATCATTATGCCATAAAAAAGGCTGTTGGAAAGTCTGTCTTCAGTCATCACACTCTGTTGAAAAACTACACTGTCCTTCCTTCAGCTAAGGTATGATTTTTATTTCTGATCTAATTAAAGCTAGAATTACAATCTTAGAATAAATCTCCTATGTAAATATGTAATACAACTTTTTCTCACTCAAATCCTGCATACCCATCCAATCCCTGCACACAAGTCAAACTGTTCTTTTTTTATTATTATGTTCAGACTTCCTGGGAAAAACAGAAGTACTCCCTTGTTTTGAATTACTCCATGGTATCAATATACATCAATATATTGGTCAATATACTTTATATATCAATACACATCAATATACTTTGGGCTCAGCTGTTATGTATAGCAGCCAGAGACTTGACCGTGGTATTTGTAGTATTTCAACAGATATCTTCAATCACTGGAAATGTTCAGTTGATAACATCCTTGAAATGTCTCCATAAAGCAAAGGTTAAATAGATGACACAAAGGTTAAATAGATGATTGTGAATAAGACTGAATTGGAATCAGCCTAGCTATGTCGATATTTATGTGACTTTGTGAATAGGTTTACCCACTTGAACACAATTCCCTTACGAGTAAACTAAGAGATAATAATCAGTTATCCCTCATTATCCTCCAGGGATGGTTCTCGAAGCCCCCCATGGACACCAAAACCCACAGATGCTCAAGTCTTCTGTATAAAATTGCCTGATAGAGTCAGCCCTCCAAATCCATGGGTTCTGCATCCAGGGATCCAGTAGGCTAAAAGCTTATCCATCGTTGGTTGAATCTGAAAGTGCAAAACCCCACATAAGGAGGGCTGGCTGTACTTGCCTCAGAATCCTCTCCCCTTACCGGATGCAGGGAAGGACAGCAAGCCCTGCCCCAGTTGTCACCTTTAACCCCGAAATGCCACCATGTCCTCTGTGTCCTTGGAGGCCATTGGGTATGGACCCATGATTGTGACCTTCCACCTCTTTGGGAAGGAGCGAGCCTCTGAATTGGTACTGAAGGTGGGAGCCCTCTAGGTGAGAAAATAAAGTTTAGCTACTTCCTCCCAGAGACTCACAGGACCTGCTTGTCAATTAAGCCTTTGATTTATTTCCCTTCTGATGAAGGATTCTTCAGGATCTCTTTTTTTCTCATCAGGTCCTTAGAGCACAGTTCTAGTTTCCAATCCTTTTTCAAACTTCCCACACATATTCTATTGGGGGTTTTCTTTCTTTCCTTTTTTTTTTCACTTTCAAAACTGCAGAATTGGATAAACTCCCCCAAACTCTCCTAGGTCCAACTTAGCTGCTGTAGAGAGAAGTGCTGGCAGGGGCCAGAGCTGGACTGGAGGCGGGTCTGAACACAACAGCTGTCTTTGTGGATGTGCAGAAACAACTGAATTATAATGTCAGCATGCAATCCTCATCCTGCCAGTTTTTCCTGGGTGTTGAACTCAGACCTCCTTTAAGCCATGAGGTAGGTAGGATTGACATGACACTAGCATAGCAGCAACTTCTGCGTGAGTTGGGCCTTGTGTGCATTTTCTGAGTGACTCCTAAATATTTGATACCTTAAAGAACCACCTCCCCAACCATACTCTGTCACTCCAAAGCACCAGAGGGACAATTTGGAGCATCTGTTGTTCCAAAGATGCAGTTACTGTTTAGACTGGTGTGTTTGTTCCCTAGGACTGTGATAAAAGAATACCACATTATTAGAGGGCTTGAAAAACAGACGTGTTTTCTTGCAGTTCTGGAGACCAGAAATTTGAGGTCAAGATGTCAGCAGACTAGTTTATTTTCTCTTTGCCACCTTCTCACTGTGTCCTCACATTTTCTTTCTTCTGTGTGTAGGCAGCCCAGTGTCTCCTTGTGTGTCCAAATGTCACCTTAGAGCACACCAGTCAGATTCAGCTGGGCCAACTATAGTGGTCTCATTTTAAACAAATCACCTCTTTAAAGGCCCTGTTTCCAGCTACAGTTACATTTTGAAGTACTGGAGCTTAATGCTCAATTAATCCAACATGAATTTTTGGAGCATATATTTCCAATCGCAACAATTGGATTTAGTCTACTTTAGAAGTACAAACATCTACTTCTGCTTTATTGACTACCCTAAAGCCTTTGACTATGTGGATCACAACCAACTATGGAAAATTCTTAAAGAGATGGGAATACCAGACCACCTGACCTGCCTCCTGAGAAATCTGTATGCAGGTCAAGAAGCAAAGTTAGAACTAGACATAGAACAACAGACTGGTTCCAATTGGGAAAGGAGTACGTCAAGGCTGTATATTGTCACCCTGCTTATTTAACTTATATGCAGTGTGCAAAATGCTGGACGCATGAAGCACAAACTGGAATCAAGATTGCCGGGAGAAATTCCAATAACCTCAGATATGCAGATGACACTACCCTTATGGCAGAAAGTGAAGAAGAACTAAAGAGCCTCTTGATGAAAGTGAAAAAGGAGAATTAAAAAAGCTGGCTTAAAGCTCAATATTCAGAAAACTAAGATCATGGCATCAGGTTCCATCACTTCATGGCAAATAGATGGGGAAACAATGGAAACAGTGACAGACTTTATATTCTTGGGCTCCAAAATCACTGCAGATAGTGACTGCAGCCATGAAAATTAAAAGACATTGCGTCTTGGAAGAAAAACTATGACCAGCCTAGATAGCATATTAAAAAGCAGAGACATTACTTTGCCAAGAAAGGTCCATCTAGTCAAAGCTATGGTTTTTCCAGTATTCATGTACAGATGTGAGTTGAACCATAAAGAAAGCTGAGCACTGAAGAATTGATGCTTTTGAACTGTGGTGCTGGAGAAGACTTGAGAGTCCCTTAGACTGCAAGGCGATCCAACCAGTCCATCCCAAAGGAGATCAGTCCTGAATATTCACTGGAAAGACTGATGCTGAAGCTGAAACTCCAATACTTTGGCCACCTGATGCAAAGAACTGACTCGCTGGAAAAGACCTTGATGCTGGAAAAGACTGAAGGCAGGAGGAGAAGGCAATGACAGAGGATGAGATGATTGGATGGCACCACCGACTCAATGGGCACAAGTTTGAGCCAGCTCTGGAAGATGGTGATGGACCGGAAAGTCTGGCGTACTGCAGTCCCTGGGGTTGCAAAGAGTTGGACATGACTGAGCGACTGAACTGAACTGAACTGAAAGTCCATTGAGTATTTTTAATAGGAAAGGGTTTAATACAGGGAATTAGTTACTTACACAAATGTTGGAAGGCAGTGAAGTTGATACCACTTTAAAGAAATTCCTAGGTGCAGAAATCAGAACTTCAGCCACTGACAGGTTCAGCTCTTTGCAGCAATAAATGTGGGCTGCTTAAGAGAAGGCCTGGACGTGAGTGCAGAAAACCTTTCCTCTGTCTTCTGCCAAAGTCCAGCTGCTCCTTGACAAGTAAACTTTTTCCTTCTCTTTCCCTTTCAGACATCATATGAACATGTATCATTGGCAGAATCTATCATACACCACCACTAGAAAGGAGATGCCAGGAAATAGAGTTCTTAGGATTTTCCCCCAGCCTGAAAGGGGGAAAGAGTGTAGAGCAGAAATGATGCTGAGTTAGCAACAACCAGAGGGGCTGAGCCACAGAATAATCGTCTTCCTCCATCGACTCATTCCTCCATTCAAGCCCTATTCTATTCCAGGCATTTTGCTAAGTCCTCACGGTAGATGCAGGCCAAGACAATCATGAGCTTTTCCATTGCCAGTCACCACTGAAAGTGGCTTTGAAACTTCTTTAATCTCTAGCAAAACCTATGAAGTAGATACGGCTGAGGAAACTAAGGAGCAAGGAGGCTGGGTAATTCACTCAAGACCAGGCAGTTAAAAAACAGCAAAGTTGGGATAAAAATCCAAGCAATGACTCCAACAGTATCCATGCTCCATCTTTGAAAGACACAGCCCCTAACCCTTGAGTTTGTAATCTTGCAGTAGGGACAAAAGGAACCACTAATTTCACAAATAATTAAAAATTAATTTTCTTCTAGAGAAATATCTTGTTCCTTATTTACAAGGAAATCAGCCCAGTTCAGTACAATCCTCGTTTCTGTTCTGCAAAGTCTTTCTTTCTCTCAAAGCCTACTTTCTCTTTCTCATCTATTTCACGCTCAGCTGATGACCTTGACTCTGGTTGATAAGAAAGTAAATGTTAATAGGCATTCATTACTTCAATTCTGTATTAGGGTTCTACAGAGAAACAGAAACAATAGGATGAATGCATAAATAGAAACTGATTATAGTGAATTGGCACATACAACTTTGGAATCTGAGAAGTCTCACAGTCTGCAGTCAGCAAGCTGACATCCAGGCCAGTGTATTTCTAATCCAAGAGCCAACAGACTCCAAATCAAAGAGACACTATTTCAGTCCAAGTCTGAAGGCAGGAAAAGACCAAAGTCCCAACTTAAAGCAGTCAGGGAGCAGACAGTCTCTCCTACTCAAGGCAGAGTCAGCCTTTGTCTTCTGGGCTGGCCTTCAACCACGTGGGTGAGGCCCACCCACACTGCAGAGGGCAATTTGCTTTACCCAGCCTACTAATTCAAAGGTTAATTGCATCCGAAAGGGCTCTCACAGACACTCAGAACAATGCCTGACCAGGTATCTACCACCCAGGACCTGGTCAAGTTGACAAAAAGTTAACCATCACAAATGCTTTTCCTATTCCTACCTCCAAAATTACTCATGTTCACTTGCACACTGGCTCTCTCCAAGCAGAGGCACACATTCAGGTGTTTCCAGTTTCTGAAAACAAATTTACCCTCCAACCCAGGCAACCAATTTTCTTTCTCCATTTCCCCACATGTGTTTTCCTGGTTTCCTCTTTCACTATCCTCAAATCAAAAAAATCTACAAACTTAATGTATTAGGAGCTATTCGATGTGTCTAAGCAGAGGTCACAGGAAAACTGAAAACCTTAAATGAGGGGACATAATTCTTATGCCTAGAATTGCCAGATAGGAAAACAACGTGTGGATTGTTTGGGCAAAGAAAAGAACGAGTAAGGCCTGTGGCAAACCTGGAGAGTATGCCACATGTTATATATATTGAGATAAATATAAACCTTCAAGAACCAACTTATTAATTACAATAGAAAACAGTAAAAATGCAAAATACATCTGAGCTGTCTTTTGAAACAATAATACAAAATTGCCACTAACATAAATAAAAGGGCAAAGAAAAAGCAGAAATGCATAATGTTAAGAAAGAGAATGGATGAATGTGATATTGTGATTTATAGTAAGAAATATGGTCTTCATCTGTTTTTGGTACAGAGGTCCCCAGACCTTGGGAATTTCCTGAAGGACAAGAGCAATGGGAACATCTTTTGTTATAATATTTGGTTGCAGTTCCTCAAATGGCTTCAGGGCCATAAACATGAAATGGTTGTCTTGTTATTCTTAACAAGCCCTTTCCACAACACCTGAGTTTAGATTAATGAGGTGACTTTTGCAAAGTACCTAAGGATGGGGGCTGGTTGCCAGGGGAACCAGCCGTGACTATTGTTGCTTAGGTGCTAAGTCATGTCTGACTCTTTTGCAGCCCCATGGACTGTAGCCCACCAGGCTGCTCTGTCCATGGGTTGAGTAGAGAGGTGGAATATTCAGTCCCATCCTAAGATTTCCAGGGAGAAGTGAGGGGCTGGAGGTTAAATGAGTTACCAACAGCCAGTGATTTAGTCACTCATGCCTGTGTAGTGAAGCCTCCATAAAAAGCCAAAGGAAGCGGCTTGGAGAGTTTCTTGCTGGGTGAATGAACCCCGGGAGATGTGATGAGAGTGGGCACCAGGAGAGAGGGCATGGAAGCTCTGGGTCCCTTCCCCACACCTCGCCCCATGCTGCTCTGTCCTCTGGCGGCTCCTGAGTTGTGTCCTTTTATAATAAACCAGTGGCCTAGAAAGTTAAATGTTTATCTGAGTTCTGTAAGCCACTCTGGCAACTTAATTGAACTCAACAAGGGGGTTGGAGCCTCTATGGCTGGTTGGTCAGAAGCACAGGTAACAGCTTGAGCTTTTGACCGGTGTCTGCCATGGGGGCAGAGAGAGTGGGTGTATGGGAGAGGACAGTCTTGTAAGACAGGGACCTTAACCTGGGGGCCTGGTAGGGTCTCTGGGTAGGAACAGCATCAGAATTGACCCCATCTGACTGGTGTTGGAGGATTGCGCCCTAAGTGTGGGGAATTCCTCCAACACACACACACACCAATTGGGAACAGAATCCCTTTAGGAAAAATATTATTTCCCAGGGAGGAAATGATGATAAAAAAAATAGTACCTAACTTTATGAAAGTAAATGTAGAAACCTGAATAAAAGAGATGATTTTGTTTAAAAACTGACCTCAGGAGACATCAGTTCAGTTCAGTCACTCAGTCGTGTCCAATTCTTTGCGACCCCATGAATTGCAGCATGCCAGGCCTCCCTGTCCATCACCAGCTCCCAGAGTCCACCCAAACCCATGTCCATCAAGTCGGTGATGTCATCCAACCATCTCATCCTCTGTCGTCCCCTTCTCCTCCTGCCCCCAATCCTTCCCAGCATTAGAGTCTTTTCCAATGAGTCAACTCTTCACATGAGGTGGCCAAAGTAGTGGAGTTTCAGCTTCAACATCAGTCCTTCCAATGAACACCCAGGACTGATCTCCTTTAGGATGAACTGGATGGATCTCCTTGCAGTCCAAGGGACTCTCAAGAGTCTTCTCCAACACCACAGTTCAAAAGCATCAATTCTTTGGTGCTCAGGTTTCTTCACAGTCCGACTCTCACATCCATACATGACTACTGGAAAAACCATAGCCTTGACTAGACGGACCTTTGCTGGCAAAGTAATGTCTCTGCTTTTAAATATGCTACAGAAGAGATAGTAACGGTAAACCCCAAAGGGATGGTTCATTTTATCTGTCAATTTGCCTGTGCTAATGGGTGCTCAGAGAGCTGGTGCAACATGAGGTCTGGGTGTCTGTGCAGATGTTGGTAGTCGAGCTTTTGATGGGTAGACTAAATGGCATTTGATAAGGAGACCCCCGCCTCACCCATGCAGGTGAGGATCATCCATTCCATTAAAGGCTTGAACAGAACGAAAGGCAGAGAAAAGGTGAGTTTGCTTTAGCCGGGTGTTTATCTTCTGCTCTTAGATGTTAGTACTCCTGGTTCTGGGGCCTTGGGACTTGGGCCTTACCTTACACAATGGAGCCCCTAGTTCTTGGGCCTTTGGGTTTGGACTGGAGCCCCACCGCTGGCTTCCAAGGGCTTCCAGCTTGTAGACAGCAGACCTCAGCCTCCATAACCAGGTAAGTCAATTCCTCACAGTAAATCTCGTTCTGTCACAGAGGTATCGGACGCAAGAGGATGGTCACGTCCCAGGTCTCAGGTGAGTCCCCGGGTGGGCCGCCCAGTGAGAGACTTTTGCAAGACCAAATTCAAGAGCGAGCCATAGTGAAGTGAAAGCAGGTTTGTGCAGAGAAATAGACATTCCGTAGGTAGAATGAGGTCCAAGTCCGAAGGCAAGAGCAGCCTGGGATAAGGGGGCAGTTAGTTGTAACGGGCTGAGTAATTTCATAGGCTAGAAAATGGGAGGATTATTCCAATTATTTTGGAGAAGCGGAAAGGATTTCCAAGAACTGGGCCACCACCTACTTCGTGGTGTTTTACGGTCAGCCTGGGAGCTGTCATGGCACCTGTGGGTGTGTCATTTACAGGCTAACCAACGTGTTACAATGAGCATACAGGGAGGCTCAAGATCCATGGAAGTTGAATTTTTCACCATCTTGAATCCTGCTGGTTCTAACAAGTTTATGTCTTATCTGCCATGGCTGTGTCATTTTTTAAAAGGTTGTACCTTGCCCCCTTCCCTCCTGTCTCATTTCTATTTATATATAGCCAAGTGGTTCTGTTTCTCAGGAGAACACTGATTAACACACCCAATAATCATGAAAGAAATCAAGAGCCAAAGATTTAACCCCACAAGAAAGCTTTAGATCATCATACTGTCCCCGATGGATTATACTGTTTTCAGAAAACAGATAATTCCAACACCATTTTAACTGCCACAAGGCCCTGGGAGAAAAGAAAATTTCCCATTACAATTATTATTATTATTTTTTTTAACAAAGAAAGTATATCTTTGGACAAAATGCAACCAAAAAACATCCAAAATAACAACAATAAACCTCATAGACCAGTTTCACTAAGGCATAACTATGCAAAAAATCACAAAGTAACAAACATAATTTGGCACACACTGTTTAAAATAATAAACTGTGACCAAGTGGCTTCATTCTAAGACTAAAGTGGCTTATTGCTAATAGCTCTTAAGATGTTGCTCATGTTCTATGTGCTCAGTTATGTCCAACCCTCTGTTGGACATACATGGGCTGCAACCCACCAGCCTCCTCTGTTAATGAATTCCCTGGCAAGAATACTGGAGTGGATTGCAATTTCCTACTCCAAAGGATCTTCTCGACCCAGGGATTGAACTCACCTCTCCTGCATTGGCAGGCAGATTCTTTACCACTAGGGCTACCTCTGGGAAGAACTAACTTATTGGAAAAGACCCTGATGCTGGGAAAGATTGAAGGCAAAAGGAGAGTGGGGTAGAAGAGGATGAGATGGTTAGATACCATTGCTGACTCAATGGTCCTGAGTTTGAGCAAACTCTGGGAGATAGTGAAGGACAGGGAAGGCTGGCATGCTGCAGTCCATGGGGTCAGACATGGCCTAGAAACTCAACAACAACAACAACAACAGTGCTTCCCACATGGTAAGGTGCTCTTCCTGAGGGTTCTGGGGCCAAAAGCAAGTTTTATAGAGCATTACAGGAGGCAAATCAGGAAAAGGGCATGACTGGCCAGGAGGCGGAGGATTTCCTTATGAGGCTAGCAGGTGCTATTTTCCAGGGTCAGGTGAGCCACCTGAGGCCAAGTTGGAGGGTTGTGATTGGTAGCCATTCCCTTCTCCAGGGGAATCTTCCCAACCCAGAGATTGAACCCACGTCTCCTGCATCTGTAGGCAGATTCTTTACCACTAAGCCACCTGGGGAGCCCCTTTCAAGCAAGCCAAAGCTAACTTTGAGGGTTGTGATTGGTATATTAGATTTCCTTGACAGTAAAGTGTTTCCTGGAAGCGTGGACTGACTTAGATTTGTGACATGGGCCAGACCACTGGGGCAGCCTCCATTCTGTGGGTCCCAATATACAAATTTCCTTTATCACCAGTGAAAGCATTTTTTTCTCTTTTCTTCCCCTCAACCCCCAAGGCTTTTTTTAATGAGATTTTTTTTTTACTTGGCCTGTCGTTGGTGTACAATACTATATAAATTTCAGGTGTGCAATATAGTGATTCACAGTTTTAAAGGTTATATTCCATTTTAGTTATTATAAAATAATTGCATTAGTCTCCATACTGTACAATATATCCTTGTAACTTAATTTTTTAAAAAATTTATTTGGGGCTGGGTTCGGTCTTCGATGCTGTGGGGCTTTTCTCGGGTTGTGGCAAGTGAGGGCTCCTCTCTAGCTGCCCTGTGCAGGATTCTCACCGCAGTGGCTTCTCTTGTTGCAGAGCATGAGTGCTTGGGTGCTTGGACCTCAGTAGCTGAGGCTCGTGGGCTCAGTAGTTGCAGGTCCCAGGCTCAAGAGCACAAGCTCAATAGCTGTGGTGCACAGGCTTGGCTGCTCTGAGGATATGGAATCTTCCCAGATCAGAGATTGAACCCATGTCTCCTGCATTGACAGGCAGATTCCTTACTGAGCCACTGGTGAAGACCTACAGCTTAATTAAGACCTTAAGACCTATAGTCTTATACCTAATAGTTATATCTCTTAATCCCCTCCCCCATCTTGTCCCTCCTCCCCACTGTAATAGTTGGTTCTCTATATCTATGATCTGCTTCTATTTTGTTTTATTCACTACTGTGTATTTTTTTGATTCCACATACAATTGCTATCACACAGTCTGTCTTTCTCTGTCAGACTTATTTTACTCAGCATAATACCCTCCCAGTGTATCCATGTTGCTGCAAATGACAAAATTTCATTGAAAAATATACATTTTTCATTTGTATCCAAGCTTGTCTCTCTGTAAGATGATGTCGTGTATGGAATATTTATGAATCCTCACATGTAAAAGTTTCAAAATTAATACATTCATTAAGTTATTTAAAGCATAACAGAAAAAATGTGCAACAAATTTTGTTACATATATAATGCAAGTAGAAAGAACTCGCTTATAAGATGTTCTTCACAAATGATGCTGCAATTTTAAGCAACATTTGTGCCTCATAGAAAATAACTTTTATTTCATTGCACACAAACTGATTTTTAAAATATATATATATATGTTAAGAGCACAAAGGAAGGGACACACCATAATTCATCGTTTAATGTTGAACACTGAGAATATTCCTATTTTAAAACTGTGATCAAGACAAAAAAATCCATTTTTCCATTACTTCTTGATCAATTCTGGGTAGTATTAATGAAAATTCAAATGAAAAACAAAGAAATTAAAGCCTAAAAGTTGGAAAAGAAGAAAAAAACATTACCAACTTATGCAGATAGTATATTTGTGAAACCAGAAAAGCAGAGAGAAACTGAAAGAAAAATTAGTTAACAATTTTGTCAATTTTTTTAAAATTAACACAAGAAAATTCATTACTTTCTTTAACATAGAAAATCTCCAGATTAAAAATAAAAGTGAAAGAAATAGTAAATTTAATTTATAATAGCAACAAAAATGATTAAAATGCCTAATTATAAATTTAACAAGAAATCTACAGAGCCTATTAAAAATGTTTTAAAGGCTTTACTTAAATAATTGGATAAATATATACTGTCTTGTATGTAATTACAAAATATTGTAAAAGTTTCAGTTTTCCATTAATTTGTTTCCTAATATGATTACAATAAAATTTCTTGTAGAATTTTATTTTAATTTAAGTTTGTACGATAAAAATCAAGCATGTGAAATTAACCAAGAAGATTCTAGGGGTTAAAAAAAAGAAATGCTTGTAACAAGGTAGCCCTACTAGATGCTAAAATGTATTTTAATACATTCTAAAATAGTTTAATATTTCTTTTTAGAAGTGGTGATAGTCTACTACTAATATAGTTTATTATTAGTGTAGCAAGTGACAGCAAGAGCAATGAAATAGCATGGGGAATCCAGAAAGAGAAATTGATCCCCCCCGAAACTGAAATTTTATATTTGATCAATGTCGCCTTTCAAATCAATCAGAAAAGAGCAGATTATTCTATATAGTGTTAGGTCAAATGACTCATTATTTAGGGGAGGAAAAAAAGCTAAATTCATATTTGTTTGCTTCACAAAAACAAATTAGAGTAAGCTCAGTTATTTAAATGCCAAAAAACTTAAAAGAAACCATAAAAATAAGAAAGTGATAGTAAAAAAAAGAAAAAAACCACCTTAAATAAAAAAGATCTTTGTAGACAAGAAAAAAACTCAGAAGCCTAGGTGGAACAAAACCCATACATTTGACTGTATAAATATCTAAACTTTCTATGCAGGAAAAATATTGTAAGCAAAATTAAATGGAAAAGCATGAATTCACTCATTGTATAAAGAGACCACATATGTCAACAACCTAATATGAAAACAGAAAAGGATATGGAGAGACTTCACAGGCACAGGAAAAAATTCAAATAACTTGTTTACCTGAGAAAATAGCCCCATCTGGCCTACAATTAGACATCATAAATTAAAACAATTAGATGCTATTTTTAAACCAATTTGGAGGCACTTAGAATTTTCATTGGTCTTCCCTAGTGGCTCAAATTGTAAAGAATCTGCCTGCAATTTGGGAAACCTGGGTTCAATCCCTGGGTAGGGAAGATCCCCTGAAGAAGGGCATGGCAACCTACACGAGTATTCTTGCCTGGAAAATCCCATGGACAGAGGAGCCTGGTGGGGTCCATGGGGTCACAAAGAGTTGGACACAACTGAGTGAATAACCACAGCACAGAATTTTCATTCAGAACTAGTATTAGCCTAGGTCTTAAGACCTAATATTAGACCTAGTATTCCAAGTGTGGAAACCTGGGGCTCTTATATGCCAGTGGAAATGAAAAGTAATTTACAAATGCCTTTCAGGATTAAGTATGTACAAATCCTTTGACTCAACAGTTTTACCTTAAGGGGGTTTTTTAATGGTCTCCATGGGAAAGGAAAATACTATACTTAAAAAACAGCAACAGGAGAGAAATTTTATATCCATAATAGGATCCATATTGGAAGAGTATGTAGCTGTTATCTTCAAGTATATCTTTCATGAGTAAGTAATGTCCAGAGGAAGGGGAATGTTAATAGTATGCCCACATCTGTGTAGAACTGAATTTATATGTGTTGGTGTGAGTGGGTGAATCTATTGGCAGTATTTTCCCAGGTTGTATGCACAGGAGACTAACCTAGCTTCTGGCTGTTTTTAACATCTTTCTTCTTTTTCTAAAAACCACATGCTATTTGAGAGAGAGGATCTAGTCATTGTACAGGAAATTAAGCCCACATAGAAATAGATAGGCTTCCCTTGTGGCTCAGCTGGTAAAGAATCCTCCTGCAATGCGGGAGACCAGGGTTTGATCCCTGGGTTTGGAAGATCCCCTGGAGAAAGGAAAGGCTACCCACTCCATTATTCTGGCCTGGAGAGTTCCATGGACTGTATAGTCCACGGGGTCACCAAGAGTCGGACATGACTGAGCAACTTTCACTTACTTATGTGTGTTAAACACATTTTTGACTTAACGATATTTTCAGCTAATGATGGGTTTGTCAGAAAGTAACCCCATTGTAAGCTGAGGGAAATCTGTATACAAAAGAGGAATAGTCTTTTATGTGTGTGAAGAATTTTAGCTACTTATAAACATAATACAACATCTAGTAATTTTAACTTTCATTTTATTATAGAGACCTTGTATAGAGAGAGACTTTGGTCCATGCTTTTGGAGCTTTCTACAAAAAAGTTCTTGCTATAGGGTCAAACTTGAACGACATAGGTTTGAACTATGAGGGTTCACTTAGCTACAGATTTTTCTCATTAGTAAACACTGCAGTGCTGCATGATCCTTGGTGGGGAAACTTGGGTTTGGAACTGCAGATACTGAAGGCCAGCTACAATATATCCCCGAGTTTTCAACTGCTTTTAAAGTTGGCACCCCTAACAACTGCTCTGTCATATTCAAAGGTCAACTGTACTATCACTGGGCTTCCCAGGTGGCATTAGTGGTAAAAAAAATCCTGACTGCCAAAGCAGGAGACATAAGCAATGAGGGTTCGATCCCTGGGCCGGGAAGATCCCCTGGATCAGGAAATGGCAACCCACTGTAGTATTCCTGCCTGGAGAATTCTATGGACAGAGGAGCCTGGCGGCCTGCAGTCCACAGGGTTACTAAGAGTCGGACGTGACTGAAGCGACTTAGCACCACTATCCTTAGTACAAGTTTCTTATCTATTAGTGTCCATGAGGGCTTCCCTGGTAGCTCAGCTGGTAAACAATCTGCCTGCAGTGCACGAAACCCGGTTAGATTCTGGGTTGGGAAGATACCCTCGAGAAGGGATAGGCTACCCGCTCCAGTATTCTTGGACTTCTTGGTGGTTCAGACACTAAAGAATCCTCCTGCAATGAGGGCGACCCTTTGATCCCTAGGTTGGGAAGATCCCCTGGAGGGGGGCAACCTAAGTAAAATTCCCCAAAGTGCCACAAGAGGGCAACCGAGGATCAGCCATTTCCCGACTGCGCCAGGTGGTGGCTGCCACAGTAGAGGGAAATCTTCCAGCTCAGGAGCTGTGCGACTGGGAAAGTCCCCGAGCTTTTCCAGTCTCAGTTTTACCAGGAAGATGGGGAGGGACTGTGAAATAAGACCTCTGCCAGCTCCAACAGGACGTTATTGTAACTTGCAGTTAGAGTCACTTAGTGACTGTAGCAACTTTAGAGTTTAACCTTGTTGAACCTTACCCATTCAATAAACAAGCCCGGTTTAAGCCAAAGTCTATGTAGATACTGTTTCTATCCCTTTTGGGGGCAGACAAGCCAACAGTTCTTGAGAGCATTTTATGAGCCAGGTACTGTTCTAAGCGCTTTGCCTTCCGCTTCCCGCTACGCAAGCGCTCCCATCTCGCAGAGGAGGAAGGCGAGGTGCGGCCAAGTGAGGTAACTCGCCGGAAGTCGCTCAGCCGGGACGGGGAGGGCCCGGATGTGAGCGCTCAGGCGCGGGCGGCCATGTTTATCGTGACCGCTGCTGCTCACAGGGAGCCTGGGAAACGAAAGGCACAGCCAGACGTCTAGCAAAGGGCTGCCAACCGCCCCTGGCTGGCAATTCACAGTTTTGTCTTTACAGAAAATGACTTTCTTGGGAGCTTTCCCAAGGCACGTAACCGTGCAACCGCATCCCCTACCTTGCTGTTGTAGCACTATTTTGTTGCCACAAGAGCATCGTCATCTGTCCACTGCCATGGCCGTTGGTCTCTGAACCAATCTCTCCCCACCCCCCTCTCCAGAGCGTTGGTAGTGTCCCTCCATGGCTTTTCTTAGCCCCACTTAAACTGGACTAGAATCTGCTATTTCCCCCAAATATATTCCATATCTCTTCCTCCCCACACTTAAGGCCAAAATTTTTACCTGCTAATCCTGGGTGTGTGGAGAGGAGCCTCTGAGGAGTGTAACCAGGGAGGTGGGGGCAGGTGAGGCCTCTGCAGGGAATACCAACAGTTTTCAGGACAGAGGAAGCTAGTTTTGGGAATGATGAGAAGTAAATCTTGAAAAGGTTTTTTTTTCTTTTTCTTTTTTTAATTAGATTACAGAAAGCAAAAGTTAGGGTTGCCAAACTGGTTTCTCAAGCCCAGCCTGTCTTGGGATGGAGAGTACCTATAGTTCCTGCCTTCTGGGGCTCACAAAAGCTCCAAGCTCCAAGTCAGCAGAAAAGGACCCTTTAGCATCTGAGACACCCACACTCACACACATATGGGTACACACTTTTGCTCACACTTACAGGCTTTTACATTTACGCACATACTTCACACACGCATGAGGAATGGCAAGATGGACAGTAGTCATCGAGTACAAAAATTAATTTTTTCTTTCTGCTTTTCTGTGCTTTTTAAGTTTTCTGCCTTGAAAATATATTTCACAAGTAACAAAATATTAAATATTGTAAAATGTAAGAAAATAAAGGCAAAATAAATTATATAATTCACTCAAATTTGGCAAAACTCCTCAGGAAAAGAATATTTCCTCTTGTATATGTCTAATGAGCCATTAGACTCATTTCCATTTGTGAAACTTTTCAGTTTCATTCTTTATCTTGAAGAAATCTTTACTTTTGTAATATAAAGTAGTGTACAAAGCTGTGAAATATTTATATATTTTCAGTTATTACACCTTTAAAAAGACTTTACAATTGTGCTGATTTCACATTTGGTTGAAAATTCAGTTTGAGGCTTTGTAATGCATTAGAAGTGAGTGTGGCTCATAAATATTTATTTTAAAAATCTGATTAAATCATGATTGCTCTTTTCCTTTGAACAATCACAACAGGAGCCTAGAATCACCTAGAATCACACACATGACATCAACAGAACTTCACCCCGACCCCTGCTTATCTCCACACAGACTGGGGTTTCTGGATGTCCTCTCATTCTGGCTGCATGTCACAGGCAGCCACCTAGTCATCACCAGTGAAATTCACAGGTGATCTTGAATTTGGCCAACAACAAACTCAACAAACCATTCACAAGGGATATTGGAATTTCCACTTTCAAAATGAATTTTTGAAAACAGTTTTCATAAACCAAATATCTGAGTTTATGTATAAGAAAGTAAATATTCTTCCTTGATTATCCACTCCCCTGCTTGCAGTGAATCACATCCCCTCCCCTGTGAGTTCTCAACCAGATGGGAAAAGCTGAGGAGTAAAGATGAGCTTCATTTTGGCAATAAGATAAGATAGCTTCTTATCTTACTGGCAGGGGTTTGGGCAAAAATTGGGCTTCCTTACTCTGTTCCACTTTTCCTTACTGATTTTTCCACCCAGTTTGAAAGAGAGGGTGGAGAGACTTTGCCCTTACTTTTCATGTGGTGGCAGCATTCCTGATCCTAACTTGGGTCCACTCACCCCTCCCAGGAAAGCCAATCTACTGACATTGGGTTGTGGTGAAGGAAAGTGTGGTGTTTATTGTAGGGAGCCATACAAGGAGTCAAGGCAACTCATGTTTAAAAGGCCTGAACTCCCCGATGGCTCTCAGGGGAAGGTTTTTAAAGACAGGGTAAGGGAGACGGTGGTGGGGTGTGTGATGAGGTCATAGACGTTCTTCTGACTGGCTGGTGGTGAGGTGACCGGGAGTCAACATCTTCAGTCTTCTGGTCCCAACTGGTCTGGGGTCTGTGCATTTGTGGTCAGCATAGAGTTAATTTCTCCTACCTGGTGAGGGTTTCAGAATCTGCAAAAGAGGTCAAAGATATGACTCAGAATATTATCTGTAGCCCTTGAGGAGGAACTAAAGGTCCTTGACTTTGTTTAATGACTAACCTATTAGTATTTTGTCTTCTTGACAATTTTCCTTTATTTCTGGATTTTCTCACTTCTCTGATTAAATTTATTCTTTGGAACTCAGGAAAGGCCTGAAAATGAAAGTGTTAGTCATTGTATCTGACTTTTTGAGGCCTCCATGGACTGTAGTCTACCAGGCTCCTCTGTCTATGGAATTCTTCAGGCAAGAATACTGGAGTGGGGTGCTCTTTCCTTCTCCAAGGGATCTTCCTGGCCCAAGGAACAAACTCATGTCTCCTGCATTGTAGGTGAATGCCATCTTGAGTCACCAGGGGGCCCTGAGCCAGGGAAGGTCTAGTTTTACTACAGATAAGTTTTACTACAGATAAGAAGCAGGTAGAGGACATCCATGGGGTGGAGTGAGGTCTGACCTGAGAAGGCCCAGTAGGGTCCTGCTTGGTTACAGCAAGGTATGTGTCCTGCAGGAAGACATGTGTCCTGCAACCTTTCAGGACCTGCCAAACCAAGGTGAGAGGAAAAACAATCATTTTCTTCACAAGTTGTTCATTTACAGGGAATAGAGCTGCCTCATTACCAATATGAGGAATGTGGTAATAAATGTCATGCTTACAACTGAACATGTCTGAGTTCTTTTTTCCTGTTGCTAAAAACATAGGACTCTGTATATGAAATGGGGTTTTATCAGTGGATTGCCTCATGCAGTGTCCATGATGTTTGTTTCAATTGCACTTACTTAGGATTTTATATATTTCCTTCCTTTGGATTAAATAAATGGATTTAATGATCATTAAAGTGAAGTGGGTAAATCATGAAGAGTTTTAAAATAAGAGCTCAGTTTCAGGAAGAGCTAACAGCAATGTTTATTGGGCTTCCTGTTTGGCTTAGGAATAAATGGAGTAAACAGATCATTATGGCCTCATGTCCTCCCCTATCAGGGAGAGATCTGGTAACTGAACTCTTCCTGAAACAGCCTATGAGTCTTTCAACAAATGGAAGCTGATGAATAGAGGTTTTATTTGTTTCTGGCCTTGATTCCTCAATAACAGTCCAAGATTTTATGCAGAGAACCAAGGTTTGGTGTGGATCCAGGGTTCTGTATTAGGAGCCAATTTGAATCAAGAGCCAAGAGCTGAGGAAAGGTCAGACGCCTTGATCAGGGAGGAAAGCTGGGAGTGGAGACAAGGAAGAAGGCTCTCTGTCCAGCCTCTGTGTCCACAATGGCCCGGATCCTCCTTCCCACTCAGCTCCTGCACTAGTGGAGGCTGACTTGGTCCTTCTGAACTGCAGTCTCCCAGGACATGGACAGATGTTACATATGGGTTAAGTTCTTCATCTTAAAGGAAAAAGAGGAAAGTCAATGCCCTCAGTTCAGTTCAGTCGCTCAGTCATGTCCGACTCTGTGACCCCATGGACTGCAGCACACCAGGCCTCCCTGTCCATCACCAACTTCCGGAGTCCACCCAAACTCATGCCCATTGAGTCAGTAATGCCATCTAGCCATCTCATCCTCTGTCGTCTCCTTCTCCTCCCACCTTCAATCTTTCCCAGCATCAGGGTCTTTTCCAGTGAGTCAGTTCTTCTCATCAGGTGGTCAATGTACTGGAGTTTCAGCTTCAGCATCAGTCCTTCCAGTGAACACCCGGGACTGATCTCCTTTAGGATGGACTGGTTGGATCTCCTTGCAGTCCAAGGGACTCTCAAGAGTCTTCTCCAACACCACAGTTTAAAAGCATCCATTCTTCGGTGCTCAGCCTTTTTCACTGTCCAACTCTCACCTCCATAAAATGACTACTGGAAAAACCATAGCTTTGACTACTAGACAGACCATTGTTGGCAAAGCAATGTCTCTGCTTTTTAATATGCTGTCTAGGTTGGTCATAGTTTTTCTTCCGAGGAGTAAGCGTCTTTTAATTTCATGGCTGCAGTCACCATCTGCAGTGATTTTGGAGCCCCCCCAAAATAAAGTCAGCCACTGTTTCCCCATCTATTTGCCATGAAGTGATGGGACCAGATGCCATGACCTTAATTTTCTGAATGTTGAGCCTTAAGCCAACTTTTTCACTCTCCTCTTTCACTTTCATCAAGAGGCTCTTTAGTTCTTCTTCGCTTTCTGCCATAAGGGTGGTGTCATCAGCATATCTGAGGTTATTGATATTTCTCCCGGCGATCTTGATTCCAGCTTGTGCTTCATCCAGCCAGCGTTTCTCATGATGTACTCTGCATATAAGGTAAATGAGCAGGGTGATAATATACTCCTTTTCCTATTTGGAACCAGTCTGTTGTTCCATGTCCAGTTCTAACCATTTGTTGCTTCCTGACCTGCATACAGATTTCTCAGGAGGCAGGTCAGGTGGTCTTGTATTCCCACCTCTTTCAGAATTTTCCACAGTTTGTTGTGATCCACACAGTCAAAGGCTTTGGCATAGTCAATAAAGCAGAAGTAGATGTTTTTCTGGAACTCTCTTGCTTTTTCGATAATCCAGCAGATGTTGGCAATTTGATCTCTGGTTCCTTTGCCTTTTCTAAAACCAGCTTGAACATCTGAAAGTTCACAGTTCATGTATTGTTGAAGCCTGCCTTCGAGAATTTTGAGGATTACTTTACTAGCATTTGAGATGAGTGCAATTGTGTGGTAGTTTGAGCATTCTTTGGCATTGCCTTTCTTTGGGGTTGGAATGAAAACTGACCTTTTCCAACAAACACTGAATCCCTAGCACACAGTATGTATTCAATAAATGCTTTTCTACTAAATTGAAGTAGTTTGGAAATGGCTGTTTGAGTCAGGAGGACTTTTGTCTGATTTACTGCTGACTAGCACCTGAACTATTATACAATTATATATATATATATATATACACACACACACACAATTATATATTGATGTATAATATGATATATATATATATGATAGATGGTAAAAAAGGAGATTGAGATGGTAAAATAAACACAAGCCTTATCATTACTCCTTAAGACTGCTGAAAACAGAGTTGATGAATTGCAGCTAAAATGCACTTAGAAATGTGGATAATCATTCTTTGTCTCCTCCTGGTCTCATAAACACACGTGCTTGAGAGATGTCTGTGATATTATGTAACACTTTTACTTTATCACATATTCATGTTAAGAGTTTAATATTTTTTTTTCACTGTGTAACACTGTGTTACTGTGATTTGTAATGAGAAATATGTATTTGGTTAGGAGCGGAGCTGAAATGAGTTCAGTAGATCAAAGCTTCCTTTGGAAGCAGGCACCTTTATGAAAGATATCAGTCATCACGTTGTCCAAGGGGATCCTCCGTCATGGTGACCTTGAATACGAGGTGTGAGCCCCACCTTACCCTGTGGAAATCCGCCATAAGAATCTGCTGCTGCTACTGCTGCTAAGTCACTTCAGTCGTGTCCGACTCTGCGACCCCGTGGACTGCAGCCCACCAGGCTCCTCCGTCCATGGATTTCTCCAGGCACGAGTACTGGAGTGGGTTTGCCATTTCCTTCTCCTATAAGACTCTGAGGCCTGTTAATTCCAGCAGGGGGAAGCAGCTCTTTGGGACCTTGTGTGTACATTAGCTGACACATGGTAGGTGCTCAGTCAATAGAGAACGCCTTTATATATGCCCCAGAGAACAGCAGATAGTTTTCTGAGCAAGGCTGGGAGAAAAGACATTTATCCAATAAACACAGAGAGGATAGGATTTGGTCTTAAAGTTGGAAAAGACTTAAAGGTCACTCTCATTTACTCTCTTGGAGTCCTGATCTCTCCTCCCTTCCTACATGTGTTCCTGCCTTTTTATGTCCCCTTCTCTGTGATCCATGTCATAATCAGTTTTCAGAAAATTTCTGACTCACTTGTCTCGCTGAAGAGAAAACAACTAAGCATTTATTTTATATATCCTGGGTGTATTTGTCTTTTATTGGGGTTGGACAATGGAATAAACTGTAATCCAGAGTCTGTTTCCAGCAGTGGCACTGAAGGTAGTGTATGAATTGGGACCAGCTAAACCCCAATATACATGATCATATACAACAGGATTTCATAGCTGGTTTACACAGCAGTTCAGTGGATGCGACTGGATAGCTTTCCTTCACATGGTGATTCAGAGACCCACACGCTGGGCCTTACTGGTACACTCGGACAGCAGTGGAGGGAAAAGAAGGTGTGTTTCTCGCTGCACTGAAGAGTCTGGCCCATTAGAGTCTTATCACTTTGGAAGAAAAGCGAGCATGGATTTGGGCAGATGACCAACAGTCTCAGCCAAGTCCCAGAGCGGCGAATTTGTTGCTCTGGAGGCTGCAGACAGTGAGGGAAGCTGACCTTTTTCCAGTCAGGAAACCACATCCTGTAACCAGTCATCGCCTACACTGGAGCCTCTCGCTGGTGCCGTCCTGAAATCCCCAGTATTTTCTGGGCAGATTCACTTAACGTCATTTAAACCTAGGAGAAGGCAATGGCAACCCACTTCAGTGTTCTTGCCTGGAGAATCCCAGGGACGGGAGCCTGGTGGGCTGCCGTCTGTGGGGTCACACAGAGTCGGAGACGACTGACATGACTTAGCAGCAGCATTATAACCTTTGAGGTTGTCCCTAGGTTTGTAACAGTGGAAAAGTACAGTATGGACCTGTATGTCAGTGCCCACGGGGCCCAGAGCTGTTCACATTTCCTCCACTGCTCCCAGCAGATCCTGAATTCAAAGAGTAAAGCCCATGAGCCCCTTGACTGCATGGGGCTCCTGCCCACTAACTCAGGGCCTTTGCTTGTTCAGGACCAGCCTGACCCCAGATTTCTCCTCTTTTGTCTGTTTCTTCTCTTTTCAACTATTTCTTCTCAACTATTTTACTGCTAATTAGCACCTGAATCAAATGCCGAAGAGGCGCTGGAGATGGTGAAATAAACATGTCTGTTAATTACTTCTTAAATCTGGTGAAGATAGTTGACCAGTTGCAGTTGAAGTTGAAATGCAGTTAGAACTGTGGATGAATCATCCTTTATCTCCTCCCAGTCTCCTACATGCATCTACTTAAGAGGCATCAGGGATATTATTTAACACTCTAAATGTATCACATATTCATGGGAAGAAGAGTTTAAAGCATTTTTCTTGCATTGTGATTTAAAATAAGTATATTTTAGATCTTTGTCCCCTTTTTTTGCTCAGCGCTCCTGAAAAAACCATTAGAATTTCCTAAAGGATGAGAAGAATACAGGTATCTTTTATTATGTTAATGAGCTGACCTTCGGAAAACACTTAAGGGTTGCTGGCTGGTTGCCGGGTGAAGCCAATGAAGTAATTAGGTTAGAACTTTCAGTCCCACCCACCACCTTCAGGGGAGGAAAGAAAGGCTGGCTGCTGCTGCTGCTGCTAAGTCACTTCAGTAATGTCTGACTCTTAGCGACCCCATGGACTGCAGCCTACCAGGCTTCTCCATCCATGGGATTCTCAAGGCGAGAGCACTGGAGTGGGGTGCCATTGCTTTCTCCAAAGAAAGGCAAGAGGTTGTGCCAGTCATTGGCCAATGAGCCCGTCAATCATGCCTAGGTAATATCACCTTCATAAAACCCCCAAAGGGCAGGGTGAACTTTCTGGATGGTGAACAAGGTACATGGAGAGGTTGTGGAACCCTGCCCCTATGAGTCTTCTATGTGGATGTTCACTTGTATCCTTTTGTCACATCCTGTAAGAAGGCCCAGTAAAGGTAAGTATCTTTCTGTGAATTTTGTGTACTGCTTTGGCAAGTTAAATTCGAGGATGGAATCTTTGGAAGCTCTGTTGTTAGTAGGTCAGAAGCACAGGTGACATCTGGGTTTGCAAATAGCGTCCCAGGGAGGGGCAGCAGTCTGCTGGGACTGAACCCCGACTCTGTGGAATCTGCTGCTGAACCTGAGTAGATAGCGTCAGAGCTGAATTAAACTGTAGGACACCCAGCTGGGCTAGAGAGATGGGTGGTGTGGGGAAAACCCCAAGACATTTGGTGATTAGAAGTGTCAGAAGTGAAGTGTTTTTTTTTTTTATTTCTTGTTGAGTAGTAAAGGAGATACATAGGAAAGAAAAACACAAGAGAAAGAGGCATAGGAAGAATAGACTTCCCCACCTCCCCATGCTGTAGGAAAGAACTCTAGGTTTTTCTTAAAGTTACAGCAAGAAATCATTGTAACAAAATCATAAATGGGATGCAGCTACTCCCTGTGCAAAAGTCAATAAAGAGGCCACGCTGGTGGAAAGGGAAATTTGCTTTATTTTGGATGCTGGCAACCTGTGGGGGTGGTGGGCCTCTTGGGCCGTCCAGAGGCCAACTCCTTCCCATTAACGATCAGTGGGTCAGAGCTTTTATAGACAGGGTTGGGGAGAGGGGGCTATGTGCAGAAAGAGCACAGACAGCTCTGAGCGTCGTCTTGAAATTGGTCACCTGTGGTCCTACCAGCGTCGTCTTGATTAAGTATTGTTCATTTTCAGGGTCAGTTTGTCCCCATTTCTTTGAGGCCAAGTCTCAGAATTGTGGCCGCTCACGTCATGGTTACAGTGTGGTCATTGTGTCGTTAACTTCTTCCACTGGGTGGGGGTTTCAGTATCTGTAAGACCTCTGGAAGGATGTGGCTCAATTTTATTTGTAGACCTTGTGCTGCGTGTGTGCTCAGTCACTGCTGCTGCTAAGTCACCTCAGTCCTGTCCGACTCTGTGCGACCCCATAGACAGCAGCCCACCAGGCTCCCCCATCCCTGGGATTCTCCAGACAAGAACACTGGAGTGGGTTGCCATTTCCTTCTCCAATGCGTGAAAGTGAAGTCGCTCAGTCGTGTCCGACTCTTCCCGACCCCATGGGCTGCGGCCTACCAGGCTCCTCCGTGCATGGGATTTTCCAGGCAAGAGTACTGGAGTGGGGTGCCACTGCCTTCTCCAGGCTCAGTCACTTCAGCTGTGTACAATTCTTTGCAACCTCATGGGTTGTAGCCCCCTGGCTCCTCTGTCCATAGGATTTCCCAGGCAAGAAATACTGGAATGGGTTGCCATTTCCTCCTCTAGGGGATCTTCCTGACCCTGGGATCGAACCCACATCTCCTGCATTGCAGGCGGATTTTTTTTTTTTAACCCCCAAGCCAACCAGGGAAGACTATAGCTCTTGAGAAGGAACTAAAGGTCCTTGACCACACTCAATGACTAAATTATTATTATTTAGTCTCCTTTGACTATTTTGTTTCTGCATTTTCTCACTTCTCCAATAAAATTTATTCTTTGGCTGAATTTTTTTCACAGGCAAAGGCAGGCTGAGGACCTGGAGTTCAAGAACCATCGGGTCCTGCTCCATTTCAGATAATAGTAAATGTTTATGGAGAAATTCTGTGTCCAGCATGGTCTTAACTATTTTATGTACATGGTTTCATTTAATTCTCACAACAACCCAGAGTGGTAGGTACTTTTATTGCCCAATCATACATACCTAATAAGAGGCAGTGCTACGTGACTAAGGAGCCTAAGAGCTGAACCTTTGTATTATTTACCCTCCCTACTCTAATAGGCCTTCCCTGGTGGTTTAGTGGTAAAAAGTCTACCAGCAATGCAGGAGACACTGGTTTGATCCCTGAGTTAGAAAGATCCCCCAGAGAAAGAAATGGCGACTCACTCCAGTATTCTTGCCTGGAAAATCCCATGGACAGAGGAGTTGTATGGGCTACAGTCCATGAGGTTGCAAGAGTTGGACACGACTTAGCCACTAAACCACCAGACTCTAATAGGAAACCATGGTGTGCTCATTTTTAGGAAAAAAAAAATATGGTGAATATGTTTTTCTTTTGAGAAAGTGAATTAATCTGTGAAATTCATCTTTTCTCCACAAGGTGAGAGTGGAATGAAATATCTCATCAAGAGCTGAAATCTCCTATGCTGATAACTCAGTCATTAAAGCAACACTCCCTGGACAGGCTTCATCAAAATAGTGACAATAGAGTAGAGGCATACTGAGTTTTACTGCAGTTCATTCATGGTGCTTTGCAGATACCATGTTGTTTATAAACCGAAGCTTTGTGGCAATCCTATGTCGAACAAGTCTTTCAGTGCCATTTTTCCAATAGCATTTGCTCACTTCATGTCTCTTTCACATTTTGGTAACCCTTTAAACTTTTTTTATTACTATGTTTATTGTGGTGATCAGGGATCTTTGTTACTACCTGACTCACTGAAGGTTCAGATGATGGTTAGCATTTATTAGTAATAAAGTATGTTTTTAATGACGGTATATACACTGTTTTCTACTTTAGACATGATGTAAATATAGCTTTTATATACACTGGAAAATCAAAAATTTTGTGTAACTTGCTTTATTGAGATATTCGCTTTATTTCAGTGGTCTGAATCAAACCACAGTATCTCCAAGGTATGCCCGTGTCATGGAATTTAGACAACCCAACCTACTCTAAAGGGGAGAGGAAAGTTCACAGCAAGTGGCCAGTGGAAGGCAGAGGGAGGGAGGCACCGTATGTACTTTTGTCCCCCGACAGAGGACAAAACAGACACGGCTGTTGCCAGTTCTGTTAACTGGTCTATCCAGCTTATGAAGGAGCTCTCCTGAGTGGTTGGGTGGCAGCTGTGGGCATGCCAGTAGCTGTGCCTAATGACAATGTCGGAAAGCCCAATTAGGCTCCAGAAAGTTCCCTTGAGCAATCCCTAACAGTGTTGACTTTTGTGCCCTACGCCTAGTGTAGGGCACCTGCAAAAAGGCTCATTAGCTACAGGAAGTCTCTTTTGCTCTTCAACTCCACCTCCAGCTCAGAAACATCAAACTCTTGGCAGGTAGAGCCTGTCAGCAGCTCAGGGAAATCTTTCCTTTGGTTTCAGATCATGAGGTTTAGCAACATCTTCAGTCACCCATGAAGGAACTGAATACCCACAGTAAACGGCAGTCAACTCATCTGTTTATTCACATAATAATGACTGTGCACGCTATTGTTGTAGGGTTCCAAGCACTGTAAAGCCCTTTTGAGAGTTAGTCTCTAGATTCAAATATAGAGTTTGTATGTTTTTCTCCCCCACAGAGCTTGCTGTTTCTTTTCTATAACATTTAAAAGTTACATATCATATTTATTATCACTATTTGTTTTAGTTTGCTTGATTTGTCCTGCAAAGAACTTTTTATGATATATTTTTCCTGGATGTATGCAGATATTCTTCACCTTATAGTGGGGCTATGTCTTCATAAATCTATTGTAAGTTGAAAGTATCCTAAGTAAAAAATGCATTGAATACACTTGACATCATAGCTGAGTCTACCCATGCTCAGAAAACTTAGATTAGCCTGCAGTTGGGCAAAATCATCGAAGACAAAGCCTATTTTATGATATAGTGTTGAACATCTTGTGCTATATGTTGAACTGTACTGATAGTGAGACACAAAATTAGTTGCGTGCGTCCAGAATGATTGTGTTGGTAGTTTACCCTCGTGGTCACATGGTTGACTGGAAAATTGCAGCTGCCACCCAGAATCATGAGAGAGTGAGGTAACACATATTCCTAGCCCAGGAAAGATCCAGATTCAGAACTTAAAACGTGATTTCTACTGAACACATAGAGCTTTCACACCATGTAGAGTCTAAGAGTCATTAAATATAATTATTATAAGTTAGGGACCATCTATAAATTCCATTCATAGTAAAGTGACTTCAAAGATGATTGCAAAGCACATTTTTAAGTAAACAAGTCTCTCCTTCTGTTATACAGTAAGTCTTTATTTCCTGCATATTATATGTCTACATTCTTCTAGATCCTTGGAATATAGCAGTATTTTGGATTGACTGGGCAGGGAAGATCTCACTAAGGTGACACTTGAGTAAAGATTTGAGGACTTCCCTGGTGGCCCAGTGGTTAAGAATCCGCCTGCCAATGAAGGGGACTCAAGTTCAGTCCCTGGGTCAGGAAGATCCTACATGCCACAGGACAACTAAGCCTTGCACCATGACTACTGAGCCTGTGCTCTGGAGCCACACACTCACGAGCCTGTACTCAGCAATGAGAGAAGCCACCACAGTGAGAATCCCGAGCATTGCAATAGAGAGAAGCCCCCTCTTGACGAAATACAGAAAGCATGTGCAGTATTGAAGACCTGGCTCAGCCTAAATAAATATAGATTTGAAAGATGCAAGAGAGTGTGGTTTACAGCTTGAGGGAAAGAAGGGCTGGTCAGAGAGAAGAGTCGGTATGGTTGTTTGCATAGATGGGTTGATGCCTTTTGGCCCATGTGTTGCAAAGGGAGACAATAGTTACGTAAGGATTGGCTGTGTTTATGACTGAAACCTATTGCAGTGGACTGTGAGTTTGTGCCCCCTCCCAGCCCCCTGGTGGGCTGCTGTCCATGGGGTCTCCCAGAGTCGGACACGACTGAAGCGACTTAGCATGCGTGCATGCATTGGAGAAGGAAATGGCAGCCCACTCTGTCGGGGGACGTGTAGCTTGAAGGAGTCCAATATGTTGCACTTTTTCCTTTGTGTGCCATTTCTCAAGGATTCTCTGTTCCTTATCAGTTCCTATTCCAGAATGAGTAGAGCTGAACGCAGTTCTCAGGACTGAGATCATGGAAAAGGGTACCTGCTTGGATTCCTTTCAGTAACTCCCTTCAGTGACTTCTTTCAACATCGGCGACCTTGTATGTATTAGACTATCCATTTTGTTGCAATTGATGGAATTTCATCCTTTGCAATCGCTAAATAAGCATTTTACCAAAGAGATATAAGCCTGCATTTCTGCTAATAAAACACACTTGCCCAACTGGAGACTTGAGTCCCCTGCGTCCTTCTCTCTGTCTCTCTTTCTTTTCGTTGACTCTGGTCCACCAGGTCCCAGTCTGTAAAGAAGACACCACTCCAGGGTTCTTGCCTGGAGAATCCCAGGGATGGAGGAGCCTGGTGGGCTGCTGTCTGTGGGGTCGCACAGAGTCAGACACAACTGAAGTGACTTAGCAGCAGCAGTCCAGCCCCCAAATTCATATATTGAAATATCCCAATGTAATGGTGTTTGGAGATGGGTTCCCTAAGAGGTAATTAGGTGATGAGGGTGGAGCCCTCGCAAGTGGGATTTGTCCCTTTAGAAGAAGAGGCTAGAAAGCTCTCTTGCTCTTTATTTCCCTCTCCGGATATAATAAAAGTTGGCAGATTGTAACCTGGAGGAAGGTTACTCCGGAAATTCACCATACTGACACCCTGATCTCAGGTCTCCAGCCTCAAGAACTGTGAGAAATGAATTTCTGTTGTTTATAAGCTGCTGCTGCTAAGTCACTTCAGTCCTGTCTGACTCTATGCAACCCCATAGACAGCAGCCCACCAGGCTCCCCTGTCCCTGGGATTCTCCAGGCAAGAACACTGGGGTGGGTTGCCATTTCCTTCTCCAATTCATGAAAGTGAAGACACTCCATGGGATTTTCCAGGCAAGAGTACTGGAGTGGGTTGCCATTGCCTTCTCCTGTTTATAAGCTATCTCAATTCAATTCAGTTCAGTCACTCAGTCATGTCTGACTCTTTGAGACCCTATGAACTGCCAAGCCTCCCTGTCCATCACCACCAACTCCTGGAGTCCAGCCAAACCCATGTCCATTGAGTCAGTGATGCCATCCAACCATCTCATCCTCTGTCATCTCCTTCTCCTCTTGCCCTCAATCTTTTCCAGCATCAGGGTCCTTTCAAATGAGTCAGCTCTTCGCATGAGGTGGCCAAAGTATTGGAGTTTAAGCTTCAACATTAGTCCTTCCAGTGAACACCCAGGACTGATCTCCTTTAGAATGGACTGGTTGGATCTCCTTGCAGTCCAAGGGACTCTCAAGAGTCTTCTCCAACACCACAGTTCAAAAGCATCAGTTCTTCTGTACTCAGCTTTCTTTATAGTCCAATTCTCACATCCATACATGACTACTGGAAAAACCATAGCCTTGACTAGATGGATCTTTTTTTGACAAAGTAATGTCTCTGATTTTTTATATGCTGTTTAGGTTGGTCATAACTTTCCTCCCAAGGAGTAATTATCTTTTAATTTCATGGCTACAGTCACCATCTGCAGTGATTTTGGAGCCCAAAAATATAAAGTCAGCCATAAGCTACCTAGATTATGGTAATTTGTTATAGTAGCCCCCAAAGGACTGAGACACCTATATAATTAACTAATTGGTTTGGAAAGGTAAAATACTATGAAGAAATTTCAGAAGTGTTGGTCTAAAATGGCTATATAAACGGATTTGACTGTTTTATTTCAAGGCTTTGTTAAATTCAGAAAAAAGCACTATTTTATCAAATGACTGGTTTAACTGCATTTCATTTTGAAGCAATTATTTTTATGACAAATACCTGAAAAGCTACTCTACAGAGAAAAAGTATAGGTATGAGACAATGATTAATACATTCAGGTAAAATAAATTAAGAGAGTAAATCTCATGTTGAGTATTCTTCACTTCAGTCACGTCTAGCTCTTTGTGACTCCCTGTACTGCAGCATGCCAGGTTTTCCTGTCCACTGTCTCTTGGAGTTTCAAACTCATGTCCATTGAGTCAGTGATGCCATCTAACCATCTCATCATCTGTCATCCTCTACTCTTTGTGCCTTCATTCTTTCCCAGCATCAGGTCATTTCCAACGATTCAACTCTTTGCATCAGGTGGCCAAAATATTGGAGCTTCAGCATTGGTCCTTTCAATGAATATTTAGGGTTGATTTCCTTTAGGAGTGACTGGTTTGATCTCCTTGAGTCTCCAAGGGACTCGCAAGAATCTTCTCTAGTACCACAGTTCAAGAGCATCAATTCTTTGGTACTTAGCCTTCTTTATGATCCAACTCACATCTGTACATGACTACTGGAAAAACCGTAACTTTGACTATATGGACCTTTGTCTGCAAAGTGACGTCAAAGTTCATCATAGCTTTCCTTACAGGGAGGAAGTGTCTTTTAATTTCATGGCTGCAGTCACCATCTGCAGTGATTTTGGAGCCCCCAAATAAAGTCTCTCACTGTCTCCATTTTTCCCCATCTATTTGCCATAAAGTGATGGGACTGGATGCCATGATCTTGATTTTTTGTATGTTGAATTCTAAGACAGCCTTTTCACTTCCTGTTTCACCTGCGTCAAGAGGCTCTTTAGTTCTTCTTTGCTTTCTGCCATAAGGGTGGTATCATCTTTTACTATCTGAAGTTACTGATATTTCTCCTGGCAATCTTGATTCGTGCTCATCCAGTCCAGCATTTTTCATGATGCACTCTGCATATAAGTTAAATAAGCAGGGTTACAATATGTACTCCAGTATGTACAATATGTACTCATTGATGTACTCCTTCCCAATTTTGAACCAGTCTATCATTACATGTCCAGTTCTTACTGTTGCTTCTTGACCTGCATATAGATTTCTCAGGAGGCAGGTCAGGTGGTCTGATATTCCTGTCTCTTTAAGAATTTTCCACAGTTTGTTGTGATCCACACAGTCAAAGGCTGTAGCATAGCAGGAGTATGTTTTTCTGGAATTCCCTTGCTTTTTCTATGATCCAACAGATATTGGCAATTTGATCTCTGGTTCCCTTGTCTCTTCTAATTTCAGCTTGTACATCTGAAAGTTCTTGGTTCATGTATTGTTGAATCCTATCTTGAAGGATTTTGAGCATTACCTCACTAGCATGTGAAATTAGTGCAATTCTGCTGTGATTTGAACATTCTTAGGCTTCCCTAGTGGCTCAGTGGTAAAGAATATGCCTGCAATGCAAGGGCACGGGAGACACCAGTTCGATCCCTGTTCAGGAAGATCCCCTGGAGGAGGGCATGGCAACCTACTCCAGTGTTCTTGCCTGGAGAATCCCCATGGACAGAGGAATCTGGCAGCCTACAGTCCACAGGGTCACAAAGAGTTGGACATGACTGAAGTGACTTAGCAGGCACATTCAATATTCTTTGGCACTGCCCTTGTTTGGGATTGGAATGAAAACTGAACTTTTCCAGTCCTGTGGCCACTGCTGAATTTTCCAAATTTACTGGCATATTGAGTGCAGCACTTGCACAGCATCATCTTTTATGATTTGAAATAGATTAGCAGAATTACATCACCTCCACTAACTTTGTTCTTGGTAATGCTTCCTCAGGCCCACTTGACTTCACACTCCAGGATGTCTGGCTCTAGGAACATGACCACATCACTGTGGTTGTCGGGATCATTAAGACCTTTTTGTACAGTTCTTCTGTGTATTCTTGCCACCTCTTCTTAATATCTTCTGCTTCTGTTAGGTCAATACTGCTCTGTCCTTTATTGTATCTATGTTTGCATGACATGTTCCCTTGGTAACACTAATCTTCTTGAAGAGGTCTCTAGTCTTTCCCATTCTATTGTTATTGTTTTCCTCTGTTTCTCTGCATTGTTCACTTTAAAAGGCTTTCTTATATCTCCTTGTGATTCTTTGGAACTCCACATTCAGATGGGTATATCTTTCCTTTTCTCCTTGGCCTTCCTCTTCTCTTCTTTTCTCAGCTATTTGTAAGGCCTCCTCAGACATCCATTTTGCCTTCTTGCATTTCTTTTTCTTTGGGATGGTCTTGATCGCTGCCTCCTGTACAGTGTTACGAACCTCTGTCCATAGTTCTTCAGGCACTCTATCATGTCTAATCCCTTGAATCTATTTGTCACTTCCACTGTATAATCATAAGGGATTTAATTTAGGGCATACTTGAATGGCCTAGTGGTTTTCCCTACTTTCTTTAATTTAAGTCTGAATTTTGTAATAAGTTCATGATCTGAGCCACAGTGAGCCGCTGGTCCTGTTTTCGGTGATTTTTCAGTTCAGTTCAGTCGCTCAGTCATGTCTGACTCTTTGTGACCCCATGAACCGCAGCACGCTAGGCTTCCCTGTCTATCACCAACTCCCAGAGTCCACCCAAACCCATGTCCATTGAGTTGGTGATGCCATCCAGCCATCTCATCCTCTGTCGTCCCCTTCTCTTCTTGCCCTCGATCTTTCCCAGCATCAGGGTCTTTTCAAATGAGTCAGCTCTTTGGTGGTTTTTACCACAGTAAAATAAAATTTTAGAAAATGAATTCAGGTGAAAGTCTTTCTTCAAGGGCAAATTAACCTAACTTCATTTTCCAGCTTCCATTTATGAGTCAGATAAATCTAATAATTTGAAAGTACTTAGTTTTGCAAGCCTTATATGATCTATATCTCTAAATCTTCTTTTAATGGCTGCGAATATCCCTAAATTGTCTTCTGTGTGGAGGCAAGCACTCTCCTCATCCTCCCCATATCTGAATAACCACACCAGGAGTCTTCATTGCCTGTGCATTCATTATCCAGTTTTCCAATATGAGAAACCATACGGAAGGAAATAGTAAGAAAGCAAGGGCACTCCAAGCCTTTAGCTGGTTTTGCTCGATGGGGACATTGTCAAAGTCCCAGGAAGAGAAGGGAAGCATCCTTCATATCTTCCCTGTGTTGGAGAAGGATCCACACTACCCAGGGCCTGTGTGAGTCCATTACCCCCTCACCTTCTTGGAAGGTCAGTACAGTTTCCGCCCTCAGAGGGTGTTCAGGAAACTTTTCAGTGTGGACACAATGATTAATTTTGTCTTCGAGTTCAAACGCTGGTTCTGTCATTTTGAGTGACAGTCCAAAGAGTTTGGGACAAAAAGGAAAAACCCAGACTGGGATCCAGGCTCTCTGGCAGGGCAAAGAAGGTTTCAGATAGGGCTGTGTGGTGGCCTGTCCTTGTACGCTCTGCCCCCTGAAGCATCTGAGCATGTAAGGTCACAAAAGGTCATGAACCACTAGGCAATTCACATCTCTCAAACAGTGCCAACTTCCAGATAAGAATTTTTATTTTTTATTTTTCTAGCTCCTTTTAAACGCAGTCGGTATTTTTTACTGTTTGGGAACAATAAAACTGTAACAGCCTCTTCCTTTGTAGAGAGTTAAGAATCTGCCCAGATTTTCGGGGACTTCATGCTCTCCAGCAGTGGTTTTAAATTTTTGTTTTTCTGTGTTTGTTTGCTTTTAATCCAAAGTGCGTTATGTGGCTTGCCATCTAAATGGTCCTCTCTATCTGGTGTGTTGTTCTTAATGACTCTCTGTGGCATCCTTTCCATTTCTCACTCCCCAATCACCAGAAGTTAATAACAGTAGAGCTCTAAACAAATGAGCCATTATTTCCAAGGGACCTTTTCTGCCAGCATTAGATTATTTTTGTATTGTATGAGATGGTTGCCTAGGAGGCTTTTATTTTCAGTAACCACGGTTTTCATTCTTTCTTGATTTTATGGATGGTAGAAAACAGTTTTGGATTCTACAAAGAAAAAATATCTTTAAAATCTTCGGCTACACAGCATATGATTTCCTATAAAATTCTTACTGTGAAGAAGAGAAGAGCCTTTTAAGGGAAGTAATCACAAGGGCTTTAATACAAAGCTTGTAGTGGAGAGAGCTTCTGTAAGCTAAATCCTATATCTTAGAGCCCCTTCAAGCTCAGTAAATGAACTAACTATAATACTATGATTTCAGCCTGTAGACAGTAATTTTTCCAGACTGTTTATTCACTTGAGAAAGTCTCTAATGATGGAAAATGACTTTTAACTGATGAGGTAACTATTTTTTACAGATCAAAAATGGTAGAAAAGCAGGAGTTTTATAGGTCTGATTTTATAGAAGATTTAAAATGATAGTTTTTTTTTTTTTAAAGGACAATGCTTGATGCATTCAAAGACCTGGAGAAGTGGGAGAGATAGGAACTATAAAAGCAATACAGAGCAATTGGGTGACCAGGGACTGAGTTTCCAGATGTCTGCTCTTCTGCATTAGTTCAAAGTTCAGCGCCCTCAGATTTTGTGAAACATTTACAGTGAGCTAGTTACTGTGCTAATTAACCTCTATATGATCTAGATATGCTGTTTAGAGATACAGTCTATCAGTAATCTGTCAGGTTTTAGTACAGTCAATAATCTGAGGTATTTTTATCTTACTTGTATGTGGGCTTCCCTGGTGGCTCAGATGGTAAAGAGTCTGCCTACAATGTAGGAGACCTGGGTTTGATCCCTGGGTGGGGGACATCCCCTGGAGAAGGAAATGGCAACCCTCTCCAGTATTCTTACTTGAAAAATTGGGCTTCTCTGGTGACTCAGACGGTAAAGAATCTGCCTGCAATGCAGGAGACTTGAGTTCGATCCCTGGGTTGGGAAGATCCCCTAGAGGAGGAAATGGCTACCCACTCCAGTATTCTTGCTTGGAGAATCCCATGGACAGAGGAGACTGGTGGGCTACAGTCCATGGGGTGGCAAAGAGCTGAACACAACTGAGCACCTCATATAGTGGATTATAATGTAATTTCTGCTGTACAGCAAAGAGATTCAGCTCCACATATACATATTCTTTTTAATATTCTTTTCCATTATGGTTTGTCACTTTATTTTTTGCTTTTAGAGATGAGGGAATTGAGGCTCCCATAGCTAAAATAACTCACAAGGCCAGACAACATTTACGACTCTTCCGATTCTAACATTTCTGCCCTGAATCATTACACCATTTTTGTCTTTTGACCAGAAAGCTGGAAAAAGCCTGGGTGCTGGGGATTTCTGTGGGTGCTCTGCTTTGTGTATTATCAGGAAAAAATCTACCCTCAAAGGAAATTCTACAGGGTTTCTCTTACTCTTCTCTCTTTCTACATCAGAGCATTAAAACCACCAGGTGTCAGTCTTGCAGATTTTAAAGAAATCATTCTATTTCCTGCTGTACCCCATAGATTTTTTATTACAGCTAGGTGGCACAGTGGTAAAGACTCTGCCTGCTAATTCAGAACACCAGAGTTCGATCCCTGGGTTGGGAAGATCCTCTGGAGAAGGAAATGGCAAACCACTCCAGTATTCTTACCTGGGAAATCCATGGACAGAGGAGCTTGGTGAGCTACAGTCCATGGGAGTCAGACGTGTCCTATTGACTCAACAACATTACAGTTAGCGGCTCAGTTATAAATGCCAGCATTTATTTTTCTATCAAGGATGCATCAAAAGTAGATAACATAGCTCAGCTACAAGAGTTATGGTTGGATGGGAATGGGGCAGGAGAATACTAGGGAGACAAGTTGTCCTTTCCTCTTGTTGGTAAAAGTGATAGTTGCTCAGTTGTGTCCGACTGTTTGCAAAACCATGGACTATAGCCCTCCAGGCTCCTCTGTCCATGGAATTCTCTAGACAAGAATACTGGAGTGGGTAGCCATTTCCTTCTCCATGAGATCTTCCCAACCCAAGGATCAAACCCAGGTCTCCTGCATTGCAGGCAGATTCTTTCCACTCTGAGACACTAGTGGGATTGTCTTCATTTCATTCCAGGACCCTGGGGCACTAAGAACATTTTAAGAGATGGTGGATGATAAACTCTCCCAAATAGCAATATTTCTTTTTCCAACTTATATCCAATTCATATTGTAAAAATAGAAATACAGATGTATTATAAGAAGGGACACAATGTTTTCTGAAAATGGAGGAGACAAAAAGGCTTCAAAAATTTTTTTAATTTAAATTTAGCTTTTGTTGAGGTATAGTTGGTTTAATATATTGTGTTAATTTCAGGTATACAGCAGAGAGAATCAGTTACACATGTGTATACAACCCTTCTTTTTAAAATTCTTTTCCCATACAGGCGATTACAGAGGGCTTCCCTGATGGCTCAGCTGGTAAACAATCCACCTGCCAGGCAGGAGACCCCAGTTCAATTCCTGGGTCTGGAAGATCTGCTGGAGAAGGCTACCCACTCCAGTATTCTCAGGCTTCCCTTGTGGCTTAGCTGGTAAAGAATCCACCTGCAATGCGGGAAATCTAGGTTCAATCCCTGGGTAGGAAAGACCCCCTGGAGAAGGGAAAGGCTTCCCACTCCAGTATTCTTTCCCCATACAGGCCATTGCAGAGTATTGAGTAGAGTTCCCTGTGCTATGCAGCAGGTTCTTACTGTAGGTTAGTTTTCTGTTTTATACACGATAGTGTTTTTATGTCAATCCCAATTTCCCAAGTTCATCCCCTGCTTTCCCACTTGGTATCCATACATCCATTCTCTATGCTTGCGTCTGACTGTATTTCTGCTTTGCAAATAAGTTCATCTGTATTACTTTTTAGGTTCCACATATAAGAGATATTACCAGACTTGTTTTTCTCTTTCTGATTTACTTCACTTTGTATGACAGTCTCTGGGTCCATCTACACATCTGTAATTTGCACAAATTTGTCCCTTTTATGGCTGAATAATATTCCATTGTATATATGTATCATATCTTTATTCTTCTATTGATGGACATTTAGGTTGCTTCCATGTCTTGGCTATTGTACATAGTGCTGAAATGAACATGGGGGTACATGTATTTTTAAATTATGGTTTACTCCAGGTTTACACCCAGGGTTTACTCCAAGTTTATGCCCAGCAGTAGAATTGCTAGGTCATATGGTAATTCTATTTTTCCTTTTTTAAGGAATCTCCATAGTAGCCTTGATAGTGGCTGTATCAGTTTACATTCCCATCAACAATGTAAGAGGTTTCCCTTTTCTCTGTACCCTCTCCAGCATTTATTGTTTGTAGATCTTTTTGATGGCTATTGTGACAGGTGTGAGATGATGCCTCATTGTAGCTTTGATTTGCATTTCTCTAGTAATTAGTGATATTGAGCATCTTTTCATTGTTTCTTGGCCATCTGTATATTTCCTTTGGAGAAATGTCTATTTAGGTCTTCCATCCATTTTATCATTGAGACTTTTTTTGATATTGATCTTGATCTACTTGTATATTTTTGAGATTAATCCTTTGTCAGTTGCTTCATTTGAAAATACTTTGTCCCATTCTGAGGATTTTCTTTTTGACTTGTTTATGATTTCTTTTGATGTGCAAAAGCTTTTAAGTTTAATTAGGTCCCATTTGCTTATTTTTGGTTTTATTTTCATTACTCTAGGAGGTGAGTCAAAAAAGATCTTGTTTCGATTTTATGTCACAGTGTTCTGCCTGTGTTTCCCTCTAAGAATTTTACTGTATCCAGCCTTATATTTAGGTCTTAAATTCATTTTGAGTTTATTTTCGTGATGATTGGTGTTAGGGAATGTTCTAATTTCATTCTTTTACATGAAGAGGCTGCCTTTTCTTCATTGTATATTCTTGCCTCCTTTATCATAGATTAGGCAACTGTAGGTGTGTGGGTTTGTCTCTGGGCTTTCTATTCTGTCCCATTGATCTGTATTTCTGTTGTGCCAGAACCATACTTTTTCAATGATTATAGCTTTTCAGTACAGTGTGAAGTCAGGGAGTCTGATTCCTCCAGCTTTATTTTTCTTAAGATTGCTTTGACTATTCGTGGTGTTTTGTGTTTCTATAAAAGTTGTAAAATTTTTTGTTCTATTTCTATGAAAAATATCATTGGTGATTTGATACAGATTGCATTGAACTTGTATATTGCTTTGGATAGTATAGTCATTTTCACAATAGAGATTCTTCAAGTCAAGAATGTGGTATATCTTTCCATCTGTCGTCTTTGATTTTTTTCATCAATATCTTACAGTTTTCTGAGTATAGGTCTTTTGCCTCCTAAGGAAGGTTTATTCCTAGGTATTTATTCTTTTTGATGAAATGGGATTGGTTCCTAGATTTCTATCTTCTGATCTTTCATTGTTAGTGTATAGGAATGCAAGAGAATTCTGTGTTTCATGTGGATCATGTTTAAAGTCTTTATTGAATTTGTACCAATATGGTTTCTGTTTTTTGATTTGATTTTTTTTTGTCCTGAGTCATGTGGAATTTTAATTCCCTCACCAGGGATCAACTCCTGCACTGGAAGGCAAAGTCTTAGCCACTGGACTCCTACGGAAGTCCCTGTGTATTACTTTTATACCCTGATACTTGACAAGTTCACTGAGCTCTCGCAGCTTTCTAAAAACATCTTTAGGGTTTTCTCGTATGGTATCACATCATCTGCAAACAGTGATAATTTAGTTCTTCTTTTACAAGTTGGGTTCCTTTGATTTCTTTTTCTTCTCTGACTTCCATTGTTAAGACTTCTAAAACTGTGTTGAATGATGGTGGCAAGAGTGAACATTCTTGTTTTATTCCTGATCTTAGAGGAAGTGCTCTCAAGTTTTCACCACTGAGAATGATGTTTCCTGTGGGTTTGTCATATATGGCCTTTATATGTTGATGTAGGTTCTCTCTGCCCACTTTTTGGAGATTCTTTTTAATCATAAGTGTATTGAATTTTGTCAAAAGATTTTTCTGCATCTATTGAGATGATTATATGGCTTTTAGTCTTCAGTTTGCTGGTGAGATGTATCTCAGTGATTGATTTGTGGATATTGAATGATCATTGTATTCTTGGGATAAATGTCACTTGATCATGGTGTATGATCCTTTTAATGTTGGATTTGCTTTGCTAGTATTTTGCTGAGGATTTTTGTGTCTATGTTCATCAGTGATATTGGCCTGTAATTTTCTTTTTTTGTGACATTTTTGTCTGGTTTTGGTATCAGGGTAATGGTGACCTCATAGGATCAGCTTTGGAATGTTCCTATCTCTGCAATTTTTTGGATGGAAGAGTTTCAAAAGGTATGTGTTAATTTTTCTCTAAGTGTTTAATAGAATTTGCCTGTGAAGACATCTGGTCCTGAACTTTTGCTTGTTAGAAGATTTTTAATCAATTTCAGTACTTGTGATTGATCTGTTCATATTTTCTGCTTCTTCCTGGTTTATTCTTGGAAGATTGTACCTGTGTAAGAATTTGTCCATTTCTTCTAGTTGTCCATTTTATTGATGTATAGTTGCTTGTAGTAGTCTCTTATGATCCTTTGTTTTTCTGTGATATTCATTGTAACTTCTCCTGAGGAAAGGCTTTTTAAAAATTAAGGCCTTGAACCCATCCCTAATATGTAGATTTATAAATGTAAATTCAGTTGTGAAAGGTTAGTTTCAGAAATTTTATAAGCTGTGAGAATGCGTTTAACTTCCCACCTACCATGCACACACACATAAACGCATACACATTCCCCCTTCATGCGTCTAAGCTTGCCCTTTACTTTGAACATCTCATGTTTGAGAGTTGAAGTTAGATTTCTTTCTAAATCTCTTCTTAACACATCCTTCCAAAAGAAATCTAGAGAAGCCAATGCAATACAGGGCTGAGATGTGATGAGCCAGTTGGGCAGCAGCATGGGTCTCTGTATGGATCTAATAGGGCTGGAAAAACATGAAATTTTTCTAGAAGCTTGTGGGAGAAACTGGCTCTCCTTTTTCAGGAGGTTGATTTATTGATTCGTTCATTAGATGATTGGCCTTTTTCAGTGTCTACATTAAGTCAGTCATTTTGCCAAGAGTTGTGGATACACAGATGGTTTTTACGCAATTCCTACCCTCAGTGAGAAATGACAGTGAGATTCAGACAAGTAGATTGTCAATGACACAATATTGAGGGGGCTAGAAAGGAGTGAGGGGGCAGAGGATGCTGCACTACACCATACAGGGTCAGGTGACGTATCTGTGGGCACTGAAGTTAGGAGATCTTCATACAGAAACCTTACCCCTAGTGCCATGGTACTGTCTACTGGGTACTTTCCTTCATGTGCACTATTTTTGTAACTGATAAAATAAATGCATCCAGGTGGCTCAGTGGCAAAGAATCCACCTGCCAATGCAGGAGACTCAGGAGATGCAGGTTCAATCCCTGGGTTAGGAAGATCCCCTGGAGGAAGAAATAGCAACCCACTCCAGGACTCTTGCCTGGAAAATCCATGAACAGAGGAGCCAAGCAGGCTACAGTCCATGGGGTCGCAGAGAGTCAGACACGTCTGAGCTGCTCAAACACGCACAACTGACATCAGACAAATGTAAAGACAGGTGACATGCCGAGAAACAACAACAAGAAATGAGTAATCTCTTTAAACACTTTTTCATTCATACGTTGTCAGTCACAGAGAGAATAGCCATCCTTAAGAACTGTAGCCAAGGAGGTTGTATGGACCAAAGAAAAGAGAGGGTTTGAGTAACTTGTCTAGGAATTAATGGCCATCTCTACTATCTAGGGAGGGGAAAAAATCCATCAGCCCTTCAGTCTGTTTCTCAGTGGCTAATGAACCATGTCAAATTCCATTTTTGTACAGCAAGTTGGCTATAAGGAATACTTAGGAGGCAATTAGCAGTAGTCAACACCTAGAGGTAAATATCTCTTGGCGTAGTATTTGCTTAGTCACTCAGTTGTGTCCAATTCTTTGTGACCCCATGGACGGAGGAGACTGGGGTCTCCTTTGTGTCCATGGGGATTCTCCAGGCAAGAATACTGGAGTGGGTTGCCACCCTTCTCCAGGGGACTCTTCCCAGCCCAGGGTTTGAACTTAGGTCTCCCACATAGCGGGTGGATTCATTGCGGGTGAACCTTGGATGTGGTATAAATCATCTTAAATGGAATTAGTCCCTGTCCTTCATGTTTGTTTCCTTAATGTTAGGTCCAAGCACCAGCTACGTCAGCTCCATAGACGATGCTTGTTACAAGTACAGGTTCTTGGGTCTCTCTTACATTAACTTATTAAGAATCTGTTTGGATAATGGCCCAAACATGCATTTTAAAAATAAAATTCAGTGATTTTATGCACACCACAGCTTAGGGAGTACTGGTACAGCAGTTTACAATCTTAGAGTACAACTTGGCATAGATATACAATAAGGGAAGAACATAAAGAGAAATATGGGGAATATATTTAACCCATGATAATAAATGTGGATAAAAAGAATAACACTTACTATATTGCAGTTCCAGAATCCACTGAAATAATTTATATTGAGCAAAAATCCATGAAGCAAAAAAAAATGATGCTTCAGAGTTTTTCTTGGACGTACTAAGATGATTAAAAATATCTTTCAGTTGGACTTGAAAAGAGTCCAAAAATTACCCTTTACTGAATTTGCTGAATCATAAAATAGTTCCATGCATGTGACATGAAACTTGTAGACGTATTGCATACATACCTGGTGGGAGGAAGGTTTACCATGAGTGAGGACAGAGACAGATGCTTCTTCCATGTGTCTATCATGCCTTTCAAAGGAGGAGCAAACAATTTTGATTACACTACATACCTTTCACCATTAGAATCCTCTTTACTAATAAGTGCTAAGCACAGAGCTGCCAATTGCTTACCAGTCTCAGATCCAGGAACTTCAAGTAGATTTTTCTGGTGAGCTTAATTGGCTTTTGTACTGTTTATTTTGCTAGTGGTAAGTTCAAGGTATATTTCATAGCACTTTAGTGTAAGTACAAATTTCAAACCAGAGCCAATTTATTCCATGACAATAGGATGGGGTGAAGGGGGTGTCCTATTATAACCAAGAAGAATTGTACAAAAATTTTTAAAACATTTTTATTTATATTTTTTTGGCTGTGCTGAGTCTTCATTGCTGGATGCAGGCTTTTTCTAGTTGGGGCAATGTTCCTTGCATTGACAGGTGTATTCTTTACCACCAAACCATCAGGGAAGTCCAAATTGTACATATTTTATCAGCAGCTTTACAAGCAATTTTTTAAACTGTCGAAGCCTAGGTTAATGAACTTGGAAGTATATAATCTCCCCTTTCCTTGGCCACTATTCATTTTATGCTGATTCCTCACTTGCTCTAACTCTCCCTCTTTCAGGGGTTAAGCACTACATTTTTCTAGCCATCTGATCCACATTGGCTGAAGCTAACTTGATAAATGGGATAATTAAAAGAAAAAACAGAAAGCTTAAAAGTCTTCGTCAAATGAATTCTTTTTAATGGCCGAGTAATATTCCATTGTGTATATGTACCACAGCTTTCTTATCCATTCGTCTGCTGATGGACATCTAGGTTGCTTCCATGTCCTGGCTATTGTAAACAATGCGGCGATGAACATTGGGGTACACGCCTCTCTTTCAATTCTGGTTTCCTCGGTGTGTATGCCCAGCAGTGGGATTGCTGGGTCATATGGCAGGTCTATTTGCAGCTTTTTAAGGAACCTCCACACTGTTTTCCATAGTGGCTGTACTAGTTTGCATTCCCACCAACAATGTAAGAGGGTTCCCTTTTCTCCACATCCTCTCCAGCATTTATTGCTTGTAGACTTTTGGATGGCAGCCATTCTGACTGGTGTAAAGTGGTACCTCATTGTGGTTTTGATTTGCATTTCTCTGATAGTGAGTGATGTTGAGCATCTTTTCATGTGTTTGTTAGCCATTTTTATGTCTTCTTTGGAGAAATGTCTGTTTAGTTCTTTGGCCCACTGTTTGATTGGGTCATTTATTTTTCTGGAATGGAGCTGCAGGATTTGCTTGCATATTTTTGAGATTAATTGTTTGTCTGTTGCTTCATTGGCTATTATTTTCTCCCATTCTGAAGGCTGCCTTTTCACCTTGCTTATAGTTTCCTTTGTTGTGCAGAAGCTTTTCATTTTAATTAGGTCCCATTTGTTTATTTGTGCTTTTATTTCCAGTTAAAAAAGAATTCATTTCAATCAGTTCTACTGAGGTGGACGAAACTGAAGCCTATTATACAGAGTGAAGTAAGCCAGAAGGAAAAACAAAAATACAGTATACTAACGCATATATATGGAATTTAGAAAGATGGTAATGAGAACCCTGTATGCGAGACAGCAAAAGAGACACAGATGTATAGAACAGTCTTTTGTACTCTATGGGAGAGGGCAAGGGTGGGATGATATGGGAGAACAGCATTGAAACATGTTAATCATCTTATGTGAAATCAATCGCCAGCCCAGGTTTGATGCTCAGGGCTGGTGCACTGGGATGACCCAGAGAGAGGGAATCGGGAGGGAGGTGGGAGAGGGGTTCTGGAAGGGGAACACATGTATAACCATGGCAGATTCATGCCAATGTATGGCAAAACCAACACGATAATGTAAAGAAAATTAAAATAAATAAATTAAATTTAAAAAAGTCTCTGTCAAGTTCTTAGATTTTCATATATAAAGGAAGAAAGAGTGGAGGAAGGTAAAAAGAAGAAAAAGAAAGTTACATAAATATGAAATGAAAGCAAGATTATGCCAACTAGACAGACATCGGATGACATTATCATTTTATAAAGGTCAAACTTGGAAGAGGAAATATTTTTTACCTGTTATTAGGACTAACAGTTTTTCCCTTTCTTGTCATGGTTTGAATTGTGTGGAAGATGTTGAATTCAGTCTGTGTGAACGTGAATTGTTTTGGAAATAGGGTCTTTGCAGATCAGATTAGGATGAGGTCGTTAGGGTTAGCTCTATTCAATATATATATATATATATTTTTTTCTATTCAACATTGACTGGTGTCTATAGAAAGGAAATTTGGGTACAGAAATAGAACGTGATAGAAAGCAATTTAAAGACCTAGGAGAATGACTGAGGCTACCGGAAACTAGGAGAGACAGGGAACAGTGTCCTCCTTTCAGACCAGAGAGAGAACCAGCAGTTCCAACACTTTGATCTGTGACTTCCAGTCTCCAAAACTATGAGACGATACATTTTTGTTGATTAACCACCCAGATCATGGTAGTTTATCATGGCAGCCCCGGGAACTGAGTATACTTGTTGAAAATATTTCGAATGAAAAAGAACAAATTAAAATGTCATCAGATTGTAGACCTTTGCTCTGTGGGACGTAAACATTTTCTAAATTTTCTGGTTTGGTAAATGGACTGTTAGAAATGGAGAGTGGGCAAACAAGGTTGATAGACAAGTTTGTAACTCAAGTTGAAGTCAAATTTTCTGCAAAGCAGTGAAGATAGAGAAATAGAGTTACCAGGTGCTGAAATAACAGCACAAAAGCTCTGAGTCCCAAGTACATCTCGGGCTGCTGGATGTAGGTTGACAGAAGTGAGACGGCTGTTAGAATCTGGCACGAAGTCCCCCTTTTCATATGAGGAAATGGAGGCCCAGGGAAGTTCAATTACTTGGCCAAAAAAATAACTCTTAGGTTACAAAGCTGTCATGCTGGATATACGAACAGAAACTTGACACAGCAGAACCGATTCCATATACTTTATTATGCAAAGTGATTAACTCAGACAGGCATCGTTGGGTGCCCATGTGATTCCTGAATCCCGCCCAGGCTTAGGAGGCAAGGTATTAGGTTTCTGCTGGGAGACTTTCAGTCAGACATTAGCTATATGCCCTATTTACTCACCCAAAAGGAACAAAGAAATTAAGGTTTTAAGGGACGGAGGAGTAATTATCGCCTCTGTTGTCATGTTTGCTTTACATGGAATGAGGCATGAAGATAATCAGGTGACGTCTCCCTCCTTACCTTCCTCCCTGCTTCTTCTTTATTATCATTAGATTATAAGCAGAAACTGTTTCAGACTCAACCAAGATTCATGGATACAGTGTAAGAATCTCTAAGATCTCAGACTGGATGGCTGTTTTACATGCTGAAAAAAAAAAAAAAGACAGGAAGTCTCAAATGCTACCATTGAATGTTGAGCCCCATTTACCCAGTCTCCGTGTTTGGAAGTACTTGTTGGACATCGAGGTAGAATGCCAAAATCATAATTTGATGAAGCAGTGGCTTCTTTTCTGAACAAATGCTAGTATTCACAAACTGTACTGGTATGTCAGTGAGTGCTTTACTGAGAAAACCTTATATTTATCTGATGTTTCCTAAACTAATCACTTGGTTCTAATTTTTAGGAGCTGTGCCTCAAAGAATATACTTTTTAGGCTGACTATCCCATTGATCATGGTATTCCTATACACATATGTGTGTAGAATTAGGGCAGGGATTCTGTAATTTGGTCAACTTTTTTCTGTCAGAGTAAACTTTTATAGCCCCTCTATAATAGTAACTAAACAAACAAACAAACAAAAACCCTTATTTTAGATTTATGGGAAAAAAAAGTGTACAAAGAGTTTCTGTATACTCCACATCTAATTTTCTCATTAGCATCTTACATTAGTATGGTACAAGTGTTATAATTAATGATACAATATTGATACAGTAATATTAATTAATGTATATATATACTATAAGCTAATTAACTATTTAGCTTGCTCCTTGGAAGAAAGGAACAAGCTAATTATAATGACTTCCCTGGTGGCTAAGACCCTCGGTTTGATCCCTGGGTTGGGAAGATTCCCTAGAGAAGGAAATGGCAACCCACTCTTGCCTAGAAAATCCCATGGAGAGAGGAGCCCGGTGCAGGCTACTGTCCATGGGTTTTCAAAGAGTCAGACATGACTGAGCAACTTCACTTTCACTTGGAAGAAAAGTTGTGACCAACCTAGACAGCATATTAAGAAGCAGAGACATTACTTTGCCAACCAAGGTCCATCTAGTCAAAGCTATGGTTTTTCCAGTAGTCATGTATGGATGTGAGAGTTGGACTACAAAGAAAACTGAGCACTGAAGAATTGGTGATTTTGAACTGTGGTGTTGGAGAAGACTCTTGAGAGTCCCTTGGACTGCAAGGAGATCCAACCAGTCCATCCTAAAGGAAATCAGTCCTGGGTGTTCATTGGAAGGACTGATGCTGAAGCTGAAACTCCAATACTTTGGCCACCTGATGCAAAGAACTGACTCATTTGAAAAGACCCTGATGCTGGGGAAGATTGAAGGTGGGAGGAGAGAGGGACAACAGAGGATGAGATGGTTGGATGGTATCACCAACTCAATGGACATGGGTTTGAGTAAACACCAGGAGTTGGTGATGGACAGGGAGGCCTGGCGTGTTGCAGTCCATGGGGTCACAAATAGTCGGACATTACTGAGTGACTGAACATAACTGAATATTAACTAAAGTTCATACTAACTCAGGTTTCCTAAGTTATTATCTATTGTCATTTTTCTATTCCAAGAGAAAACATGACATTTAGTTGTAACGTTTCCTTACACTCTTATTGGCAGTGATAGTTTCTTAGACATTTTTATTTTTGATGACTTTGACAGTTTTTGAGAGATAATGGTCAGAGAATGTTCTCTGTTGGGGTTTGATGCTTTTCTCATGATTAGACCAGAGTTATATGTTTGAGGAAGAAAGACTCCAGAGAGAATGTGCCATTTTTATTATATATTTCAGGGTACATAATACCCATCTCTCTGTGCCATCACTAATGGTGCTAAACCTTGATCACCTTGGTTGTGGAGCTTGTCAGTTTTCACCACTGTAAACATTCTCTTTCTGAACTACTCTTTGGAAGAAAGTCATCCTGCACAGCCTACAAATAAGGAGTGGATAGTTATGCTCCACTTCCTGGAGGGAGACATGAATTATTTTTAATTCTTATGCACAGAAGACTTGTCTGTCCGCTCCATTTATTAGTTTATTTGGTCATTTAATTGTATCGCTATGGACTTAGGAATATTTTCATTATCTTGAGTTTTTATATCGATAGCACTTAATTTTGTTCATCAAGTTGTTTCAGCTTTGGCCAGTGGAAGCCCTTTCACTGGCTCCAGTGTCCCTTTGATACATTCCCATCACTGTGGGTTGTTATTTTTTTTTTAAACACTTCCTTACTTAGCAGCATCATGGATATACCAGGCTCATCTTGTTTATTTCTTGCTGCAGTTCTAGAACCAACCATTTCTCTGAGTTCATTTACCTTCTGTATATATACTTTGAGATATCCAAGAGTTTCTTTGCCTATTTTTTTTTCATTTATAGTTTATTTTAGGCTAGATGATGCAAAATTAACCTCTAATTTAAAGTGAATCTGTTGAGCACAATAACCATATAATTTCTTGCAATTTTTTTTTACATTGGGGTATAGTTGCTTTACAATATTGTGTCAGTTTCATTTGTACAACAAAGTGAATCAGCTGTGTGTATACATAGAGCTCCCTCCCATCACCAGCCCCCACCCCGCTGACCTAAGTCCCTGCAGGGCACCTATTTTACATATGATAGTGTAGATATGTCAATCCCAGTCTCCATCCCCTGCCATGTCCACACATCTGTTTTCTACACCTGTATCTACTCTTGCCCTGTAAAAAGGTCACCTTCCTAGATTCCACATATATGTGCCTTAATGTACTGTATTTGTTTTTCTCTTTCTGACTACTTCACTCTGTATGACAGTCTCTTGATCCACCCACATCTCTACAAATGGCCAAATGTCATTCCTTTTAATGGCTGAATAATATTCCATTGTGCATATGTGTCACATCTTTATCCATCCCTCTGTTGAGGGATGTTTAGGTTGCTGCAAAGAGCATTGTGATGCACGTGTCTTTTTGAATTATGGTTTTGTGCTTGTTTTCTGTTGATGACTTTTAAGAGTTATTTGTATGTTTGGGGTTCAAGTCCTTTATTAGATATGTATTTCCCAAGTTTTTTCTTCCAGTCTGACTTGTGTTTTCATTCTCTTAACTATTTTTCCCACAGCAAAAATTCAGCTGACAATTTTTTCTTCCATGGACCATGCTTTTGGTTTTGTATCTGAAAAAATCATCTCCAACACAAAGTCACATAGATTTTTGTCTCCTAGAATTTATTAGAGGAAACTATAGAAAAAGTGCTATAGCTTTCCATTTTATATTTGAGTTTATGATGTATTTTGAGTTAATTCTTGTGAAAAGTATAAGGTCTGTGTTTAGGTTCTTCTTTTTGCATATGGACATTTCATTTGTTTCAGCATCATTTGTTGAAAAAAGTATCCATTCTCCGTTGAATTTTCTTTTCTCCTTTATCAAAGTTCCATAGGCTGTTTTTGCTTGGGTTTATTTTTTTTGCTTTCTAGTCTGGTCCAGTGATCAGTGTGTTATTCTTTCACCAATACCATGCTGATATTGATTATTTGATTGCGTGTGTGTGCTCACACGCACTCAGTCACATCCAACTCTTTGTGACCCCATGGACTGTGGCCGACCAGGCTCCACTGTCCATGGGATTTTCCAGGCAAGAATACTGCAGTGGGTTGTCATTTCCTACTCTAGGGGACTACTTGATTACTGGAGCTTTATAAGTATTGAAATTGGATAGTGTAAGTCCTCCAACTATGTTTTTCTTCAGTATTGTGTTGGCTTTCTAGTTTTTTTTTTTTTTTTGCCTTTTTATATAAAATGTAGAGTCATTTTGCCAGTTATCTAGAAACTATCCTCTTGGAGTATTGACTGGGTTGCACTGAAGCTATAGAACAAGTTGGGAAGAAAAGACACCGTAACAGTATTGAGGGTTCTATCCATAACCTTTAAATGTCTCTCTGTTAATTTATATTTTTCTTTCATCTGAGTTTATAGTTTTCTCTATACAGATTTTTCATGTATTTTGTTAGTCCTTCATTTAAATGGTATTTTTTAAACTTCATATTTTGCATTGCCTGTTTCTGTTCTGTAGACAAGTAATTGAACTTCTTGGTTTAACATTGTATCCTGCAGCCTTGCAATATTCACTTATTTATTCCAGGAATTTTCTTGTCAATTATTTGGGGTTTTCAACATCAGCAGTCTTGCCATTTGTTAAAAAAAAAAAAAAACTTTCCCTTTCCTTTTCCAATGTGTGTAATTTTTTTTTTTCATGAGTTCTTATATGATGATAAATAGGAGTTGTGAGAAAGAACGTCTTTGCCTTGTTCCTAATCTTAGGGAGAATATGTTCAGGTTTTCACTACTAAGTATGATGTTAGCTGTTGGTATTTTGTAGATTACCTTACTAAGCTGAGAAAGGTCATTTCTTGATCTTTGTTACCAGTTTTTTATGATACATAAAAATATTGGGCCTCCTTGTAGCTCAGACAGTAAATAATCAAACTGCAACACAGGAGACCTCAGTTTGATCCCTGGATTTGGAAGATCCCCTGGAGAAGGGAATGGCTACCCACTCCAGTATTCTTGCCTGGAGAATTCCATAGATAGAGGAGCCTGGTTACTGGGTCACAGAGTTGGATGTGACTAACACTTTCACTTTCAAAAATTGTGTAGGTTGTTCAATATGATGTTTTCATATCCCTATACATTGTGAAATGACGACTACCATCAAGCTAATTAACATTCACAAATAGTTACTGCCACCCTTTTTGTGGCAAGAACACTTTGGATTTACTCTCTTAGCAAATTTCAAGTGTACAATGTTGTAGCTGTTCTGTTACTAAATTGTGTCTGACTCTTTACAATCCCATATGCTGTAGCATGCCAGCCTCCTCTGTTCTCCTACTGTCTACTGGAGTTTGCTCAAACTCATGTTCATTGAGTTGGTAATGTCATCCAACCATCTCATCCTCTGCTTTCCCCCTTCTCCTCCTGCCCTCAATCTTCCCCAGCATCAGGATCTTTTCGAATGAATCAGCTCTTCCCATCAGGTGGCCAAAGTATGGGAGCTTCAGTTTCAGCATCAGTCCTTCCAGTGAATATTCAGGGTTGATTTCCTTTAAAATTGCAACCCAAGAGATTCTCAAGAGTTTTCTCCAGCACCACAATTTAAAGGCATGAATTCTTTGACACTCAGTCTTCTTTTTCTTGCTCAAGAGCACTTTACCTATTTGGGATCTTTTGTGGTTCCATATAACTTTTAGGATTATTTTCTGAAAAAAAAATGTCTTTGGAATTTTAATGAAGACTGGATTAAATATGTGGGCTGCTTTGGGTTGTATGGACATTATAATAATATTCTTGCAACCCATGAACACAGGATATTCTTTCATTTATTGGTTACTTCAACTTCTTTAATCAATATGTTATAATTTTCCAGTGTAGAGATCTTTCACCTACTGGGTTAAATTCATTCCAAATATTTTTTGGTGCTTCTGTAAATGGGATTGCTTTTATTTACTTCTTTTTCAGTTAACTTATTAGTGTATAAAAGTGTAACTGATTTCTGCTCATTGATTTTTTTTTTCTTTACATTATCATGTTGGTTTTGCCATACATTGACATGAATCTGCCATGGGTATACATGTGTTCAGAACCCCCCTCCCACCTCCCTACCTATTCCATCCCTCTGGGTCATCCTGGTGCACCAGCCCTGAGCACCCTGTATAATGCATCAAACCTGGGCTTGCAATTCATTTCACATATGATAATTTACATGTTTCAGTTGCTCATTGATTTTTGCATCCTGCAACTTTACTGAATTTATTAGCTTTAACAGGTGTGCATGTGTGTGTGAAGTCTTTAGGTTTATATATAAGATCATGTCACCTGCAAACAGATTATTTTACATCTTCTTTTCCAATTTAGATGCGTTTTATTTCTTTTCCATGCTTGAATGGTCTGGCTAGTACTTCTAGTACTCTGTTGAATAAAAGTGGAGTGAGAGAACATGCTTACCTTGTTCCTGATCTTAGAGGAAAAGTTTTAGCTTTTCACTGTTGAGTACAGTGCTAGTTGTGGCTTTGTCTATATTATGATAGATATGTTCCATCTATACCTAACTTGTGAGTTTTTTTCATAGGGATTTCCCAGGTGGCATTAGTTGTAAAGAACCCTCCTGCAGATTCATGAGATATAACAAATATGGATTCAATCCCTGGGTTGAGAAGAGAGGCCTGGAAGAGGGCATAGCAACCCACTCCAGTATTCATGCCTGGAGAATCCAATAGAAAGAGAAGCCTAGCAGACTGCAGTCCATAGAGTTGCAAAAGGGATGTTGAATGTTTTCAAATACTTTTTCTGCATCTATTAAGGTGATCGTATGATTTTTATCTTTCATTTTGTTAATGTGGGTATATTGCATTTCTATTCTTACGTTGAACTATCCTTGCATCCCAGGGGATAAATCTCAGTTGATCTTGGTGTATGATCCTTTTAATGTGCTGAGACTTTCGCATCTGTGTTCCCTGGTTTGTAATTTATCTGGCTATGGTATCAAGGTAATGAGGTCTTCACAAAGTGAATTTGAAAATATTTCCTTGTGTTCAACTTTTTGGAAGTGTTTGGGAAGGACTGGCATTGATTTTCCCTTAAATGTTTGTTAGCATTTACCAGTGAAACCCTGTGGTGCTAGACTTTTCTTTGCTGGGAGATTTTTGACTACTGATTTCATTTCCTTGCCTAATATGGTGATATATTAGTTAGGAGTCTGATATTCATATATGTTTACAACTATTATATCCTCTTGATGAATTGACCCTTTTATCATTATATGAAGACTTTCTCGGTCTCTTCTTAAAGTTTTGGACTTGAAGTTTATTTTGTGAGATATAAATATTGCTACCTCTCTTTAGATTTTCATGTATCTGAAATAGCTTTTCCCTTCCTTTCACTTCCAGCCTGTGTATATCCTTAAAGCTAAAGTGAGTGTTTTGTAGGCAGTACATAGTTGGGTCTTATTTTTTAACCCATGAAGACACTCTATGTCTTTGATTGGATACTTTAATCCACTTAACTTTAAAATAATTATTGATAGGTTAGGACTTACTATTGCCATTTTGTTCATTGTTTTAGGCTGTTTTGTGCTTTCCTTGTTCCTTCCTCTCTTGATGTCTTTCTTCATTGTTTGATTTTCTGTAGTGGTATGCTTTGATTTATATTTTGTGCTAGTTTAATAAGTTTTGCTTTGTGATTTCCATAAGGCTTAAATAAAACACCTTATAGCCATAACAGTGTATTTCTTTTTTTTTTTTGACCTTGCCATGCAGGTTTCAGGATCTTAGTTCCATGACCAGGGATCAAACCAGTGCCCCCTGCAGTGGAAGGGTGGAGTTCCAACCACTGGACTGCCAAGGAATTCCCTGTAACAGTCTATTTTAAGCTGATAATAACTTTATTGCATACAAAACTCTACCCTTTTATTCCCCTACCCACATTTTGTTTTTTCTGTCATAATTTCTTTTTATATTGTGTGTTGTTATTCAGCTGCCAAGTCCTGTCCTACTCTTCGAGACCCCATGGACTACAGCACACCAGGCTTCCCTGTCCCTCACCATCTCCTGGAGTTCGTCCAAGTTCAAGTCCATTGAATTGATGATGCCATCCAACCATTTCATCCTCTGTCACCCTCTTCTCTTCTGCCTTCAGTCTTTCCCAGCATCAAGGTCTTTTCCAATGAGTCAGCTGTTTATATCAGGTGACCAAAGTATTGGAGCTTCAGCTTCAGTCCTTCCAAAGAGTATTCAGGGTTGATTTCCTTCAAGACTGGTTAGTTTGATTTCCTTGCTGTCCAAGGGGCTCTCAAGAGTCTTCTCCAGCACCACAGTTCAAAAGCATTAATTCTTTGGTGCTCTGCCTTCTTTGTGGTCCATCTCTCACATCCATACACTACTACTAGAAAGACCACAGCCTTGACTATAAGGATGTTTGTTGGCAAAGTGATGTCTTTGCTTTTAACACACTGTCTAGGTTAGTCATGGCTTTTCTGCCAAGAAGCAGTCATATTCTAATTTCATGGCTGCAGTCTCCATCCATTGTGATTTTAGATCCCCAGAAATGGAAATCTGTCACTGCTTCCACATTTTCCCCTTTTATTTCCCATGAAGTGATGGAACTTGATGCCATGATCTTAGTTGTTTTAATACTGAGTTTTAAGCCACCCTGGTCAAGAGGCTGTTTAGTTCGTCTTTGCTTTCCACCATTAGAGTGGTTTTGTCCACATATCTGAGGGGGTTGATGTTTTTCCAGGCAATCTTGATTCTAGCTTGTAACTCATCCAGCCCAGCATTTCGCATGATGTGCTCTGTGTATAAGCTAAATAAACAGGGTGAAAATAAATAGCCTTGTACTCCTTTCTGAGTCCTGAACCAGTCAGTTGTTCTGTACAGGATTCTAATTGTTGCTTCTTGACCTGCATACAGATTTTTCAGGAGACAGATAAGATGGTCTGGTATTCCCATCTCTTTAAAGAGTTTTTCAGTTTGTTATGCTGCTTCATATGGTAAAGAATTTGCCTGCAATTCAAGAGACCTGGGTTTGACCCCTGGGTCAATAAGATCCCCTGGAGAAGGGAATGGCAACTCTCTCCAGTATTCTCTCCTGGAGAATTCCATGGACAGAAGAGCCTGGTGGCTACAGTTCATAAGTTGCAAAGAGTCCAGCACAACTAAAAGACTAACACTTTCACTTTCACTTTTCACACAGTCAAAAAACAGAAGTAGATGTTTTTCTGGAATTCCCTTGCTTTCTCTATGATCTAGTGAATGTTGGCAATTTGAGTTCCTCCGCCTTTTCTAAACCCAGCTTGCACATCTGGAAGCTCTCAGTTCACATTATGTTGAAACCTAGGAGGATTTTGAGCATACCTTTACTAGCATGGGAGATGAGTGCAACTGTCCGGCGGTTTTAACATTCTTTAGTACTTGTCTTCTTGGGAACTGGGATGAGCATTGACCTTTTCCTGTCCTGTTGTCACTGCTGGATTTTCCAAACTTGCTGACACAATGAGTGCACCACTTTAATAGCATCATCTTTTAGGGTTTTAAATGGCTGTGCTGGAATTCCATCACCTCCACCAGCTTTATTGGCAGCAGTGCTTCCTAAAGCCCTCTTGACTTTACACTCCAGAATGTTTTGAGTGTGAGACTACACCATCATGGTTATCCAGGTCCTGAAGATCTTTTTTTGTGCAGTTCTTCTGTATATTATTTCCATCTCTTTTGATCTCTTCCATTTTTAGTAGGTCTTTACTGTTTCTGTCCTTTATTGTGCCCATCTCTGGATGGAATATTCCTTTGATATTTCCAAATTTCTGGAAAAGATCTATAATCTTATCCTTTCTGTTGTTTACCTGTATGTCTTTGCATCATTCATTGAAGAAGGCCTTCTTGTCTCTCCTTGCTGTCCTTTGGAACACTGCATTTAGTGGGTGTACCTTTCCCTTTTTTTCCTTGGCCTTTGCTTCTCTTCTTTCCTCAGCTATTTGTAAAGTTTTATCAGATAACCACTTTACCTTCTTACATTTTTCTTAGGGATGGTTTTGTTCACTGCCTCCTGTACAATATTATGGACCTCTGTCCATTGTTCTTCAGGGACTCTGTTTACTAGATCTAATTCCTTGAATCTATATGTCACCTCCACTGTATATTCATAGGAGGTTTGATTTAAGTCATACCAACTGGCATAGTGGTTTCCCCCACTTTCTTTAGTTTAAGCCTGAATTTTGCTCTGAGGAGTTGATGATCTGAGCCACAGTCAGCTCCAGGTCTTGTTTTTGCTGACTGTATACAGCTTCTCCATCTTCAGCTACAAAGAATGTAATCATTCTGATTTCAGTATTGACCACTTCATGATGTCCATGTGTAAAGTCATCTCTTGTGTTGCTGAGAAAGATGTTTTTGTGTATCCATAATAAATTATTGTAGCTATTGTTGGTTTAACACTTATTTTTATACTTGTCTTTAATACTTATCTTACTTTATACTGCAGTTAGCAGTGATTTACACACTGCTATTGCTGTATTATAATATTCTAAATTCAACTATATAATAGTCTATATAACCTTTACTATAGACATATAATAGTCTACAGTCTAATAGACTATATAACGTTTACCATTGTTTTATACTTTCATATGTTTCGTGTTAACTCTTGGCTTTTCATTTCAACTTAAAAAACTTCTTTTAGTATTTCTTGAAAGGCAGACCTTGTGGTGATTAAGCCCCTCAGATTCTGTTTGTCTAAAAAAAAGCTTTTATCTTTTTCACTTTTGTATATTTTGTTTTAATATTATTTTTCAAACTTTACTGGAGTGTAGTTTGATTAACAAATGTTGTGGTAGTGTAAGTTGTATAGTAAAGTGACTCAGTAATATGTATACATATGCTCATTCTTTTTCAGATTCTTTACCCATAAGGGTTATTACAGAAAAGAGTGAGTAGTGTTCCCTGTGCTATACCATAGATCCTTGCTGGTTATCTACTTTATATAATAGTGTGTGTGTGTGTATTCTCTCTCCCCCCATCTTTCTCCCTTGACAATCATATGTTTTTTTTTTTTTTCCAAAGTCTGAGTTTGTTTCTGTTTTGTACCCAAGTTCATTGATATCCTTTTTAAAATCAGATTCCACATGTGAGGGATATCATATATTTGTCTTTCTCTGTTTGACCTACTTCACTCAGTGCGATAATATCTAGATTCATTAATACTGCTACAAATGACATTATTTAATTCATTTTTATGGCTGAGTAATATTGCATTGTATGTATGTAATACCTTCTTTATCCATTCCTCTGTTGATGGACATTTAGACTGCTTCCCTGACTTGCCTATTGTGAATAGTGCTGCTAAGAATATTGGACTACTTGTACCGTTTTGATTTATGGGTTTCTCTGCATATATGCCCAGGAGTAGGTTTGCTGGGTCATATGATAGCTCTATTTTCAGTTTTTAAAGAAACTGCCATACCATTCTCCATGGTGGGTCTGCCATTACATTCCCACCAATAGTGTAGAAGGGTTTCTTTTTCTCCAGCTTTTATTATTTCTAGATTTTTTGATGATAGCCATCTTACAGGTGTGAGGTGATACCTCATTGTAGTTTTGATTTGCATTTCTCTGAAAATTAGAGATGTTGAGCATCTTCTCATGTGTTATTTGATATTTGTATATCTTCTTTGGAGACATGTTTATTTAGAGCTTCACCCATTTTTTGATTGAATTGTTTTTCATACTTTTTTTTTTGACCTTCTGATGCATGAGCTGTTTGCATATTTTGGAGATTGGTCCTTTATCAGTCACTTTGCTTGCAAATACTTTCACCCATTCTGTGGATTGTCTTTTTGTTTACAGTTTTTTGATGTGGAACAACTTTTAAATTTAATTAGGTCCCATTTATTTGTTTTTGTTTTTATTTTCATTACTGTAGGAGGTGGGTTAAAAAATACTGCTGCAATTTATGTCAGAGTGTTTTCCTGTAAGAGTTTTATAGTGTCTGGCCTTACATTTAGGTCTTTAATCCATTATGAATTTATTTATGGTGTGTTGTTAGGGAGTATTCTGATTTCATTTATTTAGATGTAGCTGGTCCAGTTTTCCCAGCACCACTTATTGAGGGGACTGTCTTTTCTTCCTTGTATACGCCTCCCTCCTTTGTCATAGATTAATTGACCATGGGTGTCTCCTTCACTTTGGAGGATAGCTTTGTGAGGTAAAGTATTCTTGGTTGGCAGGCTTTTCTTTCAGTGCTTTGAAAATAACATCTCACTCTCTCCTGGCCTACAAGGTTTCTGCTGAAAAATACGCTGATATCTTTATGGGGTTTACTTGTATATGAAGAGTTTTTCTCTCAATAATTACAAAATTCTTTTTCTTTGATTTTTGACAGTTTTATTATAATGTGTCTTGGTGAAATCCTCCTTGGATTGAACTTGGAGACCTACCAACTTCACATACGTAGATGTCCATATATCTCTCCATATTTGAGATGCTTTCAGGTATTTTTATAAATAAGCTATATTTCCTTTTCTTTTACTTTATGGACTCTTGTAATGAGTTTGACTGGATAATCCCCAATAAATTCCATATGTTTTCTTTACTCTTATTCATTTTGGGGGGCATTTTTTTTTTTCCTCTAACTGGGGCATTTCAAATGACTTTTTTTTTTTTGAGTTCACAGGTTCTTTCTTCTGCTTGCTCAAGTTTTCTGTTGACACTCTTCATTGCAGCTTTCCTTTAGTTATTGTATTCTTCAGCTTCAGAATTTGATTCATTCTTTGCATAATTTCTGTCTCTTTGCTGAACTTCTTGTTTCTGTCTTGTTTTCCTGATTTTCATGTTTTCTTTCTGTACTCTCTCATAGCTTGCTGAGCTTCCTTAAAATAATTATTTTGAATTCTTTGTTCAGCAGATCTTCAATCTCCATTTCTTTGTAGACACTTACTAGAAGGTTATTTTGTTCCTTTGGTGTTACTATTTCCCTTGATTTTTTTCATGTTTCAGGTAGACTTGCCCTTTTGTTCACACATTTGCTGGAACAGTTATCTCTTCAAAACTTTATGAACTGGCTTTAATAGGGAATGATCTTTATCTACCAGGGGGTGTGAGGGTGCTGGCTGAGTGGGGTGTGGTGCTTCCAACACTGGGGGGTGTGTGGCAGCATAGTCTCCACGCCCGTCTGCCAGTGAAGCTCCCGGCCTGGGGTGTGAGCGCTCTTGCTGCAGAGCGCATGCTCCGGTGTCCTGGGCACAGGCGCTCGTGGACTGGCTGGCTGCTGAGTCAGGATTTATGGCATGGGCAGAGCAGCCGCAGAGCTGCGGTCTGGAGTGTGGACATGCGCAGTGGCTGCAGCCCCAGCTCTGGGGCGTGTGCAGGATTGTGGGCTGGGGAAGGCCCGGTCCTGAGGTGGTGCAACAGTGACTTCTTTTGGGGAGTGGGTGAGCATGCAGCCATGTCTCCCTCGCCAGGGGTCCACTGCAGTGACGGCTGTCATCACTTCAGTGGCAAAAGCTGCTGGAGCAGACCACTGGCCTTGACACTGATGAACGCTCTGGAACCCTAAGCTGTGAGAACTATAGGGTGTCTGTAGCTGTCAGCTGTCCCCAGGGCCACTGGAAACCAGGGTGGCACCTGATGCGTGGCTGATACTGACAGTCTCCACATTCATTTTTTGCTCCTAAAACCAGATTCCAGAAATCTCGGTTCTGCTGATCTCTCCAGAGATTCTCTGTTTGCAGTTATTCTTTTTCTTTCCACACTGTGTTCCTCCAGGTTCTTATCGTGCTCTTGAGTCCTCCCAGGGTTATCTTCATTCATGAATAGCTGTCTAATTATTGAGTTTGGAGGGGGAGCAAAGGCTTATATGTCCTTCTCCATTATCTTGCTGACATCTCTCAAGAAAGCCACTTCTCTTCCTACTTTGCTGAGACTTATTGTCATAAATGAGAGTTGATTTTTGTCATATGCTTTTTCTGCAACTAGTATCATTTTTTTAAACATCGATATGATGTGTTACATTAATTTTCAAATGTTGAACCAATCTTGCATATTTGAAATAAACCATTTGATTATAGTAAATAATTTTTACTAAATCATTGGGTTCAAATTGCTAATATTTTGTTGAGGATGCTTATATTTATATTCATGAGGGATATTGGTCTCTAGTTTTCCGTTCTTATAGTGTTCTGTCTTTGATATTAAGATAATGTTAACCTCATGGAATGTGTTAGAATGTGTGCACTCTGCTTCTGTTTTCTGGAAGAAACTGTGGAGAATTTATACTTTTCTTAAGTGTTTGGTAGAATTCACCAGTGAAATGGGTCTGGTACTTTTTTTTTTTAATACATTTTTGAATTATGGATTCAGTTCCTTTAATAGATACAGCTCTATATAAATGATCTGTTTCTCTTTCCGTGAGTTTTGGTAGTTTGTGTCTTTTAAAGGCAGAAGTCATTTTGATCTTAGTTCTCAAATTTGTGCACAGAGAGCTGTTCATAGTTTCCCTTTATCATTCTTTTGATATCCATGAGATTGGTAGTAATGACTCCTTTTTCATTTAAGATATTAGTAATTTATGTCTTGTCTTTTTTTTTCTTATTAACAATAGTTTTAAGAATCTCTGAGTTTTAAAATTTGCTTCTATCCAGGAAATCATTATTCACCTTGTCAGAATTTCTTTTGTTTTTAAAATAAATTTCCTTGTGGCTTATATTGGGATGACTACCTCTTGATGAGATGCACAGTTCTTCAGATATCATTTTGTTCCAGGGCAAGGAGCATCCACCAGAGATGGTTTCTAGCCTCACACTTTCTAATCTACAGCAAATTAAAATCCCACTTAACTGAAGAAACATCACAAATAACCCAAACACCCTTAATAAAGTGTCAGGGTGTGTTTTTTTGACCATATTCATGAAGTCATTTGCAGTCCTACTTTCTGGCATATTAAATCTTAGTGTAAAATATCTTCTTATACAGTGTCAGGGTGTGTTTTTTTGACCATATTCATGAAGTCATTTGCAGTCCTACTTTCTGGCATATTAAATCTTAGTGTAAAATATCTTCTTATACAATGCCTCAAAATGTTTGAGACTATTTTTTTTCTCTAGACAGTTTCAAAGTTTGTACAAATCCAACAATCTGTTGGTACATATACCTTACCTTTATAAGTCCGTTTATCTACTTGTAACGTTTATTATACACACATGCAAAGAAAATTTAACATCTTAAATTGGAAACATTGAACCACTGCCTTAATTCTCCTCAGATTTCTGAATTTCAGTGAATAATTATTTTATTATGCTAGTTTGATGGTAATCTGCTTCCCAAAGTAAAGAACTAGATTAAAACTCAATTATCCAAATAAAAATGAATAGTTAGAAAATATGATTTAAGTTCTCTTAAACCTTATGGAGGACAGGGCATGCAAAATGTGAAATCATCATATCACCATACAAAATTAATTTTAGGACTGTGCCACTATATCAACACTATATCAACACACGTGTTTTGTTCTATTTCTACAACACAGGTAATGTACTCATTAAGCAAGTCTGGAATCAGAAAGAGACTGAATCATAGTTTTGATATCACTAACTCTGTAGTCCTACACAAAGTACTCAGTTCACTCTAAACCTAAATTTTATCATACATAAAGTGGTAAAGTGAATAATTGATTTTAATGAATAAGGAAATTTTTATTATAAGGTAAAAGAGATGACAGGCATGAAAGACAAAAGAGGTATGGTCTATAAACCAAGAAGATAGAATAGATGGAGCGAAATCAATAATGACAGCAGCAACAACAAAAAATCCAAAGTAAACAGCAATCCCCCCCCCAAAAAAATTAACTGAAAAATATCCCTACCTTAACGTAGAAACTCACACAGAGTTTCAGAAATAATAAAGTCATGACAACTCCCTCTTTGTCACATCTATAACTAATATGTCACTAAAATCTGTTTTTTTTTAACTTTTTACTTTATATTGTAGCATAGCCAATTAACAATGTTGTAATAGATTCAGGTGGACAGCAAAGGAGCTCAGCCTTACCATCCATATACATGTGTTAGTTCTCCCCCAAACTCCCCTCCCATCCAGGCTGCTACATAACATTGTGCAGAGTTCCTTGTGCTATATATATGGTAGGACCTTGATTATCTATTTTATATACAATAGTATGTATATGTCAATCCCATGCTCCCTAACTATTAATATCTCTTCCCTCAATTCCTCAAAAGTAGGGAAGCAAATAATTGTTGGTTGATACAGAAATGAGATAATGGATGCAATGCATTTTAGATGAGTGCCTATAAATATTCATGATGATAATGATAATGTTGCTGATCATAATGATGATTAATTGAGTATGTCTAGAGGAAAAACAAGTACATTTGCCTACCACGCTTCAGTGATGACCCTTTTAAAAACATCTTATTGAAATCTACATAGCAGACTATCAAATTCATTGTTTTAAAATAGTAAATTGGATGGTTTTAGTGTATTTACATAGTTGTGCATCACAACCATCTAAGTTTAGAATATTTTATCATCCCCAAAGAAACTTCATAAATATTAGCAGTCTTTCCTCCCCACCCCCACCAAAGTCCTAAGCAACCACTGATATGCTTTCCGTCTATGTAGATTTGCCTATTCCAGATATTTATATTAAAGAAATCATACCATATGTGATCTTTTGTTGTTGTTACTGTTCATTCACTCAGTCGTGTCAGACTCTTGGCAACCTGTGGACTGCAGCGTGCCAGACTTTCCTGTCCTTCATTATCTCCTGAAGTAGTTTACTCAAACTCATATCCATTGACCAACCATCTCCTGCTCTGTTGCCCTCTTCTCCTCCTGCCTTCAGTCTTTCCTGGCATCAGGATCTTTTCCCATGAGTTTACTTTTCACATCAGGTGGCCAAAGTATTGGAGCTTCAGCATCAGTATTCAAATCAATATTAACGAGTGATTTCCTTTGGATTGACTGGTTTGATCTCCTTGCAGTCAAAGGGACTCTATAGAAGAGGGTGAGGGTGGGATGATATGGGAGAATGGCATTGAAGCATGTAAATTATCATATGTGAAATGAATCGCCAACCCAGGTTCGATGCATGATACAGGGTGCTCAGGGCTGGTGCACCAGGATGACCCAGAGGGATGGAATCGGGAGGAAAGTGGGAAGGGGGTTCTGGAAGGGGAACACAGGTATACCCATGGTGGATTCATGTCAATGTATGGCAAAACCAACACAATAATGTTAAGGAAAAAGTCTTTCTTGAATTTGTTACAAAAGAAAAAAAAAAAAGATTCTCAAGAGTCTTCTCTAGCACCACAGTTTGAAAGTACCAGTGCTTAGGCTCTCAGGATTTATGGTCGAATTGTCACATCTGTACATGACTACTGGAAAAACCATAGCTTTACTAGATGGACCTTTCTCAGCAAAGTGATATCTCTGCTTTTTAATATGTCATCTAGGTTTCTCATAGCTTTCTACCAAGGAGCAAGCATCTTTTAATTTCTTGGCTACAGTCACTATCCGCAGAGATTTTGGAGCCCCCCAAATTAAGTCTGTCATTGTTTCCATTTTTCCCCCATCTATTTGCCATGATGGGACCGTATTCTATGATCTTTATTTTTTGAATGTTGAGTTGTAAGCCAGCTTTTTCACTCTCTTCTTTCACTTTCATCAAGAGGCTCTTTAGTTCCTCTTTGCTTTCTGCCATAAGGATGGTGTTATCTGCATATCTGCTGCTGCTACTGCGAAGTTGCTTCAGTCGTGTCTGACTCTGTGTGACCCTGTAGATGGCAGCCCACCAGGCTCCCCTGTCCCTGGGATTCTCTAGGCAAGAACACTGGAGTGGGTTGCCATTTCCTTCTCCAATGCATGAAAGTGAAAAGTGCAAGTGAAGTCGCTCAGTCGTGTCTGACTTGTAGCGACCCCATAGACTGTAGCCCACCAGGCTCCTCCGTCCATGGGATTTTCCAGGCAAGAGTACTGGAGTGGGGTCTGCATATCTGAGGTTATTGATATTCTTCCTGGCAATCTTGATTCCATTTTGTGCTTCATCCAGCCTGGCATTTCGCATAATGTACTCTGCATATAAGTTAAATAATTAGGGTGGCAATATACAGCCTTGATGTACTCCTTTCCCAATTTGGAACTAGTCTGTTGTTCCATGTCCAGTTCTAACTGTTGCTTCTTGACCTGCACACAGGTTTCTCAGGAGGCAGGTCGTGGGGTCTGGTATTCCCGTCTCTTTCAGAATTTTCCACAGTTTGTTGTGATCCACATAGTCAAAGGCTTTTGTGTAGTCAATGAAGGAGAAGTAGATGCTTTTCTGGAATTCCCTTGCTTTTTCTATGATCTGCCAGATGTTGGCAATGTGATCTCTGGTTCCTCAGCCTCTTCTAAATCCAGTTTTCGCATCTGGAAATTATTGATTGACATACTGTTGAAGGCTGGCTTGGAGAATTTTGAGCATTTCTTTGCTAGCGTGTGAGATGAGTGCAATTGTGTGGTAGTTTGAGCATTCTTTGGCATTGCCTCTCTTTGAGATTGGAATGAAAACTGACCTTTTCCAGTCCTGTGGCCACTGCCGAGTTTTCCAGATTTGCTGGCATATTGAGTGCAGCACTTTCACAGCATCATCTTTCAGGATTTGAAATAGCTCAACTGGAATTCCATCACCTCCACTAGCTTTGTTTGTAGTGATGCTTCCTAAGGCCCACTTGACTTTGCACTCCAGAACGTCTGGCTCTAGGTGAGTGACCACAGCATCATGATTATCTGGGTCACGAAGATCTTTTTTTTTTTTTTTGAATAAAAATGTATATATTTTTTAATATATATATGCAATTTTCTTTACATTATTGTGTTGGTTTTGCCATACATTGACATGAATCCGCATAGGTATACATGTGTTCCCTTCCAGAACCCCCCTCCCACCTCCCTCCCGACCCATCCCTCTGGGTCATCCAGGTGCACCAGCCCTGAGTACCCTGTATCATGCATCAAACCTGGGCTGGCAATTCATTTCACATATGATAATTTACGTGTTTCAATGTGGCGTTCTTTTTTGTACGGTTCTTCTGTGTATTCTTGCCATCTCTTAATCTCTTCTGCTTCCGTTAGGTCCTTGCCATTTGTTTCCTTCATTGTGCTTGTCTTTGCATAAAATGTTCCCTTGGTTTCTCCAGTTTTCTTGAAGATATCTCTAGTCTTTCTCATTCTATTGTTTTCCTCTATGTCTTGACATTGTTCACTTAAGAAGATCTTATCTCTCCTTCCTTTTCTCTTGAGCTCTGCATTCAGATGGGAGTATCTTTCCCTTTCTCCTTTCCCTTTCACTTCTCTTCTTTTCTCAGCTATTTGTAAAGCTGCTTCAGACAACCATTTTGCCTTTCTTTTTCTTGGGGATGGTTTTGGTCACCACCTCCTGTACAGTATTACAAACCTCTGTCCATAGTTTTTCAGGCACTCTATCAGATCTAATCCCTTGAATCTATTTGTCACTTCCACTGTGATATGGGATATGATTTAGGTCATACCTGAATGGCCTAGTGTTTTCCCTACTTTCTTCAATTTAACTGAATTTTGCAATAAGGTATTTATGATCTGAGCACAGTCTGCTCCCAGTCTTATTTTTGCTAACTGTATAGAGCTTCTCCATCTTCGGCTGCAAAGAATATGATCAGTCTTATTTTGGTGTTGATCATCTGATTTTGGTATGATCATCTGGTGATATCTATGTGGAGTCATCTCTTGTGTTGTTAGAAGAGGGTGTTTGCTTTGACTAGTGCATTCTCTTGGCAAAACTCTTTTAGCCTTTGCCCAGCAGCATTTTGTACTCCAAGGCCAAACTTGCTTGTTACTCCAAGTGTCTCTTGACTTCCTACTTTTGCATTCCAGTCCCCTGTGATGAAAAGGACAATTTTTTTTCCCTTTGGTGTTCTAGAAGATGTTGTAGATCTTCACAGAAATGTCCAACTTCAGTTTCTTTGGCATTAGTGTTTGGGGCATAGAGCTGGATTATTGTGATGTTGAATGGTTTGCCTCGGAAATGAACCAAGATCATTCTGTCATTTTTGAGATTGCACCCAAGCATTGCATTTCAGACTGCTTTGTTGACTGTGAGGGCTACTTCATTTCTTCTAAGGGATTCTTGCCCTCGGTAGTAGATAAATATATAATGGTCATCTGAATTGAATTTATCCCTTCCCATCCATTTGAGTTCACTATTTCCTAAGAGGTTTATGGTTGCTCTTCCTGTCTTCCATTTGACCATGTCTGACTTACCTTGATTCATGGACCTAGTATTCCAAGTTCTATGTAATATTATTCCAAACAGCATCGGACTTTACTTTCTCCACCAGTCACATCCACAACTCTTGTTTCTGCTTTGGCTCACTCTCTTTATTTCTTCTGGAGCTGTTGCTCTTCTTTTCTCCAGTGGCACGTTGGACATCTACCGATCTGGGGAGTTCATCTTTCAGTGTCATAATTTTTTGCCTTTTCACGCTTTTCATGGGGTTCTCAAGGCAAGAATGCTGAAGTGGTTTGCCATCCCGTTCTCCAGTGGACCACATTTTGTCAGAACTCTCTGTCATGACCTGTCTGTTTTGGGTGGCCCTATGTCTCGTGGCTCAGTTTCATTAGGTTATACAAAGCTGTGATCCATGTGATCATTGGTTAGTTTGCTGTGATTGTGGTTTTCCTTCAGTCTGCCCTCTGATGGATGAGGATAAGAGGCTTGTGCAGGCTTTCTAATGGGAGGGATTGGTTGTGGGGAAAACTGGGTCTTGATCTAGTGGGCAAATTCATACTCAGTAAATCTTTAATCCAATTTTCTGCCAGTGGGTGGGGCTATGTTCCCTCCCTGTCGTTTGGCCTGAGGCTACTTCAGTCAGATTCCCTGGGTTTCTTAGTCCCTTGCTGAATCCCCAGGTTGGGAAGTCTGTTGAGGGGCCTAGAACTTTCACAACAGTGTGAGAGCTCCTTTTGTATAAATGTTCTTCAGTTGGTGGATCGCCCACCTGGCAGCTCTGTAGTGGGGCTAATGGTGACCTTCTTCAAGAGGACACATGTCACACGCTGCATCTCCCAGGACTGCTCCTGCCAGAGGCCCTGGGCTGTGGCAGCCCACTCCTGGCCTGGGCCTCCACAGGAGACCGTCCAACACTCACAGGCAGGTCTGGCTCAGTCTTTTGGGGTGGGTAGTTTCTCCTTTCCCTGGGTCCTTGTGTGCATTTCGTTTGTGCCCTACAAGCGTCTCTGGCGGGTATTTAGTTGTTTAATTGCTCAGTTGTGTACAACTGTTTGAAACCTCATGGGCTGCAGCATGCCAGGCTTCACTGTCTCTCTTAGAGTTTGCTCAAACTCATGTCCTCTGAATCAGCGATGCCATTCAACCATCTCGTCCTCTGGTGGGTATGAAGTTTGATTTTAAATGTGATTGTGCCCCTCCTGCCTTCTTGTTGTGGCTTCCCCTTTGCTCTTGGACGTGGGGTATCTTTCCTTGGTGGATTCCGACATTCTCCTGTTGACAGTTGTTCGGCAGCTCGCTGTGCTTTTGGTGTTCTCGCAGAAGAGGAGCACACCTCCTTCCACCTTGCCTTCTTGTTCTCACCACTCTGCTGTGGTCTTCGGTGACTGGCGTCTTTCACTTAGCGTTATGTTTTCAAGGTTCCATCTATAGCAATCCATCAGCACTTAACTCCTTTTCATTGCCAAGGGATATTCCTCTGGATGGATACACCATGTTGTATTTACCCACTCATTAGTTGATGGGCATTTGGGTTGTTTCCTCTTTGGTACTATTATGAATAGTTGTGCGGACATATGAGTCATGACCGTTTTTAAGAGGAAATTCAAAATTTTCCCTTTGATAAATGTGAAGAAGCACTGTCCAGATGCCTTTTGAAGAAAAATTTGCCACTCAGTTTGTGGAAAGTGTGATTACCAGACAACCTGATAATCTGTCAGCTCCTTCAAAATCTGCCTCATTGGCAAAGAAACTCCTCACTTAAGTCCATGCCCTTCCCAGGGCCGCCCATAAAGAACAGTTGACCAGAGAAGGAATATAAAGACCACACATTTCAGTTAAATATGTGACACTCTTGACAGGCCACGTTTGCTCAAGAATTTCTAGTCTGGTTGGCCAAGGTCTGCTGGCAGTCCATTGTAGTTTGACTTCTTCCTATCCCCAGATCTACATCATCTCTTTCGTAGTTGTTAGCTACTAATAAATATCTTGTGCTCCAGCTCCATCTCATTGTCATTTTCTTGGAAGTCCAACCTGGCACGTTCTGGATGGGGATGTTATTGAGAAATAATGACAGTGATCACTTGATGATGGAGATCATGAGTCTTTTCTATCTCCAGTCCATTGATTCCAGGATTGCTTTCAAATCATAAAACTGAGATATTCTGAACAGTGCCATTTTATAACCCTTGGTTAAAAGTAGATGAGAGATTTCAGATAAAGAGATCCATATATAACTAATGGCAATGTGACTAAAAATGAAAATCAAAAAAACAAGGCAAAAATAGACCCTGAAAAATTCAAAGGATAAATCTGAGAATGGACTGACCTAAACATTTGTGGATCCTATGGAACAGTCCTTCACAAATTCAATACTATCTGACTCCTCAAACTTCCTAACCTTAGTTCTATTGATCCAGACTGTGCTAACTAGATACTTACCAGGAGAGAAAAATGTAAAAATTATCTGAACTTGTCTTAAGAGTCTTATACTGCTTCATGTAGGGCTTCCAATTCAGTTTGTTAAGAAACAAAATGAAGATTTTAGATAACTGTTAATCTGATATTGAATATATCTCATGGATGAAAAGGGATTTCTTCCTGCATTTGTGAACATGCTTTTATCTATGAAACAAATTCTATATCCTTGATTTAGTTGGAACATCTATTCTCTGAAGTTCTTATGTAAGGTGGGCGAAGGAGAGAGAAACACTCAGTTTCAGCAGTTCAGTTCAGTTGCTCATTCATGTCTGACTCTTTGCGACCCCATGGACTGTAGCACGCCAGGTTTCGCTGTCCATCACCAGCTCCCAGAGCTTGCTCAAACTCATGTCCATTGAGTTGGTGATGCCATCCAACCATCTCATCCTCTGTGGTCCCCTTCTCCTCCTGCCTTCAATCTTTCCCAGCATCAGGGTCTTTTCCAATGAGTCAACTCTTCGCATCAGGTGGCCAAAGTACTGGAGTTTCAGCTTCAGCATCAGTCCTTCCAATGAATATTCAGGACCGATTTCCTTCAGGATTGACTGGTTTGATCTCTTTGCAGTCCAAGGGACTCTAACACCACAGTTTGAAAGCATCAGTTCTTCGGTGCTCAACTTTCTTTATAGTCCAACTCTCACATCTGCTCATGTCTCTGCTTTTTAATATGCTATCTAGATTGGTCATAGCTTTTCTTCCAAGGAGGAAGCATCTTTTAATTTCATGGCTGCAATCACCATCTGCAGTGATTTTTGAGCCCAATAAAATAAAATCTGTCACTGTTTCCATTGTTTCCCCATCTATTTGCCACGAAGTGATGGGACCAGATGCCATGACCTTAGTTTTTTGAATGATGAGTTTCAAGCCAGCTTTTTTACTCTCCCCTTTCATTTTCATCAAGAGGCTCTTTAGTTCTTCTTCACTCTTCTGTAAGGGTGGAGTCATCTGTGTATCTGAGGTTATTGATACTTCTCCTGGCAACCTTGATTCCATCTTGTGCTTCATCCAGCCTGGCATTTAGCATGATGTACTCTGCATATAAGGTAAGTGAACATAAGTTAAATGCTTATCTAAATAATTCAGATAAACAGTTAGCTATCTGAATTTCCTAGACAAAGTAGATATCCCAGGAAATGAAGTAAGCGGTTGCCAGTAGCCCTTAACATGGACAATGGGCTCTTAGTAGATCTGAGATACCACAAATTTTATCATCTCTACAAGCATTTTGCCATCAACCCCGTCTTGTTAATATGCAGTCTTATTTTTAACTGCTGTGCTTTTTTCTGTGGGAAACTGTATATCTATTCAGCTCAAGCAAAGTCAGACTGCTTTAGGAAATGTGAACTTCAATTGACTAGTACATTTCAGACTAAATATAGTCACTGGCTCTTTATTCCTGCACTTGTTTAGTTTACAGTTCACATTTGGGTATTATCTCCTCAGTAACCACATTTTGTTTGAGGTCCCTGGAGCCTGAGTCTATTTTGCGTATTGGGTTTCTTCCAGTGCTTTGTTCTGAGAGGTTGAGATAACTTTCGTCAAAGCAACTGAGAACTTACTGTTGGCCATTCACAGCGTGTCTTCCACGTTAGGGGCCCCTCTAAGTTGCTCTCCACTCACATATGTATGTGACAGCTCTCAGTGCAATCATGGATGGAGTCTCTTTTCCTTAGCTTTTCTGTCTTTTCCAAACAGTTCTATGTTGTAATGTTTTTAAGAATGAGATCATGTTCACATGGGCTCTTTAAAGATACTCCTAGCTCTTTGTAACTTCTGTTGACAAGTTACTAGCCTCTCCTTTCATCCTAATGAAGAGTCTTAGTGCTGCTGCCTCAGTCCACAAGACAGTGTCTTTGGAACCAAAATCATCAGGAAGGGTTTCCATCTAATAATATTGGCACAGTTGCTGTATTAGAGATTATAAAATTTTAGAGAGTCATCTTTGCAAGAAAAAAAAAATGGGGCTTCAATTAACTACTTGCGCGGAAGATTGCCTGTACGTGTTTGTCGGGGATAGGGTAGTGGAAAAAATTGCTAGTTTGAACTCTGTATTTTCTATGCTGTGTGTCTGTATTTAACCCTGGGAAAATCTGATCACATATCCTTATTTAGTCAAAGTTGAGCTGAACAGTTGCATTTTCTTATGGTCTAGCTCCGTCTCCTCCATGCATCTTCTTTTATTTAACAACATACCTACAGCTCCAAAAGCCACAGAGTTGCTTTTGAATATTCCTAACTGACTCCTCTCCACACAAAGCTGTTATTGGGCTTCCCGTTTCCTGTCCACTCAACCCTCCATCTCAGCAGCAGCCAGACACAGCCTCTCTTCTCATTCCAAATCCCTTCTGAAGAGGCATATTCAACTAGGAACCCTTCATGATTACAACCTTGTTTGTCCTTCAGAGGTGAGTATATGTGTAAATCAACATTTTCTTCTAACAACCAGGTGGCTCTGCCTCTTTAAAGAGCTTGGATTGTGTATTTAAAGGGTTAATGTAGCTTTCTGGAGTTGTGGGTTTTGTCTTGTTTTTTAGTTGACCTCTCCTTCATCCAATGCAAAGTTGAGATTTGGGATTATTTGCTGTAATTCTCGCTGCCTGGCTGCCCCATTTTACTCATTTGTTTAACTGAATTACTTTTTTTAAATTCCTGGTTGTTAGCAGACATAAGAGCTATACCATGTTAATGAGGCCCCAAACAGTGACTCATCCCTTGTCTGGAAGTACTGATTTTACCCTCCCAGAATTGAGAGCAGAGACCTCTTTAATCAGAATGAGGTGATCCGTCTTGCTGCTATGGTGATGGAAGGCATGTTTTCAGAGGGAGTCAGAACTGGATGGCACTTCACCATCCCCCTGGGGAGAAAACACCAATGCCAGCAGCTCCCCTCTGATCCCAGGCGATTTCAGGAACCAATTGCTTACGTCAGTGAGGGTTCTTAATTGTGAGTCACAGCAGTATTAGGTCAGGCATGTCTGGAAAGCTGTTGTTTCAGCCTTACACTTTAAAACTGTGCCTGAGTAAAGTTCGTTTTGGTATTACTTTCCAATCACTCTTATTTTAAAAGATGACTTACTCATGAAGTTGCTTTTTATTGAAAAAAAATAACGTCTTCAAGCACGACTCTGAAAAAGCACCTGTGTATCCCTTCACTTCTATCACCAACCCCTGGGAAACTAAAAGCCACTGAATGAGAGCTTCATTATTAATTATTATTAAGTACCTATTTGTTGAGAACCTACTATGTGCCAGGACATAGCAGTAGTGGTTTATGTCTTAGAGATACATCTAGTTATTAATAGAAAAAAATCTTAACAAAACTTTTTCCTTATGTCAGAAATATTCTATACAGCATTTGGAAGGTTCAGAAAAGCATAAACTATGACAGGAATTATCAGTAATATCAGTATTCAGACATGTTTATTAACATTTTAATCAATATTCTTCCATGTTTCTTCTGTTTATATAGATGGTGGTGGTTACAACAATGGCATGATTATTCCATACATTTGTGCTTATACTGCTTTTGAAATGAATGTATCAAATGTTGCTGTTGATACATATTTTCCATCTTTTATATTAAGCCCCATGCATTAGTTAGAGCAATACTACCTACTATTATAAATATTGGAGAAGGAAACGGCAACCCACTCCAGTATTCTTGCCTGGAGAATCCCATGGACAGAGGAGCCCGGCAGGCTACAGTCCATGGGGTTGCGAGAGTTGGACATGACTTAGCGACTAAACCGCCACCACCATTATAAATATGCTACCACATCTAAGTGGCATAACCCAAGAAAAGCTTATATCTACCTTGCCTAACAAACCACAGTGAGAACCTCTGGTCTGTGGGCACCTTTTCAATGTAGATTCAGACATTTAGGCATCTTCCCCTTGTGGCTTGGCCTTTCCCTAGAGTTCAAAAATGCTTTTCCTTCAGTGCCAGGTGGAGAAAGAGAAAATGGAAATGCACATTTGTTTCACAGATTTCCAGTTTGAAAGTAAGCTGCCTCACCTCTAGTCTCGTTGTACTCACATTCCTGGGACCTGGCCCAAGGCTCCACCTACCCTCGCAGGAAGATGGGAAAGGTGATCTCCAGCTGGGCAGCTACTTCACAGTGATCATTCTAGGCAATGGAAGGGAAGCCCCAAATTTGTGATGATCGGTTAAGTGTTTCCTGCTTGTTCCACCCATCTGGGCAGCCAGTATCCACATTCAAACTTCTTTCTAAACACAGAATATCCCTACTTCCTCCCCAGGAAATTTTCAATCAACGCATCCCCCAAGTCTTAGATCTCTGGATGAGGAATGTCCTCTTCACAAGTGTGGACACTGTTCCCATTGGTTTGGCAATATTTCAGTTAAAAGCCATTCCCTGGTACCCATATCATGGTAGAGCGGGGACTGGCTAGCTAGAATAGTGAGAACTAAGACCTTGTGTCAGTGGGACTTAACTAAGCATTGTGGACCACAGTTTTGTCGTCTGTTCCAGGAAAACTTTGACCTGAAAAGACATGGGTGTAAATCAAGAAGTAATTTTATGGTTTGCTTTAGGAAATTCCCACAGATTTTTTGTTAAAATATAATGGTCTTCTCACCTGGGTAAATAGCTCAAATGTTATAACATCTTACATATCAAGGATTTGCTTCACAATCATCCCTGTGACTTACATATACCTCTCCTAGACTGATCTAGCACCTACTTTGCCTTGTCTTAAGTACTTCTTTACCTTGAATAACCTGCCCTAAACCAACTGACTCCAAACTCTGAAACCTATCAGTATCCCACTTCTGACTTCTCCCTCCTGAGACACTCCAAACCTCCATCGAGGTGATGCTCTTTTTTTTTTTAACAGAAAAAAAATTGTAAAATTTATTCATAATGTGCAAGTTAAGATGAAAAAAACAGCTGGCAATGGCATCTTCCCTCTGAGTTGGATTTATAAAAATATTAGTGAGCTCAATTTGCTGTATTTTGCTGTTTCATTTGGGGAATGATGAAGAGAGTCTTTTATAATTGTGAAGCTTGAGACTTTGATGTCTTTTATCACAATATCGTCTAGAATTCTGAAAATGTTCTGTCTGGGACAACTTGGACATTTTTGGACTTGACATTTGCAGGAAGATATCATAATGGTATCTTTTTCCTATGTATATATCCTGTCATTCAAGAAATGGAGTTTATCTGCAATGCCACTGCCAAATAAAACCAAAAACAGGCAGGAGATATAATGATGCTGAGCCAAGAGCAAGTATAATTCCTTTCTCCTCCAAGACACATATCAACCATAGGTTTCTTCTCTGATGGTTCTGAAAAGTGCCTTCCTCTGTGGATTTCAGTAGTCCCATTCTGGAGAATCCAGGAACTTCCTGAGACAAGCAGGAAGAGTTTGTCAGTGGAAGTTTTCCTGTGCATGGCATAACATTGCTCCTTTTCCAGAGTAACCACTTCTGAGCTCATAGCAATAGTTTTGAAGTCAGGCAAAGAGGTCCCCAGAGGCTGAAGAGGGAGTACAAATAAAGTACTGGGTGCAGACTGGGTGTTCATCCATTAGGTTCTTCCATAAACTTGAATTTTCTTCCATGGCTGTAATACCATCTGGTTCATATTTCAGTCAATATTAAATGATAGCGAAGCAAGTAATTAAGTCCTTTGCTTTTCCATCATCAGAATGAAGTCCTCATAAAACCAGGGAAAGCCCAGACACTGGAGCTGGGGTGATTAAGGGTTTGGAGTGTATAGATCTTGAAAAACTAAGAATCCCTTGCTAGCATCATTAAGTTCATCTGGGCCTCTCATCTAGCCTACATATATGCTGTGGTTGCCTGGCCTTTCCCGACCCCATGCAGGACTCCAGCCTCATGCACACGTAAGCTTCCCAGCTGAGAGTGTAATGGGCTGGTACAAAGTCCTCAATGCCCAGCTCATGCGCTCCCGGCCACCCAGCCCGGTGCTCGCCCTGCGGCCAGGTGCTCAGTGACTGCAGCCAAACTCCGGAGTGGCAGGATGGCACCAGTGATGATCTCTTTTACTGCAAGAAGGTCTAAAAATTTTTACTTTTGTTTTAACAGACCTAAAAACATTGGAGCATGCAGCAATTCAGAGGGAAAATGGGAGTGTCACAGCAGTCCCTGCTCCCTGGCAGAGCTGAAATCATGCTGAGTTTGTGACACTGTGAAGTCCCTCTGGGCTGGCCAGTGGGGTTGGTGGGAGGAGGGGGAAGTGTCTCTTGATTGAATATGGAACCAGCTCTCTGGTAGTGATTCTACCGGTGGACATAGCCATGATGGAGTGAATGTTGGAGAATGTCCTTTGCCTCTCTTCAGCTTTCTGTGTCAATTTGGGGGTCTGAGGATAATGCTTAAAAATTCAACAGGATTTTTTTTCATGGGCACGGAACTATTTTTTTTTTAATTTTTATTTTATATTGTAGTATAGTTGGTTTACGTAATGGTAGTTTCCAATGTATACGCAGTGCTTCAGCTATATGTATACATAAGCAAGTCCCCTATATACAAACGAGTTCCATTCCAAGAGTGTGTTTGTAAGTCCAGTTTATTCGTAAGTCCAACAAAATTTGTCCAAGTACCAAACTTCTACGATAACGCCAGAAACGTGAACTAACTTAAGTGACTGAACTTTGGGAATGAACTTTTTTGTCTTTGAAAGTTTACAACTAGAAGGTTCATATATGGGGAACTTAGTGTATCTATTCTTTTTCAGATCCTTTCCCTTATACGTTATTACAGAGTTTGGAGTAGAGTTCCCTGTGTTATATAGTAGGTCTTTGCTAATTATCTATCTTATATATAGTAGTGTGTATATGTTAATCCCAACCTCCTAATTTATCCCCCCAGCCCCGTTCCCTTTTGATAACCTTAAGTTTGTTTTCTAAGTCTGTGAATGTTTTGGAAATAAGTTCATTTGTGTCATTTTTTTTTTTTAGATTCTACATGTAAGTGATATCTAGTGATACTTGTTTTTCTCTGTCTGACTTCACTAGAATGATAATCTCTAGGTCCACAAATGGCATTATTTCATTCTATTTATGCGTGAGTAATAGTCCATTGTATATGTACCGCATCTTTATCCATTCCTCTATCAGAGGACATTTAGGCTGCTTCCATGTCTGGGCTACTATGAATAGCGCTCCTATGAACACTGGGGTGCATGTGTCTTTTCAGATTCTGGTTTTATCTTGTTATATGCCCAGGAGTGGGATTGCTGGATCATATGGTAGGTCTATTTTTAATTTTTTAAGGAAATTCCATACTATTCTCTATAGTGGCTGTACCATAAACAACATTTTAATTCAGCATTCTGGGTTCTTTGACAGTATAACTTCCTCCCTCCATAACTTAAAGTAGCTTCCTATTCCAGGCAGTTTCATACATGAGGACTTACACCTAAATGTTTATTTCTTAGGTTTCTTGCCCCATGTCTTTCTCTTAACTTAATGATGACTATCTTAAATTTATCTTAATAGCCTCAGGTGGAAAGGAAATGTATTTTATTCTGATTTATTCAGGACTAACTCAGGTTGCTTAACTGAAAACATAAGAACCTCTGCTGTTCAAAACCTTTTCAGTTACCTATTAGTGTTTGAGTTCTAGAATTAGGCAGACTTTACAATTGTGAGAAAACCTGGATAGCTGCATCCTTTATATTTCCTTTCATGTTTGCTTGCAAACTGGTCAATTCTTGTTTGAGTCCATCTTTCTTCCAACAGCGTGCTAAAAACAGCCAGTAATGAGCTAACACAACATTCTAATTTAGAGCTGCAAGTTTGGCAGGTACTTAGTTATTGGCAGCCAAGTTTCTTTTCAAATCAGTTGCCACTGCATAAATAGCTCTCCATCTTTCCAGCTTCCTCCATCAATTTCTGCCATCTCCTGAATGATGGCATTCATTGCAGGATTCTGTTAGAAGAGCACTCTAGCTGCAGTACCAATTTTTAGGGTGAAAATGAATGTCTCAAAATAAGTGATTTGAAAAGCACAAGTGCATTTCCTGCTCCTCAGACAGACCTATGTGGGTGTCCGTGTCAGCAAATGACCTTGCCTGTGGAGAGGTGAGGACCTCCGTTCATACTGTGGGGCTTCCCAGGTGGCTCAGGGATAAGCAATCCGCCTGCTAGTGCAGGAGTTGCAGGAGATGTGGGTTCGATCGATGAGTCGGGAAGATCCTCTGGAGAAGGAAATGGCAACCCACTCAGCATCCTTGCCTGGAGAACCTCATGGACAGAGGAGCCTGATGGGCTACAACGCATAACACTGCAAAGAGGCGAACAGGACCAAAGCACCTGAGCGCACACATCGTGGCCGTGTGCCCGCTGCTCTCCCACCACCCAGAGCCTCAGGGTTCTCACTCAGCAGAGTGCACACCTGGGTGTTCAGGTCTTTGGCCTTGGAAGTGACACATGGTGTTTCTGTTCACGTTCTAGTGTCAGGGAGTAGTCACGTGACCACCCCCGGCCCATGAGGTGGGGGATGAGATGTGTAATCCCTCCTCAGGGCCAGGCAGCTGCTTTCCAGTGACAGCACTATGCTTAGAAAGGAGAGCAATTTGTACTGGCGAGTTGGTCATCTACCACATTCCCCTCTATAGGGCAAGTTTCTTTCTGATCTGGATACATCCTGGTAATTTTCTGTGACTATTCAGTCACCAAGTTGGGTCCAACTCTTTGTGACCTTGTAGACTGTAGTAGTCCAGGCTCCCCTGTCCTCCACTGTCAGCCAGAGTTAGTTCAAACTCACGTCCACTGAGTCGATGATGCCATCCAACCATCTCATCCCCTGCTGTCCTCTTCTCCTCCTGCCTTCAGTCTTTCCCAGCATCAGGGTGTTTTCCAGTGAGAGGATACTTTGCATCAGATGGCCAAAGTGTTGTAGCTTCAGCATCAGTCCATCTAATGAATGTTCAGGGTTGATTTCTTTTAGGACTGACTGGTTTAATCTCCTTGCTATCCAAGGGACTTTCAAGAGTCTTCTCCAGCTCTGTAGTCAAAAACATCAGTTATATGATGCTTAGCCTTCTTAATGTTCCAACTCTCACATCTGGACATGACTACTGTAAAAACCATAGCTTTGACTGCATGGACCTTTGTTGGCAAAGTGATGTCTCTGCTTTTTAATATGCTGTCTAGGTGTGTCATAGCTTTCCTTCCAAGGAGCAAGCATCTTTTAATTTCATGGCTGCAGTTACAGTCTGCAGTGATTTTGGAGCCCAAGAAAATAAAAATCTGTCATTACTTCAATTTTTTCCCCTTCTATTTTCCATGATTTGATAGGACCAGATGCTATTGTTTTTGTTTTTTTGAATGTTGAGTTTCAAGCCAGCTTTTTTTCTCTCCTCTTTCACTCTCATCAAAAGGATTTTTAATTCCTCTTCACTTTCTGCCATTAGAGTAGTATCATCTACATTTCTGAGGTTGTTGATATTTCTCCTGGCAATGTTGATCCCAGCTTGTGATTCATCCAGCCTGACATACTGTATGATATACTCTGCATAGAAGTTAAATAATCAGGGTGACAATATACAGCCTGACATACTCCTTTTCAATTTTGAATCAGTCAGTTGTTCTATGTCCAGTTCTAATTGGTGTTTCATGACCCACATACAGGTTACTCAGATGGCAGGAAAGGTGGTCTGATATTCCAATCTATTGAAGAATTTTCTACAGTTTGTTACAAGCCACACAGTCAAAGGCTTTAGCACATTTAATGAAGCAGAAATAGGTGTTTTTCTGAAATTCCCTTGCTTTCTCTGTGATACAATGAATGTTAGCAATTTCATCTGATTCCTCTGCTTTTTCTAAACCCAGCTTATACATCTAGAAGTTCTCAGTTCACATACTGCTGAAGCCTATATTGAAGGATTTTGAGCATTACTTTGCTAGCATGTGAAATGAGTGCAACTGTATTTTGAACATTCTTTCGCATTGCCCTTCTTTGTGATTGGAATGAAAATTAACCTTTTCCAGTCCTGGGACCACAGCTGAATTTTCCAAATTTGCTGGCATATTGAGTACAGCACTTTAACAGCATCATCTTTTAGGATTTGAAATAGCTCAGCTGGAATTCCACCACCTCCACTAGCTTTGTTCATAGTAATGCTTCCTAAGGCCCACTTGACTTCACACTCCAGGATGTCAAGCTCTAGGTGAATTACCACACCTTCATAATTATCTGGGCCATGAAGACCTTTTTTGTGTAGCTCTTCTGTGCATTCTTGCCACCTCTTCTTAATCTCTTCTGCTTCCATTAGTTCCTTACCATTTCTGTCCTTTATCAGGGTTGATTTCCTTTAGGATCGACTGGATTGATCTCCTTGCTGTCCTAGGGACTCTCAAGAGCCTTCTCCAGCTCCAGAATTAGAAAGCATCATTTCTTCAGCACTCAGCCTTCTTTATGGTCCAATTCTCACATCCCTACATGACTTGCTTTTCTCTGGAACTCGGCTTTAAGTTGAGTATATATTTCCCTTTCTCTTTTGCCTTTCACTTCTCTTCTTTTCTCAGCTATTTGTAAAACTTCCTCAGGCAACCACTTTGACTGCTTGCATTTCTTTTTCTTGAAGATGGTTTTGGTCACTGTTTCCTATACAATGTTGTGAATCTCTGTCCATAGTTCTTCAGACACTGTCTACCAGATCTTATCCCTTGAATCTATTTGTTACCTCCACTGTATCATCATAAGGGATTTGATTTAAGTCATACCTGAATGACCTAGTGGTTTTCCCTACTTTCTTCAATTTAAGTCTGTATTTTTTTAATAAGGAATGGCATTGAAACATGTTAATTATCATATGTGAAATCAATCACCAGCCCAGGGTTGATGCTCGGGGCTGGTGCACCAGGATGACCCAGGAAGAGGGAATCGGGTGTTTTTGGGGTTCTGGAGGGGGAACATATGTATACCCATGGCGAATTCATGTCAATGTATGGCAAAACCAACACAATAAAGTAAAGAAAATTAAAAATAAAAATAAATTTTTCTTTAAAAAAAAAAAAAGGAATTTGATCTGAGCCGCAATCAGTTCCAGATCCCATTTTTGCTGACTGTATAGAGTTTCTTCATCTTGGGTTGCAAAGAATATAATCAATCTGATTTCAGTATTGACCATTTGGTGATTTCCATGTGTAGAGATGTCTCTTGTTGGAAAGGGTGCTTGCTATGACCAGTGTGTACTCTTGACAAAACTGTTAGCCTTTCCCCTCCTTCATTTTATACTCCAGGGCCAAACTGCTGTTGGTCCAGGTATCTCTTGACTTCCTACTTTTTTCCCCAAACCCCATGTGATGGAAAGGACATCTGTTTTTGTGTGTTAATTCTGGAAGGTGTTGTAGGTTTTCATAGAACTGGTTAGCTTCAGCATCAGTGGTTGGGGCATAGAGTTGGATTACTGTGATGTTGAATGGTTTGCCTTGGAAATGAAAGGAGATCTTCCTGTCATTTTTCAGATTGCACCCAAGTACTTCATTTTAGACTCTTTTGTTGACTATGAGAGCTGCTGCATTTCTTATAAGGGATTCTTGCCCACAGTAGCAGATATAATAGTCATCTGAATTTAATTTGCCCTTTCCCGTCCATTTTAGTTCAGTAGTTCTTAAGATGTCAGTGTTCATTCTTGTTATCTCCTGATGGACCATGTCCAATTTACCTTGATTCATGGACCTAACTTTCCAAGTCCTATGCAGTACTGTACTTTCAGCATCAGACTTTACTTTTACCACCAGACACATCCACAGCACACTCGTTTCTGCTTTGACCCAGCCTCTTCATTCTTTCCGGAACTATTTGTAACTGCTCTCTGCTCTTCCCCAGTAGCATATTGGCCACCTTCTGACCTGGGGGGCTCATCTTCCAGCATCGTATCTTTTTGCCCTTTCATACTGCTCATGGAATTCTCACTGCAAGAACACTGGAGTGGTTTGCCATTCGCTCCTCCAGTGGATCACGTTTTGTTAGAACTCCTCACTCTGACCCGTCCATCTTGGGTGGCCCTGCACAGCATGGCTTGTAGCTTCATTGAGTAATGCAAGCCCCCTTGCCATGGCAAGGCTGTGATCCACGAAGGGGGTAATTGTCTGTGGTTGCAAATAATAAATATCCAGTTAATTCATCGTTTCTTTCTCCATATGTTCTGTTATCATCAGGGCTCAAGAGTTTCCATCATTCACCTGGGGTAACTGCCTTAAATTCCTAGTTGTATGAGTTTCCTACTACATCTGTAAGAAATTCCTACAAACTTACTGGCTTAAAGCAGCTCGTGTTTATTTTCTTATAATTATGAGCATCAGAATTCTCCTTGGGCTAAAATCAATGTGTACCTTCTGAGGTTCTCTGATAGTATCTGTTTGCTTGCCTTTCTAAGCTCTTAGAGACCACTTGTGTTCCTTGCCTCATATGCCTTCTCCCGTTTTCAAAGCGAGAAATATAGTGTCTTCAAATCTCTCCCCTCCTCCCCCCGCCTCTCTGATAGCTGGTTCTGTAATCACATCTTCGTTAATTTCTCTGCCTCTGTTTGTCCCTTTATAAGAACTCTTGTGACTATCCTAGGTCCACCCAGGTAATTCAGGGTTATCTCCCCATCTCAAGATCCTTAATTTACTCACATCTATCTCTTTGAACTGGACATGAAACAACATACTGGTTCCAAATAGGTAAAGGAGTACGTCAAGGCTGTGTATTGTCACCCTGCTTATTTAACTTATATGCAGAGTACCTCATGAGAAACACTGGGCTGGAAGAAGCACAAGCTGGAATCAAGATTGCTGGGAGAAATACCAATAACCTCAGATATGCAGATGACACCACCCTTATGGCAGAAAGTGAAGAGGAACTAAACAGCCTCTTGATGAAAGTGAAAGAGGAGAGTGAAAAAGTTGGCTTAAAGCTCAACATTCAGAAAACTAAAATCATGGCATCTGATCCCATCACTTCATGGGAAATAGATGGAGAAACAGTGGAAACAGTGTCAGACTTTATTTTTTTGGGCTCCAAGATCACTGCAGATGGTGATTTCAGCCATGAAATTAAAAGACGCTTACTCCTTGGAAGGAAAGTTATGACCAACCTAGACAGCATGTTGAAAAGCAGAGACATTACTTTGCCAACAAAGGTCTGTCTAGTCAAGGCTATGGTTTTTCCAGTGGTCATGTATGGATGTGAGAGTTGGACTGTGAAGAAAGCTGCGGGTCAAAGAATTGATGCTTTTGAACTGTGGTGTTGGAGAAGACTCTTGAGAGTTCCTTGGACTGCAAGGAGATCCAACCAGTCCATCCTAAAGGAGATAAGTCCTGGGTGTTCATTGGAAGGACTGATGTTGAAGCTGAAATTCCAATACTTTGGCCACCTGATGCAAAGAGTTGATTCACTGGAAAAGACTGTAATGCTGGGAAGGATTGGGACAGAAGGAGAAGGGGACAACAGAGGATGAGATAGCTGGATGGTATCACCGACTCAATGGACATGGGTTTGAGTGGACTCCGGGAGTTGATGACGGACAGGGAGGCCTGGAGTGCTGCAATTCATGGGGTCACAAAGAGTTGGACATGACTGAGCAACTGAACTGATCTCTTTTTTGCCATATAAAATAACATAGTCGCAGTTCCTAGGGATTAGGATGTGGGCTTCTTTAGATGGTTATTATTTTGCCTACCCCAGAACCCACATCTCTAATCTTGACTTACTTCAGTATATGCTCCACATTGCTACCAGAGTGATCTCTCTAAAATACAGAACTAGCCAAATCATCCCTTTTTTTTTTTAAGTAGTACATTTTATTACTAGACTGGTGAATTTTGGAAAATGACTTCTCAAAGCAAACATAATGTGAAGAGTCAAACAAGATCACACCAACTGGAGAAAATGCATATAGGATATAGAAGCAGAAGCATTTTCAATTTCTCAGTTTACTTCATTGCATCCTATATACACATGATTCAAAATTATTTATATGAAGTATAATTGATATGAATAGTTATATTAGGGTCAGATAAACAGCAAGGCAATTTGATGTTTGTATGTATTACAAAATGTTCACCATCATATCTATTTAGCATCCATCATCATATGTAGTCCAATTTTTTTTTCCTCATAATGAGAACTTTTTAGACTACTCTTATAGCAACTCTCAGACATGCAGTTCTGTTTTATTAACTATGGACACCATGCTGTGTATGACAGTCCCATGGCTTGTTTTATTTTTAATTGGAGGATAATAGCTTTACATATTATATTGGCCTCTGCCACACAACACCATGAATCAGCCACGAGTATATGTATGTCCCCTCCCTCTTGAACCTTCCCCCACTCCCCACTCCATCTCACCCCTCGGAGTTGTCACCGAGTACTGCGTTGAGCTCCCTGTGCTACACGGCAAATTCCCAGTCGCCGTCTCTTTTACATATGGCAGTACATATGCTTCAATGCCGCTCTCTCAGCTCATCCCACCCTCTTCTTCCCACAGTGTCCGAAGTCTGTTCTCTATGTCTGTGTCTGTTCCTGCTTGGCAAATGGGCTCATCAGTACCATTTTTCTAGATCCCATATATATGCGTTAATAACAATATTCTGACTTTCTTTACTCTGTGTAACAGGCTCTAGGTTCATCCATCTCACTAAAATGGACTCAAATGGCTGAGTAGTGGTCCATTGTATGTATGCACTACAGCTTCTTTATCCATTCATCTGTCGATGGACATCTAGGTTGCATCCGTGTGCTAGCAATTGTAAATAGTGCTGCAGTGAACACAGGGGTACATGTGTCTTTTGCAGTTATGGTTTCCTCAGAGTATATGCCCAGTAGTAGGATTACTGGGTTGTATTTATTCCCAGTTTTTAAAAGAATCTCCATACTGATCTCCATGGTGGCTGTATCCATTTACATCCCCACCAACAGTGCAAGAGGGTTCCCTTTTCTCCACACCCTCTCCGATATTTGTAGATTTTTTTTTTTGATAACGGCCATTCTAACTGGTGTGACTTAGTACCTCATTGTAGTTTTGATTTGCATTTCTCTAGTAATGAGCAATGTTGAGCATCTTTTCATGTGTTTCTTGGCCATCTGTCTGTCTTTTTTTGGGAAAAATGTCTGTTTAGGTTTTCTGCCCACTTTTTGATTGGGTTGGTTGTGTTTCTGGCATTGAGCTGTATGAGCTGCTTGTTTATTTTGAAAATTAATCCTTTGTCAGTTGTTTCATTTGCTGTTATTTTCTCCCATTCTGAGAGTTGTCTTTTCATCTTGTTTATAGTTTCCTTTGCTGTGCAAAAGCTTTTAAGTTTAATTAGGTCCCTCTTGTTTGTTTTTATCTCCATTGCTCTAGGAGGTGGGTCAAAGAGGATATTGCTGTGATTTATGTCAGAGTGTTTTGCCCATGTTTTCCTCTAAATGTTTTATAGTTTCTGGACTTACATTGACTCTTTAATCCATTCTGAGTTTATTTTTGTGTATAATGTTAACTGTCCTAATGTTATTTTTTGCATGTAGCTGTCCAGTTTCCCAGCACCACCTATTGGAGAGGCTGTCTTTTCTCCATTGTGTATTCTTGCCTCGTTTGTCAAAGAGAAGATGCCCATAGATGTGTGGGCTTATCTCTGGGCTTTCTATTTTGTCCCGTTGATCTATATGTCTGTTTTTGTGCTGGCGCCATACTATCTTGATGACTGTGTCCATGACTTATTTTATAACTGAGAATTTGCACCTTTTGACTCTTTGCCCATTTCTCCCCCCAGGCCCTTCCACCTTCATTCCTTGCCTCTGGCAACCACCAATCCGTTATTTGCATCTATGAACTCAGTTTGTTTTATTTTTTAAGATTCTGCATATAATCATTAGCATGATGCCCTCAAGGTCCATCCTTGTTACAAAGGGGACGATTTCCTCTTTTTTCTTTTATGGCTGATAAACACTGTATATGTACACCACATTTTCTTTACCCATTTATCTTTTTTTTCTTTTTCTTTTATTTACTTATTTATTTTAATTTTCTTTACATTATCGTGTTGGTTTTGCCATACATTGACATGAATCTGCCATGGGTATACATGTGTTCTGCTTCCAGAACCCCCCTTCCACCTACCTCCCAATTCCCTCTCTCTGGGTCATCCCAGTGCACCAGCCCTGAGCATCAAACCTGGGCGGGCGATTGATTTCACATATGATAATTAACATGTTTCAATGCCGTCCTCCCATATCATACACCCTTGCCCTCTCCCATAGAGTCCATAAGACTGTTCTATACATCTGTGTATCTTTTGCTCTCTCGCATACAGGGTTCTCATTACCATCTTTCTAAATTCCACATATATGTGTTAGTATACTGTATTTTTGTTTTTCCTTCTGGCTTACTTCACTCTGTATAATAGGCTCCAGTTTCATCCACCTCAGTAGAACTGATTCAAATGAATTCTTTTTAATGGCTGAGTAATATTCCATTGTGTTATGTACCACAGCTTTCTTATCCATTCGTCTGTTGATGGACATCTAGGTTGCTTCCATGTCCTGGCTATTGTAAACAATGCAGCGATGAACATTGGGGTACACGTGGCTCTTTCAATTCTGGTTTCCTCGGTGTATATGCCCAGCAGTGGGATTGCTGGGTCACACGGCAGTTCTAGTTGCAGTTTTTAAAGGAATCTCCACACTGTTCTCCATAGTGGCTGTACTAGTTTGCATTCCCACCAACAGTGTAAGAGGGTTCCCTTTTCACCACGTCCTCTCCAGCATTTATTGCTTGTAGACTTTTGGATGGCAGCCCTTCTGACTGGTGTAAAGTGGTACCTCATTGTGGTTTTGATTTGCATTTCTCTGATAGTGAGTGATGTTGAGCATCTTTTCATGTGTTTGTTAGCCATTTTTATGTCGTCTTTGGAGAAATGTCTGTTTAGTTCTTTGGCCCACTTTTTGATTGGGTCATTTATTTTTCTGGAATGGAGGTGTAGGAGTTGCTTGTATATTTTTGAGATTAATTGTTTGTCCGTTGCTTCGTTTCCTATTATTTTCTCCCATTCTGAAGGCTGCCTTTTCACCTTGCTTTTAGTTTCCTTTGTTGTTAGGAGCTTTTCATTTTAATTAGGTCCCATTTGTTAATTTGTGCTTTTATTTCCAATATTCTGGGAGGTGGGTCATAGAGGATCCTGCTTTGGTTTATGTCAGAGAGTGTTTTGCCTATGTTATCCTCTAGGAGTTTTATAGTTTCTGGTCTTATGCTTAGATCTTTGATCCATTTTGAGTTTATTTTTGTGTATGGTGTTAGAAAGTGTTCTAGTTTCATTCTTTTACAAGTGGCTGTCCAGTTTTCCCAGCACCACTTGTTAAAGAGATTGTCTTTTCTCCATTGTATATTCATGCCTCCTTTGTCAAAGATAAGGTGTCCATAGGTGCGTGGATTTATCTCTGGGCTTTCTATTTTGTTTCATTGATCTATATTTCTGTCTTTGTGCCAGTATACTGTCTTGATGACTGTGGCTTTGTAGTATAGCCTAAGGTCAGGCAGGTTGATTCTGCCAGTTCCATTCTTCTTTCTCAAGATTGCTTTGGCTATTCGAGGTTTTTTGTATTTCCATACAAATTGTGAAATTATTTGTTCTAATTCTCTGAAAAAGACCTCTGGAAGTTTGATAGGAATTGCATTGAATCTATAGATTGCTCTGGGTAGTATACTCATTTTCACTATATTGATTCTTCCAATCCATGAACACGGTATATTTCTCCATCTATTTGTGTCCTCTTTGATTTCTTTCATCAGTGTCTTATAGTTTTCTACATATAAGTCTTTTGTTTCTTTAGGTGGGTATACTCTTAAGTATCTTATTCTTTTTGTTTCGATGGTCAATGGAATTGTTTCCTTAATTTCTCTTTCTGTTTTCTCGTTGTTAGTACCCATTTATCTTTTGATGGGCATTTATGTTGCTTCCTTATATTGACTAATGTAAATAATGCTGCAATGAAAATGGGAATGTAAATATCTTTTTGAGTTCGTGTTTTTGTTTCCTCTGGGTAAATGTCCAAAAGTGAAATGACTGGATCATATGTTCTATTTTTAATTTTTTGAGGAATCTTTGTACTGTCTTCCATGATTGCACCAATTTACATTATTTCTTGTCTTTTTGATAATAGCCATTGTAACACGTCTGAAGTGATACCTCATTTTGGTTTTGCTTTGTATTTCACTGATGAGTAATGTTGAGCATCTGTTCATGTGTATCTGCTTGCCATCTGTATGTCTTCTTAGGAGACATATGTTTAGAACTTCCACCCATTTTTTTAAACCGGATTGTTTGTGTTTGTTATTGAGTTGTATGAGTTCTTTATATATTTTGGATATTAATCCCTTATCAGATAGACGATTTGCAACTATTTCCTTGCATTTGGTAGGTTGCCTTTTCACTTTCTTTATGATTTCCTATGCTCTGCAGTTGATAAAGTCCCACCTGTTTGTTTTGCTTCTGTTGCCTTTGCAAAGTCAAAGAGTTTATCACCTGTTTTCTTCTTAGGAGTTTTTATGGTTTCAGGTCTTAAACTCAAGTGCTTAATTCATTTTGAGTTAATTTTTGCATTTGGGGTAAGACAGTGGCCTAGTTCATTCTTTTCCATGTGTCTGTCAAGTTTTCTAACACCATTCATTGAGGAGATTGTCTATGTATTTTTGGCTCTTTTGTTATAAATTAATTGGTCATATATGTTTGGGTTTATTGCTGGGCTTTCTTCTGTTCAGTGAATTTATGTGTCTGTTTTTATACCAGTACCATATTGTTCTGATTACCATAGCTTTGAATATTATTTGAAATAAGGAAGCATGATGCTTCCAAGTTTGCTTCTTTGTCAGGTTTGCCTTGGTCATTCAGAATCTTAATAGTTCCATACCAATTTAAGGATTTTTGTGAAAAATGCTATTGGAATTTTGATGGAGATTACATTGGATCAGTAGATTGCTTTGGGTATTGTGGACTTTTTAGCAATATTCTTCCAATTCTTGAGTCCAAAAATGTTTCCATTTATTTATGTTTTCAGTTTCTTTCATCAGTATCCTAGTTTTCAGCATACAGATGTTTTTCTTTCCTGGTTAAATTTATTCCTGAGTATTTTCTCCTAGTACAATTGTAAATGAGATTGTGTTTTTAAATTTTCTTCTTTTTATACATTTTTGGTATATAAAAATACAACAGATTTTGGCATATTGATTTTGTATTCTTAAACTTTATTGAACTTGTTGATTAAATCTAACAGTTTTTTTGTTGGTGTCTTTTGGGTTTTCTATGTATAAAATATCATGTTATGTGCAAATAGTGACAGTTTTACTTCGTTTTCAATTTAGATGGCTTATTTTTATTGTCTAATTGCTCTAGATAGGACTTTGAATACTATGTTGAATAAACGTGGTGAGGATGGGCATCCTTGTGTTTTTCCTGATCTCAAGGAAAAATACATACATACCATACCCATATATACTATACCCATACAGCATTGGGTATGATGTTAGCTATGGGCTTCCCATATATAAACTTAATTATGTTGAAGTACATTCCCTCTACATCCACTGTATTGAGAGTTTTTATCACTAATATATGTTGAATTTTGTTAAATGCTTTTTCTGACCTATTGAAAGGATTGTACAATTTCTATCCTTCATTATTTTAATGTGGTATGTCATGTTGATTGATTTTGTTATGTTAAACCTTACTTGTATCCCTGGAATTAATCCCACTCAATTGTAATTTACGATCCTTTTAATGTATTATTGAATTTGATTGTTAACATTTTGTTAAGGATTTTTGCATCTGTGTTCGTTCATTGGGGACATTGGCCTGTATTTTTGTTTTTTTGTAATGTCCTTGTCTGGTTTTGACATCAGTGTGATGCTGGCGTCATAAAGTGAGTTTGGAAGTGTTTCCTCCTCGTCTGTCTTTCAGAAGAATTTGAGAAGGATTGGTATTAATTCTGTGTTAAACATTTGGTAGAATGCACCAGCTCACGTATCTGGCCCTGGACATTTGTTTCTTGGGAAGTTCATCACAACTCCTTAATGCCTCTCTATTCGTTATGTATAAGTAAGCTCCATTATTCTTACCGTACATGATAATGCATATTATTTTCTATCTGCTACTTTTAGTAGATTTACCTGCCAGGAGAAAACACTAGTATTATTTCCTGATACTTTCCCTGCTCTTCTCCTTTTTGCTTCAGCAGCTCTAAACTTCACATAGATTTCTGAATGTATCCTGACATTTTAGTCTTTGCTGTTTCCCCATATGTTATTCCATCTACCTGAAACTCCTCTTTAGTTCTGCTGGAAAGCTTCTATTAATATTTCAGACTTTAACATGTGTATCCACTCAACTGAAGTCTTAGATAATTGCCTCGCATAAGCTTGACTAAATCCAATTATTGATTTGCTCGATACCAGCACCCACGCAGATGAACGTAACAGGAGAAAAACATTTCACTGTGCTGACTTGTCTCATGTCTTGTGACCATAAACTCTAGTGCGCTCTCAGAACTTCCTGTCAACACAACTTCACCTCCCTAGTCTGCTCCCTCTTCTTATCCTCCCTGCCCCAACAATACTTCCTACCTTCTCTTCCTCCCTCAAAATCTGATATCCCTTCATCCATCCTCACACTAGACTGGTGATTTTGCTTCCTGTATAAATTGAAACTGTAGAACAAAGCAAAGAGAATTTCAGCCTGCCCATCTAAAACCTTCTTTCCTGTATGTAGTGAGTTACTGTTGTCCACTTTTCCTTCTGCTCTGTGAAAGATCTGTCAGTGCTCCCATCTAAGCCAACCCTTCTTGTAGGGCCTAGGGCCCTGAAACCTATCTCCTTTGTTCCTGCCATTTCTCTCCTCCCCTAACTCCTGTGTTATATAACCTGCAGATTGAGAAGTTCATGAGCCCTGAGTGCAATAAACATAAAGGAAGCACACATCACATCCAGACTGATATGGTTATATTTTTAAAATCAAATTAGGGGAATTTTGGCAATAATCACTTCAGTTCAGTTCAGTCTTTCAGTCCTGTCCAAGTCTTGCGACCCCATGGACTGCAGCACACCAGGCTTCCCTGTCCATCACCAACTCCTGGAGCTTGCTCAGACTCATGTCCATCGAGTCGGTGATGCCATCCAACCATCTCATCCTCTGTCCTGTTCTCTCCCTGCCTTCAATTTTTCCCAGCATCAGGAAGTCAGTTCTTCCTGATGTCAGTTCTTCTTGGAATTGACTTTCCAAGAAGTCAGTTCTTCACATCATGTGGCCAAAGTATTGGAGTTTTACCTTCAGCATCAGTCCTTCCAATGAACATTCAGGACTGATTTACTTTGGGATCGACTCATTGGATCTCCTTGAAGTCCAAGGGACTCTCAAGAGTCTTCTCCAACACTACAATCATTTAAAAGTATCAATTCTTTGGTGCTCAGCTTTATAGTTCGAATCTCATATCCATACATGACTCTCGAATCATCCTTGGTGGAGCTTTAGTGGAAGGAAAGGGCGTAGGCGGGAAATTCCAGAACATTCTTAGTAGTCATAGTTTAGTTTTGAAATACTTGTTCTTTCCACTTAATCCCATTCATCTCCAGATAGTCCTACATATGGACTTTGCTGTTTAGTTTCCTGTTTGGGTTTTCTGTTCTTTTTTTCCTCTTCCACTTGTCCTTTAAAATTGACACATTATTTGTCTAATATCATTTAGCTGCTCTTAAGTATTATTAGGCTGGCAAATACACTTAGACAGGCCTAGGAAGTCCTGATGGAATTAATCAGCCTTGATTATCAGTCTGGGAACTACAGACAGTGAAAGTGACTATAAACACTCAAAAGAACCCGTGATCCATTGAAACTCCTTCTTGTTAATTTTGTTCCATTAATTGGAGTTTCTAGAGAAATAGAACCAATAGGATATATGCATATATAGAGATATTACAAAAAATTAGCTTACATAATTACGGAGACTGATTAAGGCCCACGATCTGTAAGCTGGGGAGACCCAGAAAAGTCAATGGTTTGGTTCTAGTCTGAAAGCCAAGGAGTTTGAGACCTAAGAAAGCCATGTTTCCATTCCAGTCAGAAGGCAAGAAAATACCAATTGAAGTCTCAGTGCAAATGCAGTCAGACAACAGGAGTTCCCTCTTACTAGAAGGAGGGTCTGCATTTTTATTCTATTCAGGCTTTCAGTTGCTTAGATGAGACCCACCCACAGGAGGAAGAGCAATCTGCTCTACTCAGTCTACCAATTCAAATGTTCATCTCTTTGAGAAACACCCTCCCTCACTGACACACCCAGAATAACATTAACCAATATCTGGGTACACCATAGCCCAGTCATATTGACCTATAAAACTAACCTTCCTATAGTATTACCAGTAATAGACGGCAAAAAAATCTATCTCCTTTTCAGGGACACCAGATAATTGGACAGTTTCTACATGGTATCCAATCTAACAGCCAATCTTAAGAGTAATAAGTCCCAAGAAATATAATAGCTATTGTCAATTTTAAGTGTGGGATGAAAAGGATGAATTTATGAAACCTAGAGAATATTTCTCAAACACTTCAGTCTTTGGATACTTTGTTCACTTAAAAATAATTGGCAACCTCATAAAGATTATTTTTATGTGGGTATGTTTATTGACATTTACTAAATTAGATATAAAAACCAAAAAGGTTTTCAAATATGATAATAGACAAGCACACCACCCATTGAAACAGGACTTCCCTTGTAGCTCACTTGATAAAGAACCTGCCTGCAATGCAGGAGACCTGGGTTCCATCCCTGGGTCGGGAAGATCCCTGGAGAAGCAAATGGCAACCCATCCCAGTATTCTTGCCTGGAGAATCCCATGGACAGAGGAGCCTGGCAGGCTACAGTCCACGGGGTTGCAACAGTCGGACACAAAATAGTGCCTAAACCACCACTACCACGCCATCCGTTACCCTTAGAACAATGTCACCATATATCACACAGCCTTTAGAAAACTCTACTGCCATCAAGAGAAAATAAAACAGTTAAAGACTTAAATAGTATTATGAAAATAGTTTTAACCTTATAAATCCTTGAAAATCTCTCAGGGACCCACAGATGCTCTTGGGACTTTCAAAATCAGAAAAAAAAAAAGTGTTTAGTAACTAATCAGAAATGAAGGCTTCACAAACAAAGCTATATGGAATCCACTCTTGCCCAGCACATTTATGGTGATGAACACAGTGATTAGATACTAAACAGAATTAATTAAATGTAGGATAAGAAAAAGAACAGGTTGTCATCTATGAATAAGATAAGATGAAAAATAGATCTGGATAGAATCAAGGAGGGAAAAAATGCAGCCAGATATAAAACTTGACTAGAGGAATATGACATTTGGAGAATGAGAGGAAGGTGGAAAAGAAGTCAAGCATCGGACTTCCCTGGTCATACAGTGGGTGGGAATCTGCCTGCCCATTCAGGGGACTTGGCTTTGATCCTTGGTCTGGGAGGATTCCACATACCATGCAGCCACAAAGCCCGTGCCCCACAACTGCCAAGGGTCTAGAGCCTGCGAGCCACAACTCCTGAGCCAGTACACTGAAGCTACTGAAGCCTGTGCACCCAGGGCCCGTGGGCCACAAGTGGGGTTCACTGCAAGAGAACCCCATGCACTGCAGCGAAAAGTAGCCCCCGCTCACCACAGCTAGAGAAAACCCCGTGCACAGCAAGGAAGACCAAGCACAACCAAAAAAAACATCTCTGTTCTTACTCTTCATACTGTTCATGGGGTTCTCAAGGCAAGAATGCTGAAGTGGTTTGCCATTCCTTTCTCCAGTGGACCCTGTTTTTTCAGAACTCTCCACCATGACCCGTCCATCTTGGGTGGCCCCACACGGCATCTCATGGTTTCATTGAGTTATGCAAGGCTGTGGTCCAAGTGATTAGTTTGGTTAGTTTTCTGTGATTGTAGTTTTCATTCTGTCTGCCCTCTGATGAATGAAGATAAGAGGCTTGTGTAAGCTTCCTGATGGGAAGGAATGGCTGTAGGGAAAACTGGGTCTTGTTCTGGTGGGCAAGGTCATGCTCAGTAAGTCTTTAATTTTCTGCTGATGGGTGAGGCTGTGTTCCTTCTCTGTAGTTTGGCCCTGAGGTCAAACTATGGTAGGGGTAATGACAGTAATGGCAACCTCATTCAAAAAGACTTATGCGAGCAAGTTGGGCCTCCCAGGACTGTTGCTGTCAGGGCCCCTGACCACCCGGTTGGTCACTGTCCACCCACGCCTCTGCCAGAGACTCTCAAGCACACACAGGCAAGTCTGGCTCAGTCTCTTGTGAGGTCTTTGTTCCTTTCTCCTGGGTCCTGGTAAGCACAAGGTTTTTTTTCTGCCCTCCAAGAGTCTCTGCTTCCCCAGTCCTGTGGAAGTCCTATAATCAAATCCTGCTAACCTTCAAAGTCATGTTCATTTGGAATACTCAGTCCCTTTGCCAGATCTCCAGGTTGGGAAGTCTGCTGTGGGACCTAGAACTTTCATAGCAGTGTGAGAACTTTAGGCTGAGTGCCAAAGAACTAATGCCTTTGAACTGCGGTGTTGGAGAAGACTCTTGAGAGTCCCATGGACAGCAAGGAGATCAAACCAGTCAACCCTAAAGGAAATCAGCCCTGAATATTCATGGAAGGACTGTTACTGAAACTGAAGCTCCAATACTTTGGCCACCTGATGTGAAGAACTGACCCTGATGCTGGAAAAGACTGAAGGCAGGAGGAGAAGGACAACAGAGGATGAGATGGATGGATGGCATCACTGACTCAATGGACATAAGTTTGAGCAAACTCCAGAAGTGGTGAACAACAGGGAAGCCTGACATGCTGCGGTCCACTGGGTCACAAAGAGTCGGAAACAACTGAGCAACAACAAAAAGCCAATATATACTTTGATATGGTTATGTGTCATTAAAAAGATAAGTCAAGCATTCAAAATTAAGTATGCCAAGATGTAGTCTGGGGACTAGATTTACCTTCTAGCTTGAAACAATTTTAAAAATAGACAAAATGGCTAAAAATCAAACCATGGTTTTCAGACATTGGGTATTAGTTGCCACAGGGAGTGCTCTCTGAGAAACAGGAAGAAATAAGTCCTGTGATTACCTGAGTTCAGTGCCTAGAAAGATTCCAGCCATAATACAAAGTGGGACTGGGGGCCCAAGAATTACTCAGTAGTCTCCTTGAGCTGAGGAGAAGAAAGCAGGAGAACAGGGTAGCCAAGGCAAGTACAGTTCACAGGGTCAAGTTAAGAGGAGAACTACAGAGTGAATATGCTGGAATTTGCAGAGGATACTTCTTGAGTCAGCTGAGTAACGATCAGCAAGGCTGGGAGAAAATTCCCAAAAGCTAACCATGAGGAGCCACACAGAGCTGGGAATAGTTGGTGAATTCGCTAGCCAGAGTGAGAAGTCCTTGCGGACTCACCTGGGAATTAGAGTACTCAGGTGGCAGCAGAGTACTCAAAAGTGTACTTGGCCCTAGAGTTGGAGGAAATTAGCCTGAAGGACTTTCTGATCCCACCTAACAGATCATTAAATACAAGCCTCAAAAAGAATCTTGACTGAGTCACAGGAAAAAAAGTTTTAACTACAGGAATACAAAATACCCAGCAATAAATAAGGTAAAACTCACTGTGTCCGGCATATGATAAAAATCACCAGGCATGCAAAGAAGCAGGAAAACACAAACCATGATATGGAGAAAAATCAACAAAAATGAACAGATCGAGAAAGGGCACAAAATGATAAAATTAGTAGAGAAGAGCATTAAAACAGTTACTATATTTCATATGCTCAAGAAAAGAGAGGAAAGATTTGAGCATCTTAAATGGAAATATCTAAATACATTTAGGAAAAATTCCAAAAATAACTTCTAGATATAAAAATGACTATGTCTGGGATTGAAATACACTGGATGGGATTATGAGTACATTAAACACTACAAAATAAATGAATTAACAGATACAAAGTAGTTCAAACTATGCAAAATGAAGCAGAGGAAAAAAACTAAAAAACACTGAAAGTGAAAGTTGCTCAGTCATGTCTGAATCTTTGTGATTCCATTGACTATACAGTCCATGGAATTCTCCAGGCCAGAACACTGGAATGGGTAGCATTTCCCTTCTCCAGGGGATTTTCCAACCCAGAGATTGAACCCAGGCCTCCTGCATTGCAGGCAGATTCTTTACCAGCTGAGCCACAAGGGAAGCCAAAGATTACTGGAGTGGGTAGCCTATCCCTTTCTCCAGGGAATTTTCCCAACCCAGGAATTGAACCAGTGTCTCCTGCATTGCAGGCAGATTCTTTACCAACTGGAAAAATCATGAGCAGTTGATTAATGTGTTGTGAGCAATTTCAGGTAGCCTAAAACATGTATAATTGATATCTCCATAAAAAGATTTATTTCCATAGAAGGAAATAAAAAAAATTTGAAGAAATTATTTTAGAGATATACAGAAATGATATGGACCTAACAGAAGGAGAAGATATTAAGAAGAGGCAGCAAGACTACACAGAAGAACTGTTCAAAAAAGATCTGCATGACCCAGATAACCACGGTGGTGTGATCACTCACCCAGAGCCAGACATCCTGGAATGCAAAGTCAAGTGGGCCTTAGGAAGTAGTACTACGAACAAAGGTAGTGGAGATGATGGAATTCCAGTTGAGCTATTTCAAATCCTAAAAGATAATGCTGCAAAAGTGCTAGACTCAATACTCCAGCAAATATGGAAAACTCAGCAGTGGCCACAGGACTGTAAAAGGTCAGTTTTCTTTCCAATCCCAAAGGCAATGCCAAAGAATGCTCAAATTACCACACAATTGCACTCATCTCACACACTAGCAAAGTAATATTCAAAATTCTCCAAGCCAGACTTCAACAGCCCATGAACTGTGAACTTCCAGATGTTCAAGCTGGATTTAGAAAAGGCAGAGGAACCAGAGATCAAATTGTCAACATCCACTGGATCATAGGAAAAGCAAGAGAGTTCCAGAAAAACATTTACTTCTGCTTTATTGACTACGCCAAAGCCATTGTCTGTGTGGATCACAACAAACTGTGAAAAATTCTGAAAGAGGTGGGAATACCAGACAACCTGAACTGCCTCCTGAGAAATCTGTATGCAGGTCAAGAAGCAACAGTTAAAACTGGACATGGAACAACAGACTAGTTCCAAATTGGGAAAGGAGTACATCAAGGCTGTATATTGCCACCCTAATTATTTAACTTTATGCAGAGTACATCATGCGAAATGCCAGGCTGGATGAAGCACAAGATGGAATCAAGATTGCTGGGACAAATATCAAAAACCTCAGATACACAGATGATACCACCCTTGTGGCAGAAAGCAAAAAAGAACTAAAGAGCTTCTTGATGAAAGTAAAAGAAGAGAGTGAAAAGGCTGGCTTAAAACTCAACATTCAAAAAATGAAGATCATGGCGCCCAGTCCTATCACTTCTGGCAAATAAATGGGGAAACAATGGAAATAGTGACAGACTTTATTTTCTTAGGCTCAAATATCACTGCAGATGGTGACTGCAGCCATGAAATTAAAAGATTCTTGCTCCTTGGAAGAAAAGCTATGACCAACCTAGACAGCATATTAAAAAGCAGAGACATTACTCTGCCAACAAAGGTCTGCCTAGTCAAAGCTATGGTTTCTCACATACACTAGACAAGAACTGAGAAACCTGGATTTTAGGTACAGTTTTTCCACTGAGAGAGCTTGGATATATAATTTAATGTATTTGGGTTTTGCCCTATAAATTATAACTGCTTTGTGAGACTAAAATTAAATGGATGACTCACTATTTTTTTCTCTGGTAATTTTCCTAAGGAAATCATCAAGGATCTGTGCAAAAAGTTAGCTATGAGAGGTTCATTACTTATTGTTGAAAGAGTCAAAATGAAAAGAAGCATACATGTTCAACAATAGGGAAATGGTTAAGTAAGTGGTATACCATTTAGGTAAATAGTGTGAGGTCACTAAAAGTATTGTTTATAGAAGCGTACTGAAATGAAATATATTGTATGCTAGTAAGTGAAATATATCAGTAAATTTGGAAAACTCAGCAGTGGCCATTGGACTGGAAAAGGTCAATCTGCATTCTAATCCTAAAGAAGGATAAAGCCAGAGAATGTGCAAACTACCACGCAGCTACGCTCGTTTCACATTCTAGTAAGGTAATATTCAAAATCTTTCAAGCTAGGCTTCCAGAAGTATGTGGACGGAGAACTCCCAGATGTACAAGCTTGATGTAGAAAAGACAGAGGAACAGAGATCAAACTGCCAACATTTGTTGGATTGTAAAGAAAGCAAGGGAATTCCAGAACAACATTTACTTCTGCTTCATTGACTATGCTAAAGCCTCTGACTGTGGATTACAACAAACTGTGGAAAATTCTTGTAGAGATGGGAATACCAGACCACTTTACCTGTCTCCTGAGAAAAAAGCTGCTTAAAATTTACATTTGAAAAACTAAGATCATGGCATCTGGTCCTATCAGTTAAGTCCCTTAGTCGTGTCTGACTCTTTGTGACCCCATGGACTGCAGCACGCCAGGCTTCCCTGTCCATCACCAACTCCTGGAGCTTGCTCCAACTCGTGTCCATTGGGTCAGTAATGCCATCCAACCATCTCATCCTCTGTCATCCCCTTCTCCTGCCTTCAATCTTTCCCAGTATCAGGTTCTTTTCCAATGAGTCAGCTCTTCACATCAGGTGGCGAAACTACTGGAGCTTCAGCATCAGTCTTACCAGTGAATATTCAGGACTGATTTCCTTTAGAATGGACTGGTTGGATCTCCTTGCAGTCCAAGGGACTCTCGAGAGTCTTCTCCAACACCACAGTTTAAAAGCATCAATTCTTTGGTACTCAGTTTTCTTTGTAGTCTAACTCTCACATCCATATGTGACTACTGGAAAAACCAGAACTTTGACTAGATGGACCTTTGTTGGGAAAGTAATATCTCTGCTTTTTAATATGCTATCTAGGTTGGTCATAGCTTTTCTTCCAAGGAACAAGAATCTTTTAATTGCATGGCTGCAAGTAACCATCTGCAGTGATTTTGGAGCCCAAGAAAATAAAGTCTGTCACTGTTTCCATTGTCTCCCCATCTATTTGCCATGAAGTGATGGAACCAAATGCCATGATCTTGGTTTTCTGAATGTTGAGTTGTAAGCTAGCTTTTTCACTTTCTTCTTTCACTTTCATCAAGAGGTTTTTTAGTTCCTCTTCACTTTCTGCCATAAGGGTAGTGTCATCTGCATATCTGAGGTTATTGATATTTCTCCCAGCAATCTTGATTCCAGCTTGTGCTTCTTCCAGCCGAGTGTTTCTCATGATGTACTCTGCATATAAGTTAAATAAGCAGGGTGCCAATATACAGCCTTGACGTACTCCTTTTCCAATTTGGAACCAGTCTGTTGTTCCATGTCCACTTTTAACTGTTGCTGTTTGACCTGCATACAGATTTCTCAGGAGGCAGGTCAGGTGGCCTGGTATTCCTGTCTCATGAAGAATTTTCCAAAGTTTGTGTGATCCACACAGTCAAAGGCTTTGGTGTAGTCAATGTAGCAGAAGTAGATGTTTTTCTGGAACTCTCTTGCTTTTTCGATGATCCAGCAGATATTGACAATTTGATCTCTGGTTCTTCTGTCTTTTCTAAATCCAGCTTGAACAACCAGAAGTTCACAGTTTACATACTGTTGAAGCCTGACTTGGAGAATTTTGAGCATTACTTTGCTAGCATGTGAAATGAGGGCAATTGTGCGGTAGTTTGAGCATTCTTTGGCATTACCCTTCTTTGGGATTGGAAAGAAAACTGACCTTTACCAGTCCCGTGGCCACTGCTGAGTTTTCCAAATTTGCTGGCATACTGAGTGTAGCACTTTCACAGCATCATCTTTCAGGATTTGAAATAGCTTAACTGGAATTCCATCACCTCCACTAGCTTTGTTTGCAGTGATGCTTCCTGAGACCCACTTGACTTCACATTCCAGGATGGCTGGCTCTAGGTGAGTGATCACACCATCATGGTTATCTGGGTCGTGAAGATCTTTTTTGTACAGTTCTGTGTATTCTTGCCACCTCTTCTTAATATCTTCTGCTTCTGTTAGGTTGATACCATTTCTGTCCTTTATGGTGCCCATCTTTGCATGAAACATTCCCATGGTATGTCTAATTTTCCTGAAGAAAATTAGTCTTTCCCATTTCTTTTCTCTAGTCTTTCCCATTCTATTATTTTCCTCTATTTATTTGCATTAATCACTGAAGAAGGCTTTCTTATCTCTCCTTGCTATTCTTTGGGACTCTGCATTCAAATGGGTATATCTTTCCTTTTCTCCTTTGCCTCTAGCTTCTCTTCTTTTCTCAGCTATTTGTAAGGCCTCAGGCAATCATTTTGCCGTTTTGCATTTCTTTTTCTTGGGGATGGTCTTGATCCCTGACTCCTGTACAATGTCATGAACCTCCGTCCTTAGTTCTTCAGGCACTCTATCAGATCTAGTCCCTTGGATCTATTTGTAACTTCCACTGTATATTCTTTATGGGTAATAGAACTCATCATGTTTCTAGTAAGCTGGGAGGGGAAAGAGAAAGAAACCAAATCTGTTAAGAATGAAAATGGCTATTGGTGATCATGAGGCAGCCAGCAAAGCATTTTCTTTTGTCAGTGAAAATAATAAACAATCTATAATAGGAGTAGAAAAGAGTTTTATTTGAGCCAAACTAAGGGCTAGCCTGGAAGCTTGCTTTCCAGATTGCTCTGAGAAAATGCTGTCAGCACTTTCTGAGAAGGCGTTTTCAGCACAGTTTTGTATCTTGTCAGAACAAAGAACATTTAACATGTCAGGGTTACATCAGAGTTTCATCAAGGTTTCAAAAGAACAGTCCAGCATGTACCTAGCAAGTCAGACTGGGCTTGCAGCTGGGAAGCGAGTTTATATTACTAAAGGAGGGCTGGCATTGGCATTTCAGAAAGAGACATTTAATCTTTAAGCATGAACAATCTTCATTTCTCGTCAATGTTTTTTTCTTTGATAATTAAAGCAGATGTACAATGCAAATTTGATAGGCCACAAACAGGCATTTTAGTTAGCACTGAATTCAAGTTAAAATATTAGTTGCCAAGTCATATCTGACTCTTTGCAACTCCATGGACTATAGCCCGCTAGGCTCCTCTGTCCATGGAACCCTCCAGACAAGAATACTGCAGTGGATTGCCATTTCCTCCTCCAGGGAATCTTCCCAATGCAGGGATCGAACCCAGGTCTCCTGCATTGCAGGCGGATTCTTTACCTCTGAGCCAGCAGGGAATTCAAGGTAACTCATATATTAACCAGAAGGACTTCCCCATATATCAATATGAAATTTTCTTTCATCATTTTCTGTGTCTTGGAAGAATTAATATTCTTGGGAGAGTATGTGTATTCCTGCTTTTAACAGACATTTTCTTTTTAAAGAGCAAACGAGGAGCACAAAAATGGGATTAAAACTCAGAAGAGGAACTTGAGGTTTCATGCTGCTGAAACCCAGAACTTCATAATCCCTTTTTCTCTGCTGTCTTTCTTTCTTTTCTGTTGGGTGGCATCATAGCATCAGCACAGAAGTCACATAGAAAACAGTGCAGTTGATCCTTGAGCAATGTGGGGGGTTGTATCGTGTGCTTAGCCCTGTCCGACTCTTTTGCAACCCTATGGACTATAGCCTTCCAGGCTTCTCTGTCCATGGCATTCTCCAGCAAAGAATACTGGAATGGGTAGCTTTTCTCTTTTCCAGGGGATCTTTCCAACTCCTGGAATGTCGCCTGCATTGCAGGCGGATTCTTTACCCACTGAGCCATCAAGGACCCTGATTTCTGTGCTGTCAAAAACCCTTGTATAATTTACAATTGGCTTTCCCCATATACTTGGTTCTTCCATATCTGTAATTCTGAATCTGTGGATTCAAGCAGTGGGTATCCTGTAGTTATGTATTTACTTAAAAAAAAGAAAATCTGTTGTAGTGGACCCATGCCCTTCAAACCTTGTTCAGGAGGCAACTGTACAAGGTGAGAATGCTTCCAGCCTCAAGGTCTGAAACTTGGGAATGAGTAACAGATTGAGTGGTGAAAGGCCTCTTTCCTGACATCTCCCAAAAGTAAGATGTGTTTACTTGTGTGCATTTTAAGGAGTTTGGCCTTAGCATGAGTTGGAGAACAAGGGAGGGAGTAGATAAAGAATGAGGTAGAAGCCCACAGTGGCAATTTCCTGGCAAGGAGCCCTGTCCCAGGACAGTTTTATCACTGAGCCTGTGGCAGAGTGGGCAGTGTTTCCTTCTGTGCTTTGTTCCTGCCTATAAAGACATTTTGTCTTCTTTTGTCTTTCCCACTCATCATGTCTAATTGCCAGCCCAGTGTCTACTGGCCATCCCAAAGGCTTCATTTCCCTCTCACTTCACGTCTGTAAGCTTTGTTTTTTAGTCACTAAGTCATATCTGACTCTTTTGGGGACCCAATGGACTGTAGCCCGCCCAGCTCCTCTGTCCGTGGGGTTTTTCAGGCAAGAATATTGGAGTGGGTCACCATTTCCTTCTCCAGGGGATCTTCCTGACCCAGGGATCAAACTCATGTCTCCTGCATTGGCAGACGGGTCCTTTATCGCTGAGTCACCAGGGAAGACCGTCTGTAAGCTTATGCCTATGTATATTCAGTGTTTCCTCTTTCAGCAGAGTGGTCTCAAGGTGGATGAGCTAATTTTATTCCACACTGAATGAGAGGAAGGTAGGAGATGGGATTGATTATCACTTTTCAAATTGGTCCTCTTAACCCCACACCCTGGAGGGAGTCCCTCCCTCATAGTTTGAGTAACAGGGAATTTAGTTCTTTTGTTTGGGGGTGAAAAAAGTCCTGAAAATATTCAAAGAGCAAGTATGAGCGGAAGTTCAAGTCTGAGGGATTAAGGCTTTGGGAAGAAGAGCTGTGGTGACTACCCAAGCCCGTCTTCAGTGGAAGATGCCTCTGAGTCACCTCTCTTTGTGGCAGTGATACAGAAAGGAGCACTGGACACACACCACCACGTAGCCACAAACCAGTCAGCTGAGCGCTGCTACCCACACACAGCAAATTGCTGCTTCGGCCCCTGCAGGAGCAGGTTCTGGAGATGAACTGTCTGTTCTTTTGTTCACTTTGTGAGCAGAATCCAGTGGGTGGGTGGTGAATAAGCTTCCAGTGTTTACTGAGTTGTTACACTCCCCTGGCACCACACCCGACGTTCCTACTTTATTTAAAGTGATAAAAAAGAAAAGCAGAACTGAAGAAAATCGATAACTAAATGTGGTTTCGGGCACCAAGTGCTTTTTACTTCCTTTTTTTTTTTTTTTTTTTTTTTAAAGATTTTTATTGAAGTTAGGGCAGGGCAAAGGGGCAGCTGGAAGGGGAGGATGCAATCCTGGCTCAAGAGGCCCTTTATGGGACTGGAGTTTTTGGAAGGACTTCAAATGGAGTGAAATGACTAAACTTTCCCGGTTCCAAGGAGTTATGCTGAGTGTGTGTTGGGAGAGGCAGAGGGAGGGAAGGGATCTCCAGCATGGAACTCACTGGCACATTAGGAACACAATACGAGAGAGAACACAGTCTGTCTGAGGGTGAGATGTTCTTGTTACATGCATAGCATAGCAGCTTTAAAGGAGGACAATAAAAACAATTTTTTTTTAACTTTCCCAGTATACTTATTATATCAGACAATGTTATTTCCTAAACTTCTTGAAAAAATAAAAAAGCAATACAACCCAGTATCTGTGCAGGGCTCTTCCCTTCCCTGAATACCCATATGTGTCCTAAGTCACTTCAGTTGTGTCTGACTCTTTGCAACCCCATGGACGGTAGCCCGCCAGGCTCCTCTGTCCATGGGATTCTCCAGGCAAGAATACTGGAGTGGGTTGACATGCCCTCCTCCAGGGAATCTTCCTGACTTAGGGATCAAACCTGCGTCTCTTAAGTCTCCTGCATTGGCAGGCGTGTTCTAAGGGAAATAGCCCACCTCTAGCTTTGGGGTATGTCCTTACCAGTCTAAGCTGAACAGGGATATAGCATGTGACCTAAGAAATGTTTCTTTGCTGGGGAGAGGGGGTAGGAGGTTAGGAAGAGGAAAGGAAGCAATCTTATCCTCCATTGGATGCTGTCCTGTCTGGCTATGACACTAGGAACCATGTCATGTATTTTGGATCATGAGGTCTTTTAACATGGATGATGATGAAGTTTACATTCTTGGAAGGACAAGCTGAAAAATGGGAAGAACCTGGATCCTTGTTTATGTTGTTGAGTCACTGAATTTATCAGGTGGTTTATCTGGTTTATCAAACCTAGAACTAACTCATCTCTTGTTCTGTGAAATAATGTATTTTCCTTGTTAAAGTATTTGGACTTCAGTTTTCTATTTCTTGCAGCTTAAGAAAGTTACAGATTAGTGTATTGATGCTGAAAGTTTATTCTGTATAACAGTAATTCCTTTTTTTCCCCCTTAAGTAATTATGATATAGGCAGTTTACAATCCTTGGGTTCCTTTGAGACAACTCATATGAACTGGTAGCCTTAGCTTTTCTAACTGCAAAGACGAGAGCAATCCATTATTCAACTAAAAATATTTTAGTTTAGTATTTATATTTATTAAGCAACTGTGTTCTAAACACTGTTCTAGAAACTTGGAGTACATCATGAACAAGAGGGAGAAAAATCTCCACCCTCATAAAATAAACAAAATGAGGAGACAACACATCAAATAGTAATCGTAAGGAGGGAAAAAATCAATTAAAGAGGATACGAAGTCCTGTAAAGGAGTTAGGTTTGAAGTCTTGAATAAGATGGTTTGAAGTCTTATGGATAAGATTGTCAGGGAAGGCTTTACTGAGACAATGACTTAATTTTTCTAACAGCCAAGTGGAGACAGCCGCTCGGATCTCTGAGGAAGAGCATCTCAGCACCGGTGCTGAGGTGGAAGCAGCTTGGCATGTACAGAGTAGTGGTGGGAAAGGGAACAGGGAGCAGTATTGGGCCTAGCCTCAAGGGCTACTGGCACGACTTTGGTTTTCACTCTGAGTGATCAGGGGAACCACTGGAGGGTTTTGTGCAGAGAAGTGATGTGCTCTGACTTACATTTTAACGAGCTGCTTAATCCCTGATGGCTCAACGGTAAAGAATCTGCCTGCAGTGCAGGAGATGCAAGACTCTGGTTTGATCCCTAGGTCAGGAAGATTCCCTGGAAGAGGAAATGGCAACCCACTCCAGTATTCTTCCCTGGAAAACCCCATGGACAGAGGAGCCTGGCGGGCTACAGTCCAAAGGTTCACAAAGAGTCAGACGACTGAGTGACGGAGCACACACAGCAAGAGTCAACAGGTAAGGGGAGCGACTGAGAGCCCAGTGAGGGGACTATTCCAATAGTATGATCTCCTTTTCTCTCCCTTTCTTTCTTTCCAATAGTATAGAGAACATGATGGTGATTTGGCGCAAGGGAGGCCACAGAAGCCGTTGTCGAAAGTGGTCAGATTCTGGTTATTGGTAAAAATAATGGGATTTTAAATGGTTAGAGTAATAGAGACACTGAGATTTCTGGCCTGATTGAAGGAAGAACTGAATTGCCAATTCTTGGGATATGAAAGAGCTGTAAAGGGAGCAAGTTTTGTCATAGGCAATTAAAAGCTCAGCTTTGCACATTCTGAGATGCCTAGTAGATCTGCAGTGTAGATTTCAGGGAGGCAGTTGGATCTACATGTTTGAAATTTAAGAGTGATCTGAGCTGGAGATACATATTTGAGAGTCATTAACATAATTTAAAGCCATCGAGATTAGGGTCAATTATTCTGAGAGTGAGTGAAGATAGGAAAAAACAGTTCCAAAATGTAAAGCTAGGTTGAGGAAAAGGGAACAGTTAGAGACTGAGGAGGAGTATGGAGAATGATAGGAAGAAAATTAGGCAAATGTATTGTCTGAAAAAGGAAAATGTTCTCCCAGACTGAGATGGTAAACTGTTTTAAATGCTGCTGAGAGATTAGGTAAAATGAAGTCTAAACATTGGCCCCTCGAATTAATGACATTGGTGACTTTGGGTAAACTGCTTCGTGGATATGTGAGGGAAACTGGAGTGGGCTTAAGGGGCATGAAAGGAAGAGAGGTGGCAGACAGCAAGCATACGCAGGCCTTTGAAGGTACCTGGCTGTGAAGAAAGAAATGAGGCATTAAGTAGAATGTCCAGCGTAGAGGAAATGATTCATGACAAAGCGGGGCGGGGGAGACTTGTAGTGCCTGCCAGCGGGTATGGGGGGCAGCTGGAGAAGAAGGGTGTCAGCCTCTGCCAGGTGCACGAACTACTGATCCCCAGCAACGGGAGAGAAGGCAGGGTGCAGTGTGTAGACAGAAATGCAGAGATCATTTCTTGCTGTGGAGGCAGAAGCTGGGTGCTCAGAAAATATTCCAGCTTACTTTTGAGAATTGTTTTGACAGAAAGGTAGAAGTGCCGTAACTACTTCATGCTGATGATTATTCAGACCACAGACACACAGTTCAGTATGCTGATGTCCAGTATCTGTCTGTCTGTTCTCACTGTTATCTGACAAAGACAACCATGGAAACAGTGAAACATTTGCATAAGTCAGTAGGATTTTATTTAATGAGATCACTCATTCAAAAGGCTGTGCTTTCTGTGTTTATTCTTACATTATATATAGTTTTTATTTATACAGAGATTCAAAACTTCAGTTACTTCAGGCTAAAACTCCTTGAGAATTTCCCCAGAATATACTGCTATACTCCTTTTCATTTTCCCTACCTTCAGCTAGATGACTACATCACTACTTCTCATTTTTCTGCTACAACACTTGAGTATATCCTTAGCAATATCAGTAAACCAACATAAACAGGGCACCTCATAGCAAAATAAGAGTTATATACACCTCTAAGTAAGGAATAACCAGAACATTGGGAATATTAATATCTGTGATTGGAACAGTTACAGCTGCTGCTGCTTATCCATCAGATATTATCCTAGGTACTCTTTATCCATGATCTCTAAACCCTCACCATATCCTTATTAATTGGTATTTTTTCATTTCATAAATAGGAAAATAAAGGTTCAGAGGGAAGAGGCAACTTGCTCAGAGTGTCAAAGACAACAGAGCCAAACATTAAATCCAGGACTCTACACTGTGAGTTCCCCGATTTTGGTTTGCCCACAGCTCAGCAATCATTAAGAACATCTTACATGGGTTCACAGATACACACACACAGTTCTTGCCTACAGAGACACAATAAAGATGTGTAGTTCCAAAACCAAGGTGGCTTGCGGGAGAGGTGAGCACAAACTAGTACGCAAGTGTTGAGAGAGCTTACAGCATGGTCTAGAGAGGGTTGCTGGAGGGGGTGTTATTCTAAATTGAATTTCAAGGGATGAGTATGAATTATGTTGAAAAAGTAGGGGAAGAATATTATAGGTTAGAAACCTTGTGTGGTAGGAATTTTAATTACTTGAAGAAAGTTCAGTACTTATGTACCCTCAAATTTAAGTTGGAGTAACAGGAGATGAGGTGCTTGCCTGAATATTGGTGATGATAATCCAGAAGTGTTATATGGTCAGATGTCAGATCTGGGTTAAAAAGGTAAGCGAGCTACCAGAAGGAGGGCATTTTCAGAAAATTTTAGGATTCTTGTGTCAGGTGCTTGTTCTCAGAAAAACCTTCCTAGGACAGACCGTTATTTTGTGCACACAAATAGCATAGTAAATTGTCCTTATCACCAAGTTCATTCTTAGAAGGAAGTTCAGTTCAGTAACTTCATCATAATGTCAAAGGTGAATTCTGTAGTAAGAAGACCATATAGGACGTGTGGCTGTTGGCACTAGCCAGCCTCACACATGCATAAATAGAGTATCCCTGAAGAAATAAAAGTGGACACACTGTCAGCAGAAATCACAAATTTATTAACTCTTAAATATATCAATCCGTCATTTACCATTATGGCAAGAAATATATACAGTGTCCCATGGTAAACTGCAGTGTTTCAAAATGAGAGAAGATAATAAATGTGTAATTCCGTTGTGGTGGAGAGAACAAATCACAATTTCCTCACATCTTAGTGTGGAAGACAAACTTGATCTACAGTAATACTTCAACACCACATGCTAAAAGTGTAAAAAAAAAACCCCTATACCTAATATTTTTCTAAAATACATGTATGCCACGTATAGCCATTTCACAAAAAGGTAAAAGAAATTAAAAAGGGAAAAATGAGGCCATTACTTTTTCACAGATCTCATTGGCAGGTTAACATGGCTCAATACATTTACTGTATATATTTAAATATATATTGTTTTAAATCGTGTAATAGTTATCAGAAAAGCTTCAATCCATCTACCATACATCCACTAGTAACAATATCTAGGGTGATTAGTAATCAACACAGAAATGTGAAATGAGAGAAAAGAGGGAGGGTTAATTTTTTAAAATTTTTTTGGGTTTTTTGTTTTTTGTTTTGATTTTGCTTCTGCTTTAAAAATAGGCTTCTGAGGATTGTGAATTACTGCTGCTAAAATAAGGTTGATGAAGATACCATGCACTATAAAGCATTTCAGGGAGGAGAAAAAGCCCCACAGGAATTGAATAAACAAGGGAGAAATGAGAAGCACAAAGAAAACAGGGACATTTCCCTTTTTTTTTTTTTTTAAGCAGGAAAATCCTAACTCCTAGAAGGGAAGTAATTTTACTCCAACACTTGAGAGTAGCTACAAAACCACGAATCACAGAGATGGAGTTCAAAACAAACACTCGGCGAGGCCTGCAGTGTTCTCCATCCTCTGAACTTCTGAAGCCTGGCCAGTGATCACGCAGGAGGGGTGAGGCAGAAGAAGGTGCCTCTGCACAAAATCCAGATCCGCGACCAGCTGGGTGCTGCCAGGGAGCTGCTCCACTCAGTCAGACACGCTGCAGGTGCAGGAGGAACCTACTTGCTTTCCTGTAAGTTTAAACAGTTCTAATAACTCCAACTTAGGATCCCTATGTCCAAATTAGAGCAGAATTACAAACCTTTGCGCTCTTCCTGACCTCTCTATGGGCCTTGAAGATGCTCAAAGTATGAGTCCAGCCACCTCCAAGAGGTCTCAGTTTTTATTTTACCTTCATTATGCAAATCTCACTTTTCTCACACTACTGAACAAGGAAAAAAAGTAAAGAATGAAAACAAAAGATACCAAAGGAAGCAAACAAAAGTGATAAAGTAATAGGATAAAATAAAGAAAAAATTAAAAAGCACAGGTTTGAGAAAGGAACAAAAAAATTCAATTCGGCAAATTTCACTAGAACAGTGCGCATATACCCTAAAGTGATCAAACTTGTCAGTGATGTGAGTTTTTCCAGTTTATGTAGTTTGACCAAAAAAGACATAACTTTAGATAGTAGCAAACCCACTAATTCTCACTTCCACATTCATAAATGATTCAACCCATTTTGTTTAACAGCAACACAGCTTTCAGTGAAAAATCATCCATTGCAGCCAGGATCACACGGGAAACTGAAGGTAATTTTTTGTTTTTTGCCTTTTTTTGTTAAACAAGCTAAAACAGAGGAACAGCAAAGAGTTTTTAAAAATTTACTTTTCTCTTACAAACTGTCTTTCAGAGAATGGTAATTCTGAAGTCTGTTAAGTCTTGGCATAAACAGAGAAACTGGATGATTAGATTGTACTTGGGAATATTGTGGATTTTTTTTTTTTTTTTTTTTTTTGCTGACCTCCCCCTATTGTTTGCCAACAATGACTGAAATTTGCATGGAACATCCCCATAGTTGCAGTGTAAACAATGTATAGGAAGGAATCTATGACAAGATGATGCATCACATAGGCATTACACAGAGGACCGTCACAGCTTCATGCACTCGGAAACATGCATGAAGAGGAGGAGAGGATGGCTCAGGGTTACCATCCAGGTGCCTTGAGAACTGAGAATGCAGAAGTGGCACTGTTGATGTTTAGCTGCAAAGAGAGAGGGGAGACATAAACTGTTTTATTAAGTATTACCAGACTGCTTTGCCAAAGATGAGGCGAGGCTACAATTTTTATAGCTAAGTAATAGACTGAAAATACTACGTATAAGAGATCTTTGTTTGTGGCTGTTAAGAGAGACAATGAATGATGTTAGACAATACTGATTTCCTGCATTAATCTGTCAATTTGTTCACACAGAGCAAAGCTAAAAATAGACTCAGGGTGCAATCGCGTGATTAAATATACAGTTTAAGCATTCATGCTTACCAGATAAATTAATAAATGAATTGTATTATTTGGTTGAAATAGAGACTAAAAGTTTAAGTTCATCTTTTAGCTTTTGTCACTATTCTTAGACTCCACTGGATGTAAACCCTAGAAGTCAATTTTACAGCCTCAAGAACAGGGAATGTGGGATTATTCTCATTTAACCAGAGGTCTTCTTTCTTTAACCCAACAGCTGGGAGCACTATTTCTTCCAAGCTTGGACAAAGTTCAGTGTTCTGAATGGGGAAAAAATTCACAACGCTGCCACACGTATCTGAATCCTTCCAGTCCAAGGTAAGAAGCCAATCTTAAACAACAACACAGGCATGAATTTAATTACAGTCAACTTTCAATTATCCTCTGGACTTACTTTGTGAGTTCTAAATCTCAGCCTGACTTCCTCCTTGTGGTCAAACATCATTAAACTTGGTCAGGCACAGCAAATTAATCTACTTATTAACCTTAGCTAAGTGCAGAAGAGGAACTGTAACATCTTGAAAAACAGATATCAAAGGATCCTAGAGCCGGATATAAATTAGACCTGGATAATTGAGAGTTGTCTGAATTGACCCAGATAGAATTGACTTTTGACATGAGAACGCCACAGTATTTGAAATGCCACAATCTGTATGCTGAAGGTAGGGTCTTTTCAGCACTTAATACCTTGAAAACAAGGGTTATGCTACACAATGTTGCCAAACGTTAGACTCAAGAGCTCATGCAGAAATGCTATGGATTCTCAAAGACCTTTTATGGTTTTCATTGACTATAATGCAAGAAAATATCCTCAAAGAGAGGAAAAACAGCCATGCAGCTTTTCAGTCATTAGCTCCAATCACAAAGTATCACGGAGCAGGATGTTACTTACAAGACCCATATGTGAATGGTTTTCAGGCCTTAGATGTTTTGCCACAAAGAGGTGCTTCCTGAGAAGTTTTCTTTCCCATTTGGAATACAAGGTGGCCTATTAAGAGAAGCCTCACTTAAGCCACCTGGCATAAAATGAAATTTTCTCAAGTAGGCTCTATCCATAAACACTGTAGGGAATTATAGAAAAACCTAACCTTCTAGTACTGAATGAATGTAATCCCATCTGTAGTAGCTGGCAATTGGTACTCTACCTCTTTGGGGTAAAAAACACAGAAATGCACTAAGATAGACATCTTCATTCTTGTTACATTTCTCCTGTCTTTTAATTACTTATTTTTTTTGGAGTGAATTTCAACCTTTCTTTTTTTTTCCTTCTTGACCCACTTTTGACAAATCCAACAATGATACATAATAAGGCTAAACAGAAGGCCATTTGAAAACCACTGTGGTGGGACATTATTAAACTAAGACATTTTGATTCTCTGGAGTGCGTTGAATGGCTGTTTGTGTGGTTTTCACTACCCCAAGGCCCCCAGATATGAACAGGTGAGAGAATTTGAAATGAGGTCAGCAGCTGGCTGACCTTCTGAGTCTGAACACGCGTTCTTGTCCTCATCTCAGTACACTTACTCAACACAACCATAATTCCCCTTTATGCCAACTAGAGGTAGCCTTCCTGACCCACAGTCCTATACCACAGGGAGCTAAAGGCTGACGCTGTGCTTTCCCTCATGATGCTCTCAAACCTGGACTATGTTCCTTTTGTTCTATTTTTCCAAATTCCACTCCTCACCTATGACTGCTCAAAATTCTGTCTTCTCTACAAAGTATACTTCCAAATTGTTACAAGCAGTTTGCTGCATGGGTTGGCCATTCCTTTCTACTCTGAAGTTGATGATGAACTTCTAGTTTCTTCTTTGGTACTGGTGATAACATAATGTCTTTCACCTTGCATTTTATCTGGCACAAGGTAAGCACCTAGATGACATAAATGTCTAGCTATTGACTTGAGGTAGAGCAGTAGAGTGAGAAAGATGCTGAAATATGTAACACTCGCATTTTAAATGCTGTTTCATAAGTTTCTCCTAATATCTTTAATAGAGCACCAGTTGAAAAACTATGAAATGAAGCTCCTTATACGATACAGTCATCCCACAGTATCTGTGGCAGATTGGTTTCGGAGCCCCCAAAGATACCAAAATCGCAGATGCTCAAGTCCCTTATATAAAATGGTGTAGAATTTCATATAACCTGCACACATCCTCTCATGTACTTTAAATAATCTCTAGGGGTTACTTGTAATTGCTAATACAATGTAAATGATATGTAAATCATTTACCTGCAAGGCAAATTTCAGTTCTGCTTTTTGAAACAAACTGGAATTTCTTTACTACTGAAATTTTTTGATCCAAGAGTGGTTGAAACTATGTGTGAAGAACCTTTGAGTAAAGAGGTTTGACTGTTTTGGTCATTTTAGAAGCTTTTTCCTTCCACATCCCCTTCCTCTGCCAATATGTGACAATGAAGTTGTATAAATTGTTTACCTTATTCTCCCTGATTTAACCCTATCTAAAACTCTGTATACTTTCTAGGACAAGTTTCAACCAACAAATAGCTAGTCTGATCTTTCCAGAGAATTACAGACTGCTTCTTATGAAACATGGATTCCCACCAGTATAACTAACCACTAGCATTAACAGATACCATGCCATTAACAATGAAATAAGTAAAAGACGCTGACCATGGGTGTATTAACAAAGAAGCTGACAGCCTGGAAATATTTACTTGATGGGTACTGTTGGTGACCCCGAGCGATGAAAATGAACGTTCTGCCACTTTCCATCCCGGCGGTGCCACACACGTGTCTCTTCCGACTGCATTGTTTTTGGCATTCCACTGCCATCCATGTACTGGGTGAGCCTAATGTATGCTATGCAGGCAGCATCATCGCCCACCAGGTGTACATGAGGGTTCAGGATGATAGTGTGGATGGGTTTATTGCTTTTGGACAAAGCTGAAAGAGAAGAATGTGGAAAAGAGAACTTAGTTTCTATGCAAAGTAAACCAAAACCAATAATAACTTCACTTGGGACCAATAAATAGAGTATCATTCGTTCATTCAACTATCCATTAATGCAAGTAACTGAGTGCCTGTACTGTGCAGAGTATAAAGAAAAAGAGCAGAAGTTGATACAGTCATTATTTTCTCTGTGGTTAACTTGTACACCACTCAAACTTTGGGTGAAAAAGCTAGAGAGCGATAATTATTTATAATGGAAAGTAGTTAGGAACAAGCCATAAAATGAACAGAGGTGAGAAGGGCTGGCCAGGTGCGCGGAGCAGTTTGTTTTTCCAATAAAGGAACCGCTGGGACAGTTGACAGGATATCCTGTGGGCTGGTTCTTTTTTTTGCTAGTTGGTAAAGTACATGGGACAAGGGAAATGCATTAAGCATGGAGACTGCTGTCTTCTAAACAGGCTGGCCATGGTGTGAATCAGTTTCCCCATCTCATCCAGGGGCTCCTTTACTTAGTACAGTCCATTGTAGTAATCCAACTATGGTTAGCCAGTAAAAATCCAACATTTGGTGTTGGCCACATAGCCTGATTCTGATCCTCTAGTGCTCTCCTTTGACTGAGCAGCCCTCACGAGGCTCCAGCCTTGGTTGTTTTGACAGCATCTATATATTCTGACTGTTCAGTGACTAAGAGAGATGAAGATTTAGTGCAGATATTGACTGATGCTACTCTTTGATCACTAAAACAGGCAGAACTGTTTTACCTGTTATCCAAACATACCCTTCATTCTCAGGAAAGAGCTGAATTAATTACTTACTGCTACAGTCTGGTAAAAAACAATACCCTACTATTATGAATATGTATTTATGGAGAGTAATGAAGTGCAGTGTTATGTTGAGGTAGGTTAAAATAGTAATGGGTTCATTATTCTTTTACTACAGATGAGGTGGTATCAAGCCAGAGTCTATGACGTGCTGTCAATCACAGCATGAAACAGAGAATATGAGAACGTCTATTGAAGTTTTGGTAAGGCCAGTTTACCACGTAACTCCTTGCAAATATCTAGTGCATATAAGAAAAAGCAATTCATTGAATGTAAACATGCATGCCAATGCAAATATTCTTGTCAATGCTTACAATTACTGGACGTAAACCTGATTATCTGAATCATTACTATGATTCCTCTTTAATTCATAAGAAATTCACTGCAAAAGGTGAATTTACTTCCTGCTTTATGCAAACACCTTATACCTAATGTCTTTAGGAGAAGAATAAGAGGAACTTCTCTTTCATACTTTTTTTAGTGACCTGAAGGATTTCTGCAGGAGTTTCTTTTATCACTTTTTCTGATATGTGGCTGTTTCATCTGATACCATAAAACTCTTGTAATCTGAACTATTTACCTCATTACTCATCTTCATACACATTTTTACCTTGAAAGCGAGCACTAATTATTATTTTTGAAAGTACTCTCCTCTGTGGCAAATATTCTGGCATGCTGTAGTTTCTCTTATTTTTTCATATAAACAATATTTTGAAAACCTAAAATAATTGCTTTTTGGTAACTCATTTCACAGCTTATACATTTTCTGGGACTTCTATGGGGTGTATTTAATCACCATCACTTTTTATATAAAATTAGGTATTTTTCATAACATACCAAAGCTTACAGCTACTGTGTTTTTTTATTTCAAATTACAAAATTATGATGTAGGATGCTGGACTAAGGTAAGAATGCTCATTGCAGGAAAGAGCCAAAAAATGGAGAAATTCAGAGAAGCTGGAAAAGGCCTGTTATTAAAGTAAATGTACCATTTTCAAAGTAGAATCGATGAAAGTCCATCCCTTCCACTAAATTACCCAAAGCTTCAGGTTCAAAAGCAGTAAGGCCTGGGTCACAGATTTTTCTGTAGGAAAAAAAATAAAATAATGAGTTAATATGTTTTGTTGTTTCACACATATCCATTTCTAATTTATCAAACAGTCACTGAAGGAAAGAGTCTTAAAAAACACTACAAACATAAAGTTTCTATCACAGGCCTTCACAGGGTGTGTTGAAGAGAAAACCCTAACAAAGAATTTTGCAGTGACCTCAGAGAAGGGCAAGATAATACAACCAGTTCCAGCAGCTGATAATCTACAATGCTTTAGGAGTTTCCTTTGAAACATTTCTAATTTTTAATTTCCAAGGGGAATTGTCTAGGCTTTCCCAGTTTTTATAATTCCCTAGTTTTCTAGTTGTTGTAAGTTTGCTATTTTTGAAATGCTCTCCGAGTCACTCTCTAAGTCCTGTAAAATAAAATTTGCCTTGGAAATTAAATAGTTTTGGAATAATCTGATACTATCTACATTCATGTCAAACAGTCATTTACACTGATGTGAAGGCAGGTGTCACATCTTACATTTTCTGGCAATGTAAGACTTAAATTTTAAATACAAGCTGAATTAACTTTTATAATTGAGAGATTCAGATGCACATTAGTTTACTTTTTAATCCTAGAATTATGATTCAAGAAAAATACCATTTTAAATATTCAGAGAAAGCCAATGGGCTTTCTTGAAAAAATTTATTCAACAAAGAATTTGTTAAATACCTACTATGTAGCAGATACTCTTTGAAACAAACACAACAGTTAATACAAGAATGGAAACAAACACAAAGTGCTCAAAACCCAGATTATTTATATGTGAGAAAGGAAAGACTTAGAGAGAAAATTTGAGTTGCACTTTCTGGAGTAAGAGTTTTCCAGGTACGTGGAGGGGGCTAGGCAGAGCAAGGCAGGAAAGACCAGGCCAGAGTCGGGCTGGAGAGTGACGTGATAGCTAGCTGCCAGATGTGCTGAGGACGGGGGTGCTTTGTAAGTCCCATGGAAGCAGAGGAGAAACTACTTCTTGGTACTGTGATCAGAGTAGGCATCTCAGAGAAGGCGCCTAAAATCTGGATTGGAAGAATTTAGTAGTTCACAAACTTAGATAAAAAGAATACATACTGAAGGATTTTAGAACATTAATTTGGTGAGGCTTCATCTAATTTCCTATGGAAATTCCTCATTTGGGAGACAAAAAGTTAAAACATTTTTAACAAGAATACAAGTTTTAAAAAGATCATTATGGTTCTTAAAAGTACAGTTCATAGAATTTTGGACCTGATTTTTTAAAGAATATTTTAAAAGTGGAAAATACTCTTTAAGAGATCACAGCGGTTTATTCATTGTGGTAAAGAAAGCCTCAGGTGTGGATAGGGTGGGAGTGGGTAGAGATTTTAAATTTTAAACACCTCAGACTTCCTGGTGGGCAGGAAGATAAATAGCTATAATCTCTAAGAAGCAAAATGGGAAGAACAGTGTTCCCATGGTAACAGGACTTTTTTTTATGCCTGGGGCTATTACTTTCTCTATAAATAGACTTTTGGTTGTCAACATTAGTGAATCAAAATTTTTTACTCCTTTATATCAGCACCAAAATCATCTGAGGATCACTGTCCTAATGACGGATCTTTTTACCCAACCATTGAGTTAACATAGTTGAAAACCTGTCAATGTGTTCTCTCTCTCTGTTTCTACCTAAGTAAGTAATGTGTGTGTCTGTCTCTCCTATCACAGGCTTTGGATTCACAAAAGAGGCACAAACTGCTCCTTGACCTGTGGGGGTGCATGCTCCAAACAGGTGTTCTCAAGACCAGCGACAGGCTTTACCAATACGCCCTACCATCCCAGGATGGAAGGTGCTCTTGGTTAACTACCGGGCCTGAGTATACAAAATCAAGCCAGAAGATAGGAAAAGGAATTACTGAGCTGAGGAACTGGATTATTTAAAACACCCTATTTTAAAGTGTCTGAGAATATAGCAAGTGCTGTATTTCGCAACTTTGGCCTGGCCAACAAGCTCCATCATTCCACAGGGGAAAGCTATTGCCATGTTTTTTAAAACATAAGTGTATTATGTTTGACAAATCATGTGGGTCTAACAAAGTTATATCAACCAAAAGAATTAAAAGAGAGCTGGTCTTATGGTGCAGGATTCTAAACAACTCTTTAACAACTATTCAACTGTTTAATTTTCTAACAATAAACAATATTTTTAAAACTCCATTTCTTACTATTTCTCTTATTCTAAATATACTCTTTTAGGTCATGTTAAAGAACTGATACACAGAAATAAATATATACACACACGTGTGTTTGCACACACATTAAATTTATAAGAGGCAGTCCCGGGATTAATTTAGTTCTTATATTCAGTTACTGTCTTCCATACTTTATATTTGGTTATTTGTAACTGTTAAAAAATCTATTATATAAAACTTGGAAAGAACCAAAGAAAAAAACCCAAAAAACGCACAATTTCATCTCCCAGAGGTAGTATCTTTTGTTCACAATTTTTGTCCCTGTTTAGAATTCAAAATCCATGCCCATGTTAAAATTTCTATAACTAGAAATACAGAGTTAAAGTAGTAATCTGGACCTTTATAACCTTTCTGGTATATAGTAACTGTGACCCAAGCCCCTGCCACCACCATGAAAGGGTCCCCATTGCAGCCCATCAGGTGGTGGGCGAGCCACTGGTGTCCTGCACTACCTGCTCCCCTCTGCTGCCAGCGGGGGTTGATCCCTGCTCATTGCGGGGGTGGGGCAGAGAACCTCCTACATTCAGATTTGCACTTGCTTAGGGGGCATCAAGGGCTTCCCTGGTGGCTCAGACGGTAAAGTGTCTGCCTATAATGCGGGAGACCCAGGTTCAATCCCTGGGTCAGGAAGATCTCTGGACAAGGAAATGACAACCCACTCCAGTACTCTTGCCTGGAAAAATCTCATGAATGGAGGAAACTGATAAGCTACAGTCCATGGGGTCGCAGAGTCGGACACAACTGAGTGACTTGACTTTCACGTTTAGTGGGCATCAATATGGTCTCATTAGTTTGTCATTTATATTTCCTCTTTTGCTAATGGTCAGCTCAGGTCCTTTACCTATTTTTCCACTTTCCAATCTTATCGTCTCAATATAAATTAATTTTAGGTACATTCTACAAATATATTGTTAGTTTTATTTTGGCTTTAAAAAATTAAAATATGTAAGTTCTCTCTCTAGGTAGCCCAATCATTTTACTTTCTCATTTCTATGAGTCCCCTGCTTTTAAACGTACACCTTTCCAACCAGAGAGCAATCTCATTTTTTTGACATTTAACCCTTTCATTCAAGAGGACCTACAGTATGGTATAAAGGGAAAGTAGAGAACTGATTTTTATCTCCACTCAAATAGCTAACTTACAGACTCACATTCTTTGCACGACAATCCTCCATGCCCTATTTATTTCAAAGTTTTACTTTTATTTGCTCAGTGACTTCCTCTAATACCTACAGTGTATTTTAAATTTAACATTAGAACCCTTTCTTCAAAGAATGTTTTATTTAAGAGACAAACTCCTACAAGAGATGAAGATGAAAGTCCAGCTGTACTGGATGTTGCCCCCTGACCTCGCTCTGTCCCATCACCTCTGCAGGATGTGAGGAAAAGCACCCCTAAACCCAGACGCGCTTTTTCTGTGCTTCCCTGTTTCTTGCCTTTCTAACCTCATGGACTGCTCTGCTTGCAAAGCCTTCTCTCACGGGGAGATGAGCTCTGACAAAGAAATACCCAATTTTCCTGTCAGAAGTCCAGTCTTCTCTGTCTGCAATCTTAAATACACGTGCTTCTCTCCTGGGGCATTTAAGTCATGTGTACCTTGAAATGAACCTACTGTATCAAACCTGGGTTGACTATACATGAGTTTGGGTACACTGAAGAACGCATTCATATAGAAAATACTTAGTTATATGCATGAAAGCAAAATAAATGTGCCTCTACTCACGTGTAAGCTTCAAAGTCCCCATTGTTGATCGCTTCAATCAGTTGTTCAGTGACTTTGATAATCTCTTGCTTTCGTGCTAAAGGCAAAGACAAAGAGTTGGGTGAGAATAAAGGGTAGAAGCCATATCAGATTACTCTAATGATACTGCTATTTTCCTCAAACAGGGTACTACCCATTGAAGACACAGCCCTCTCAGAATCGTGGTGTTTTCCTCTCTACACTCTTGCTGCCCAGGGCTCCCAGATCAACATTAGTCCTTGTTCCGAGAGCCTGGCAGAAACAGTAGGAGACTGTTCTCAGGTTCTGCTTCAGACCTACAGACTCACAGTCTAACTTTAACAGGACTCCTGAGTGAACAGGTCCATGCTGAGGAAGCACCACTACATCCCCTTTGTTAGAGAACGATTCACCTGGGAGGTCAAGGCTGTATTTCTTTTACAAATTAGTTTTTATTACCTTTATCTCAGCATGATTGAGTTTATGAACATTTTTCTCTTACCATTAACAACTGTGTTATTTAAAAAGACAGTCTTAAACTATGTTACTAATATGTCTTTCTTCATAGTATTGCTGAAATGCATTGAGACGTTCAACTTATATAAAGTTATCATTTTACTGTTTAGCTTAACTAACTCTATGAAAGGGGATGCTAACACTGTAACTGCCATCATATGTAGATAAATGGCCTTCCGTAAATTGTAAATTGGAAAAAGTGTATGAATTAATGCTGTGGATGGAGCTAGAAGCCTTCCTGTATAGCTGTCAACACTGACATCAAACATGATTTGCTTCTATTCCTAGCCCACAACTGGTAAAATTGTTAAAATAGCTGACTAGGCTCAAATTCCACCTATTTCATCTGTCTCAAGTGTTCTTTTCCTTTTTGGAAAGCCTACTTTGTATTATTTGGCAATTAAGGATATACTATATACCATGACAGTTTCTTTAAATTATTATTGTAAATTGTTACTAAACTTGGTTGACTCTCTAATGTCTTTCTAGTTAGATTAAAAGCTCCCTGTGGGCAAAGAACATGCTATTTCTCTGTATCCTCTAAAAAGCTTTATCCAATGTCTTTAATAAAACAGATGCTCAATAAGTTTGTGCATTTGGTCAACTGATGTTGAAAACCTTTTCCTGATTTCAGAACATTATTTTCTTACTAACGAAATAAAAGTATGAAATATTTTAAAAATTAAATTTCATTGAATTTTAAGAACATTGTGGTACTTCCTTAAATCACTGGAAATAAACTGAGGGTAATCACAAAAAGTTATTTCCACTCTATTATAGTGAGGTAATAAGGCTGCTGTTCATCATAGAAAAAACTGAAGTCTGGTTTTAGTTCTTATTGATTAAAGGCAACCAGTATACATTTTTAATGAATCTGATCTTTTTAAAGTACATTCTTGGGATGGGATGGGGAGGGAGGTAGCAGGGGGGTTCAGGATGGGGAAGACATGCACGGATGAATCCTGTGGCGGATTCATGTCAATGTATGGCAAAACCACTAAAATATTGTAAAGTAATTAGCCTCCAATTAAGATAAGTTTATATTAAAAAAATAAAGTACATTCTTAACCACAAACTTAAATGTTTATACTCACTTTCAAAACTCCAGGTTATCTACGAGTTAAATAATATTCCTTATTTAAAATAAATGTTCTGTAAAACCAAGTTGACTGCATTGAGACTATATGAGATTGATCACCTTATAAAATATGGTTTGTTGATAAAATTGTTACTAACAATGTAAAGGTAGATAGTATAAAAAAAATAATCACCATATAGGGTAGATTCCATACTCAGTTATTTCATTTACGTTAAAAAAAACTAACATAGAGTTTCTTAGTTTCTATACACACTTAAAACATTTCTTGCCCTTGCTCTTTTGATGAATGAATAGCCATAATATAGCAAATATGAAAACATACTGACAGAGGTAGTGTCAGGGAATAATTCTATAACATGGATGGTGCTAATGGCACATTTTAGCTTAAATTTATTTAGGCAATAAGTGATTCATCTGTCTCTGGCCTCAACCGTGTGAACATTTGGCAAAAAGGCATGACAGCTGATCCGATTCCAGAAAATACAGGACACTGGTGTGCAGGAGCTCAGAAAATGAAATTAGGAAAATGTGACTATGAAAACTTACTCCTTGTATTAAATCCTCATTTAAAACTAATAGATTCCCTAAGACACTGTGTGGCTAATCGATGAAAACTATAGTTTAGAAAACAATGTCAATTTTTTAGAACAACAACAACAAAAGGACGTAAGATCACTGTCCTTTGAAGAGCTTCATTAGGCCAAGTTAATTTACAAAGTGTGAGAAGTTCAGACCCACTTTCTGAAAGTCTCTGGATTCCTTTACAAGCATAGTATGGTATCAGAAACATGGGGTATACGTGGCCAAGTCTCACTCTGAACTACTGTGCAAATACTCACTAGCTCTTCAACAGCTGCCATCCCTACAACTGGCTTAATCTTCATCTTGCATAGTCAAAGGGACACAAATTGCCTTCTTAGCTCTTATGTTCAGATACAGTGGTGCTGGAGCTGGCAGGAAGGCAGATGGGAGGGAGCCAGGATGCCTCTGTGCTGCATCATCATAAAAACAACAAGAAGCTCTTGGCTTGGGAGGGGCCGGGAACTCTGGAATCTTTAGAGTGCTTATTTCCCCGGAGCAAAGGCAAGTGAGTCAGGGCAGCACATGACAGCTGACTCTTTAAAGGAAAGCAGAAGGCTGGGGATGAATCATTTGTATATAGTAGTCTGTTGTGGTTGGAATGGTTGCCACAGTGACTTAGAGGAAGATGGAGGGTTTGGTACTAGCCAGGTCTCCTCTCCTCGGCAGTGAGGCTGAGGGTTGATCGCTGGGTAAAGCGCCTAAGTGCCTCTGTTCTGTGGGAAGGGCCATTCCCCTCTAGCCCTCCCTCTCCCGGAGAATAAGTGATGGCCACCATGGAAGTCCAAGTGGGGAGATCTGGTATGTGTCACTAACTACACTAAAGGTGAGGGAAGAGTGTTCCAGTAAGGTGTTCCCTGAATACCCGAGGCTTCTACCTTGTGGCTTACAATTTAATCACAGGGAACTGATTACCAAATAGTTTTATTGATAGAATCGAGGTGCTCAAGCCTATACCCACAGGTCCTAAAGGAGACTTCCAGGTTCCTAGGGGAAAGGCAGGAGAGAAAAGCAAATGGGAGAAATATTCCAGATCTTGAGTAAAATCACATCCCATTCAGCGCTGCAAAAGAACTGCAAATAGTGTCATGTTCCAATTCATATTTTTTGGCTCTTTATTGTTCTAAAGAAGCATGGAAGAGTAAGATACGAGTGTGAATGGTCCAAATATTCCAAACAAGACAAAAACACATCACTGGAAACTGAGAGTGTTTATATGATAAAATAACTGATAGATTTCAACATTTCTCAAGCAGTATGAGATCTGAGCATCACGGCAGTTTCCTGAGATACTCAGACAGACATTACCCCTCTTGTTAACAGAGCAGTTGAGAGTACAGGCACTGCCCAAAGCCACAGAGTTTGCTGATTACTCCTGTACACCATTTTGAAATACTCCTCTTTTTTCACTTCTGCCAGCTTTTATCAATCATCTGATCATAGCATCTTACTCACATTTGCCACATGGACTTTAAATGTTTTGATTCCTTTTAAAAGGCATATTTTGAGGCCCTCTTACCATATACTGTTATCCCTACACTTCTGTCTATACCAGTGTTTTAAATTCCTGAATATCCCATGACTCCCAGATTGTTACTTCTAGACCGTTCCTCTAGGTCTGTATGTCAGCGCCTACTTTGGAATCTCCATTTAGATATCTCAAATGCATCTTGAACCCAGCACACCCTAAACTGAGCATATGAATTTCTGTCACCACAAACCCATTTGCTCTTCCAGGGACCTCATCCTGGTGAATGGCAACATCATCATCCATTTACACAAGCCAGAAAGAAACCTGAGAATCATTTCTGATTCCCTCATCCCACCTCTCCCAATCCAGTAGTTCAAGCCATATTGAGTTTGCCTTTTAAAGGCTTTACACATTAATCCACTTCTTTTCTTCTCACCACTCTGGTACAACCATCATTTCTTATCCAGAATAAATATCTAAAGAGGGACTATTAAACCTTGTAAAATCTAAACCTGGGAAGCCCATGTGTTTATATGTGTGCGTATATAAGTATACAACGGAATACTACTCAGACATAAAGGGACACAATAATGCCATGTTCAGCAACCTGATGGACCTAGAGATTATCACACAAAGTGAAGTCAGGAAGACGAATGCCATATGGCATCCTTTATTTGTGAAATCTAAAACACGACACAAATGAACGTACCTATGAAACAGAGACAGACTCACAGACATAGAGAAAAGACCTGTGGTTGCCAAGGGGTGGGGGAGGGATGGATTAGGAGTTTGGGATTAACAGATGTGAGCTATTATATATAGAATGGATAAACAACCAGGTCCTACTGTATAACACAGGGAACTATATTCAACATCCTGTGATAAACTGTATGGAAAGGAACAGGAAAAAGAATGTATACGCATCATAACTGAATCACTTTGGTGTACAACAGAAATTATAAAAACACTGTAAATCAACTATAATAAATCGAACAAATATTTGTTCTGTGTAACTACTACTTCTGCATTCTCGGAGTTCCTGGGTACTTGCCTGCCAGAGACTTTAAGGACACGGGGGCTGAGTGACTTGTTCAAGTCATCCAGCAGATTCAAAAGCTGTGCCAAGACTGGGACTTTATTTGGCTGAGGTGTCTGCTGTTTAATTCACTAATCTATGTTCCTTTCCAGCCCACAGTGCCTAATTCAATATTTTGAAATCATAAACTTAAATGAACCACCTAAATGCCTTTGCACTTTCTCTGGCAAGGTGACTGACAACTTAATTGCTGGGCCAGAGTTGTAATTAATTATTACACCAATTCAAAAAGATTGGGTGTCCCATGGTTTGTCTTTTTCCATGGTTAACAAAAATAATGGTTGGGAATAGTTATTATCTTAGGCAAATATACAAATCAGGATCATTCTCATGCTCTTGGTAGTTTTATCGAAAAAGGTACCTGTCAACTCAGCTATGTTTGGAGTTTCCTGTGCAAATAACAGCTTGTTTCTTGGTCAGTTTTTATTTTACTAGTTTCATATACTATTAACAGTTGGGAGAGTAATTTTCATTATTTTGGCTTTTAAAATCAAAGTCAAAGATTCTGGAGTTGATAGGTTTAATAATTTATAATATTTTATTCAAATAGAACACCTGGAAATTACCAAATTTCTATTCAAGATTGCTTTCAAGAAGCTCACTTACCCAAAAGTCACCTGTTCAATAACATCAATATTTCAGCCTTTTAACTGCTGGAGGTCCTCAAGATTTAAAACATGAATTATTCAAATCATTTATGTACTCTGCTCTATAAAAAACTACTCTTAGTTTCAAAGTATAAATTGTTAATTGGGGAAGAAGTACTATTAGTCCTGTTACATTGCTATGGCCTGATAATAAACGATTAACAAATTCTGAAAAACAGAAATGTATCGCACGGAAATCATTTGGTGTAAGTGAAAATATGTTCAGATTTTTTAAAAAAAAGGTTTATGACAATATCATTGGGTTACAAAACATGGCTGTGTCATTCCTAAGATGAGTCTGAATTTGAAGATTAAAAAAGTTTACTACTTTCTAAAAAAGATTAAAGTATTTGTGAAGTATTTATAAGGATTTTCATTAAAAATGGCTTAAAAACACATTTCAGAGTCTAAAGAAACTGTATGAGATGAAATAGAACATATGTTGATATGAGAGAATTCAGTGAATCCACATTTAAGTAACTGGGTAACTGCTCCGCCACCCCTAGCTGACGTACAGAAACTAGAAATAGGACAACATTATGAATACCACTGAGTATTTTAAATATTAAGATGCTTTATTAATAAGATTGGTGTCACACCACTTCCAGTTAAGAGGTGATGACATGGGGAAAAAAGATTTTAAACTGGTTCAAAAATTAATGTTAACTGCTTAGATTTAAGATTAAAATTGTAGTCTTTAAGTATCAGGCTTATATACTTGCATAATAGAGAAATATTGAGCATTCTATAGGGGTATTTCTTTCTTCCACTGCAGAACTAAATAACATGACAGTCAAAACTATTGTCGCAGAAAAAAAAAATCAGATTTATAAAAAAAAAACAATGAGAGGATTTTTAAATATGTGGAAAGCTCTTTTTAGGCCCCCTTTTATTTGAGGGGGTGTATTGATATGAAGGAAATACAGGTTTCCCTAAATCTTGGAACTATAATGATTCCAACTAACCCCTTCAATCAATTTTACATGATATTAGCCAAAACAGGTCAAAAGCTAAGGTCAACCTGCTAATGCTCTGTCCTTCAGTATGAACATGCAGCAGTGTCAAATATTGAGAAGGGTTAAAATTCTGTGCAGCCATGAGGATAGGAATATTTTTCAATGATTTCTACTGCTGTTGCTTCAGTTCAGTTGCTCAGTCATATCCGACTCTTTGCGACCCCATGGACCACAGCACACCAGGCCTCCCTGTCCATCACCAACTCCCAGAGCCCACCCAAACCCATGTCCATCGAGTCGGTGATGCCATCCAACCATCTCATCCTCTGTTGTACCCTTCTCCTCCTCCCCTCAATCTTTCCCAGCATCAGGGTCTTTTAAACGAGCCAGTTCTTTGCATCAGGTGGCCAAAGTATTGGAGTTTCAGCTTCAACATCAGTCCTTCCAATGAACACCCAGGACTGATCTCCCTTAGGATGGACTGGTTAGATCTCCGTGCAGTCCAAGGGACTCTCAAGAGTCTTCTCCAACACCACAGTTCAAAAGCATCAATTCTTCGACCCGGAGCTTTCTTTATAGTCCAACTCTCACATCCGTACATGACCACTGGAAAAACCATAGCCTTGACTAGATGGACCTTTGTTGGCAAAGTAATGTCTCTGCTTTTTAATATGCTGTCTAGGTTGGTCATAACTTTCCTTCCAAGGAGTAAGCGTCTTTTAATTTCATGGCTGCAATCACCATCTGCAGTGATTTTGGAGCCCCCAAAAATAAAGTCAGCCATTTTTTCCACTGTTTCCCCATCTATTTGCCATGAAATGATGAGACCAGATGCCATGATCTTAGTTTTCTGAACATTGAGTTTTAAGTCAACTTTTCACTCTCCTCTTTCACTTTCATCAAGAGGCTCTTTAGTTCTTCTTCACTTTCTGCTATAAGGATGGTGTCATCTGCATATCTGAGGTTATTGATATTTGTCCCGCCAATCTTGATTCCAGTTTGTGCTTCACCCAGCCCAGTTTTTCTCATGATGTACTCTGCATATAAGTTAAATAAGCAGGGTGACAATATACAACCTTGACGTACTCCTTTGCCTATTTGGAACCAGTTTGTTATTCCATGTCCAGTTCTAACTGTTGCTTCCTGACCTGCATACAGGTTTCTCAAGAAGCAGGTCAGGTGGTCTGGTATTCCCATCTCTTTCATAGAGATGTTCCCTTGGTATCTCTAATTTTCTTGAAGAGATCTCTAGTCTTTCCCATTCTATTGTTTTCCTTTCTTTCTTTGCATTGATTGCTGAGGAAGGCTTTCTTATCTCTTCTTGCTATTCTTTGGAACTCTGCATTCAAATGGGTATATCTTTCCTTTTCTCCTTTGCTTTTCCCTTCCCTTCTTTTCACATGTATTTGTTAAGGCCTCCTCAGACAGCTATTTTGCTTTTTTGCATTTCTTTTTCTTGAGGATGGTCTTGATCCCTGTCTCCTGTACAATGTCACGAACCTCCGTTCATAGTTCATCAGGCACTCTGTCTATCAGATCTAGTCCCTTAAATCTATTTCCACCTTCCACTGTATAGTCCTAAGGGATTTGATTTAGTCATACTTGAATGGCCTAGTGGTTTTCCCCACTTTCTTCAATTTAAGTCTGAATTTGGCAATAAGGAGTTCATGATCTGAGCCACAGTCAGCTCCCGGTCTTGTTTTTGCTGACTGTATAGAGCTTCTCCATCTTTGGCTGCAAAGAATATAATCAATCTGATTTCGGTGTTGACCATCTGGTGATGTCCATGTGTAGAGTCTTCTCTTGTGTTGTTGGAAGAGTGTGTTTGCAATGACCAGTGCGTTCTTTTGGCAGAACTCTATTAGCCTTTGCCCTGCTTCATTCTGTACTCCAAGGCCAAATTTGCCTGTTATTCCAGGTGTTTCTTGACTTCCTACTTTTGCATTCCAGTCCCCTATAATGAAAAGGACATCTTTTTTGGGTGCTGGTTCTAGAAAGTCTTGTAGGTCTTCATAGAACTGTTCAACTTCAGCTTCTTCAGCATTACTGGTCAGGGCATAGACTTGGATTATTGTGATATTGAATGGTTTGGCTTGGAAATGAACAGAGATCATTCTGTCGTTTTTGAGAGTGCATCCAAGTACTGCATTTTGGACTCTTTTTGTTGACTATGATGGCTACTCCATTTCTTCTACAGGATTCCTACCCACAGTAGTAGATATAATGGTCATCTGAGTTAAATTCACCCATTCCAGTCCATCTTAGTTTGCCGATTCCTAGAATGTCGACGTTCACTCTTGCCATCTCCTGTTTGACCACTTGCAATTTGCCTTGATTCATGGACCTAACATTCCAGGTTCCTATGCAATATTGCTCTTTATAGCATGGAACCCTGCTTCCATCACTAGTACCATTCACAACTGGGTGCTGTTTTTACTTTGGCTCCATCCCTTCATTCTTTCTGGAGTTATTTCTCCATTGATCTCCAGTAGCATATTGGGCACCTACCGACCTGGGGAGTTCATCTTTCAGTGTCCTATCTTTTTGCTTTTTCATAGTGTTCATGGGGTTCTCTTAGCTTATAATTAACTTATCTTCTTTTAAATAACTTATTCTTTTATAAAAAGTATAAAATTAGTTCACACAAACACTGAGTGCAGTGAAAAAGAATTTGCTATATTCTTAGACAAGTTTATTTATAACTACACCTTCCTGAATAATTTAATTGGTTGATTCATGAGTGCTCCCTTGCATCAAGAATGCAGGAGGAACCTAAGACACAAACCTCTGTGTTACAGAACCATCTTGTATCTTTTTTCATTTTGCAAAAGGCAAAAATAAAAACCAACCAAATAAAAAGAGCCATCAAAATTAATTGAAGTGTGGTTATCTTTGGATTTTTTTGAGAAAGAACTAAGCTAGTAAAGAATCTACCTGCAATGCGAGAGACTTGGGTTCAATCCCTGGGTTGGGAAGATCTCCTGGAGCAGGGAATGGCAGCATACTCCAGTATTCTTGCCTAGAGAATCCCATGGATGGAGGAGCCTGGCAAACTACAGTCCATGGGGTTGCAAAGAGTCGGACATGATTGAAGCGACTTAGCACACAGCATAGCACAGGCTAACTATAATTATGATATAAAAATATGTTACTCTGTGACATTTGTTGAGTCCCATATGATAATTTTTAAAGGTCTGTTCCCTATATTTACAGGTTTACACAAGTTCATAATCATGTTTCAGCAGTGCTTGCACCAGTGTTGCCTCAATGAAGTTGTAACTAAGCAGTTTCCTCACTCACCACTATACAGATTACACAAATACTTTAAGAACAGCATTGTATTTTCTTGTGTAAAATAATATTCATCTCATTTTGACCCATTCCCCTTGACAAGACTGACAAGATAACTCAGCAGATTTTACTACCACCCAAGAAAACTCAGCAGCATCTGCTGTCATTGTAATCTCATACTTTCTTGCTAAAAATTTCTCATCTTCAGTAGCTTTCATTGCAAAGTCTATCATTATCCAATTCATGCTTCCTAAGCAATGAATGGGAATTGCAAGGGCAGATCATGTCTAGTGTGGTGGAAAGAAAAGAGGCCAGTTCACAAAACATGTCATAGAACCCAGTCCCATCCCAAATTTTTAAAAGACCTAGAGCATTTACAATCAACAGTAAATTAGGGAACTAATGAAAAAAGTTTATGGAATAAATAATATACTTAATGTTTTTCATTTTGGAAAATTATGGGAAAATAATAGACTCTCAATATCTCAATTGTATTAAAAAATGAATTTGTCAACGACATTGTAGATCCAAAGGCCAGGGCCCAATGTAATATATGTGCCTACATGCCTTATCTGATGATCTGAAGATTTTTACAGCCTTATGAGATGCCACACCATAAACTGAAAAGGCACAGCAGTAGTCAGTCTGGATAAACTTATAATGGCTTATCACAACTTGCAAGATATACTTAGGTTTGGGAGAAAATAATTTCCCATTTTCACCACACACACAAATACATACACACACATTCACAAAATGATGTGAGTTCCTGTAATTCTTCTGAAGTCCCTGGGCATTTGACAGAGCAGTGATTAGACTCTGAGGACCAAGAGTCAGGTCCATTGTTAGTTGCTACATTTTTTCAAAACTTAATTTGGGAGGGTGAAAATAGCCTTTCAGACCAGAAGTTTTTAAATGAGTCCTCATGGCTAATGGTTTTTTACTAAAGTGATACCTCACACTGGACTATGTCACCAGTTCAGCTCTGAGATACTCTGCTCAAAATTCAGCTTAGAAAATTAATTTCAAATACGCAGACCCAAAATGTTGCCTGTTATTTCAGTAAAGTACTCTTGAGTAATGTTGCTGCCATCAAGCCATCAGCCATTGAGGCACCCCTCATGGTGTACCCTGAGGGGAACTCAGGATGGAAAACACCAGAATACTGACCCTAGGTAATGAAGATTCACATCAAAAGGATGATTTCACCAAGTTCAGACTCCTGCATCTTCCTATACAGAGAAAATCATTAACTTGAGATGTCTGGGTTTTTTTATGATTAATAGTAATCTTTTGATGTCCCACCACATTTGTTTTACTTTTCCAGAAAAAAACTAGCTACCCTTCCTCCTTGCTTACTTCTTGACAGCAGTTCCTCAGCACTATCTGAGAGGTTGCCTCCCAGGCTATAGTCCTCAGTAACGTCCTCAAACAAAACATAACTCTCAGCTTTTAGGTTATACATTATTTATCCAGTCAACAAGTACTTATTGGAATATCTTGGTCAAATTTTATGGGACTGGTAAAATTATTCGTTTTAATCAATGTGAGTGAGTACAGCAAGAATTACTTTTATGAATCATCTCTCTCTGAACTAACAACATGACTTTTTATTTATTCTAGGATGTGTTATAAATGTAAATGATAGTAATATGTAATTTATAGTAAATATATATTTGTGAATATGAAATTTTTTATTTATTTGTCATTTTTCTTTATTTGTTGAATTAAAAAAAGAATATTCATCAAAGATACCACTTAGGTTATTCGATGAATAATTAACAGTCCACACATAGAAACTTGGAAATTCCACGGGGAGAGTCCACTAGGAATGCCTTTATAGGCACCTATAAAGGTTATCTTTAGCACTTGCATAGGCAGATTATATACAACACATCACAAACCTTTATAAAGAGGAAATTCTTCAATAGGTCACAGCATGTTCATGTTAGAAAATTCAAGCTGTCCGAGAATTTTAGACTCTAAGGACCTTAATACTCAGATACAGGGTCTTGAATATTTATCCCAAACAAATGTTTTGTTTTATCCTCCATAACAAAAAGCACATTTCATTTTTATTAACTACTTATATATTTAAACAGCATTAATAAAGACAGTATGTTACTGGCACAAAGACAGAACTATAGACCAATGGACCAGGATATAAAGCTCAGAGATGAATTCAGGCACCTAGGGCCACCTAATCTATGACAAAGGAGGCAAGCAGATACAATGGAGAAAAGATAGCCTCTTCAATAAGTGGTGCTGGGAAAACTGAACAGTGATATGTAAGAGAATGAAATTAGAACACTCCCTAACACCATACACAAAAATAAGTTCAAAATGTATTAAGGAAGTGACTATAAGGCCAGACATCATGAAATTCTTAGAGGAGAACATAGGCAGAACACTCTTTTGACATAAATCACAGCAGGATCTTTTTTGACCTACCTCCTAGAGTAATGAAAATAAACATAAAAACTAACAAATAGGACCGAATAAAACTTATAAGCTTTTGTACAGCAAAGGAAACTATAAACAAGATAAAAAGATAACCCTTAGAATGGGAGATAATATTTGCAAATAAAGCAACTGACAAAGGATTAATCTCCAAAATATACAAACAGGTCATGCAGCTCAGTAAAACAAACAAACCCAATCAAAAAATAGATAGGAGATCTGAATAGACATTTCTCCAAAGAAGATATAAAGATAACCAACAAACACATGAAAAGATGGTCAATATCATTAAATTAGAGAAATGCTAATCAAAACTAACATAAAGTATCACCTCACACCCATGAAAAAGGCACCATTAAAAAATCTACAAACATTAAATTCTGGAGAGGGTATGGAGAAAAGGGAACCCTCTTGCACTGTTGGTGGGAATGTAAATTGATACAGTCACTATGGAGAACAGTATGGAAGTTCCTCAAAAACTAAAAACAGAATTACCATATGACCTAGCAACCACACTACTGGGCGTATACCCAGACAAAACCATAATTCAAAAACCACATGAAACCCAATGTTCACTGCAGCACTATTTATGATAGCCAGGATGTGGAAGCAACCTAAATGTCCGTCAGCAGAAGAATGAATAAAGAAGATGTGGTACATATATACAATGGAGTATTACTCAGCCATAAAAAGGAGCAAACCTGGGTCATTTGCAGAAATGTACATGTATCTAGAGACAGTCATAGAGTGAAATGAGTCAGAAAGAGAAAAACAAATATAATTTATTATAATGCATATATATGGCTAACGTCCATGGGGTTGCAAGGAGACACAACTGAGGGACTGAGCGCAGTGAAATCTAGAAAAATGGTATAGATGATCTTATTTACAAAACATAAATAGAGACGCAGAGAACAAATGCATGGGTACAAAGGGGGAGGTGAGGAGATCGGGATTGACAGACATGCCCCACTGAGACTATGTACAAAATAGATAACTGAAGAGGATCCACTGTGCAGCTCAGGGAACTCTACTCAGCGCTCTGTGGTGACCTACATGGGAAGGAAATCCACAAGAGGGGATGTATACGCATGCTGTACAGCAGAAACTAATACAGCATTGTGAAGAAACTACACTCCATTAAAAATCAATTAAAAATAGCATTAGTAAGTTCCAACTTAGTCTTCTTTTTAACTTATAAAGGTTATAAATGAAGAACTTCTATTTCTTGAAGAGAGATTTAAAAACATAGTCTCATATGCTCCCACTGTTTCTACACTGGTCACAAAACCTCTAAAAAAAATTACAGGAGTCTCTTTGAAGTAAACTATCTTTTCTGTCATTGAAGACTGTTAATCTTTTCAGAGGTAATTCTATAGCAATATCTTTACATTTTTTCACTTTAACTCTATATAATAGATTTGGTTAGAATACTGTAATTCTCAGTAAAGTAGGCTAAGAGGAGAGTAAAAATACTCTGTACTCAAAATAGCTATCACCACAGCAAGTTATTTTCCCCAGCTGAAAACATTTTCAAGTTCAAATTGAAAACAAATGACAGTTTGGAGCAGAATTTCTTTCTTCCAAAATCTGAAAACACATAGTGCTGATGGGATTTTGTCTATTACTCAAACTTGCCCATAAATCTTCGAGTAGGCAATGGCACCCCACTCCCGTACTCTTGCGTGGAAATCCCAGGGATGGAAGAGCCTGATGGGCTGCATCCATGGGGTCACTAGGAGTTGGATACGACTGAGCGACTTCACTTTCATGCACTGCAGAAGGAAATGGCAACCCACTCCAGTGTTCTTGCCTGGAGAATCCCAGGGACGGCGGAGCCTGGTGGGCTGCCGTCTATGGGGTCGCACAGAGTCGGACACGACTGAAGCGACTGAGCAGCAGCAGCCCATAAATCTAAAATTCTCTTCTAACATTTGCCATCTGTGTTTTGCTTCAGACATAGTGTAAATGACCACATATAGTGATGTTAATAAAGACATCAACAATCCTGTAATGAATTATTTCAAGAACTAACAAATTAACAGATCTTCTACACTTAAGCTGTTAACTTCTGTTCTGATGGTTTGCTTCTCTCTGAGGAATCAGTGACTTGGGTAATCAGTCTCTAAGAGGGATATTTTATGTTATAGTTCTCGAGAAAGTTTGCTTAAGAAGTAATTTGGCATAAGTAGGCTCCTTTTAAAATGTATTTTACTTTTGTCAAAAACAGTCAGTCCACATACTTTTCTTTTATTCTCATCAGGGATAATCAAGACACACTCCGAATAAGTAATTTTTCAAAACACCTGAAAACATTCAGGGATAAAACAATCAGTTTAAATGAGGGAAGACAGAGTCATTACTTAAAATATCTTCTGTTTAATTAAAATCAAAATATGTCTCTCAAAATTTTTAAGAGTTTAAAACAAAATTAACTTAATCTAATAACTTCATAATTAATTCATTAACTTATTAAGTACCTACTATATGGTATCATGGAGGCAAAAAATAGTGAATTAAAATAATCTGTGTAAAATTCATGACAAGTTAATACTGCTACCTTAAAAAAAGCTTTTTAAAAATACTGGCTTTACACTATGGAAAACAGTGTAGAGATTCCTTAAAAAACTGCAAATAGACCTGCCATATGACCCAGCAATCCCACTGCTGGGCATATACACCGAGGAAACCAGAATTCAAAGAGCCACGTGTACCCCAATGTTCATCGCTGCATTGTTTACAATAGCCAGGACATGGAAGCAACCTAGATGCCCATCAACTGACGAATGGATAAGAAAGCTGTGGTACATATACACAATGGAATATTACTCAGCATTAAAAAAAAATCATTTGAAACAATTCTACTCAGGTGGACGGAACTGGAACCTATTATCCAGAGTGAAGTAAGCCAGAAGGAAAAACAACAATACAGTATACTAACGCATATATATGGAATTTAGAAAGACGGTAACGAGAACCCAGCATGCGAGACAGCAAAAGGAACGCAGATGTATAGAACAGACTGGTGGACTCTGTGGATGAGGGCAGGGGTGGGATGATTTGGGAGAATGGCACTGAAACATGTTAAGTATCAGATGTGAAATCAATCGCCAGCCCAGGATTGTTGCTCGGGGCTGCTGCACCGAGATTTCCCGGGGGGAGGGAGTCGGGAGGGAGGAGGGAGGGGGGTTCTGGAGGGGGAGCATATGTACACCCATGGCGGTTTCATGTCATTGTATGGCAAAACCAATAATAAAAAAAAATACTGGCTTTAATTTTAATCCAAAAGTGAATTTATTTTCTGTACTTGGGCAGCTCCTATGTTTGCTTCGATATATAGACTGGTTAGATTCTATACTATTGGTCTTAAAATTTACAGATGTTTATCCACTTATCAAAATAAATGGCTTACAATATAGAAACACTGAAGCTACAATAAAAGACACAGATCCCTTTAGATTTATAGACTCTTTTAATAGTGAACTTCTGTGCTTATGTCATATATTCACAGGAAAGAATGGCCAGAAATAATGTAATTAATTTTGCTGACTATCATGGGTCAGGAATTTAACAAATATCTGCTCTAGTCAACATGACCATGTTTTGGTACTGTTATCACTGTTAGGTTTGAACCATTTGAAATTACCACTTTGGAAGGTAAAAAAAGGTTAAGTACTGAGACATCATTATCACCACTGTACACAGTGTGACTCAGAAGTTTACATGGGCAGCTGGATTGCTGAGCTGATAAAGGGCTGGGCTGTAATTCATACCTACTATATTTGACACCAAAACACCTGCTCCATCCAAACAGGAAAGAGGACCCTGTGACTTACTTTTTCAATTTTAATTTTCTATATTTTTAGTTCCTAAATTATGGGGTAGAGGCAGGGAACATGTAGACAAAAGTCTATGAAAGTAAAAAAGTTGGGATGTGATCATAACTTCTAGAGAATTCTAGGCTTTTTAGTGGCTATTAGGACATGGCATAGTTGATTTCCACCATGCTTCCTTCCTCCTTCAATTAAATACTTATTATTCCTATTATTGCCAAACACTGGTCTAGAGACTGTGGCTAAAGATACAGACAAAACAGTCAAAAGTCTCTGCCCTGAATAAATTTATATCCCAGTAGGGAAAAAGAGCCAGAGAATGATACATCTAGGAGAGGAGGAAAGCAGAGAAGGAGAACGGGAACACTGGATTTGGAGGTGAACAGTTTAAAATTGGGGTCATCTAGGAAGATCTGAGAGGGTATAACATTTCATCAGAAACTAAAAAAAAGAGGAGACAGCAAGCGCATGGAATCTATATCAGGGCATATCAGGCCGGAAATGGAAAGTGCAAAGGCCCTGAGGCAGCAACCTGCTTGCTGTGTGTCAGATAGTGTTCCTGAGACATAACAGGAGGTGAAGTCAGATAGTAAAGAGAGTTACGATTGGAAGAGGTCCTGATCTCTGAGCATCCTATAATCCGTTCTAACCGCATTAGTAGCCACTAGAGAATACAAACCAGAAACAAGACATAATCTGACATACTTTAAAAGCATCTCTTTGACCACTATCTTGTGAGCTGACCACAGGAAGGTAATACCAAAACAGGTTGACTGGCCAAGAACTCACATCAATACTATAGGCAAATGATGTTGATGCTTTTGTGGACCAGAGTGATGGAAATGGATCTAGTGAGCAGTAGTCAATTAAAAAAAAAGAAAAAGAACTGAATGTATACTGATTTGACAAATAGGAAAATCAATAGGATTGACTGATTGCCAGACCAACAGGATTTGCTGATATGACAGACTGGGTGTAAAAGCAAAACTGAGGAGACCAAAAAACCCCCCAATACCTATAACTAAAACTGTCTTTTTGTACTAAATATGATGCTACTTTTAATATGATGTACTGGCAAACTTAACAACACTGACCAATGGAAAAATGTTACACTATTAAATATCAAAAGAAATAAAGACAGACTACCTAATTCACTAAGAGTTAAGGACAAACATCTTATTCATGTATCTTGGAAGAAATATTCTTTAACATAGGATAAAATTTGAATGCAAAAACAGCCATTCATTAGGGAAATGCATTAGCAGGTATGATTTCATTAAACAATGTACTAGATGACTAATAACTTCTTGAGGGAAAAGGTAAGCCTTCTTTTAGCCTCAGCTTAGTCTGTCATATCAGAGAAGGCAATGGCACCCCACTCCCATACTCTTGCCTGGAAAATCCCATGGACGGAGGAGCCTGGTGGGCTGCAGTCCACGGAGTCGCACAGAGTCGGATACGACTGAGCAACTTCACTTTCACTTTTCACTTTCCTGCATTGGAGAAGGAAATGGCAACCCACCCCAGTGTTCTTGCCTGGAGAATCCCAGAGACGGGGGAGCCTGGTGGGCTGCCGTCTATGCGGTCGCACAGAGTCGGACATGACTGAAATGACTTAGCAGTGGCAGCAGCAGTCTGTCATATCCAGTACATAGTAGGTGTTCAACCATCCTTTTTTTAAAAAAAGACTGCATGAATCCAAATTTTTCATTTTGTCAGGAATCACGTGTGTTACATGCAACTGAAATTTGCTGTACTTCCTCACATATGACTGTTTGTAGCTATATCCTTATGTTTATTTTTCAGTGAACATATTATTCCTTGTTTCAGAGTTATCTGGATACAAGCCAAAAACAAAGAAAATATATTATCATGCAGAATCATCTTTATCTTTTCTAGGCCTGCTCAAGAGGGCAAGAAGTGTGGCTAGTGCCTCCTTAGCGCACCTTACACAGTAAGTGCGGTATATTTGCTGCACTAAATTAGATAATGAAAATACTATTCCAAAATGAAAGTAAATAAAAACCATTTACTTCTAGACAGTCTGCTCTATAAAGCATCTTCATTCAGTAAGGCTTTCTCTGCTTCCCCTGTAATATTCTCCATTTAATATACTGGTCTGAAACTGAAGAATTTATAATCTGGTGGAATGGACTGAAAAGGCACAGGGCTAAGATTTGTTTCTTTGACCACTTTAAAACTAGTTTATCATGAAAAAAATCAAAGGAACTATTTTGCAGAAATCCATATTAAAAAAATAATAAGGCCATTTCACTGACAAGAAGAAATCACTAAACGATATAAACATATGCTTTCACATAATTTCTAGATATGTTTAACTGGTAGAGTAATAATCCAAACTCAGCAAAGGACTCTAAAGTGATTATTTTACTGAAGTAATTATTTTATTCTAATAAATAATCTCAGAATTATAAAGTTTATAGTTAAAAATATTATGATTTAAATTCTGTATAGAAATGCATAAGTCAAATAATAATTTTATATATTAAATAATTTTATATAGTAGATACTTTAAAAACATGAAATATACCCCTAATAATTCTTATGGAATTTAATTAAAGTACTAATTTTACAGTCCATTAGTACTATAATAACTTTGGATATACAGGTTAGTAGACAATTTGTTTTCCCATTTTAATAACATTCCCTAAAACTGCAGTGATTTATTCCGGTGAGCCCAGTGATTTAATTCAACTTTGAATTAAATGTCTTCCCATAATTATTCTCAAGTTTATAATATTAACATATATTACTTTACTATATATTATTTTACAATGTATAATGGAAAATACTTAAAAAATATGGACCTTACTAGTACTGCATTAAAGTGGTATAGGAAAACAAAAGTGCAACTCTGTATTATTGATTTCATCATCTAAATTCTGTAACCTGGGGAAACCAGAGCCACAGAGAAGTTATGCAACTTGTTTAACGCAAGTTGAATAAAAGCTGGAACTAGAAATAAGAGTGTAGACTCCAGAGTCTACACTGGCAAATTCTAGCAAAAATCAGATCTTTGCTAGTGTTTTTTATATCAGTTAAAGAAAGTAATTAAGTTATAATCTGAAAAGATAAGGAGCCAGAGGGGAGTAATAAAATACTTGAGAACTTGTATATGTTGACTTTAGCAGTTATTAAATTTTTATCAGGTAATAGGAAAAATAGATACATAAGAAAGTTTACACTCAGTATATACAGCTATATTATAATATAAATTAGATCTTTAAAATTGATCACTAAAATTTTAATTGAGTTAATTACCTCCTATTATTAATTTCCATATAAAGTAATATCTATGAATAGTAAATATTATATTTTTAAACTCTGAATTTTGAAAATAAATTTAAAGTTAAAAATCTGATGGCTGAATCAAGATTTAAAAAGTGATGGAAGGATCTTATAACATATTGCTTTCAGAACTTACGAGGATTTAATAATGCCACATTTTCCCTGTGGAGTTTTCTAAAAGTGCACACAAATATTTGCAGACTTGCTACGTAAAGCCAGTTAAAAAAACTTTAAACCGAGAAAAGGTATTAATATAGAATGAGCTTGCACTTTTCTAATGATAAAATTAGTAGCTACATGTTTTCATTGGTTGGTTTCATTTGTTTTGATTTGATTTCAGACTTTATTTTCACCTGGGGTTGGCAAGAGCTTTTGACCCCATACCATTTTGTCAGCAGGGCTAAACAAGCCTGAGGCTATCACTGACAAATTTAAGATTCAAATCTCACAGAGGCAAAAGAGCAAAGAAAAAACAAAAGCAGACTGAGTACAGAGGGTAAAAAAAGGAATGTGGAAAAGAAGAAAGAAAATAAAGTAATTTTACATTGATGGTAGAATGGAATGAATTCTGCATCAGTCCTGTGAGTTACTGATCCTGATATAAAAGATAAACAGGCAGACACACAATTTGCAAACAGAAATTTTTCTTACCACATCTTTTTAAAAATTAAAGTTTGGATTAGAAACCTAAAAGAAGTTACTAATACACTGTTCTGGGCTTCCCTGGTGGCTCAGATGGTAAAGAATCTGCCTGCAATGCAGGAGACCCAGGTTCAATCCCTGGGTCAGGAAGATCCCCTGGAGAAGGGAATGGCAACCCACTCCAGTATTTTTGCCTGGGAAATCCCATGGAGAGAAGAGCCCGGCAGGCTACAGTCCACAGGGTTGCAAAGAGTTGGACACAACTGAGCAACTAATACACACATACGCTGCACTACAGGTCTTCAAAGACACTTTCAGCTTAATGGAGTAACATAATTATCTAAAGTCTGAATAAAATATCCAGGAGTTGCTTGATTTGCAGATTCTTTTGGATGCATGCAAAAGCAAGTACTGAGTTACAGGCTTCATAAGGATGGGAAGGAGACTGGCACCAAGAGGGCCTCTGCCCCAGGAAAGCCTACACAGAAGCCATGATCTGCACTAAACAGGTGAATCTGAGTCTTTAGTCATCACACTGTCTACTCATGCCCGGATTTACAAAAGACACACACAAAAACCTCAGTAGTCAAGTGATTCTGTGGATGAGCTGATACCATGATGTCCAGGTGTCCTCACACACCAGGCCCCACTCAAAAGAGACAAGGCTGTCAACTCCTGTGCCCTTAAACTGGGCCTTATGCAAACATCCCACGCAGCTTCACTACCTGTGAGTCTATGCAGCATCACTTACTTGTCAGCAAAAGGAAAAAGAGGAAAAACAAGCCTTCAATCTCCACATACCACAATACATTTCTGCTTGTAGTACAGAGCTCCACTGGCCTGCAGCTGTAACAAAGATGAAATGTAGCAAGAGATCCAGGCAGCTGCTGCATGAGGAGCTGAAGTGAGATGCTGGAAGCGGGATGAGTGACAGGGAGCACTTACTGGCGCAGAGGCGCTCAGTGTGGCAGGTGCTGCACAGCTCTGGCATTTGGGCAAAGAGCAGCAGATGGGCCGAACTGATGCACACCTCCTAGGAAGAAGTAGCTGGCTCTGAGCAATGGTGCTGTGCAGGCTAGGAATGGAGAGGCACTGAAGCACCAGGGGCAGGCGCAGGACGCCGGGGCGACGGCCACAAACCGAAGGGTGAGTCTTGATGTGTTCACAGAGTCGAAAGGGCCACTGTTCCACATCACAGGCCTTAGGTGTGCCCGCGACACGGGCAGCAGTACTGTCAGCACTGCCATTCACTCATGAAAGGCGGCTGGTGCCAGCTGTTTGATAACACTGGAAATTGATGAATCCCCGAGTTGCTAGAGATATACTCAAAATGGAATGACTATTTCAGTAATTGTGGACCTAAAAAAATCATATTTTGAAAACATCATAAATTCTATGCTTCTTTAAAGTATATAGTGGTGCATTATCATCACAGGGCTTCTACGGCAGTAACCACGCTTCACTAAGATGCTCATTTGCTTTTAAGCTATTAGTATATCTCCATGTCACTCAGTTTACTGACATAGCATTAGAGAGAATATTTGGTTTTTGAATACAGGACAAAATTAGGAAGTTGCTCACAAGGTCAACATTAGGAAGTCAAGTAGTTGTGTTGGAGAAAGAAAACATAGGACCAGAAGCTTTTTACCAAGAAGAGCTGCAGAGCAACGCCAAGTTCCCTTAGGATGACCATGAGCTTGGGGAGGAACATGCTGTGGTTATTACTAGATGCTGAAGGTTTTTAAGAAAAAGAAAATAAAGGGACTTTTAGATATGAAGTGCCCATATCTTGGCCCTCATTCTTCCAGTTAAGTTTTCTTGATATTTATTGAACTAAATATAAGAAACAGCTTAAATTATAGCAAAGATTTATGTAAAGCACACAAAAGAGTAATTTGATTGAGTTGCTGAAAGTTCTTGATCAAAGCTAGCTCACAAAGAGATGTGGAGCTCAGGCAACTAGCAGGCATTTAATAAATACTCCCTGAGTGAATAAAGAAACTGAGAGCCTAAATACAAATCAAGAGTAACAGGGATTGAGGCCACTTGAACGCCGAAGGCCATTTTAAACAGAAACTAACAAGCAGAGTTGAAGGAAAATGGGTCTGTTCCAAATCCTGGCTTTCCAGGTTCCACTAAATGGAAAGGACCATTAATCATCCACCAATTAAAAAAAAGAATCCTATGATAAACCATAATGGAAAAGCATATTTAAAAAAAGGCTGTGTAAGAAATGACAACTAATGAGAACTTTCAAACATCCTTAGATCCTATCCCTCTAACGGCACTTCAGGTAATGTACTGAGCCAGAGGGTTAAAACAAAATAATTTTTAAAAAAGCTACACACAGCTGCTGCTCTCTTCCTCCTCTGACAACTGCTAGTCTTTCTTTTTCGTCCAGAAGAGGCCAGAAAACAGTACTCTGTCATGGGTTCCCCTTGTTCCTTCCTTCGAGTAGGTCACCCTGTTGAGTTAATGTCCCCACCCCATTTTCCTCACAAGCGTCCCTGCCAGGTTGGTCCTTGGGGACAGGACAGAATGTGATGACCCTGACACAGGGAGCACGTGATACAGTGTCCAGAGGGTCAGCCGCCTCCACGGGAAGCTGCAAGCCTCAGTGCTGCCTCAGGTAGGAAAGCCGGCAGGAAGGAACGGAGCACGTGGAGGCACAGGGGTGAGCGCGGGACTGGGTCCTGAAGAGCACGTTAAAAGGTGTGGTGCTCCACCCTGATGACAAGGCTGCATATGGAGAGGACAGGGCTGAAGAACGTGTGCTTGGAAGACACGCCATTTTGTGGACAGGACACAGTCTTGTAGTGAGGGTATAGCTGTGCTCAGGTTATCTAACCGATCGGTCTCTGTGAGTTCCTGGACACTGTATGGTACCTTTGGATTCTAACAGAGCTGGGCCATAAATACATTGCCTACCAAGCTATTCAGAGCTATGGCAAACTCTGAGGTAAAGAGAAAAAGAGTATAGTCATTCAGATGAATAAATATATTAGGGTCTTCCTGAAAGACAGTGCTCTGATAAATGCAGAGATCCCCACACAATCATATCATCACCATAGTAAATACATTATAAACATTCATTAGTTTTTTTTCTTTTTCTTTTTTTTTTTTTTATTATTGTTTTTGCCATACATTGTCATGATATCACCATGGGTTTACATATGCTTCCCCTCCGGGTCCCCCCTCCCTTCTCCCTCCCCCCCGGGAAATCTCGCTGCACCAGTCCCGAGCATCAATCCTGGGCTGGCGATTGATTAGACACATGACAATTAACATGCTTCAATGCCCTTCTCCCATATCATCCCACCCTTACCCTCATCCACAAAGTCCACAAGTCTAGTCTATACATCTGCGTTCCTTTTGTTGTTCATTAGTTTTATATACCACATGTCTTAACAGTAAAAATGACAGCCTGAGTGACGGTTCAAAGGGTCTTCTAGACTTGATGTTTTCTGATGTCATTCAATATTAAAAAGGTTAACCACCAAAAGGCTGTATGAGTCTTAGAAAGTACATAAATGAAGCCTAATATGTTATATCTACGACTCTGTGGCCACATCCACCCTAGGAAAATGAAGCAGACACTTAAATTTATTCATTGAGTACAAGGAAATGAACCAAAGCATTTTGGGCTCAGTTATCAGCATGATATTTCTTTTGATCTCAATATTATGCTTAATTTCTCTAACATTTGGTGTGTGAAGACTCAGCATAAAGACAAATACTGTCTCAATTTGTGAAATCCCAGAAGAAAGATGAAACCCCTATCATTGTGATTTCAAGAGAAGAACTGTTTTCTGAGAAGTACTGACATAATTTCATTTCACCAAGTAAATATACACTATAAAAGTGAAGACTGTCAGGGACCCTGCTTATACATTGATATTTTCACAGATGAAAAGCAATTATCCTAAACTAATATGCAGCACAGTGAAGAGTCTGATTCAGGTGAGAAAGATCACATATTGTGATCACCTAAAAATAAACATATTTCTTGGAGGATGACTTGCATATAGTAAGGTTTTGGTATTCTCCTTATTTGATTCAGTTATTTAAAGATTCAGTCTCACCAGTGGATAATGCATAAGTTAGTTCTTCTTTTTGGTTCTTGCTCAAGAGAAGAATGTAAAAGTCATAAAAACATTTTGCTTGACTGAAAAACTAATGAATCCAAGATACTTATAAAGATGATACTTTCTGAATCACTGGGAAAGCTTATTGGCACATCTGCTTAAAAAACACTTTTTATCTAATATGACTGGTGTCAATGATTCACAAAATTCCTTCAGTTAAAATTTTAGCTCAGAGGCAAGAGAGAGATGAAGAGACCTACCAAATAAAATCCTTTATACAGCTATTCACCTTTCCATTGTAAAAAATAATGACTGACTCCCTCTAGAAGAGCTAGGTCAGTGCGCTAGTAACATAGAGACTATACTTCAATAGCGTCAGCTGTTCTGTTTGACCGAAGAGGAAGAAGTCAGCAGTGGTGACTATAATCATTTTAATTTCCCAAACTGCCTATATGTCTCCTTGACCTGAGAATTTCCAGGTTCTTTATTCTACAACATGAAAACAAATTTTCAAAATTGTATCGTACCAATGCTACCTAAAGAATTAAAGCCTATGGTGATACTGTTGGTGATAGGTAGTAATCTTTCCAGATAATATTTAGTTATCTGATGAATCATCCCTCTTAATTTGTGTTTTATACTTCTTTTTCTTTAATACTTCTATTTTAAATATCCCTGTTTTTGCCATTCTTTTTCTGGAATCTCTTTTAGACAGTGGCCTTTAGACAATTCACTGCAGTTACATACAGTAAATTGAAAAAAATTAGAGTACAAAATTGCAGAAATAATTGCAGCAGAAGAATCTGCCTGACAATGCAGGGAACACAGGTTTGATCCTTGGTCTGGGAAGATCCCACATGCTCTGGGACAACTTAGCCCATGCTCCACACTACTGAGCCCACGGGCCGTAGGGTGCACGCACTGCAAGAGGAACCCCACTGCGGTGAAGAGCCTGTGCACTGCACCAGACAAGACCCCCTGCTCGCCACAGCTAGAGAAAGCCCACAGAGAGCAACAAAGACCAGCACAGTCAAAAACACATTTAAAGAGAAAAAACACAATCGCCGCAAGATTAACTTCTAAAACAACCCTGAGGCCCAAAACAAGAAAATTCATTGCAAACGTGTGTTTAGTATGTGTGTGCAGAGGCACTGAGAAGACGCCAGTAAGGACACAGGCAATGACTCCTATACAGAGATAAGAGAAGCTGTGAATGGAGTGAGTGGCAAATGAACTGAATGGAGATCAAGAATATAGTAGAAAAGTGCATGAAAATCTAGCTTTAAAAGGTTGCCAACTTCAGAATTTCACTGAAGCCCACTTGAGGCCACTGAAAGTTTAGAAAAAATGGTTATTCTCATACTTCATTTTCGAATATAAGTTTTTTTCTAGTCAGGCATAATCTTTTGTACTACCTTTTCAGTTCAGCTCAGTCGCTGAGTCATGTCCGACTCTCTGCGACCCCGTGAGCTGCAGCACGCCAGGCCTCCCTGTCCAACTCCCGGAGCCCACCCAAACTCATGTCCATTGAGTCAGTGATGCCATCCAACCATCTCATCCTCTGTCGTCCCCTTCTCCTCCTCCAGTCTACCTTTTAGACTGATATATTTACACTTTGATATAATGATCCCAAACACTCATTACTAGTTTTAAATCATAATATTCTTGAATATACAACATGTTTCATATTGTTTCAAGATAGAGAAAATAATATAATATGAAGAAAATGGACAAGATCACGATATATAATTAAAATAATGTACTTATTAAAAGAAAATTATTTTTGTGTTTTAGAATAGGCCTAGTTCCTAAACTTATTAGTTATTTGAAATAAATATTTTTCTTCTGATGTATGTGTAACTGAGTTGGGATTTTCTTCTTCTGGTTTAATCATACCTTTCACATCTTCATCCTCAATTGTTGTATTTGAACTCTCAGTTGACTCCTGTTGAGAAGAAAACACATTTAAAGTTGCAAATCATGAATAGCTTTTCTTTTTTAAAAAAAATTGGCAAGTGATGTATGTATCATGCAAAATTCTTCAGCAGGCTGTGTGCATATGCTGACATGCAAACGGACAAATCTGTTACGTGGTCTTAATAGAAATAAAATGCCAAATGCTGCAAACATTTCAAAAAGGAGTACTCTGATTGCCTACTCCCTAAAGCATGATAAATTGCGGCGATGTGTAGAAGCAGCCGAAGTATGCAACTTATTTTAAGAGCTGTGTAAGGACGTGCTGTGTTACAGTGCCCCAGAAGGTGTGCCTCCTCTAAGGACTTATGAGAAGTTGAATATATTAGCCTAATGAATTTGAACCTTAAAAGGAACATTTTTTATTTCCGATTAATTAGCAATTAGCCCCTTCTTTGTCTAAGGCACAACATCAAGCAGTAAATTTGTAGGCTATTTATCAGCCTGACTTCTTTGTGGGGAGAAAAAGCATTTCTTTAAGTCATTTGATGAAAAAGTTAAGGGTAGTACTAAGATATACTGAAAGTGCTTTTGAGAAGAATTTCCCTGTTTGTGATCAGCACGATGGAATTATCTGAATAATTTACTTTCAAGGAAAATTAGATTTTTTCCCATTCATTTTTAAATCAGAAACCGGCTGTTATTGATAAGAATCTTGCTCCCACTATGAAAAGACAAAGCTATTTCTTCAAAAAAGTACAAATGAAGCTGCAGATTAATAAGCACACTTAAATGGACACTGTAGCTGCCAGTATTAAGCTCTGTTCCTTAAAATGGTTGATAAATTTTTTCATTAATAACATAGTAATAAAAATATTTCTAGCAAAGAAATTTAGTAATATTCATAAGAAAGAAACAAGTTTCTACTTAGGATGATTAAAGGCTACTGCTGAAAAAAATTGGAAACTTCTAACCAATAGATACATGGTCAGTGATGAAAAGCAAATTTTGGAAAATGATGCAATCATTCAGTGTACTTTTAGAGATTCAATATTCAAAAAATGATTTATATAACTATGATATATAATATTTACTCCAAAGGGACAGACTAATCAAATATATATCCAGAGTCTCCACACACACAGAACCAAAGCAAAGTATCTTCATGCGTTTCTTAATGTGACCTAGTGTTCAAATTTAAACTCAAGATGAGGGTAAATCCATGCACTGTAAAAATAAACTAATTCATGTAAGCAAGAGATATCATGCAACAGCGCTTACAAATGACATAGCTAGAATTATTGAAGTGTCCACTCCAGCTGCTATGCTTGGTCTTTCACTTGCTAATGATATTGCAAGTAACTGTTCTTATGTGTGATGCTCCTGACTATCTGGAGTCTTTCAGGGACTTCAGAACATCTTAAGGATCATGACTCTAAAATACATCTCATGTTAAGGAATACAACACTTCATTTTCTTTTTACTTTAATGATTTCAATGTTGACCAACTAAATGTTAAACCAGAACTATTTTCTAAGACTTTAACACTGTTGATAATAGCAAGGAGAAGTAACCAGTGACTATACTTAACACTTGAGAAAGATCTGATGAAGTATTTTTTCCCTCCCTTAGAAATGTAATAAGGGACGAGAAGTAATGAAGTGAAAAGATGGAATGCATTCAGAAACTGTCTCCTTTCACCCTACAGATGTGTACACAAGTAGTATAATTTAGTTAATGTGCTGTGCGAACAATTTACAGTGAATAGGAAACACTTTCAGGAAAAGTTTGGATTAGCCAAAAGATTCATTTGGGTTTTCCCATACCATCATAATGGAAAACCCAAACGAACTTTTTGGCCAAATGAAGAGTTAAACGTCTGTTTACTGAAATGTATATATTTCAACAAAAAGAAACATACTTCACAAGAAGTGAAACTCCCTGATTCTCCTCAAATTTCGTGCCAAACAACAAAAACACCACCAACAACAGGGAATTAAAACAAAACAAAACAAAACACTATGACAACAGAATAAATTAAACTCAAAAGTAACATTAAATTTAAACAGATAACTATAAACTCAAGTTTATTTTTTTTGAAGACAGTGGAAGGACATAGCAAGAAATTCTAAAATTTCATGCAGAATACATTTAAGATACAATGCACAGACAGGCATGGAGGGAAAAACAGATGGAATTGCTTAAGATACACAGTCATCTCGACATAAAGACTTGTTAACTGGACTTTTCCTGACTAATGGTACCATTCACTTCTCGTTCATGATGTCATTCATTTTTGTTTTGAAAGAAGTATGTGTATAGTTCCAGATAAATTAGGCCCAAGAGAAAGTAAGGTAGAAAGGGGTAAGGGTTTTCTATCCTAATTTGAGGTAATGAATTAATTTTGCTTTGAGTATTTGATGAGATGTGTCATCTTGTTAAAGCGAGATGATGTTGATTCTTTCTGAATACCTTGTTTCCATCAGGGTTGTGGATTACAGTAGTTTGGGGCTCCTGAGTGAGAACAAAATAGAGAAAGAAACAGTTCGCATTGGTAAGTACATTCTTAACTAGTGTAGGGACAGAGCAGAGTGAGCCAGCTGACACAACTAAACAGTGACAAGAGCTTAAGCGATGTTAAGTACTGTCAGAGGTTGCAGCTGACAAGGTCTCTGATGAAAGATCTCCCTGGTGAGCCCATGAGGTACAGTGCTTCATATGTAGCAGCGGCATGCAAAAGACCTTATTCGTGATCAGCAAACAGACAAGGCTTTGAAGTCTGGAGACCTAAAGAGGCACTTGCTGTTTCACAAAGTCTACAATAGACACAGCTTTCCTTTCTTCTTTTACAACCTGGTAATATCTGTCCCATGGAAAACTGGCACTGGAGATTAGAACTCTCTGAGATGATTTCAAATTGTTTGCGAAGACATTTTCCCGCTGTATTAATCTGAGAACCAATCATGCTGTCATAACACACAGAAAAATACTCTTAGAAAACCTAAAATCATTGGATCACACTTTAAAAAGGGCTATTGTAAAGAACGTATTTCAGAAGTCCATAAGAAATTATAAGGAACACTGAAAAGGTTCTAGAACTAATTCTATTAATCACTATGATTTGAGATGTATTACTCTTAAACTGTTAATTGCTCAGTTGTGTCTGACTCTTTGCAACACCATGGACTGTAGCCCATTGGGCTCTTCTGTCCATGGAATTCTCCAGGCAAGAATACTGGAATGGGTTGCCATTCCCTTCTCCAGAGGATCTTCCTAAACCAGAGATTGTACCGGGTCTCCTGCTACAATTTTTTACCATCTTAGCCACCAGGGAAGCCCTGTATTGCTGTTAAATCCCATGTTAATTTATATGTAAGAAATTTCTGCTTTATAGATTATATACATGGAAGATTTGTCTGTGAAGTGATGCTTTGCCATGAAGAAAATACTATTACTTTTCCTATTGTTTTCTACTAGGAAATTGAAGAAACATTCCCAAGTGGAAAATAATAGTTAAATAACTGGTGTAAAAAAAAGATTCAGTGTCTATACATCAATGGCATGCTTGGTACTTTCGTTACATGAAGCCTTAGCAACTGGGAGTTACTGCACCCCATGGAGAATGTGCTTCAACCAGAAGCACTCTGCCCACTCAACCATCTCATTGCCACCAGTTTATGCTGCAGTACTTTGAAAGCATATTTACGGCTTCCTTTCTTCCTTTCCTTGGCTAGAGGTGTGATCAAGTAATCTGGATGAGTCTGTCCTTCCTTCAAATGCTTTCAGGTTGAGACTTCTGGTTAACCTTAGGTGAAATAACCTCATAACATTATCCATTCATTTGAGATTAATAATACAGAGGACAGAAAAAAAAATCAAAAACATTTCTGAAACTCATAGTCAAACTATGTAATAGTTTGGGGGATTTATTATGGAACTAAGAACACTGAATGCCAGTATTCAAACTTTGAATGTTAACATAATAGGGTCTCACAGTGTTACACTGATTGAGTTGTTAATAGTGTGAATTTGATAGAAATGGACAAAAGTCATGCCCATTGATAATTCAAAGCTCCGAGCTATGCAATTTCATTCTCTGGATTAAAGTGAAACAGTGATAATTTAACTTAAAACACAGCAAACAAAAAGCTTTAAATTATCCAGTGCCTCTTTATCTCAGAAAGTGAGGTCTTACAAAGCCCCGTTGTCTTAATAAGAGAGAAAGGGGAACTCTGAATAAGGTCGACATTTGTCTAGCAACAGTCCTCTTAGCTCTTCTTGATGTCAACATTTGCATCAGGAAGAGAAGAAACCACGGTCTGCATATCTACAGCTATCATCAGAAGGAGAGCTAAGAGAACCAAAGAGCATTCTAAGGTATTTCTAAGGCAGCATGCAACACTTGTAACTACAGAGACCACAGCTATCATTCATACAATGGGCGACAATGAAATGAGATCGTCTCAGGTTAGAAACACACTGCTTGACAACTACCTTAACAAAAAGAAAAGAAATGAACTTTTTTCATATCTTACAAAGCAAAAACAAGAACAAAATCCAAAAAAAAAGAAAAAGAAAAAGAAAATATATACGTATTTATAGAGTGAAAGCAAATGAGAGAAACGACAAAAACAGTAAAGAACTTAAGAAGGGTTACAAAGAGTCCAGGTATACCAGCGCCGGGGTAGGAATATTTTCTTTGGGGCTGGTTACCACGTTGGCTTTGTTGTTTATCTGTAGGTATGCAGAAAATAGAAACAGAGACGCCTTAAACCCCTTGGTAGACGATGTCTCCATACGCAGCATGTCTACATGGAGACATAGACATGAAAATAAAGAGCCACTGAAGATGAATGTGAAAGACACTGGGATGACTGACGGGAATGACGATCAATTCTAGTCTCCGATGCCCACATCCAGGCTAGGACTATGCCTGTGATGGTGGAATGAGAAAATGGACCTGGCTGCTTTGGCTGAGTCACCTGAGCAGACAGACAAAGAACTGCTTCAACAGAGCTCAAAGCAAGTGTCAGAGTATGAAATGGATGTAAACATTTTCATACTCTTCAAGTTGGATTCTGTTTCCCAGCTTCCAATTGTTCTCTGTTATGAATACATTGCTTTTTTCATTTGATTCTTGAGCCTGAAGTCACACATAAACTGTCTTTCTCTGGGGGGCCATCGTCATTTTGTTTAGCAGGTATCCAGTGAAAAACTTAGATCTTCTGAGGAAATGCAGGCTTTATAATAAATTTCTTAAAATGATAAGTCTGGGTCTCCTTTAAAAAATACATCTTCAATTATAAATGGGCAAACTGAACTCTTTACTATGTGCTGGATGCAAAATGACTTTATTTTTCACAGTTGTTTGAGAGGAAATACCACGTATTCTGTCAAAGTGCCGTGGCTATTGTTGAAGACTACATTGGCCATACCATTCCCGTGTTTTAACATAATTTGTTTTGACTTAAAGAAGGATCATTATCACTACGGAATCCATACTGTGGAAACAATTCAGGGGGTCAATAATTATTGTAATGGCCCACAGAGAAGACTGTTGACAAGTGGCAATTTGAAATTAAGTTTCAAGTACTTGATTGAGTTTGGGTACTAAAGAATCAAAGACTAAAAAGTAATAATCAACATTCATTTGAACTCATGCATGACAACTTACATTGTGGTTATCAAACAAATATAAATTAACATTCATTTCTTGCACTGTATTACCTATTTTCTTTACATATTATCATCTAAAAGATGCCATGACTGTAGTACAAATATACTTAAGAACTTAAAGAGAAAGTCTTCTGCATAAAATAATACCAGATGGATACTTATGATCAGTTATACCAATTTAATTGTTTAGACTTTCTGGGAATCCTTTTTTTCAAATTTTATACCTATGGATCATATTTAAAGTAATACCAAGAGGAGGATAGAAGGTTCAAAAAATTAACTTGGGTATGTAATATTTTGCTTTTCTATTCATTCCTATATGTGTGATTATCTGGTGTCAGTACTATTTAAATAAGCTCTAACATTGTGCTCTGTGACATGCAGGAAAAGAGAGAAAACATGGTGCCCTTTACTGGAAAACTATTAAACCATCAACCTATATTTTGTGGATAGCTTAATTTTTTCTGTAAATAAAACTGCACAGAATTTAACATAAAATTTGTGCAATAGCCAAAACAAAGAGATAAGAAAGAATGGAGTTTATTAAAGAGGGGTCAAAATTTAGTATTTACTTTGGTATAGAATATATAAGAGGGATACACATGCAAATAATTTCCTATTTAGGAAGAGCATTGGCAAAACACAGCTAACTTCTTATCAGATGATCAGAAGCACTCACGATTAAAGCACATGTGTATTTAATATACTAAGTTTGATTTATTATCAGTGGTTGCAAAGAATGAAAGAGGAATATACTGAGATATTTTCTGTTTTGATATAAGACTTGATTTTTTTCCTAGGATGTACTTGTCAAGAACTGTTTTGTTTTAGTGGAAATGTGCTATGTGCACACCTATGCACACAAAGTTATCCGTACAAGTGCACATCCCTCAACACACATACACACACCTAGACGGGCATTCACACATAGCATACATACACTGTCATCTCTTCCAAATGAAGGCCATTCTGTCTGGATGAGCCATCCTTTATTGCCAGGCATGGCAAATGTTAGTTAAATGAATATGTGCCTCAACCACCACTTATACTTGTGTTTAAATGTACAATTAAAAACTTTTGTTAAAGATTAGCTTAATGATTTTTTTTTGACTGCAGAAAATCTTTCGAAGGTTTTTATAACATTAATTAAAAACAACAGGAGAATTTCTAGGTAAAAGGCTAGGAGTACTTTCTTTTAAAGAGTTGAATATTAAACATGGGCTCAACCACAGCTGCCTTTTAAATATATAAGAGCTCTGGCACTTTTGTCTGTGAAATGTATTTATTTTGTATTATGGATGCAGAGTATTATTTAAAAAATTAAATGAAACCAATATTTAAATGATGCAGTGAGTTGTTTTTATGAGGCAGGGGCAAGATATTCCTATTTTTCAGGTGCTGAGTTCATTTAGTTTTGAGGTTAATAAAATTTTTTTCAAAAGGTGCTTAACTAGGACGGGTCCATGGTAACATCCCTTTAATGCTATCTACAGAACTCCATGGTGGCTGCATTATGGCTTATCTGAACTGAGGATCACTGCTACTTTAGGAGTCATGATTAACTATTTAAAGATGATCGTATAGTAGTTTTTCACTTTTCACAATAATTATAGACATTATGTCATAGTTTCTTTTTTATGAAAAAATTGCACTGTCTTGTAGAAGACTCTTTAATAATATATGGATGACAGTGTAAACTTTTTACATATTTCAAAAATTCCACTTCAAAGAAAAAAATAATTGAAGATGGGCACTGTGTTTTGATAGTTAATTAACATTAACTTGTAATTGTCCTATACTTTCTCTACTTTACACTAACTTAGGTAAACAAGACTAGTCTATTCCTAAGTGTGAATTTTCACAGAAGGAGAAATCTGGCAGAGATCCTCACCATCATCTGAACACTCGAACTGGACTTCCTTTTCTGAATTGACCAGTCAAAAAGAAAGGAAAAGAAAAAAATATGACCGGTTGAATTTTTGAAGTATCAAAGCATGGAGCACAGAATAATTTTGTCTTTAAAGAGGAACTGTAAGTTGACTGGAAGAAAAAAGTTCTGGAAATGTTTCTTTCTATATAAGAATAGTAGTGAAAATAAATATCTTAATAGAAACTATGAGCTCTGCATCACTGAACAACATAGAAAAACACAGGCAAATAAAAATTTGGAAAATTTAAAATACCACATTTCCACCAATGTAACAATGGGAAAAAAGCAGACATCAACAGTCATTACTGAAATTTATGTTGAATAAACTAAACAGAAGGAAGAGAATATTACAGACTGAGGAAAGGAATTAGTGAAAGGTAAATGCCATCCTAATGGGAATCACAAGTGCATGATCATCATAGCTCTGGAAATTCCCAAGTCACACACAGACAGATGGAGAAGAAATGGCTGGGCATGAACTTAAGTGACGGATGGTATTCTGTGCTCTATATCCAAAGTGAACTGACACTTGACTTGGGTCAAGTTCAAATGTTAGAAAAGTAATTAATTCCCAAGAACGTTGAAGTGTTCATGAGGAATGTTGGCGTCTGCCATTGGAAGAGAAAGAAAAAGATTAAAGAAATAAAACATTGAGGTAATACTCTGGAAAGATAAACATAATGCATGTATAAGGTTATATTCAATCAAAGGTAAATTCCCACAGGAAAAAAAACAGCATCAGTAGAAAGTAAATTGTATTGTCTTGTTTGGAAACCCAAAACTTTTAGAAAGTAAACATACTTTGCTGCTGTCTTTCTTGGAACAATGTTCTAATATTTGTTCAGAATATTCATGTTAATTCTATCTCAAAACCTTACGATAGAAGATCAGGAACAATTATGACCTTTATAAATACTGTCCATGCAGAGAAAATAGTCTTTTGAATTTTGATTTCCTAGACTCCATTTGTTTTTTTCAGTCTATAAAATTCAGCAGCCAGAATTTTAAAAGAACACAACATAACTATTTGGAAAAACATTTGATTTTCATGAATTTTCAGGTCACCATGACAGTTTGAGGCTATAGTAAAGCAGAGAGGATTTACACACTCAATTTCTAAAGTAACTCCATATAAAGTATTGTTTTGTCATGATTATTTAATATATAACAAGTAGAAAAGATGTAGCTTTGCTTGGTATAAATATCAGTCATTTCTGTATACTAAATTATTTTATATTTCATTCTGCATCCTGTATCACAAACTATAAAAAGTATGAGCTACAATGATTTAGAACTTATATTTAACATTTAAAATGATACAGCATCTGAAAGTCAGAAATGAGTTTAGGAGCACCTGTTTAACTTACCTTTACGCCATCTGGTTTCTTCAACAAACTCTTGGCTGCTGCAAAATGAGGGTAAAAATCAGTTTAGCGAGTTATCCACAGAAACCCACAGCCAGGCAGTAAAACAGGTTATTGTTTCCTTCTACTACCTTTACTAATTTATGGACAACATACGCCCGACTACCAAGGTCACACTGATGAGCGCGAGCTTACAGGACACTGAAACACAGTATCGCTTTTCTTGGTCTTGTCACATCAAATTTAGAACTAAATTCTTATTTAGTTCATTGCCAGTAATTGGACACTTTATCGGTTACATTACTGGACTTTATTTCACAGTTGGTTGCGAAAAGGATACTGGAACTTTAACTGGACTATGCTTTTGTAATCCAGAAAGTTGATTTCAAGTCTTCAGACATTAGCTCACAGATTGTATTACATGTTCATTCACACCAAAAGTATGGTGGCCACGTCAGTTCTGCCACTTAAGCCCCTCTTCCTATAGGTTTTAAACTCATTTGTGAAAATCTGCTCTGGCTAAATAGCATTCTTTTTAATATGTATATTTGAAATCAGATCATTTCAATTTTATAAAAATATTATTAATAATAACTGTATTTAAAAGGAAATGTATATTATTGGCCTAGAGCAAATATTTCACATGCTTAGTGTATGAAGTTTAAAAACAGGTATTTTTTTAATGCATCAAAATCAGAATACAAAGGCTTCATAAACAAAAGCCTTTTACATTGAAAAACTAAAAATTATAAAATTGAGGCATGAAAGAAAACAAAATGAAATCTTCAAAAAATTCCTTAAGTACATGGTCTTGTATAAGACTTTACTTTTTGGGAGGGAGCTTTCAGCATTCCTCCTCTTACTCAACTCCTTGAGTATACTAAAATGCCATGCTGTCCTTTCAAAAAATATACTTATGAATGGGTACATATACAGTGAACAGACTATATAGCTGTCAAAGACAATTAGTAGATCAAGTGTAGAACATTCACAAATATGTAGGACAAAGTACACACTTATGCTTAAATTTAATGTTAATTATGTATATTTAAATATATCAGAATAGAATTTGGTATCTGAAGTGGAAACACCTAGCTATGATAGAACTGCATGAACATGTAATTCCCTGACATCTGTTTGATTTGGGCCATTATTTTGCTATCACATTGGTACAATTTCAACTTTAAAGATACAAACATGTTAATTTTATTTAGCTTTTAGCAATAGAGCTATTAATTTATTATTAATGAGACTGTAAGAAATAGTAGCCTTAGCACTAATACTGTGTGCCTGGAGCTAAAAAGCAGTATTAAGTAAATCCTGTGGCAGTTAATAGGTTAGAAAGCAAACTCAGAATAATTAGAATTGCAATAGCAAGCAAGAGAAGACAATGATTTGGGGTAAGCAGCGATTTGGCCTGGGAGATGCAGAAATGTCCCTTTTGGTTACTATTTACCTTACCTCACAAGAAATACATTCCACATAAAGGGAGAAAAGAAAAAATAAAAACAACTTTATAACCATATACTCATGGACAAATTACTTTAAAGAGCATGTTTGGTAATGAAACACAATGAATACTCAAAACTAAAACGCAATATAAACCACAAGGTGTAACTGAGTCTAATGTTATTCAGTCGGTTTTGAAGTGATGGATTAAAAAAAAAAGTTTGCTTTTCATGCTAAGACATTCAGAAACGATATCAAATTCACATATTAGTCATGAGTTTTTAGTTTACACGATGATGAAAGGAAAATATGAGGTAAACAAAAAGCTTCCATACATGGGTGTATATATTAATAAAGGCCCAATTTACGCCTAACAGTGTATTTGAAACTGAAACAAAATATACAATCTTAATTCTGAAGTTTTTTTTTTCCTGTTAGTCAGCCTGTCATTAACTATGTATAGCATACCATCCTACTTTTTAATGATTCACTAATTATTGGGCCACAATGAAATATTAATTTATTTGATATCAGTTAATATTTAATGAGATGACATTGAATTCACCCATATAAATGTCAAATATATTAATCAACTGTTCATCAAACAGGTAACTTGACAGCAGCAGTAACAAGTTTTACTACACCAAACAAACTGGACAAAATACATACAACTGACTAACACAGTCCCTCAATTTGCAGCATTATTCATTGCATTATCATCACTGGTATTGTTTAACAGGTTAGTGGAAGTCTCTGAAAAGCCTGCAAAAATCACATCATATACAATGGGGGATTAAAGGTGACCACCTAATAAAATGGTAAACAATAAACAGAAATTGGTTGAGCAGCTTGGAGAACATGATAATGATATGGGTCATCACCTGCCATCACTACAGCACGCAGGTGAGGTACGCAGCAGGAATAAAGCACTTAAGACATAGCTGGATAACTGGATGCTGCACAGCACTCTTACATAAACAGTAAGCAAAGGAAAATGGTAGTACTTTTGGTACAATTTTCTGACAATGGTTCCAGGTCTAAATAGCTAAACAGTCAGTTTTTACCAGTGCAGCTGTCTCAATGCTTCAGTCCCTCCCCATACGTAAGACTGATTAGCTTTTACCAAAATTTAAGTTTTTGGAAACCTGATCCTTTGAGGTAACCCATCAAAGAAGGGGGGCTCTAAAACTCAATTTCTGGAGATAGTATATACTTTATGTCAATTCTGGAGAGTCACTCCTACAATAAAAGAAATAGTTTAGCTTCTTTCAGTCTATTATTTAAACAAACTTATTTTTACCAGGAAATTATTCCAAAGAATGTTTATTATTGTGGGGTAGGTTCTTTGTAAATTCTTCAGTTTAGATACCTTTGTAAGTTGTAATCATTCTTATAGCAAGCCAACATACCACAGTACTGTACTTTCAAAAGAACTTAGGCCTAAGAGAACTGGGTTCCTCAATAATGGTCTTCTAAAAATCTTTCTTATTGGGATGCCCTGAGAGAATGAGACACACACAAAAAGACACTATTCATAGTTATTACTTTATGAGATATCAATTAACTCTACATTCAAAATGCTGAGCTTCAAGTTGGGGGAGTATAGTTACAAACTGTGTCAACTTCAGCATGGAAGACAGCTGGGTTTCGAGCTCTGCTCCAGCGCTGACTAGTGGTGGGGCTGCCTGGTCGCTCAAGGGAAGAGTGTAGCCATGGGCTAGCTAACACCTCTGTGAGACAGCACCCACGTAAAAGCCAACATGGCAGTCACAGGTGTGGAAGGAATCCATGCCACATCTTTGCCACCCCTGAACAACAGTGTTTTATGTAATCACTAAACATTTTAAATTCCAAAAAAGTTACTAGAGAGGAGAGGAGAAAGAGCAGAGTTCTTAACACATGTACCTGAAAAATTCCTTGTAGCCAGCATAGTGGTCAAGATGGCACCCTGTCAGAGCAATAAGAATGTAAAATTAATGCTGCTTTTGCAAACCTTTAACCTAACAAATAAGTGTTTTTGATAACAAGTCTTCTCCTAACCTTACTTTCAGTCAGGATATTTTTCTTTTCAGTTTCTGGTTTCCGCAGAGTAGCAGACCTATGTTTCTTATAATAATGCTGGGACCACCCTGGTGGGTGTGACCAGGTTCTGATTATTAATTTGCACAGCTGTTTTACACTGAATGGAGGGATCACATCACCAGTGATCCTAGCTCTTCAGGATAGCTTTAATTTCAGTGATATCCCACTTCCCCAAGATCCAGAAGAAGAAGAGTTTTGAGGCTTATACATTTTAAAGCCCTTTCTAATACAGTTCTGTTCCTCATACAGAATCTCACGTCTCACTCTGCCAAATCTCCCTCCGAACAAAAAAGTAAAATTTCTTACCTTTAGTTTTCTTCTTGCATTGAATTTCTTCAAGCAGTCTACAGTCTCCTGTCTGTGCATCATGGAAGCAACAGTAGAACGTTGCTGGAAGAGGAGAAAAATAAACTTAAAAGATATTAAGCATAACAGTATCCTCAACTTCATCAAACTTTTATTAGTGGTTTTTGTACCTATCCGATAAACTTTTAAGTATTCAATTATAAGAGTTTCCTAATAATGAAAGACTGATTTTGCCAAGACTATTTGTAAATAAAAAATCAAAGGAGAATATATTTTTTATTTTAGCTCTTGGGGTCTTTGGAGAACTGTCACTTACACAGATCCATGGGTGTTTCAGTGCCTCTGAGGCTGTGATACGCTTGGCGGGGTTGATAGTAAGCATTTTATTGATGAGGTCTTTGGCTTCAGGAGTCACAGTGTCCCACTCTGGTGACGGAAACTTTAAAAATACAAGTTTATAAAGAGTTTAAAAATGAGATACAAGCAGTGGAACAGGGAAGAGCCAAATATACTAATCATTTCCTTAAGTAGTGTGTTTCTTCCTAAATTTACTTTTTGTAGAAGTTAAATTTTTTATCTACATGTAGACAAAATTTTTAGCTTATTTTGGAGGATAGGTGATTAACAGTGTTGTGATAGTTTCAAGTGGACAGCAAAGGGACTCAGCCATATGTATACATGTAGCCCAACTGATGTAAATATATAATATCTATTCCCTCTCTATGTATGTATCTATATATTAAGATGTTGAATGTAACTATAAGGTACAAAGATATATACTAAATTGCCATGTTATAACTGGTATGATAACAAGTTATCAATGTGAAATATGTTTCACATTTTTAAATTTGAAAAAATAAAATGAATCTTCTAGTCCTCTAAAAAAATCTTTGTTTAATCTGCAAATTCAATGTTATGCAATCTTTCTCATAACTATTTATGAAATTTTAGGAAAGTCAATAAAGCTGAGAAGTTTTCACACCATCATGCTACTATGCCAAGGTTCAAAATGATGTTATTAACTTCCACATCTGATAAGCAGTAACAGCAGAGAAAATAAAACAGCTTCAATTCTTGTTCCAAAATGGACCTATTAATTGTCACTATTTGGAGTACAGCAGTGAGACGAAATTTGAGACTATAAGAGCCCAGCAGGGTTTCATTTTAACACTACAAAAAGGTTAATCTACTTAATTATAAATTTCATTAAAACTAACTTCATGAAAGTAACCAACTCTCGTTACTTGTATTAGTAACCACTTATAGTCATAAAGTGATCTATTTTAAATTTCTGTGTAAACTTTTTGTTGATGACTATGTAACCTCACATTCGCTTAATAAGCATATTTAGCAGAAATACTGTTCTTGATGGGTTAAGAAGAATGTACAATCCCACTGGTTTCTAACAAAATATTAGGTTCTTTTCCCAATTTATGAATTTTTATAAACAATCTTGAGAAAAAAGCCATTGTCACTGTGGCTTAATGGGCTTCTTCATGATGTTGAGATTTTCTGACAACAAATGAGGGGCTGAATTCACCTAGATAAAAGTGAGTCCTTCTCTTATTTTTCTAACTTTCACTAAAGTATTTCTTTACATTCACCAAGCAGTGCCTCTGTAGAGTTATGTTTTTCGAGTGAAAAATGAAAGTGTTCGTCACTTAGTCATATCTTACTCTTTGCAACCCCATGGACTGTAGCCTGCCAGGCTCCTCTGTCCATGCAATTTTCCAGGCAAGAATATTGGAGTGGGTAGTCATTCCCTTCTCCAGGGGATCTTCCCTCCCCAGGGACTGAACCCAGGTCTCCTGAATTGCAGGCAGATTCTTTACCATCTGAGCCACCAGGGAAGAAGCGAAGCCCCTGTCTTCCCAGAGGGGTGCCTAGTTCTAGTCTGTAAAGATGGTGAATGCACTAAAATGGCCAGGTAAATCACAGTTTGGATTAATTATAATTAGTCTGGCTAGAATGGAATGCTTCAAAATTATAGATTTTAAATACCTGTGATACATCCATCCATCTAAATGTTACATTTAGTCAGGGGAGTCCATGATCCCTGATACAATGTAATATAGATTTCTCATAACTTCTCTCTCTACCAGTTGCACTTTTAACTTGTGCTTACAAGGTGGACCCGTTATTGCCTACTCCTTAGTTAGCCCACTTAGTAACACAGGAAAAGCCATCTCCAGACCTCGCCTTCTGACTTCCAGAGGGCTGTGTGAGGTAAAATCAGAGGAAGCGGTAAATCATTGTTTATCAGAGGAGAGAAAATTACACCAAAGAGCACAAAGTTAAGCCATAAAAACAAAGTAGTTAAGGCCTTACTCTTCAATACAGACCTTAATTCATATGCCTAGTTTCAAATATTCTAATCGTAAATTAAATGTATTGGAACTGTGATTTTCCAATACTTTTCAACTGTGAAAACCATTCTTCAAATGAAAGCTTTCACAGAAGCTCACTGAATAAACAAAACAACAAACAGTCAAAGCTGACATAAAGGAACAATGCTCTATTTGATACATGGATCACTGCAAAATATTGTTAATGTTTAATTATGCAGTAGGCATTTGAAAATATAATTCAGCTAACAGGTAGCAACCACTTGTAAAGCAAAAATACTTTAATTTTTATATATTTTAAAATGCACTGAGATTCAAAAGCTTTGATAAGCAAGGTACTTCCTAAGAGACTTCAAACTGTTTTCCTTTCGATTTTATGAAATAAAGGGCTAGAAGGAAATAGAAACTAAATATATATGTTACATATCTTATTCTTTTTTTCTAAAAGAGAGGAAAATAATAAGGGATATTATTAAAATAGCAATGAAAAATCTGTTTTTTGGTAAATAAAAAAACCAAACCCTAATATAAAGCTACATGAATATTTATTACATACATCATATGCTCCAGCCTTGATCTGCTGATAGAGTCTGTGTTGGTCTTCATCCCAGAAGGGTGGATATCCAACCAGGAGAATGTACAGGATGACTCCTGGAGGGAATGAGCATATTAACACAATGTTAAGTCACAGAGACACTGAGAAGTTAAATAGGGCAGATCCACAATGATATTAAGCCACATCCATTCAAAGACAGAAAGCTGGATGATTGGTAAGCTTCAGAGAGACATGTTATGATGCACTCTGAAGTGCTCTGTGGAGGGCGAATGCTGCTCCTCCTTCGCTCCAGGACTCAGATAATGTCCAATGCACACACCAAAGAATTAATTCTAAAGATGCACAGCAGAGCAACACCTAAACATGAAGCTCCCCTGCCACTGTGGGTGACACATTTGGACTCCCTGAACCCTGTGTACATGTGACCTCCCTGTGCTCTTATCTGTCTAGATACCATGTGCTTTTAGTCACTTTAGAGGTTGACATTTAAAAATATAACATGTTATTATTTCCTCTTAGTCATTTTGCTAATTAGGACATTTTGTGGAGCAATGGTGCCCTGGTTACAGATTCATGGTCTGAATATCCAGGGTGCTTGGGATTGTGGGTACCATATAAGAAAACGAAAATTCTTTCCTCATTGATGATCTTAGTCTTCACAGACAGCTTCTTCAATCACACAACTAAACCAGTGATACTATGGAAGAGTATATACTACAAAGAGGGAAAAGAGGAGACTGAAATTGTGCATAAAATTCAAAGAGTTAAATGCTCTGCGTTAAGACAATTTAATATCTTTTTCATAAATAAGTAATTATTGAGAAATTAATCAACACCTTATTTCATCTTTAAATCAAACAAAATTCTTATATCCGGTAGTTTTTAACTTGCCCTGAAATCGAATCTGAGGTTTAAATGTCTCCTTGGATCATCCTCTTTGTCATCACATGGCCCTTCCTCTACTTTTGAAACATTTTATTGCTCTGCTTAAGCCTTTCATTCCTAGCCCGCTGTCCCAGAGGAAAGTCTGCTGTTGCTCTGCTGTCTCCCACTTGCTCTTCTCTTGCTGAGCCCCCTTAATCGGGGAAGCCTGGGAGAGGTGGGAAGACAGGTGACACACCACCTGGTGTGCCTAGTCTCCTTGTTTCCTAAAGCTGGTCTCTTCATTTCCACACCTTCACTCTGTCAGGGACACTGAGCCCTGCTCCTGTTCACCAGACCCTACACAGTTACATCATAGACATTGTTGCAGCTAAGATGGCTTTAAACAAGGGTTTAATCACCCTAGGATTTTCTAACCTGCTTCAGGAAGACCCAGTTCAAAAAGCAGATCATGATCAGAATAAAGCATTTTAAACAACATTCTTAAATAAAAACCCAACAACACTTTAAAATCAAGATCAAAAGGGACTTCACCACAGTGGAATTCAAAAAAAAAGGACAGTGCAGAAAATCAAATATAATATTGGTATCTTACTTTGCAGTACAAAAATGTTTTTTCTTTCTTTCACTATATCACAGACTTAATGTTCATTCATTTAAATTTATTTTCATATTTTTCCTATCTGATTTAACAGATACATTTAATGATGATAATAATTATGATGATGAGTGTCTGGATGCAAGTAGAAAAGAGGATATACCTAAGTAGCTTTAACCCTTTGCTATGGTTTAGGGGGTGAAGGAGAAAATCAGCTTTGCAAAGGAAACAGTCTATAGTCATTTTAAAATATTCATTTCTCTAATAAACATCTGGAGTTAGGTTGTTATAAAATTATAAAACAGAGCCACATCTGCAACATTTAGCATTCTGGACCTGGACATGGCCTGCTTCTGAAGCTTTGCTCTTGTGAGTTATGTCTACTGGTTGACACTTAGTGTGGTACTTTTCTGGGAAGGAAGGCTCACAGACATTTCATTCCCTAAGAAGCAGCACCCACTCCATTAATAAATACTCATGATTTGTTTGAGGGATGTCTACAAAAAATATACTTTAAATAAAATAATAGCATAAATATAGTAGATTTAAAAATACTTTCAAGTTACAAGACATTATTGAGCAGACTGATGTGAAACTGTCAATTAGAGATGTGGGTTTGATCCCTGGGTCAGGAAGATCCACTGGTGTAGGAAATGGCAACCTGCTCCAGTATTCTTGCCTGAAAAATCCCATGGACAGAGGAATCTGGTGGGCTACAGCACACTTGGCTGCAAAGAGCTGGACACAGCTGAGCACAGTTCTATTACACCTTCCTTAGTCTAAGGATAACTTATTTCATCAGCTGTTTGGTTACCCTGAGATATGGCTCATAGAGAAAAGATAGGGTAATTAGTATTTTCCTTCTTTAATAATCAGCTTTCATAACACATTGGTTCCCCAAACATCTTCCAAAGGCCGGGATTTATGCTGTATTTTGACTACTATGAGTGCATGCATAAATTTAAACATATTTAATATTTTAATCCATTACTGTTATTTTTCTTATTTGTCTTCTAACTGTCCTATCTTTAACCAGTCGAAGGCACTTCAAAGTGGCTCCTGAGTCCTGTTAATACAATCTCTGTAGCCTTTAATAGTTTCTGTTCTTTCTGGTCTCACCAGATGCTCTTGGATCATTAATTTTCCTAATCCAAACTTGGAATCAGCCACTTCTCCAAGGAATCTTGATTTCTTATGGTGGCAAACAGTATATAGAGACCAGATTGGAAAGTCTGAGGTGTACTCTGTGGGAACTACACATTTCTTCAACAAATATATTGGGAAACAAGGAAAGAGGAGGGAGGAGAGGGGGAGGGGAGAGGAGCAGACCTCACAAATGTAACAGAGACTTAAGAGACCAAACTGATAATGAAATTATGAGACAAAGGGGCAAATAGCAAAATTACTACATACTTGATGATTTTAAGTGATTACTATTATATGACATTTAAAATTATTTCTACTATCAACATGTTTTTTGAAAAGCCATTTTTCTTTCAGAGGTATTCATTAAAATATTTATAGATATATTGATATGGTGTTTGGATGTGACTTAAATAATCTTGGGGTGGAGGACTGAGTCAAGTGATGAAGATGAAATAAGATGAGCCATCAGTTCAGTATACTATTATCCTCTCTACTTTTGTCGAGAGAATTTTCTGTCACAAATTTCCCATAAAAGCTAAACTATTTGACGCAGTCCACTTCATATAACATTTTTAAGAAATGAAAGTTAAAACAAGTTTTCATTATCTTATGTTCACATTTGCACTTGGAATATGCTAAGAGATGTTTGATTAATAAGAATTTAGAAGCACTGATTACTGATTAGGTAGAAAGACTATATTATCAAGAACATTCAAAGCTGATTTTAATAAAAGCTACAGCTTATAATCACATTAATGATTAAAACATTCTAAAGGCTGTTCTTATGAAAAAAGGTTTAGAAGCAATGCTGAGAAACTCTTGAGAAGTCGGTGGGAAGTTAACGGAGCAGTTTAACAAGCACCCACGTCAAATTCATAAAAAGTAAAGGGTACACCACGAGCTTGTGTGCAAATTGAAGGTGGAGGTTGGAAACTAACTAGTGAGGGATAAGAACAGCTTCCTTTTATCCCTTATGCTAACCAAAAACAAAAACACAATTCAAATAGGGAAATATTCTGGGACCTAAGGGGCCAATGATGCGTAGAACAAAGATCTAAAAACTCAAGGCCAACAAGTTAGTAAATTATTTTTCAGATGATGAAAACTATTTCTATCATGTGGTAGGGCTGGCAAACTGACAGGCTCTCTGGCATCAGGCTAAGGTGCGTGCCAGGCAGGAGCGGGGGAAGGTGCCAGGGTGCTGTGTCCATTTGTCTGGCAGGTACACCAGCCACGTAAGAACAAAAGCATCTTGCTATTTGCTCTTTCAATTATTTTAGGGAAGCCAGAAACTGATAATTTCCAAAGAAATCTCCTGATAATTATATAAATTTAAAGATAAATGTCATTCTGCTCCCCCCTCCCCGCATCAATGGTCCAAGGGTCTGGCCAACACAGCTGTAGATCACCTGTTTGCGATTTGTGCTCTACCATGTAAGAATCCTAAATTTGCTGCCCTAAAGGAATTTGCAACTAGCTGTGTTATGCAGCCCAATGGTGGTGTGCATCAGAAGGTTTGTGGAAATGCAAATTCCTGAACTTCATCAGAGAGAATCTTATTCAGTGGTTTCATGGATGGGTCCCAGAAAATTGTATTTTTGATAAGCACTTGGGTAGGTCACCCTGAAGCATGTGGTCTGTGATTCACAGTTTGAAAAATTTCAAGTCAGGGAAATAAATAAGTACTATATCTAGAGAAATATCTGAAAGTATGTCAGTTCAGAATAAGAGAATGTTGGTAGAGATTATGGGAAGAAAGCTCTAAGGGCTGAAGACTAATGAAGACACGGGTTGTAAGGGATGAAGGCAGAGAGCATTCTAAACCTGAGGCACATCTGGATGGTCCAGTGTAACTGCCACAGAATTGGTGAAAGGAACACATGGTCCAGGAGGCTTGAGATTTCAGAACGCCAAATACCTTCTTAGAAAGTGCTTGATGCTGACTTATTCTAGCTGAAATATGGAAAGGCTAAGGCTCAGAAATCACACAATTGCTGGACATAATTTGGCCATGAAAGGAAACAAGGAACACATCCCCCTAAGATTTCAAAGGTTTGTTACAAGTTACAATATATTCTGTGACAGCCACTAGTTTATCATCACTCATAACTGTTCTGATATGCAGGTAGTAACAAGACAAGCTGTGTGTCCACTATATATTCAGACTTACATTTATTATTTTTTAAAACCAAGATGTAGAAGGAAGTTCAGTTAAAAACCAGCCATTTAGTGACATCTATAAACAACATTTGTTCACCCCACTATGGAATTATGGAAATAGCTATATAAGAAAACTATCTAAATCAATTTACTGTTGTTAATGGCAGAACACAGGACTATATTCTTGCTTCATTAATGCCTATCATTTACTTTCCAGTAATGGACTAGTAGCTTTCAAAGCCCAGATATAAGTCAGGCTATATTCTGTGTGAGATCATTAAAGCAGCGGTGATAAGTATTTTAAATTTTCCATGTATGTATTATTGTATGTTTCTAATGAAAACAATGGACAGGTTTCTTTAAGCCATTATACCAAAGCTGTACTTCACTCTGTTCTGTGTCAATTGTCCAAAGGCAACTATGGTTGAGTACTTACAGAGTTTGATTCACAAAGATTAGTGCGAAATGGCTTATTCTGTATTTCTTTTCTTATCTGGGTTATCTCATTTTTTGCCATACTATCCAATGTCTAGCTTTGCAAAGAAGTAGCTATTGAGGGCTAGTGTTGAGGGATGGTTGAAAAAGAGATTCTCTCAAGATCTGCCATTACCTAAAAGCAGTAAATAAAGTGTACATTACTTTGGCAGCTATTACAAAGGGAATGAGAAAAGGTATACCATCTTGTAAGTAAAGTGAATTTAATGTAACCTTCAAGACATATAATAAAATGATAAAACCATTTCAAACATCAGAGACTCAGAAATGTAACAAAAGGCATCC